>CM040125.1:292505464-293105464 GCA_022559845.1 Amorphophallus konjac | reverse complement strand
AATGAGTTTGGCTTTAAAATCTCTTGAAAATATCTGAATCATGTTTAATAAACCTTAACCATCTGTTTTATGCTGTGTCTTGTAAAATCCTCTGAAATCTGCATTATTGAATACATGACTTTATTTGGTTAAGTACATGAAATTGTTATTGATTTGAAGCAAATGAATTTTTCTGAAATGTCTAAAGGGTATTTTCTGTCAGAGCAATGACCTTGGTCACTGAGAAACACATGTCCAAAGGACTGTGTCATGAGGTACCATAGTTAACTCTGATTAAGAATAATTGAAATTCAGGCAGAGTAATGGCATGCACACTGAGAAATACAACTCACTCATCAAGAAATGATTTGCAGTGTGTCATGATGTGTAAATGCTATCTCTGTTCATATAAAGCATGACAGTTAGTCACACTAAGTGCTTAGGGATATTGGCCTCTGATCAAGGTATATCCTCTAGTTACAAGGTGTGCACTGAACTAGAGTGCTCGTAAAATTTGTAGCATGAAAAATTATTGAACGAATTGAAATATCTGAATATTGATGCTAAAATCAAATTGCCACAACCCTAGACAAAATCATATGACTTCAAAATTGCTTGATTTCAATACTGATACATGTAATTTCGAAAGAAGTCAATAAATTTGATTGTGTAAGAGAAATGGAGTTTTATCAAGATAAATATGAGGGCTTGGTTCATTTTTATTAAACCATGGTTTTAGATATCAAAACAGAATTTTATTGATAAACTCTACATACATCATGTTTAAACCATGCTGTTCAATAAAGCTCATTCATAAACCCTTATAATGGAAGACTTTGAAATATTCTGATTTAGATTTATGAGAATGACATTTCCTTGAAAATCTGACTAAAATTCTTGTAGTTGAAGCCTTTTTGAAAAATCTGATTATTTAAAACTCTTCTGCTCATTGTCCTTGGCTCATTGGCCTGAACTTATCCTTGTATGCCCCTATGATCTTCTTCCCATTCATCTCATAAGATTCCACTTATTGAGGGGGAGCTTCCATATCATATGCATCATGCTGCATAGAAACTCTTGAAAGGGGAGAATTGTGCTCTTGCATTCATATTTCTAGGGGGAGATCTTGCATTCTGGTATCTGTTTATGTTGATTGTTTGCCAAAGGGAAAATTTCATTCAATCTTTGCATGCAAGCTCCTTTTGATCATCTCTAACTCATGCTTTTGCTGAAACTCTTAAAGGGGGAGAATGTTGTTCTTGCAAGGGGGAGGAATTGACTGATTTTTTTTACATGCTTTAATTTCTCAAACTATGTTCTTTTTGATGAAGTCAAAGGGGGAGAATAGTTTGAGTCATCAGACTGACTCACTGTGTAGTGTTGCCATCATCAAAAAGGGGGAGATTATTGTGCCCGTTGTGCCCCTGTGGTTTTGATGATGGTTTTAATGGTGGTTTTGATGATTGGCCTTTGAAGTGAGTTATTCACTGTGAGTCATCTTGCTGTGTGTGTCATCATGCTATTATTCAGTCATTCTCTGATCATAATGCTATTTTATCATGTAAGTGAATGGAGTTCATATGGCTGTCAGATAACATGCTCTACTTAATTCTGTCTACACTCTGTCTGCATAGTCTCCACAGTAGTGCGTCAACTCATTGTGCTGATGCGTCGACCCTTCAGTCATACTTGTCTCTGTCCTCATAGTAGCGCGTCAACTCCTTGAGCTGATGTGTCGACTCTTCGCTTCCATCTTCAAGTCCATACAACGGGACTGAAGTGTTCAATTGAAAGTCTCTACACTCGTTCCATTGGAAGTCTATACAATCGTCTTCATATCATCGAGTCTGTACACTAGCTCAGACTTTCCAAAGTCTACACAACGCCTCCTTGACTCAAAGTCCATACATCCGGAAAGGGGCCAAGTCTATACAGTCTCACGTTCAAATCCTTCAAAGTCTATACATTCTGGCCTATTCCTACGCTCGTGCTTTAGCTACACCCTAAGTCTATACATTGCTAAAGTCTAAACATCGCATTGTTCAAGCCTTTCAAAGGCTGTACATTGGCTTCGCTTTTGCAAGTTTGTACATTGGCGCCTCATCTTCAAGTCTGTACATCGGGCATCTTCTAATTGAAGTCTGCACACTGCCCGAGCTTTCAAGTCTGAACATTGGCCAAGTCTACACATCGGCACTGTAGCATGCTCTTTGTAAAGTCTACACATTGCCAAAGAATGTGCAGCCCCAGCTCTATACATCCGATTGATGTTGCAGTGTTCACCAAGTCTGTACATCATCTTCAGACTTCAAGTCTATACACTCCATGCCCATTCAAGTCTATACATTGGTTTGATTCAAAGTCTATACACTGCTTCACTTCGGCAAAGTCCATACATTGGACTGTAGCATCTGAAGTCTGTACAGCGTCCGTTGTCTAGAGTCCTTGAAGTATATATATACATTGGACTATTTCTTTCGAAGTATATACACTACAATGTACATACTTAAATCTTATGACTTCATTCTTGTTGCTGAAGGGAACAGGGTCGACGCTAGAGCTTAAGGCGTCCACGCACCAGTGAAGATGCATCCACGGATACTCTTCACAGCGTTAACTCTACGCAAAGGCTGCGTCAACTCAGCCACTCAAGAAGCAGAGGGCTTGTCAGAAATACTCCAATGCGTCAACGCAGCAGGGGAGCAGCGTCGACGCAACAGTTAAAAAAAGGCTAGGCTGGTTGCTCACTAGAACGCATCAATGCGTCAACGCCACGGGTTGGCAGCGTCGACGCAGCAGCTAAAGAGACGAAGCTAATGGCTTACTGGAATGCCTCACTGTGTTAACGCCATTGCTTGACAGCGTCAACGCAGCAAGTCAGATTGCTGTCGTTGAGCACGTGAACTGAGAACCCTATACATCGGACTGAAGAGGCTAATGAAGGGCACGTGATCCGAGGTGCCTGGCTCGTGATCCAAGGATGGACGAGATACCAGGATGCTGCCACGTGGTCCGAATTTTTAGGGCAGGAAATGTGGAAGCCACACGCGCCCAGTGTGCCTGCTGCTGCTGCTATATATATGTGTCTTCATCCTCTATAGAAGAAGGCAATGGAGTGATAGTGATCAGAAAGGCAGAGAGCCGTCGAGAAAAGCTGAAGAGCAGAGAGTGCCTCCACGATACAGAGAATAGAGAAGAAGAAGAAAAGAGAGCAGAAGAAGGAAAAGAGAGAGATAGTGCTCGTGAGAAGTGAGAAGAAAGAGAAGCAGAAAGAAGAGGAAGAAAAGAAGAGGAGGAGAGAGTCTATTGAAGATCAGTTCAGTCTGTTCGTGGATCAAATCTAGAACGACTATGCTCATTGAGAGCTACATCTCTTGTGTTTCATTTCCATCTTTTGTTGCTGTGCTTTTTATGTTTCTTTATTTTTTCTTTTGCTTCTTTGGTTAGCCTTGTTCTTCCGATTGCCCTGCTGGGGATCGGGTTCCTCCTGTGGATTCAGGAGAAGGGAGACTTGTCTCCGGTTCTGGGCTTGTGGCTAGCAAGTCCAGGGGTCCCTCCGGTCTGGAGGAAGAGAGACTTCAGTCTCTGGTTTCCAAGTGGCTGGGAGTCACTTGGGGTGTCCCTCCGGTTGGGAGGAAGAGGGGAGGTTGTTCCCCTGGTCAAGCTGTGTGGCAGCAACTGTTCGCAGACTGAGTCTGCTTGATTCTAGCATTGGCTAGTGAAGCCTCACTCCGGTTTGGAGTGAGGGGTGGATGTAGGTCTAGAGGACCGAACCATCTTAAAATTATTTGTGCAGTGGTTTGCCTTGCGTTAGCTCCATATCTTCTACCTCCCATTCACAGGTTGTGCATGCTTGGCTAGTTGCATTATCTAGAGAGTTATTTTTGAGCATTATATTCTGCTAAGTGTGTTTGGGTTGTTTAGCTCTGCCTTTGTTTCTGGTTGTTCAGGTGGCTGCATTGGTGTAGTCCAACTGTTTGTTCATTTGTTGCCTTTTCATTTCATCTTGGAAAGCTCATTAGTCTTTATTCCGCACATCTGAGCTTTAGAGTTTTAATTTGGGCTATATTTTCTAGAGGGATACATTCACCCCCCCTCTGTATCCGGGCCTAGCACCCTAACATGCAGCACCAACCAGGTTAGGAGCTTCCTGGGATGATTCGGCATGCACGTTCTATTGACAGGGAGAAGGGGATTGTTCGCTCCTTTCATTCAGCTGCCTTTTCAGGGCTTCAATCTCTTGTCGGTAATTTTGCAGCATCATTAAGATAGTTGGGTCTAGTGGTGCCATAGCAGGAGTACTCTCGAACGCCTTATTCGAAAAGCCCTCGGATGAGACCGGCAAAGAAATCTCTTCTTCTTCAAAAGTCACCACGTTGGCAGTCGAAGTGGTGATAGCTTCCTTTTCTTTGGCTACTTTGAGCATTTCTCCTGCAGCTTTGCCTCTTCTTGTTACTAGCCCGAACCATTTGGCTAGCTTGGCCAATTCTTCTGGGTCTTTGGGTAGGGCCCCGTATCTGCTGGTTACCCCTGCCATGTTGCAAGTGAAAACTTGCATTCTCTTTCTTTGCCCCCAGACTACCCTCTTGGCTTGACCAGGGAAGGTCAACCTTTCAAATACTAATATCTTTTCATTCCCTTCCTGCCGTGGGGAAGTTTCATAGCACTCGACCTTCCAACCGTCTTCATATTTACTAGCATTCATGAATGATGCCTTCCCTCTTATTTCTTTTCCTTCCTATTTTCTTTCGGTGTTGATGGCGCGGGATATCCTTTGTCGACTTAGGGAAGAACTTCCCAACCCATAGAAGTAATTCTGGACCACCTGGGCCATTCCTTCTTGATTGTGCACTGGAGAGAAGGCAAGGGGCAGCAATTGTTCTTGTGTTGATGGCATGTAGAAGTGTCGCGACAGTAGGGCAGCTATGTTCGGTCTTCTCGAATGTTGGATAGCACGTGCTTGCCTTGCAAAAACTTTGAAGGTGGGTGGAGTGGTGATTGGCATGACCCTTTCTTCCCTTGATGCATCTCTATTACCCCCACCCCTGGGGTCCTTAGTAGATGTTGCTGAATTTTGCGGAGTTGAGATCGGATGTCACGTCCCGAGCCTTTATGACAGCGGAAGACTCGCTCGAGAAACGCAAACAGCCGGCATGGTAAGCCTCTTGCAAGCAAGAATGATCAGAGCACAAGACAATCACACACATAAATGTAATTGCACAATATTTACTCAAACTCCAGCTTTATTTCATAATAATCAAATATTCAAATACAACCACTAATTCAACTTATTCCAATCTATCAGACTCAAGAAATAGAAAAATTACATAGACTCAATCTAAACAATATATACTTTCCTAAGTCTTCACTCTCATCTTTGACAATACTTTCATTCGCTCTCGGACCCGCTACTTGTATAACCCGAATCTGAATTCTAATCAATTTCATTTCCTGAAAAAGAATGGAAATAGATAATGAGCACACTTGCCCAGTAGGTATCTTCGCATCAACATGAAGGCATCATTAAAGTAATTAACATTTTTGCTCTAGAGGAATAAGGTAAAATCATGTGAATGTGATCAAACACGCGATTAAATCAAAGTAACACGATGATCATGAAGATAGAATGAGATCAAGTATGAACTAACAAGAATGTTATAAGAACACGATATGGCTTTTCATGAACAAGAATGTAATGAGAATGTACTAGCAAGCCACGCAATCATCACTCCAGTATCTTTTACTTATGAGCAAGTACTTCGTGAATTTCTGTGGAATATCAAGAAAGTCAAGTATCAATCATGCTGTATTGTGTTGTGTTGTGTTGTAGATTTTCACTTATTTATAAAGAAAGTACTCCCAGCGCAATGCGACGCGAGTAACATCATACCCCATGGTTTATAATAGTATGTTTCCGACAATCAGCCGAGGGGACTAGCATAGAGTCCTTGAATACAATCAGTGCTCGATCGCATCTTCAAGTATATAAATCAAGCTTTTTCCACGCATGTAACAATAAAGTATGGCCAAGAATGTACAATTCTAATAAGCTCTTGATAACAACAATTCAATAAATGAATGCTTTAATGAGAATTATGAGAAATTAAGAATGACTTATACTATGTTATGCTTATAGAAATAAATCGGCAGCATAACGGTACATTCTTTATCTTCCATTCATTATATTAGGTTTCTTGATCAATATGATAGGTTCTAGAAAATCAAGAGTCTATCTAGAAACCTTTGGAATATCAACCCTTAGTCAAACCTTGGTTAAAATACTCAAGCAGTGTGACGGTCGTGTATTGGGCCGTTACATGATGTGACGGTCTAGAGTTGATGCGTTAGAACGACTAAATCCAGAAACAGTAATTGGACTCAGTTAACTGTGTCACGCCCCGAGCGCGGAAGATACCCGGAGATGCGTGACGAGTTTATATCAATCATGTCAATCAGAGTATTAGTGTATTCGACACCAAATCAGAGATGCGCAAGAGTAAAGATAACCCAATCCTTTTATTCCTTCACAAAAGTATTTCTATTACAATCCCTTGAAAATGCTAAACTTAATAAAAAAAAAGTACAAAATTGACTCAAGAAAATATAGAAAAGACAAGACTAGTTGACGCTTTGAGAAGCTCTAATCTCTTTCACTCTTGACCTTCCCTGTCCGATTGGGTCTCGTCGTCGGACTTACCTGAAAAGTAGGGAAACACTGAGTGAGCGAATGTTCAGTAGGAAATTATATCTCAAGAACTAGCAATGGGTTTAAGTAATTACAATTTTTCACATGTAAATGCAATATGGCTATGCATGTAGAAATAACTAATCAATAGAATAACACGTCGTGTAAAACATCCAAGCGAGTCTTAAACAAGAAATATTTATGAGAGACTTTATAGATTATTGGCTATTTCACGCAAGTACTTTACCCGTGTCGGGCCATGCTAGTAAAGTCACGCAAGTCGAGTCACGCACGCAAGAAAGAGAGAGTGTGGAATGTCAAAGATCAAAAGAGAAAGTACTTCGGTGCAATGCTAGACACCGTGATCATTACAACTCCCATGGACACTAGTACTTTTGGGTGCTCCTCCCAGGACCAGATCGGGCCCTTATATGCACAGCATTAAAGATAGATCTAGACATCCACTTTATAGTATAGCCAATATGGAATTTCAAGAAAAGCTTGTGGATATTCAAGATAGAGTAGAGTTCAAAATTGAACTTGATGTATAAGGACGATAATAACGATATAAACACGAGTATCGATAAAATTGGGTGGAGTTGGTTCCCTAATTGGGTACCATGACAATTAAGTGTCCATATATAGATGGTCATGTCATTTGATATAGAATTGAGGTCCACAAGAACATCATATTAATGGCATGATATCCACATCCCATTAAGAATATTCTCATGACATCCACATAGCATATCATGAGGGCCGGTATACCATGTTTCTATAGAGTGACATGGCAAAATAGTGTAAAGGGTTTTTATGGTACAACCCGCTCGGTCGGCCTTGAGGGAATCCAAGGCTACGAGGAGACTTACGGAGGTCCCAATGACTAACTTGCCAGTCCAAAGGAACGGAGTGTCCAATGGAGGGCTTGTATGTCACCGAGAGTTAATGGATAATGCGACAAATCACCGTGAAACATGGGACTATACTCACAGAATGGAATATAGTGCCGATATATATATATATATATATATATATATATATATATATATATATATATATATATAAAACCCTCGGTTCACAGAAAAATAGTGGAAAAATAATTTATACAGGAAATTAGCGACTTAACCTAAGTCACAATTTAATGAATTAACGCCCTTCACTGGGTCGTTTATTTTCAGTTTGACGACTTCAGGAGCAGTCGTCCATTATAATTTTCTATTTTTGATATTTTCTTAATTCTGTATTTTTGATAAAACGCGCCTTATCCAGGGGTGTCACTTTCAGAAAAGACGACCTACTGGAGGTCATTAATTCTCTTTGGTTTCCAGGAATATGAACAGTAAAGGTTTTCATGATAAATAATTTGCAGGAATCACATATATGAACTGGACAAGAAAAACAGAAGGATTCAAGGTATATGATCATGCATTAGATTTAACTACAGGTTTCATAGATATTAAATCTCAAACGTGCGTATTTATCAATTTCTTAAAATTGACGACTCTTAGTTCGGGCGTCAGTTCATGAATTAGCGCCCTGACATGGGACGCCTCTTGCCAAAATTTCACAGAAAACCTCTAAAACGCAGTAAAACTATATGCATGAATTACAGATGATATTATCATAAATTTGTATGCTAGTTTGGGCTACAATTCTTGAGAAAACCTACCTGATGATGATCTGGGTAAAAATACGTGAAGAAACGGAAGAGATTACGACACTCTGTTCAAAACATAAGAAGAGGATGTTGATGAAGAGCCCACGTTCTTCAAATAGACAAGAGAGTTACTACTTGCTGCAGGCAACCTACAGAAGAAGAAGATGAAGAACATTAATATTCTCCATATCCATAACCGAAGGTAGAGGAAGAAGAACAACCTGTTCTTCACGTACAGCCGCAGCAGGACGGTTCGCCAAAAATAGCGAACAGGTTCGATTAGAAAGGTATTTATAGGATTTTTGGAATCCCAATGGAGTTAGAATTCAATTGGAAGATATATTTCCTGGATAGAGTCCTTCTATATTCAACCAAACACGTACCAATCCTAAAACTTACCCTGGATAGTCTCCTGGTTCGAATGGAACACAAATGCAATTAACGCCTTAGGTTAGGGCGTGCATTTTAATTGATGTCTTGACCTGTACCGTTTCTTTTGTAATTCGCGCCCAAGAAGAGGGCGTTTCTTTCCCTTTCCTTTTATTCGTTTTGGACGTTTTTGAAATTTGACGCCCTTTGGTATAGGCGTCACTTTTTGAATTAACGCCTCAGGTGAAGGCGTTTCTTATTTAAATCGCGCCTTGTTGAGAGGCGTTATTTACATTTGACTTATTATTTATTCATTTTGGTTCTTATCATTTACTTACTTAATCTTTCTTGAAATCTTCCTTTTATTTTACTAGGGTTGCTACACCCTCCCCCACTTAAAAGAATTTGGTCCCCAAATTCAATCGCATATATATATATATGGAGAGTGTAGAGTATATACTTCTTAAAATAATTCTGGGAATCGCTTCCTCATGGATTCCTCGGTCTCCCATGTGGCTTCGTGTTCTGAACATTTACTCCATTGCACCTTAACCATGGGAATAACTTTATTCCTTAATGTTCGTACCTCGCGATCGAGGATCTTCATAGGCCTTTGTTCATAAGTGAGATCCCTTTGAATCACCAGGTCTCCATGATCAATGATATGTGACGGATCATGCACATATTTCTTCAACATTGATATGTGGAATACATTATGAACTTCGTACAATTGAGGAGGTAAAGCAACGCGGTAAGCAACCTCGCCAACTCTTTCTAGTATCTCAAAAGGTCCGATAAACCTTGGTGTAAGCTTGCCCTTAACACCAAATCTCCTTATTCCACGTCCAGGTGATATCTTGAGAAATACGTGATCTCCCACTTGGAATTCGAGATCTCTTCTTCGTGTATCAGCATAAGCCTTCTGTCTAGACTGAGCAACTTGAAGTCTTTCTCTAATCAACTGAATCTTTTTAGTCGTATCCCTTACCATGTCTAGACCTAATAGTTATTTTTCGCCAACTTCGTCCCAGCACAAAGGCGATCGGCAACTCCTTCCGTATAAAGCTTCGAAATGTGCCATTTGTATACTTGCCTGGTAGCTGTTATTGTATGCAAATTCAACCAAATGCAAGTGATCATGCCAGCTTCCACCAAAATCAATGATGCAAGCTCTGAGCATATCTTCAACCACCTGATTAGTTCTCTCGGTCTGACCATCCGTTTGAGGATGAAAAGCTGTACTAAAGTTAAGTCTCATCCCCAGTGAATGTTGTAAACCCTTCCAAAAGTAAGAAGTAAAACGGGGGTCTCTGTCAGACATGATTGAGACAGGTACTCCATGTAACCTGACTATCTCTTTAAGGTATAATGCAGCAAGAACATCAACTGACCATCGACTCTTGATTGGCAAGAAGTGTGCCGATTTGGTCAATCGGTCGATGATAACCCATATTCCGTCATATCCTCCCTTTGATTTGGACAGACCCATAATGAAGTCCATACCGATATCCTCCCACTTCCACTTGGGAATATCTAGAGGATGTAGCTTACCGATAGGCTTTTGGTATTCTGCCTTGACTTGTTGACATGTGAGACAGCGAGACATAAAATCCGCTATTTCTCTTTTCATATTGGGCCACCAAAAGGTCCTTTTCAAATCTTGGTACATCTTAGTTGATCCTGGATGAATCGTGTACCTTGATCTGTGAGCTTCATCTACGATTTTCTTCTTTAGCTCTGGGCAATTCGGTATACATGTTTTATTTCTAAACATCAATCTTCCATCTGGTGCTAATTTGAAATCAGGTTGTTCTTCCATTTTGCCCTTGATTTCTACTAGTACGGGGTCACTACCATGAAGTCCTTGTATTTCGGATAGCAAGTCTGGTTGTATGCTTATATGGGATAAGGTGACACACCTACTGTCCTTGTCCATGCTTATATTAAGTTTAGAGAATTGTTCTAGCAACTTCCACTCCTTAATCATACAATTGGCTAATAGTGCTCTCGGCTTTCGACTGAGGGCATCGACTACAGGATTACCCTTTCCAGGATGATATTGTACAGTGAAGTCGAAGTCCTTAAGATATTCTAGCCAACGTCTTTGCCTCATATTCAATTTCTTCTGAGAGAAGAGATACTTAAGACTTTTATGGTCAGAGTATACAATAAACTACACTCCGTACAGATAATGTCTCCATATCTTCAGTGCAAATACTACCGCAGCCAATTCTAAATCATGAACTGGGTAGTTCTCCTCGTGCTTCTTCAATTGGCGAGAAGAGTAGGCTATAACCTTCCCTTGTTGCATCAAAACACATCCGAGGCCAATGCCAGATGCATCGGTGTATATTTTGAATCTCTCGCCTTCAATTGGTAAAGCTAAAATCGGGGCAGTAGTTAGATGATCTTTGAGAGCTTGGAAGCTTCTTTCACATTCCTCACTCCATTCATAACGTATCTCCTTGCGAGTTAGCCTAGTGAGTGGTACGGCTATCTTGGAGAAATCCTTGATGAATCGCCGATAGTAGCCCGCAAGACCCAAGAAACTACGGATCTCGCTAGCATTGGTCGGTCTTTCCCAATTCCTTACAGCTTCAACCTTTGATGGATCTACGGATAAACCATCTTTTGATATAACATGCCCCAAGAAAGCTACTTCTCCTAACCAAAATTCACATTTACTGAGCTTTGCATATAGCTGATTCATCCTCAATATTTGTAATGCTATTCTCAAATGCTCCTCGTGCTCTTCCTTAGTCTTTGAATAGATCAGTATATCATCAATGAAAACCACTATGAATTGATCTAGATGAGGCCTGAATATACTATTCATCAACTGTATAAAGGCAGCAGGGGCATTTGTTAGTCCAAAAGGTATAACAACAAATTCATAGTGCCCATACCTGCTTCTGAACGCGGTCTTATAAATGTCCTCATCTTTGATCCTTAGTTGGTGATATCCCGACCTGAGATCAATCTTCAAAAAATACATGGATCCAGATATTTGATCAAATAACTCGTCGATTCTCGGCAGCGGATACTTGTTCTTGATAGTGAGATGATTCAACTGTCGATAGTCGGTGCATAACCTCATGGATCCATCTTTCTTCTTTACAAATAGCACAGGTGCTCCCCACGGGGAAGTGCTTGGTCTAATAAATCCCTTCTTGAGAAGTTCCATCAATTGCTCCTTCAGCTCCTTGAGTTCGGCAGGGGACATCCTATATGGTGCCTTAGAAACTGGTCCAGCACCAGGGACCAAGTCGATGGTGAAGGCCACTTCTCTTTGTGGAGGTAATCCAGGCAAATCCTCCGGAAACATGTCCGAAAATTCTTGCACAACTGGGATGTCTTCTAGCTTAGTCTCCTTAGTCTCCTTAATGGTGACAAATGCAAGGAAAGATACACATCCTTTCCTTATTTGCTTGCTAGCTCGGAGAGCCGAAATAAGAGGTGACTTGCTCCGACTCTTAGGGCTAGAATAGACTAGTTCTGGAAAGTCCTTGAAAGTAATTTTGCTGTTACGGAAATCCACAGTTGCCAGATACTTAGATAACCAGTCTGCTCCCAATATGACATCATATTCCTTTAGGTCTAAACATATGAGATTGATAGGAAGATTTCTTCCTTTTACCAAGACTTCACAGTTTTGATAATGGTGAGTAATATCGGTTTCGTTTCCGAGAGGAGTAGATAAAAATATTTTCATCCATTCCGGTTCCATAGGTAGTGGGTCAGCAAACTTCTTGGAAATAAAAGAATGTGATGCACCTGTATCAAATAAGACATGTGCAGACTTGGAACAAACTTTCAGTGTACCTTCTACTAATCCGCCTTCGTCTTGTTCCCCCTCCTTAATAGCTTGGAGACGAGCATTCTTTGTCACCGGGCGCTTTCCGTCACCGGCTTGATCATTGAGTAGGGGACAGTCAAGAATCCGATGATCACGGCTCCCACAACAGAGACACGCTCCAAGTTTCCTCCAACATTCTTCGGCCTTGTGCCCGGCCTTATCACAGTGCTTACATACCACCTTAGAAGGTGTAGTGGTGATGGAGAAAGGTTTGGTCTTCTTGAACTTTTGCTCCTGGGAGGGAGTACCTCCATTACTTGGCCTCTTCTTGAAATTGGGTTTGAAGGTGCCGGAGCTAGTAACATTCTCCCTCATGTCTTTCCCACGAATCCTATCAGATAGTTCCGTGGCATCTTCTAGTAATTGGGCTCGTCGAACCATCTCCGAATAGACTTGTATGTCCATCGGTGCCAGTTGTGTGATAAATTGGGGCCTGAGCCTATTAAGGAATCTTCGAGCTTTCATCTTCTCAGTACTAACTAAGTGTTTAGCGTACCGAGACAGCCTTGAGAATTGCACTTCATATTCAGCCACCGATAAAGATCGTTGCTTAAGTGCGGCAAATTCAGCGGCTTTCTTCTCTTGAACTCGATCTGAGAAATATTTATTGTTGAAATGTTCAACAAACTCTTCCCAAGTAACTTGTCCTTGATCTAATGTGGCTTCTACCGACTCCCACCAGCATCGGGCGTCTCTTTCTAGTTGAAATGTGGCTAACATGACCTTCTCTTGGTCTGAACATTGCATGACTCTAAAAACACGTTCCGTCTCTCGGATCCAGTGCTCGGCATCATCTAGATCAGTGGATCCCATGAACTTAGGAGGGTTCATGTTCTTGAAGCTTTGGTGGAGATTTCCTGCTCCACGATGTGCACCTCCTTGTGCCACTTGTTGAAGTGCCTGGGTCATACCTTGAAGAGTGCGTTGCATGTTGCGCCATTGAGCACGTTTGGCAGCCATTGTCCTACAATTACGATAGCTATAATAGTATGTGATTGCGTTAAAAGGCTTTTAATTCTATGTTGACTTTAACCCTTGGTTCTACCCAATCTCACTGGTTAGAGGTTCAGACTTATCCTTGGACTTGGGTTTCCTAGGAATTGAATACCCTAGGCTCTGATATCACAAAAACTGTCACGCCCCGAGCGCGGAAGATACCTGGAGACGCGTGACGAGTTTATATCGATCATGCCAATCAGAGTATTAGTGTATTCGACACCAAATCAGAGATGCGCAAGAGTAAAGATAACCCAATCCTTTTATTCCTTCACAAAAGTATTTCTATTACAATCCCTTGAAAATGCTAAACTTAATAAAAAGAAAAGTACAAAATTGACTCAAGAAAATATAGAAAAGACAAGACTAGTTGACGCTTTAAGAAGCTCTAATCTCTTTCACTCTTGACCTTCCCTGTCCGATTGGGTCTCGTCGTCGGACTTACCTGAAAAGTAGGGAAACACTGAGTGAGCGAAAGCTCAGTAGGAAATTATATCTCAAGAACTAGCAATCGGTTTAAGTAATTACAATTTTTCACATGTAAATGCAATATGGCTATGCATGTAGAAATAACTAATCAATAGAATAACACGTCGTGTAAAACATCCAAGCGAGTCTTAAACAAGAAATATTCATGAGAGACTTTATAGATTATTGGCTATTTCACGCAAGTACTTTGCCCGTGTCGGGCCATGCTAGTAAAGTCACGCAAGTCGAGTCACGCACGCAAGAAAGAGAGAGTGTGGAATGTCAAAGATCAAAAGAGAAAGTACTTCGGTGCAATGCTAGACACCGTGATCATTACAACTCCCATGGGCACTAGTACTTTTGGGTGCTCCTCCCAGGACCAGATCGGGCCCTTATATGCACAGCATTAAAGATAGATCTAGACATCCACTTTATAGTATAGCCAATATGGAATTTCAAGAAAAGCTTTTGGATATTCAAGATAGAGTAGAGTTCAAAATTGAACTTGATGTATAAGGATGATAATAACGATATAAACACGAGTATCGATAAAACTGGGTGGAGTTGATTCCCTAATTGGGTACCATGACAATTAAGTGTCCATATATAGATGGTCATATCATTTGATATAGAATTGAGGTCCACAAGAACATCATATTAATGGCATGATATCCACATCCCATTAAGAATATTCTCATGACATCCACATAGCATATCATGAGGGCCGGTATACCATGTTTCTATAGAGTGACATGGCAAAATAGTGTAAAGGGTTTTTATGGTACAACCCGCTCGGTCGGCCTTGAGGGAATCCAAGGCTACGAGGAGACTTACGGAGGTCCCAATGACTAACTTGCCAGTTCAAAGGAACGGAGTGTCCAATAGAGGGCTTGTATGTCACCGAGAGTTAGTGGGTAATGCGACAAATCACCGTGAAACATGGAACTATACTCACGGAATGGAATATAGTGCCGATATATATATATATATATATATATATATATATATATATATATATATATATATATATATATATATATATATATATATATAACCCTCGGTTCACGAAAAATAGTGGAAAAATAATTTATACAGGAAATTAGCGACTTAACCTAAGTCACAATTTAATGAATTAACGCCCTTCACTGGGTCGTTTATTTTCAGTTTGACGACTTCAGGAGCAGTCGTCCATTATAATTTTCTATTTTCTGATATTTTCTTAATTCTATATTTTTGATAAAACGTGCCTTATCCAGGGGCGTCACTTTCAGAAAAGACGACCTACTGGAGGTCATTAATTCTCTTTGGTTTCCAGGAATATGAACAGTAAAGGTTTTCATGATAAATAATTTGCAGGAACCACATATATGAACTGGACAAGAAAAATAGAAGGATTCAAGGTATATGATCATGCATTAGATTTAACTACATGTTTCATAGATATTAAATCTCAAACGTGCGTATTTATCAATTTCTTAAAATTGATGACTCTTAGTTCGGGTGTCAGTTCATGAATTAGCGCCCTGACATGGGTCGCCTCTTGCCAAAATTTCACAGAAAACCTTTAAAACGCAGTAAAACTATATGCATGAATTACATATGATATTATCATAAATTTGTATGCTAGTTTGGGCTACAATTATTGAGAAAACCTACCTGATGATGATCTGGGTAAAAATACGTGAAGAAACTGAAGAGATTACGACACTCTGTTCAAAACATAAGAAGATGATGTTGATGAAGAGCCCACGTTCTTCAACTAGACAAGAGAGTTACTACTTGCTGCTGGCAACCTACAGAGAAAGAAGACGAAGAACATTAATATTCTCCATATCCATAACCGAAGGTAGAGGAAGAAGAACAACATGTTCTTCACGTACAGCCGCAGCAGGACGGTTCGCCAAAAATAGCGAACAGGTTCGATTAGAAAGGTATTTATAAGATTTTTGGAATCCCAATGGAGTTAGAATTCAATTGGAAGATATATTTCTTGGATAGAGTCCTTCTATATTCAACCAAACACGTACCAATCCTAAAACTTACCCTGGATAGTCTCCTGGTTCGAATGGAACACAAATGCAATTAACGCCTTAGGTTAGGGCGTGCATTTTAATTGACGTCTTGACCTGTACCGTTTCTTTTGTAATTCACGCCCAAGAAGAGGGCGTTTCTTTCCCTTTCCTTTTATTCGTTTTGGACGTTTCTAAAATTTGACGCCCTTTGGTATAGGCGTCACTTTTTGAATTAACGCCTCAGGTGAAGGCGTTTCTTATTTAAATCGCGCCTTGTTGAGAGGCGTTATTTACATTTGACTTATTATTTTTTCATTTTGGTTCTTATCATTTACTTACTTAATCTTTCTTGAAATCTTCCTTTTATTTTACCAGGGTTGCTACAAACTGTGACGGTTGTATATTGGGCCGTTAAATATGCCTGACGGTCCAATATAGGTCCGTTACACTACTGATAACAAGAGAACATCGATAGTGTAATCTAATCACTTGGGTTTTAAAAGTACAACCAACTCGGCATCCTAGTGGGAATCCCAGGCTCGCGGAGAATTACGGAGGCCTTGAAATAAGATTTCCTAGTCCATTGGAAGGAATATCCAATAGAGAGGTCCTCATGTCCAAGAATAGTGTTCCTATAGTGCAAAGTGTAACTAATGGACATATACCTGAATATACGCCATGTACTTAGAGAAATGACTCTATAGATAGAAAAGAATGTGTATCAATGTGAAACCAAGATAAAATCCCGTCAATACATCTTTAGAAAATCATGATTTAGATACAAAACTATAGAGTTTAGCCAATGAAATTAGCATAACCTAAAATAACTCAAAATGTTTTAATCATACAATTTCCTATCATGAATCAATTAAGAAACTCAAAGTCAAGAAAATAAGGTTAAAACTTAGATAACTAGGCTTATTTATAAGTAAGTTTGGCTATCCTCAGTCCTATCTCGGTTTGACAGTAAACCGCACTCTGACGGTCTAGTATGGGCGCGTCACAGGGCTGTGACGGTTTATCGTAGGACCGTTACAGTATTGTAACGCTCCTGTTATGGTGCGTCAGAAACAACTGAGAAATTTTAAATACAACAGGGTTGTGACGGCTTATCGTAAGACCGTTACAGTCGTCTGACGGTCCTAGTATGATGCGTCAGAGTCCCTGCTAACAGTATAATAAAATAGAAAGACTATGATTTGAAACCATGTTATGTTTTGAAAAGATTTAACTACCCCAATCATGACAAAACGAAGTAAAGGTCATCTAGATGCATAGGTTGCAGTGAATTAATCAAGATTATATCTTTGATCTTAGATTAGGGCTAAGGATATGTATGTATGTATGTATGAACCCACTAAAACATGAAATTCATAGTCTATAATGCATGAAATCAAACACAATCAGAGGGCTTTTATCTCTAACAAAACGTTTTTACCAATCATGAGATAACCTACCGCTTAACTAGGCTTTAAACTTCTAATTTGAGCTTTCAAGGACCGCCCTAGTTCCTCTCTTTTTGTGACTTTTCAACAACTTCACGCTGCCCTAGCTCCTCAGCCTCTTGACCTAAGGACGTGAAATTTTTGAGGGTAAGAAGATGAAACTAAGATGATCAAAAAGTTCTAAATAATCAAACTCTAATTACCTTATTTAGACGTCCTAATTCCCTGATCTTCCGTGGCCTTTACCTCTGATTCCTGGGTTACTATGGTCGAACCAGCAACTTTGGAAGCTTCAATCTTCTTGGTTGCTTGATCTCCTAGCACGAAATTTGGAGAACTATTAGTCTAAAGTATACTAAACAAAATCTTCTAAAGAACTTACCTGAAATTATATCTCCTTATCTTGATTCTTCACGAGCCAAAAGTAAGGGTCGCTCAGTTCAGAACTAGGTCCTATTTATAGGGTTTTGAAGATTAGATCGATTCTAGAGTCCTTAATTTGCCAGAACCTAATCCCTAAGAGTCTTTAGTAATGTTATAAGCTCTCCCAAGTCGATCTCTTGTAGATAAGATCCCAAAGTTCTAATCTTTTTGCTCATTCTTTCTTTCACGGAACTGTCAGAGTGTAACGCATCAGCCTAGATGCGTTACATGCTTGTAGCGGTCGCCCGATAGACCGTTACACCAAACGTATACAGAGTTTCAATTAAATAAAACTCTCTTGTTCGTTTATCCTTTATAATTATCTATAAAAATAGTATTTATCTTTAAAATACATGAATAAGTCAATTAACCTTCTAGAATATGGGCAAAACTTAATGGGCTTGGTCCATTAACCTTTTGGATTATCTTTAAATAAGCTAGGTTAATTATTTAACCTAATTGGGTCTTATAATGACTTATTGATCTATTATTTTTTTATTAATTTATTTAGGCCTTTATAAATTCCAAAAAATAATTAAATATTCCAAAAATAATTTATAAAAATTCTGGGGTCTTACACCCTCCCCCACTTAAGAGAATTTTGTCCCCAAATTTAATACATGGATTATGGATGGTGTACTTACATTTGAATAATTCTGGAAATCTTTTCCGCATGGCTGCTTTGGTTTCCCATGTTGCTTCATATGGCCATGTTTTCTTCCATTGAATCTTGACCATAGGAATAATTTTATTTCTTAGTTGACGCACTTCCCGTTCCAGAATATTTATTGACGTTTGCTCGTACGCCATATCCTTCTAAATCTCCAGATTGTCATAAGTGATAATATGGTCATGATCATATACATACATCTTCAGCATAGAGACGTGAAATATGTCATGAACTCATACTAATTGTGGAGGTAAAGCCAGTCTATAAGCC
Source organism: Amorphophallus konjac (assembly GCA_022559845.1). Lineage (NCBI taxonomy): Eukaryota > Viridiplantae > Streptophyta > Magnoliopsida > Alismatales > Araceae > Amorphophallus > Amorphophallus konjac. The sequence continues at coordinate 293,086,634 of CM040125.1, read as the reverse complement.
ACTTCACCGACCCATTCGAGAATTTCAAACGGACCAATAAATCTTGGAGTTAGTTTGCACTTAATGCCAAATCTCTGAATACCACGACCTAGAGAAACCTTGAGATACACATGGTCTCCTACTTGAAATTCCAAGTCGCGCCTTCGATTATCAGCATAAGATTTTTGCCTATCTTGGGCCATCTTCATTCTCTCTTGAATGAGCTTGATTTTCTCTGTAGAATCTCTGATAATATCGGGGCCTAGGAATTATCTTTCCCCTATTTCACTCCAACATATTGGTGATCGACAACTTTTTCCATATAGAGCTTCAAAAGGTGCCATTTATATGCTGGCCTGATAACTGTTGTTATAAGCAAATTCTACTAGAGGCAAGTGATCATGTCAACTACCTCCAAAATCAATTACGCAAGTCCTGAGCATATCTTCTACCACCTGATTTCTTCTTTCTGTCTGACCATCAGTTTGTGGATGAAAGGTTGTGCTGAAATTCAATCTACTTCCTAGTGACTGTTGTAGTCCCTTCTAAAATTATGATGTGAATCGAGGATCTCTATCAGATATAATAGTGACTGGGACACCATGTAATTTAACAATTTCCCTTATGTATAATGCTGCCAGGATATCCACAGACCATAGACTTTTGATTGGTATGAAATGTGCAGATTTAGTTAATCGGTCTATGATTACCCATATACCATCGTGTCCACCTCTTATCTTAGGTAACCCCATAATGAAATCAATCTCTATACTCTCCCATTTCCATTCGAGAAAATTCAAGGGATGCAGTTTACCTGTGGGTCTAAAATGTTCTGCCTTTACTTGTTGACAAGTGAGACAGAGCGACACGAAATCAGCTATTTCTCTCTTCATGTTGGGCCACCAGAAATTTCTTTTAAGATCTTGATACATTTTTATACCACCTGGATGAATGGTGTATTTGGAATTATGTGCTTCTTCTAGGATCAATTTCTTCGTATCCTCATGATCCGGTACACACACTCGGCCCTTGATTAGCAATCTTCCATCCTCCGTAATAGAGAAATCCGGTCGTTGTTCAATATTAGCCTTAATTTCTAAAAATATAGGATCATCATTTTGCAACTTGACTAAATACTCTATTAAGGTACGTTGAGCTCGGATATTATCCATGAAGCAATCTTCTTCCTTCCTGTCAATATCTAAGTTCAACTGAGCAAATTGAGAAATAAGATTAGTCATATTAATCATAAGACTTGATAGCATACCCATTAGTTTTCTGCTGAGTGCATCCGCAACAGTATTAGCCTTGCCAAGATGATATTGAATAGAAAAATTAAAATCCTTAAGATATTCCAACCATCTTCTCTGCCTAATATTTAGCTCTTTTTGAGAAAATAAGTATTTCAAGCTTTTGTGGTCCGAGTAGACCATAAACCTTTCTCCATAGAGATAATGACGTCGAAGTTTCAAGACAAATATGACAGCTGCTAATTCCAAATCATGTACATGATAATTTTCCTCGTGACGTTTCAATTGTCTTGAAGAATAACAGATTACTTTTCCATTTTGCATGAGAACACACCCTAAGCCAATACCTGATGCATCCGTATATACTTCGAATCCACCACCTTCCATCGGTAGTGATAGAATAGGAGCTGTGGTAAGATAATTCTTAAGAGTTTGAAAACTCTTCTCACATTCCTCTGACCAGACAAAAGGATTTTCTTTTCTCGTGAGTCTAGTTAAAGGAACTGCTATCTTTGAGAAGTCCTTAATGAATCTTCTATAATAACCAACTAGACCCAGAAAGCTTCTTACTTCTGATACAGTCGTTGGCCGGCTCCAATTTCTGACAGCTTCTACCTTAGAAGGATCCACAGCGATACCTTCTTTTGAAATAATGTGGCCTAGGAATGAAACTTCCTTGAGCCAAAATTCACATTTATTTAGCTTGGCATAGAGTTTATGTTCTCTAAGTGTTTGCAAAGTTATTTTCAAATGTTCTTCATGTTCCTCCTTTGTCTTGGAGTATATCAAGATATCATCAATGAAGACGACGATAAACTGATCCAGATATGACTGGAAGACACTATTCATAAGTTGCATGAATGTTGCCGGGGCATTAGTTAATCCGAATGGCATTACCACGAATTCATAGTGGTCATAACGACTTCGAAAAGTAGATTTATAAATGTCATCTTCTTTAATTCTAAGCTGATGATAACCTGATCTTAGGTCTATCTTAGAAAAATATTCTACTCCGGAAAGCTGATCGAAGAGCTCATCAATACGCGGCAATGAATACTTATTTTTAATTGTGAGTTGATTCAGTCGTCGGTAATCGATGCATAGCCTGAGAGAGCCATCCTTTTTCTTGACAAATAGAACCAGCGCACCCAAGGGGATGTGCTAGGTCTGATGAAGCCTTTGTCTAGTAATTCCTACAATTGCCTTTTTAATTCTTTGAGTTTTATGGGGGACATCCTGTAAGGGGCTATAGAAATATGTGATGCTCCTGGGATGAGTTCAATAGTGAAGTTCACTTCCCTCTCGGGCGGTAAACTGGGTAATTCGGATGGAAACACGTCTGGGAACTCATTTATAATAGGAATGTCCGCTAAGATAATCTCCTTGGATTCGGTAACAATGACAGAAGCAAGAAAAGCTTCACTTCCTTGCGAGATAAGTTTGCAAGCGTGAATAGAAGATATGATAGTAGGATGCTTCTTGTACTTGATGCCAAGAAAAGAGAATCTCGGAAGACCGGGCTTTCGAAAGGATATAATCCTATTTCGGCAATTGATATAAGCATCATGATCTACAAGCCAATCTACCCCAAAAATGGCATCATAATCTTTCATGTCAAGGCATACTAAGTTTGCGGGGAGATTGTGACCTTCTACTATCACTTCGCTATCAGGATAATAGTCGGTGAGCTTTGTTCCAGAACCTAAGGGTGTGGAAATAGCGAGATCTGAATGTAGGGGAACTGATGCAATTGATAATATTTTCGCAAAAGTAGTGGAGATAAAAGAATGAGTGGCACCAGTGTCAAATGGCACAAATACAGGACGAGAACAAATTTGAAGAGTACCTTCCATAAGTCTACCATCCCTGGGCGCTTCTTCTTCTTCTAGAACGGCATTGAGGCGAGCCTACCTCCTACGTCCTCCACCAGACGATTGGTCTTTCATAAGGGGGCAATCTACAACTTAACTATCACGCCCCGAGCCTTTATGACAGCGGAAGATTCACTCGAGAAACGTGAGCAGCCGGCATGGTAAGCCTCTTGCAAGCAAGAATGATCAGAGTGCAAGACAATCACACACATAAATGTAATTGCACAATATTTACTCAAACTCTAGCTTTATTTCATAATAACCAAATATTCAAATATAACCACTAATTCAACTTATTCCAATCTATCAGACTCAAGAAATAGAAAAATTACATAGACTCAATCTAAACAATATAGACTTTCCTAAGTCTTCACTCTCATCTTTGACAATACTTTCATTCGCTCTCGGACCCGCTACTTGTATAACCCGAATCCGAATTCGAATCACTTTCATTTTCTGAAAAAGAATGGAAATAGGTAATGAGCACACTTACCTAGTAGGTATCTTCGCATCAACATGAAGGTATCATTAAAGTAATTAACGTTTTTACTCTAGAGGAATAACGTAAAATCATGCGAATGCGATCAAACACGCGATTAAATCAAAGTAACACGATGACCATGAAGATAGAATGAGATCAAGTATGAACTAGCAAGAATGTTATAAGAACATGATATAGCCTTTCATGAACAAGAATGTAACGAGAATGTACTAGCAAACCACGTAATCATCACTCCAGTATCTTTTGCTTATGAGCAAGTACTTCGTGAATTTATGTGGAATATCAAAAAAGTCAAGTATCAATCATGCTGTATTGTGCTGTGTTGTGTTGTAGATTTTCACTTATTTATAAAGAAAGTACTCCCAGCGCAATGCAACGCCAGTAGCATCATACCCCATGGTTTATAATAGTATGTTTCCGACAATCAACCAAGGGGACTAGAATAGAGCCCTTGAACACAATCAGTGCTCGATCGCATCTTCAAGTATATAAATCAAGCTTTTTCCACGCATGTAACAATAAAGTATGGCCAAGAATGTACAATTCCAACAAGCTCTTGATAACAACAATTCAATAAATGAATGCTTTAATGAGAATTATGAGAAATCAAGAATGACTTATACTATGTTATGCTTATAGAAATAAATCGGCAGCATAACGGTACATTCTTTATCTTCCATTCATTATATTAGGTTTCTTGATCAATATGATAAGTTCTAGATCATCAAGAGTGTCACGCCCCGAACCGATAGCAGCGAACGTGTTGTTTGCTCGGAACGTGGCAGTTAATCAGTCGTGAATGATCAAGAGCAATGGCATAAGACAAAAATAATTTTGAACAACAATAGAAATTTTATTTCTAATATAAATCTCTTACAAGAACTTGTTTTCCAACTTAAAGACTCCATCACAATGGAAAGGAAGGAAACAACATACTAGCAGACTTAGACAAGATAACTGAATAAGAGACACCACGCTAGACTCAAGAAAGATAAAAGACTCGGGTTCACTAGTTTCCGAAGCTCGCTTACACACTTGTCCCGCCCATGTGACTCTCGGTCTCGCTAGCCACCTGAATACCTGAAAAATGTTGGAATAAACGGAGTGAGCGAACGCTCAGTAGGAAATTATATCTCAAGAAGTAGCAATGGGTTTAAGTAATTATAATTTTTCACATGTAAATGCAATATGGCTATGCATGTAGAAAGAACTGAGCAAGTGAAAACTAACAATAGAATAACACGTCGTGCAAAACTTTCAAGTGAGTCTTAAACAAAAGGTATTCATGAGAGACTTTATAGATTATTGGCTATTTCACGCAAGTACTTTGCCCGTGTCGGGCCATGCTAGTAAAGTCACGCAAGTCAAGTCACGCACGTGAGAAAGAGAGAGAGTGTGTGGAATGCCAAAGATCAAGAGAGAAAGTACTTCGGTGCAATGCTAGACACCGTGATCATTATAACTCCCATGGGCACTAGTACTTTTGGGTGCTCCTCCCAGGACCAGATCGGGCCCTTATATGCACAGCATTAAAGATAGATCTAGACATCCACGATAGTTTATAGCCAATAAGGAGTTTCAAGAACAAGCTTTAATAGGATGATAAGATAAGATTTTTATGGAATTCAAGGGCAAGGCCCTTGAGTAAAGACATTCTTTCGATAAAATCCATGCAAAGTATATAAACCATGACATGTCGATAAACTGGGTGGAATTGGTTCCCTAACCAGGTACCATAACAAATAAGTGCCCATATGTAGATGGTCACTCTTTTTATATAGAATTGAGGTCCACAAGAACAGCATATTAATGGCATGATGTCCTCATCCCATTAAGAATATTCTCATGATATCCACTTAGCATAACATGAGGGCCGGTATACCATGTTTCTATAGAGTGACATGGCAAAATAGTGTAATAGGTTTTTATGGTACAACCAGCTCAATCGGCCTTGAGGGAATCCAAGGCTACGAGGAGACTTACGGAGGTTCCAATGACTAACTTGCTAGTCCAAAGGAACGGAATGTCCAATGGAGAGCTTGTATGTCACCGAGAGTTAGTGGGTAAACGATAAACTATTGGAAAACATGGGACTATATTCACGGAGTGGAAATATAGTGCCGATAATATACTTGCACATATATATATATATATATATATATCGAACCCTCGGTTAACAGAAAAACGAGAAAAAATAGTAACACAGGAAAATAGCCACTTAAGCTAAGTCATTACTTATCAAATTAACGCCTTTCGCAGGGGCGTTTATTTACAATTTGACGACTTATACAGCATGCGTCCATCATATTTCTTCTATTTTGCGTAATTTCTAAATTCTGGAATTTTAGTAGAACGCGCCTTAAACAGGGGCGTTACTTTCAAATTCGCGCCCTGGTTCAGGGCGTCACTTTTATAAGAGACGACCTCATGCAGGTCGTTAATTCACTATCTTCCGTAATTCGGGATATTAACATGAATAGTGTAAATTTTCTAAATAATAAATTTCAGGAACCAAGGTACAGGGTCAGGACAAGAAAAATAGCAGGATTCAACAGGTATGATCATGCATCATATTAGATTCGTAGTTTCATAGATATTAAATTTTAAACACGGTTAATTAACAATTAGGTGAAATTGACGACTCCTGGGTAGGGCGTCAAAACTTAAATTAGCGCCCTAGCCAGGGGCGTTATTTTCAAATACGCGCCCTTGTCAGGGTCGCTTCTTTTAAAATTTCACAAAACACCTTTGAAACCCCAATAAAACTATATGCATGCATGACTGATGGTATTATTATGAACTTAAGCTAGTTTGGGCTACGTTCTTGAGAAAACCTACCTGCTCTTAAGATTTTGGCGATGGTACGTGAAGAACTTGAAGAAAGAACTATACTCTGTTCCAAACAGAGTCTTCGGAAGCCTATGTAAACCGTACAGAACAACACCCAGAGGGTGCTAGGAGATGAGAGTGTTAATAGATGAGTCAGGAAGAAGCTTTCTCCCGTTCTTCAGTAGGTCAAGAAGGATTTCTGCTCGTAACCTACAGAGAAATAAGATGAAGAAGCATTAGTTTTCTTCATAATACTCTACTGAAGGCAGAGGAAGAAGAACACATGTTCTTCACAGTTGCCGGCAGCAGGATAGATTAGATCGCCAAAATAGCAAGGAGAGGTCGATTCGAAAGGTATTTATAGGGTCTTAGGAATTCTAATAGAGTTAGAGTTCGATTAAAAGTAATATTTCCCTGATAGAGTCCTTTCCATGATCTATCAACCCATACTAATCCTAAAACTTACCCTGGATAGTCTCCCAGGTCGAACGGAACTCAAATGTAAATAACGCCTTAGGCTAGGTCGTTAATTTTTTATTTGACGCCTTGCATCTCGTCGTTTTTAAAGAAATAACGCCCTTCCGTCGGGCGCTATTCACGATTGCACGTTAACTTATGCTAGTTACTATATTTGAGGATTTTTATCTTTTTTTATTTGATAAGGTCTAGTTACGAAAATTTATGGGTAATATTTTTCCATTTTTCTTGATTTTTTCATATAATTAGTTTTTAAAAATTCCTTTAAATCAAAAAGTGGCACTATTCACTTTTTTTTTGAATTGACGACTTAGTTTAAGTCATCTTTTAGGAAATACACGCCCATGACCATGGCGTCATTTCCATTTGGCATTTCTTTGAAGATGTAAAATTATGTTTATGCCCTAGAAATCCTTATCAATGTATCCTTTCTTATGCTATTTATACTTTATTTGATTTTTTTGATTTAGAAGTGACGACTTGTTCAAAGTCGTTTCTTATAAAATGGACGCCCATCCACGATGGCGTCAAATAATTTTTTACTTTTCTTCTTAGCCTCCAAAAGACCGATATCGTATATATGTCCATTCTTTTCTCTTTTAATTTTTCTTAATTCATTTAAATCCTATTAATATATATTTCTTCCTTTTAATAAAAGTATAATGCAATAAATGTGAATATTAAATTTTATAAATTATTAATAAATTACTAATTGATGTTTTCTTCGAGATTTATCGATTCTAAATTCAAATAAAATTATATTATGCATTAAATGCCTAGAAAAAAAATAACATGTTATTCTTAAATTTATTATAATACAATGGTAGGGTCCATGAGCTCTTTTTGTTAGATTTTCTTAGGATGTCAGGGGGTCGTGTACGTGTACCAAGTCTGGCCTTGATTATTTACTTGTATTATATTTATTTATATTACATTATGTATATATAAACATATTTGTTATTTTCTAACCCTCATATACCTATTAATAATTTGTATGTATATAGGGATTTTATTCCCCATAATTTCTTTAACTCTTATTAGTCCTTGTCCTAGGTATCAGAGGCAGGTTCGATCTGAGCAACCCTATAGGAATATCACTTGAACATTATATACTTATAAGAGTATGTATATTTTTATTCCTATTCCAAAATTACCAGGCGTTACACCCTCCCCCACTTAAAAGAATTTGGTCCCCAAATTCACATCATCTTCCACGTCTAACAGAGAACTTATTATGAGCTTATATAGAAGAAATCTTAAGTATGGAAAAAGAGCTAGTTTATGATTTCGGGTGAGGGGTACCTTCCTTCCCTTTGGCAAGTTTGGTTAAATCTTGAACTCCTCTTGGAGGCTTCTTGGTTAGAATAGGGCATTCTGCTATCTTATGATCTAAGCGCCCGCAACGCAGACACGCTCCCGAACTCCACCAACACTTCTTCGATTTGTGACCATATCTTCCACAAGATTTACACTTATCTTGCGAGCGATCTGCCGAAGCTTCCTTATTACACTTCTTACATTTCTGGCATTTCTTACACCTTTGTGAAATATCACCCTCGTTTATCCTTTTCTTAGTAACGGTGAACTTTTTAGAGTCATCTGTTCGATCCTTCCCTTCAACTCTTTCTTTTTCTTCCACCATTTTCTCTAACTCTTGAACTCTCTTGACAAGGTCCGCGTAAGCTTGGATATCCACTAAGATCATCTCATGAACAAAGTTTGGCTTAGATGCTTCCATTTTATCTAGGTTCCTGCAAAGATGATTGAGGAAATAATTTATTTACTCAAGAATTAATATTATTGAAATGTAAATATTTTATCTTTCTTTTATAACTTTAGCCCCAAGTTCTACCCATCTCTCACGGAATTCCTATAGGATGACTGACAAGGATACTCAACCTATAACTTGGATTTAACAATCTAAGGATTTTGAAAGCCGAACTCTAATATGACTGACAGGGATACTTGACCTATCACCGAAACCTAATAACTTGAGGATGTGAAAGCCGAAGCTCCGATATGATTAACAAGGATGACCCATCCTTGAAACTTAATAACTGGAGGATATGAAAGCCGAAGCTCTGATATGACTGACAAGGATGACCTATCCTTGGGACCTAATAACTGGAGGATATGAAAGCCGAAGCTCTGATATGACTGACAAGGATGACCTATCCTTGGGACCTAATAACTGGAGGATATGATAGCCGAAGCTCTGATACCACCTCTGTCACACCCCGAACCGATAGCAGCGGAACGTGTCGTTTGCTCGGAACGTGGCAGTTAATCAGTCGTGAATGATCAAGAGCAATGGCATAAGACAAAAATAATTTTGAACAACAATAGAAATTTTATTTCTAATATAAATCTCTTACAAGAACTTATTTTCCAACTTAAAGACTCCATCACAATGGAAAGGAAGGAAACAACATACTAGCAGACTTAGACAAGATAACTGAATAAGAGACACCACGCTAGACTCAAGATAGACAAAAGACTCGGGTTCACTAGTTTCCGAAGCTCGCTTGCACACTTGTCCCGCCCATGTGAGTCTCGGTCTCGCTAGCCACCTGATTACCTGAAAAATGTTGGAATAAACGGAGTGAGCGAACGCTCAGTAGGAAGTTATATCTCAAGAAGTAGCAATGGGTTTAAGTAATTATAATTTTTCACATGTAAATGCAATATGGCTATGCATGTAGAAAGAACTGAGCAAGTGAAAACTAACAATAGAATAACACGTCGTGCAAAACTTTCAAGTGAGTCTTAAACAAAAGGTATTCATGAGAGACTTTATAGATTATTGGCTATTTCACGCATGCACTTTTCCGGTGTCGGGCCACGCTAGTAAGGTCACGCAAGTCAAGTCACGCACGCGAGAAAGAGAGAGAGTGTGTGGAATGCCAAAGATCAAGAGAGAAAGTACTTCGGTGCAATGCTAGACACCGTGATCATTATAACTCCCATGGGCACTAGTACTTTTGGGTGCTCCTCCCGGGACCAGATCGGGCCCTTATATGCACAGCATTAAAGATAGATCTAGACATCCACGATCGTTTATAGCCAATAAGGAGTTTCAAGAACAAGCTTTAATAGGATGATAAGATAAGATTTTCATGGAATTCAAGAGCAAGGCCCTTGAGTAAGGACATTCTTTCGATAAAATCCACGCAAAATATATAAACCATGACATGTCGATAAACTGGGTGGAATTGGTTCCCTAACCAGGTACCATAACAAATAAGTGCCCATATGTAGATGGTCACTCTTTTTATATAGAATTGAGGTCCACAAGAACAGCATATTAATGGCATGATGTCCTCATCCCATTAAGAATATTCTCATGATATCCACTTAGCATAACAAGAGGGCCGGTATACCATGTTTCTATAGAGTGACATGGCAAAATAGTGTAATAAGTTTTTATGGTACAATCAGCTCAATCGGCCTTGAGGGAATCCGAGGCTACGAGGAGACTTACGGAGGTCCCAATGACTAACTTGCTAGTCCAAAGGAACGGAATGTCCAATGGAGAGCTTGTATATCACCGAGAGTTAGTGGGTAAACGATAAACCATTGGAAAATATGGGACTATATTCACGGAGTGGAAATATAGTGCCGATAATATACTTGCACACACACACACACACACACATATATATATATATAGTGCCGATAATATACTTGCACACACACACACACACACACACACACACACACACACACACACACACACACACACACACACACACACACACACACACACACACACACACACACACACACACACATATATATATATAGAACCCTCGGTTAACAGAAAAACGGGAAAAATAGTAACACAGGAAAATAGCCACTTAAGCTAAGTCATTACTTATCAAATTAACACCTTTCGCAGGGGCGTTTATTTACAATTTGACGACTTATACAGCAGGCGTCCATCATATTTCTTCTATTTTACATAATTTCTAAATTCTGGAATTTTAGTAGAACGCGCCTTAAACAGGGGCGTTACTTTCAAATTCGCGCCCTGGTTCAGGGCGTCACTTTTATAAGAGACGACCTCATGCAGGTCATTAATTCACTATCTTCCGTAATTCGGGATATTAACATGAACAGTGTAAATTTTCCAAATAATAAATTTCAGGAACCAAGGTACAAGGTCAGGACAAGAAAAATAGCAGGATTCAACAGTATGATCATGCATCATATTAGATTCGTAGTTTCATAGATATTAAATTTTAAACACGTTTAATTAACAATTAGGTGAAATTGACGACTCTAGGGCAGGGCGTCAAAACTCAAATTAGCGCCCTAGCAAGGGGCGTTATTTTCAAATACGCGCCCTTGTCAGGGTCGCTTCTTTTAAAATTTCACAAAACACCTTTGAAACCCCAATAAAACTATATGCATGCATGACTGATGGTATTATTATGAACTTAAGTTAGTTTGGGCTACGTTCTTGAGAAAACCTACCTGGTCTTAAGATTTTGGCGATGGTACGTGAAGAACTTGAAGAAAGAACTATACTCTGTTCCAAACAGAGTCTTCGGAAGCCTATGTAAACCGTATAGAACTGTTGTGCCCCTGTGGTTTTGATGATAGTTTTGATGATTGGTTGTTGATGTGAGTTTATCAAATGTTCAGTCATCTTGCTGCTCAGTTTAGATTAACATATTTGATGTTTCAGTCTTGTTACATGTTAAACTGATGCATAAAGCATTCATTCATTGCTGTGGTTTTGATGATTGATATTGTATTTTGATGATAGCAATGATATAGTGTTTTCATGACATTGTGCCTTGATGATTGCATCATGACTGTGACTGGTACAACTGATATATTGTTTATGTTAGACTTATGTTATGTGCATAGTCTATACAGTGCTTCGTGGGGTTTATGCCCTAAGTCTATTCACTGCACAGCAATCTCAAAGTCGATACATTGAGCGTCTCATGCATCATTCGTCTAAGTCCATACATTGGACTGTAGTGTGCATTTGGCGAACACATCGCAAGTCTAGACATTGCACTGTAGCATGCATTTCCTTAAAGTCTATACATCGGACTGGTTTGCATTGGCTAAGTATATACAACGTCAGCTCATGCCTTGTCTTAGACAAAGTCTATACAATGGCTTTGGGTCTCCAAGTCTATACAGCCTTTTGCTTCGCCAAAGTCTGTACATTGGTCTGCATAGGCTAAGTGTTTACATCGTCTGCTGTGAGGACAGCAAGTCTGTACACTGGCCTTCTTTCATGATAAACTACAAGTCTACACATTCAACACTGGTCTTCCAAGTCTGTACAGCGTGAAGTCTATACTTTGGCACTGTAGCTCGCTCGTGCAAGTCTATACTTTGGACTGTTCTTCAAGTCTGTACATCAGATTTGACTCAATCTTCGTGTTGTTTCTGTACTTGAGCTTTCGTGTTGTTTCCCCTCACTAACACGAAAAGATCTCGTGTCGTATGAGCTTACAACACTTCGTGTTGATTTCCATGCGTGACAGGAAAGCTTGTATGAGGTTAGACTTCGTGTCGTTTCCCTTGTCTTCATCTTCGTGTTGTTTTAGTGTCTACGTCTCCGTCTTATTTTTATGTTTCACCTCGTGCTGTTCTCACTGTCGTCGTGTTGTTTTCACCTCGTGTCGGTTACTGATGTCTCCATGTCTACGTGTCATTTTCGTGTCATGTTTTCCCACTTCGTGTCGTTCATGTTTCGTAACCACACTTCGTGTTGGTTACTATCGTTCTTGTGACTTAGTGTCGTGTCTCCCAGACCTCGTTTCGTTTTCACTCCGTGTCAACTTCGTCTTAAGTGTTGTTTTCATCTTCGTGTCGCTTTTCACTCCGTGTCATTTTTGTTCCACTGCGTGCAGAACATTGCAGCACTTCGTGTTGCTTTCTGTGTCACCACCTCGTGTCGTTCTCTGTGTAGTGTGTGTTTTTGTCACCACTATACTTCGTGTCGTTGTTCTTCACTTCGTGCTGATTACACCGTCTTCGTGTTGGTCTTTCTCATTAGACCTCGTGTCGTTCTCGCTTTGACCACACTTCGTGTTGCTTTACGTAGACCTTGTGTCTTACTTGTTTGCAACCTCTTCGTGTCGGTTTCTGCTGACAGCCCGTGTTGTCCTCGTGTTGTTTTCCACCTCGCGTCGGTTATTGTTTTCATCTTCTGCGTGTAGTTTTCTTTGTAGTGTTATCTCTGTCACAAGTTGCATCTCGTGTTATCGTTTATGTCTGTATGGTTTTACTTCGTGTTACTTACTGTTGTACATCGAGTCTTTACTGACTTCGTGTCGTTTTCTCTATTGTGTCCTCGTGTTGTCTCCGTGTCATTGCTATTTGTTACTTCGTGTTGTTTCGTTTTAACCTCGTTTAGGTTTCTTCTAAAGTGCTGTTCTTCTGATAATCTATACAGAGTTGCTCTTTAAATTGATGACTTATCCGATACTCTGTTTTACAGGTGCCTTGATCGTGAAGCTTAAGGCAGCACGTGATCCGAGGCTGGAATGAAGCTTGCTGAGAGACTGCCACGTGGTCCGAATAATTAGGGCTGGAAATGTGGAGGTCACACATCGTGGCTGATGCTGCTGCTGCTGCTGCTGCTGCTATATATATGAGACCTTCGTCCACAGATGTAGGAGATCGAGTTGGCGAGAAGAAAAGCTCATACAGAGAGCCACGATCCAGATAGAAAAAGAAAAGAGAAAGAAGAAGAGCAGTAGGAGAAGAAGAGAGGTAGAGAGCTCGAGAAGAGTGTGAAGAGAAGAAGAAGCAGAGAGTAAGAGGAGAGCAGAAGAAAGAGAAAGAAAGATAGAGAGTGAGCGAGAGAGCTCGTGGAGAAGAAGGAAGATCTTACCTGAAGATCCGTCTACTGGACCGTGGATCAAATCCAGGCCAGTCAGCTCCGTTGAGAGCCACATTGTGCATTTCATTTTTCAGCTTTCTGTTTTACTGAAGTTATTTTCGTTTATTGTTTTTCCTTTGTTTTTATCCATTTACTGTATTTCCGATCCTCTGTAGAGAGGTCGGGGTTCCTCCTGTGGGCTCAGGAGAAGGGAGACTTTGTGTCTTCGGTTTGCAAGTAGCTGGGTGCTACTTGTGGTTGGTACCCTCCGGTGTGGAGGAAGAGAGACTTGCGTCTCTGGTTGCCTTTGACAGGGTGTCATCGGTTGTTTCCCTCCGGGTTGGAGGAAGGGAGATTTATCTCCGGTTGTGCTCCCCTCCGGGTTGGAGGAAGGGAGACTTGTCTCCGGTTCTGGGCTTGTGGATTCAAGTCCAGGGGTTCCCTCCAGGTCTGGAGGAAGAGAGACCGTGTGTCTCTGGTTTGCTAGTGACTGGTGTCACTAGTGGTTCCCTCCGGTTGGGAGGAAGAGGGGAGGCTGTTCCCCTGGTCAAGCTGTTTGGCAGCATTTGTTGCAGACTGAGTCTGCTGTTTCTAGCGTGAGCTAGTAGAAGCCACTCTCGGTTTGAGTGTGGGGTGGATGTAGGTCTGGAGGACCGAACCACCTAAAAACCCCTTGTGCATTGTGGTTTGATTTGTTCATTTGTGCTTCCGCTAGATGAATGCATAGGGGCGCTCCATGGGTTTGCTAACTGGTAGAACAGAATAGTTGATTAGCTCTCAGATTTGGTAAATCTGTCTAGTTAGCATCATAGTTCTAGTTTGGGTGAAATTTTATATTGAGTGAAAGTCTTATTAGTATTTTAGTTTTTAATTGGGTGAAAGATTACTAAACGAGCTATATTCATTCACCCCCCCCTCTGAATACTGCACCGAATCTAACAATTGGTATCAGAGCGGGTTCCTAACTCAACAGATCCAACGATCTGAAGGGGATCCTGCCATCGTGTGAAGTTTCTTATCTGTGTGTGTGTCTGTCCTGCTGCTTGGATCTCTCATCGAACAACTACTGTTCTAAAATTGTTTGTTTAAATGTCCTCTCTCGTGATATTTGATGGTTCAAATTACAGCAGTTGGTTGGGCGGCATTGGCATTCACCTGAGTTCCATTAATCCTAAATTATGGAATCTCATATCAAAGGGCCCACACAAAGTGCCTCAGGATGAGGCCAGATGGTCTAGGAGGGACATGAGGAAGTTTAAAGAGAATACTGAAGTCTTTAATATTCTGAGAGACTCAGTAAATGTTGACATGTTTCCTTGTATTGCAGGTTGCTCAACAGGAAAAGAAATCATGGCTCAAGTGAAAGCCATACATGAGGAAAAAGGTGGATTGTGCTTAGTCGGAAATGGAGAAGACTATAGTGACAGCCATAATCCAGAAGATGATAATGGCAAGGCAAGCTCAAATGATCAGGAAGAGGATAATGATGAGGAGGTAAACATCTTCGAAAACTTCTCTTCAGATGATTGGGAGAATGCATACGCTGAGTTGTTCGAGTCTCATGAACAATTAAGAAAACAATACAAGAAATTGAAAAATAAAAGTGATCGAAGTAGTTCTACTCCACAATGTGAAAATTGTTCAAATATGCAGAAATCTCATGACGCCTATTTATCTGATTTCCATATGCATAAAAACCAGAATGAAAAATTGATGAAAAAACTTGAATGTGTTAGCTCTGAATTGGATATTGTGAAATCCGAAAATGAATGCCTTAAGAAACAATGTGAAAAACTTCAGGCTCAAACAAAATGCTCTGATAACTCTGCTTGCAATGAATGTGCATTCTTGAAAGATAAGCTGATTGAAGAAAACCTTCATCTGAAGGAACAAAACAAAAAGCTAATGGTTCATAATACTATTTTTTCTGAAAAATGGCTGACAGTTGAAAGAGGGAAATCTATTCTGAAAGAAAATGAAGTGAGTATTGAATTCACATTGACACAAGAAAATGAGACTCTGAAGAGTCTGAATGATGAATTGAAAAATCAACTCATTTTGTGTGAGGACCACATTGTGTCTTTGGAAAGAGAAATTGAAGATCTAAGAAACTCCCTGTCAAAATTTGTTAAGGGAAGAGACAATTTGAATAAGCTCCTTGGTGCGAATGTGAATTTTCAGAAGGAGGGACTGGGTTACAGTCCAGACATGAAGAAGGCTGAGAAGGCTTTTGGAGAAAAATTGAAGACTGTTTTCGTTAAAAGTTCAGAACAAGAAAAGCCCTCTACCTCATTCTCACCTCAGTACAAAAATCAGAAAGAGAATGAAAAACAGAAAACATATAGAAAGAACTCCTCTATGCATATTGATCACAGTCCTCACCCACACTCGCATACATCTAGAAAGAAAATGTTCTGTCACTACTGTCACAAACACGGACATTTGATGCATGATTGTAAGTTGATGGAAAAGGATGACCTAGCAGCTGCTCAAAACAATCAGGCTAGAAAGCATGTCCCGTGGGATAAGAAAATTGATTGTTATAACTGTGGAAAAATAGGACATGTTGCTGCACAATGCTGGTCAGGGTCGTTTAGAAGAAACTCCCTTCAATGTTCTCATTGTAGAAAGCATGGCCACACAGTCAAAGACTGTTGGCATATCCAGGGTAGGAATGAGAATTTCAAATATGCTAAATTTCCTACAAAGAAAAATGACTTTGGAAGAAATAAAGTTGCATATAAAAGAAAGATTTTTACATGTTCTGAATGTGGTAAGCTAGGCCACAAAGCTGCCAACTGTTGGCTAGCTGATTATGGAAAGAAAAATTTTCATGATAATCAAAGAAATACTCATGCTCATCTACATAGGCATCATACTTCAGCTAATTCGGCGGTGTCATGTAGATATTGTGGAAGGCTTGGTCATTCCATGAATAATTGCTATCTGATGGAATTTGATGACTATCCTACTAAGAAACCTGATAGGGGCAGTGCAGGACCCAAGACTGCTTGGGTCTCTGCAGGATCAACTTGATTGACTTGCTGCAGGTGTGCCTTGGAAGGAGAAATAAAAGGGGTCAACCAAGGCACTCAAAAAGAAAACCCCATGATTCAATTCAGGTCAGTTCTGAAATCAGTTTTAAATTCATTATCTGAACATGTGAGTATGAAAAATGAGAATTCCATGTTGATTTACTTGTTTGTTGTATGATCTTCTCTTGACTAGTTGATCAGTCTGCGTTCCAGACTCAGCTATTGAATTCAACTCTGCATATCTGATGCTCTTCTCGTACTATATGTTGAACTGAATTTGAATGCTTCTTTAGTATATACGGTTGATGCACTATACAGACTCTGCGTCCATGCATGTGTTTTGTGTTAATGCATTGCATGCTTGTTATTGAATGCACACTTGGACTGATTGTGTATAGACTGATTATCATTACATGTGTCAATGATGCTGTTCAATACATGAAGGACTGCTTTATGTTGCATTGTCATACATGATCATCATGGTATATTAAATGGAACAAGTTGAAGGGCATATGGAGTATGTCCGGATGCTACTGACATGTGTGAGGTGATCCTCGGACCAAGTCCTCCGCCTAGTACCATGGGTCTAGTCTTCACGTAAAACAGTGAACTGCATCATATGTTGAAAAATCTGAAAAAGGTTAAAAATGCTCATGAATTGGATGCATAAACCTGAATTGATTGCATACTTGTTTAATGTATCCTTGGTGCATAGTCTGCATGTAGGACAGTATGTTGCATAGCAAGTTAATTCTGTGTTTGCATAATCATTCCTCATCAGCATTGTCTGAATTGATACCTCTGAACTCTACTCATCTGAAGTGCATATATGTGATTTGCATGTATGTTTAAATGCATATTGTAAGGGGGAGTCAATGCATTGCATATAGGTTGTCAAATGCATACATTTGTCAGATTTCATAGCATATTCTTTCTTATTGATTTTGTTGACAAACCTTGATCATATTCTGAAAACTTTATGCTTCAAAAAATCTCTCTTAACAATTGGTATCTCTCCTATCAATTGGTATCATTTGGCTTCAGAATTCTATCAGTCTTTCATGAAGATTTCAATGGGCTATCTCGATCATAAATCTGAAAATCTTGAACTAGAAATCTTCTATTATACGTTTTTATGAATGACTGAAATAACTCATGTGGTTTAAGTTTAATGTATTCAATGAGTTTAGCTTTAAAATCTCTTAAAAATATCTGAAGCATGTTTAATAAATCTTAACCATCTGTTTCATGCTATGTCTTGTGAAAACTCCTGAAATCTGCACTTTTGAATACATAACTTTAATTGGTTAAGTACATGAGATTAATATTATTTTGAAGCAAATGAATGTTTCTGAAATGTCTAAAGGGTAATATCTGTCAGAGCAATGACATTGGTCACTGAGAAACACAAGTCCAAAGGACTGTGTCATGAGGTGCCTTAGTTAACTCTGTAAAATGAGAATTCATTGAAAATCAGGCAGAGCAATGGCATGCACACTGAGAAATATAATTCACTCATTAAAAATTGAGCTGTAGTGTGTCATGATGTGTAAATGCTAACTCTGTTTACATAAGGCATGACAGTTAGTCACACTAAGGGCTTAGGGATATTGGCCTCTGATCAAGGTATATCCTCTAGTTACAAGGTGTGTACTGAACTAGAAAGCACGTAAAATTTGTAGCAAGGAAAATTGTTGAATAAATTGAAATATCTGAATATTGATGCCAAAAATCAAATTGCTACAACCCTAGACAAAATCATATGACTTCATAATTGCTTGATTTCAATACTAGTACATGTAATTCTGAAAGAAGTCAATAGATTTGATTGTGTAAGACAAAGGGAGGATAATCAAGATAAATATGAGGGCTTAGTTCATTTTTATTAAACCATGGTTTTAGATATCATTACAGAATTTTATTGATAAACTCTGCATACATCACGTTTGAACCATGATGTTCAATAAATGTCATTCATAAGCCCTTATGATAGAAGACTTTGAAAACTTATGCTTTAGATTTATGAGATTGATATCTCCTTGAAGATCTGGCAGAATTTCTTATGATTGGAACATCCTTGAAAAATCTGTTAATTGAAACTCTTCTGCTCATGGTATTGACTCATTGACCTGAACCTCTCCTTGTTTGCCCCTGTGGTCTCCTTCTCTTTCATCTCATAAGATTCCACTTATTGAAGGGGAGATTCCAAGTCTTGCATCAATTTCATATCAATTGGCATCTATTCAGGGGGAGCATTCCTTGTCACACTGAATCATGTTCATATCATTTGTGACCTTGCATTCACATACTTAGGGGGAGTATTGCATTCCTTGTTGCATCTGCATTTTTGCATTTAACCCTTCCCATGGTTTATTTTGTTTGTATCAAAGGGGGAGATATTGTTTGCCAAAAAGGGAGAATCATGTTCTTGAAAGGGGGAGAAATTGACTGAACTCTTATACATGCTATAATTTCTCAAATTATTTTTCTTTTTGATGAAGTCAAAGGGGAAGAATAATTTGAGTCTTCAGAATGCCTCAGAATGCCTCACATCATCAGAATGACTCAATGTATTGAAAGTGTTGCCATCATCAAAAAGGGAGAGATTGTTGTGCCCCTGTGGTTTTGATGATGGTTTTGATGATTGGTTGTTGATGTGAGTTTATCAAATGTTCAGTCATCTTGCTGCTCAGTTTAGATTAACATATTTGATGTTTCAGTCTTGTTACATGTTAAACTGATGCATAAAGCATTCATTCATTGCTGTGGTTTTGATGATTGATATTGTATTTTGATGATAGCAATGATATAGTGTTTTCATGACATTGTGCCTTGATGATTGCATCATGACTGTGACTGGTACAACTGATATATTGTTTATGTTAGACTTATGTTATGTGCATAGTCTATACAGTGCTTCGTGGGGTTTATGCCCTAAGTCTATTCACTACACAGCAAGCTCACAGTCGATACATTGAGTGTCTCATGCATCATTCGTCTAAGTCCATACATTGGACTGTAGTGTGCATTTGGCGAACACATCGCAAGTCTAGACATTGCACTGTAGCATGCATTTCCTTAAAGTCTATACATCGGACTTGTTTGCATTGGCTAAGTATATACAACGTCAGCTCATGCCTTGTCTTAGACAAAGTCTATACAATGGCTTTGGGTCTCCAAGTCTATACAGCCTTTTGCTTCGCCAAAGTCTGTACATTGGTCTGCATAGGCTAAGTGTTTACATCGTCTGCTGTGAGGACAGCAAGTCTGTACACTGGCCTTCTTTCATGATAAACTACAAGTCTACACATTCAACACTGGTCTTCCAAGTCTGTACAGCGTGAAGTCTATACTTTGGCACTGTAGCTCACTCGTGCAAGTCTATACTTTGGACTGTTCTTCAAGTCTGTACATCAGATTTGACTCAATCTTCATGCTATTTCTGTACTTGAGCTTTCGTGTTGTTTCCCCTCACTAACACGAAAAGATCTCGTGTCGTATGAGCTTACAACACTTCGTGTTGATTTCCATGCGTGACAGGAAAGCTTGTATGAGGTTAGACTTCGTGTCGTTTCCCTTGTCTTCATCTTCGTGTTGTTTTAGTGTCTACGTCTCCGTGTTATTTTTATGTTTCACCTCGTGCTGTTCTCACTGTCGTCGTGTTGTTTTCACCTCGTGTCGGTTACTATTGTCTCCATGTCTACGTGGCGTTTTCGTGTCATGTTTTCCCACTTCGTGTCGTTCATGTTTCGTAACCACACTTCGTGTTGGTTACTGTCGTTCTTGTGACTTAGTGTCATGTCTCCCAGACCTCGTGTCGTTTTCACTCCGTGTCAACTTCGTCTTAAGTGTTGTTTTCATCTTCGTGTCGCTTTTCACTCCGTGTCGTTTTTGTTCCACTGTGTGCAGAACATTGCAGCACTTCGTGTTGCTTTCTGTGTCACCACCTCGTGTCGTTCTCTGTGTAGTGTGTGTTTTTGTCACCACTATACTTCGTGTCGTTGTTCTTCACTTCGTGCTGATTACACCGTCTTCGTGTTGGTCTTTCTCATTAGACCTCGTGTCGTTCTCGCTTTGACCACACTTCGTGTTGCTTTACGTAGACCTTGTGTCTTACTTGTTTGCAACCTCTTCGTGTCGGTTTCTGCTGACAGCCCGTGTTGTCCTCGTGTTGTTTTTCACCTCGCGTCGGCTATTGTTTTCATCTTCTGCGTGTAGTTTTCTTTGTAGTGTTATCTCTGTCACAAGTTGCATCTCGTGTTATCGTTTATGTCTGTATGGTTTTACTTCATGTTACTTACTGTTGTACATCGAGTCTTTACTGACTTCGTGTCGTTTTCTCTATTGTGTCCTCGTGTTGTCTCCGTGTCGTTGCTATTTGTTACTTCGTGTTGTTTCGTTTTAACCTCGTTCAGGTTTCTTCTAAAGTGCTGTTCTTCTGATAATCTATACAGAGTTGCTCTTTAAATTGATGACTTATCCGATACTCTGTTTTACTGGTGCCTTGATCGTGAAGCTTAAGGCAGCACGTGATCCGAGGCTGGAATGAAGCCTGCTGAGAGACTGCCACGTGGTCCGAATAATTAGGGCTGGAAATGTGGAGGTCACACATCGTGGCTGATGCTGCTGCTGCTGCTATATATATGAGACCTTCATCCACAGATGTAGGAGATCGAGTTGGCGAGAAGAAAAGCTCATACAGAGAGCCACGATCCAGATAGAAAAAGAAAAGAGAAAGAAGAAGAGCAGTAGGAGAAGAAGAGAGGTAGAGAGCTCGAGAAGAGTGTGAAGAGAAGAAGAAGCAGAGAGTAAGAGGAGAGCAGAAGAAAGAGAAAGAAAGATAGAGAGTGAGCGAGAGAGCTCGTGGAGAAGAAGGAAGATCTTACCTGAAGATCCGTCTACTGGACCGTGGATCAAATCCAGGCCAGTCAGCTCCGTTGAGAGCCACATTGTGCATTTCATTTTTCAGCTTTCTGTTTTGCTGAAGTTATTTTCGTTTATTGTTTTTCCTTTGTTTTTATCCATTTACTGTATTTTCGATCCTCTGTAGAGAGGTCGGGGTTCCTCCTGTGGGCTCAGGAGAAGGGAGACTTTGTGTCTTCGGTTTGCAAGTAGCTGGGTGCTACTTGTGGTTGGTACCCTCCGGTGTGGAGGAAGAGAGACTTGCGTCTCTGGTTGCCTTTGACAGGGTGTCATCGGTTGTTTCCCTCCGGGTTGGAGGAAGGGAGATTTATCTCCGGTTGTGCTCCCCTCCGGGTTGGAGGAAGGGAGACTTGTCTCCGGTTCTGGGCTTGTGGATTCAAGTCCAGGGGTTCCCTCCAGGTCTGGAGGAAGAGAGACCGTGTGTCTCTGGTTTGCTAGTGACTGGTGTCACTAGTGGTTCCCTCCGGTTGGGAGGAAGAGGGGAGGCTGTTCCCCTGGTCAAGCTGTTTGGCAGCATTTGTTGCAGACTGAGTCTGCTGTTTCTAGCGTGAGCTAGTGGACGCCACACTCGGTTTGAGTGTGGGGTGGATGTAGGTCTGGAGGACCGAACCACCTAAAAACCCCTTGTGCATTGTGGTTTGATTTGTTCATTTGTGCTTCCGCTAGATGAATGCATAGGGGCGCTCCATGGGTTTGCTAACTGGTAGAACAGAATAGTTGATTAGCTCTCAGATTTGGTAAATCTGTCTAGTTAGCATCATAGTTCTAGTTTGGGCGAAATTTTATATTGAGTGAAAGGCTTATTAGTATTTTAGTTTTTAATTGGGTGAAAGATTACTAAACGAGCTATATTCATTCACCAAACTTAAGTTAGTTTGGGCTACGTTCTTGAGAAAACCTACCTGGTCTTAAGATTTTGGCGATGGTACGTGAAGAACTTGAAGAAAGAACTATACTCTGTTCCAAACAGAGTCTTCGGAAGCCTATGTAAACCGTACAGAACAACACCCAAAGGGTGCTAGGAGATGAGAGTGTTAATAGATGAGTCAGGAAGAAGCTTTCTCCCGTTCTTCAGTAGGTCAAGAAGGATTTCTGCTCGTAACCTACAGAGAAATAAGATGAGAAGCATTAGTTTTCTTCATAATACTCTACTGAAGGCAGAGGAAGAAGAACACATGTTCTTCACAGTTGCCGGCAGAAGGATAGATTAGATCGCCAAAATAGCAAGGAGAGGTCGATTCGAAAGGTATTTATAGGGTCTTAGGAATTCTAATAGAGTTAGAGTTCGATTAAAAGTAATATTTCCCTGATAGAGTCCTTTCCATGATCTATCAACCCATACTAATCCTAAAACTTACCCTGGATAGTCTCCCAGGTCGAACGGAACTCAAATGTAATTAACGCCTTAGGCTAGGTCGTTAATTTTTTATTTGACGCCTTGCATCTCGTCGTTTTTAAAGAAATAACGCCCTTCCGTCAGGCGCTATTCACGATTTCACGTTAACTTATGCTAGTTACTATATTTGAGGATTTTTATCTTTTTTTATTTGATAAGGTCTATTTATAAAAATTTATGGGTAATATTTTTCCATATTTCTTGATTTTTTCATATAATTAGTTTTTAAAAATTCCTTTAAATCAAAAAGTGACACTATTCACTTTTTTTTTTGAATTGACGACTTAGTTTAAGTCATCTTTTAGGAAATACACGCCCATGACCATGGCGTCATTTCCATTTGGCATTTCTTTGAAGATGTAAAATTATGTTTATGCCTTAGAAATCCCTATCAATGTATCCTTTCTTATGCTATTTATACTTTATTTGATTTTTCTGATTTAGAAGTGACGACTTGTTCAAAGTCGTTTCTTATAAAATGGACGCCCATCCACGATGGCGTCAATTAAATTTTTGCTTTTCTTCTTAGCCTCCAAAAGACCGATATCGTATATATGTCCATTCTTTTCTCTTTTAATTTTTCTTAATTCATTTAAATCCTATTAATATATATTTCTTCCTTTTAATAAAAGTATAATGTAATAAATGTGAATATTAAATTTTATAAATTATTAATAAATTACTAATTGATGTTTTCTTCGAGATTTATCGATTCTAAATTCAAATAAAATTATATTATGCATTAAATGCCTAGAAAAAAAATAACATGTTATTCTTAAATTTATTATAATACAATGGTAGGGTCCATGAGCTCTTTTTGTTAGATTTTCTTAGGATGTCAGGGGGTCGTGTACGTGTACCAAGTCTGGCCTTGATTATTTACGTTGTATTATATTTATTTATATTGCATTATGTATATATAAACATATTTGTTATTTTCTAACCCTCATATACCTATTAATAATTTGTATGTATATAGGGATTTTATTCCTCATAATTTCTTTAACTTTTATTAGTCCTTGTCCTAGGTATCAGAGGCAGGTTCGATCTGAGCAACCCTATAGGAATATCACTTGAACATTATATACTTATAAGAGTATGTATATTTTTATTCCGATTCCAAAATTACCGGGCGTTATACCCTCCCCCACTTAAAAGAATTTGGTCCCCAAATTCACATCATCTTCCACGTCTAACAGAGAACTTATTATGAGCTTATACAGAAGAAATCTTAAGTATGGAAAAAGAGCTAGTTTATGATTTCGGGTGAGGGGTACCTTCCTTCCCTTTGGCAAGTTTGGTTAAATCTTGAACTCCTCTTGGAGGCTTCTTGGTTAGAATAGGGCATTCTGCTATCTTATGATCTAAGCGCCCGCAACGCAGACACGCTCCTGAACTCCACCAACACTTCTTCGATTTGTGACCATATCTTCCACAAGATTTTCACTTATCTTGCGAACGATCTGCCGAAGCTTCCTTATTACACTTCTTACATTTCTGGCATTTCTTACACCTTTGTGAAATATCACCCTCGTTTATCCTTTTCTTAGTAACGGTGAACTTTTCAGAGTCATCTATTCGATCCTTCCCTTCAACTCTTTCTTTTTCTTCCACCATTTTCTCTAGCTCTTGAACTCTCTTGACAAGGTCCGCGTAAGCTTGGATATCCACTAAGATCATCTCATGAACAAAGTTTGGCTTAGATGCTTCCATTTTATTTAGGTTCCGGCAAAGATGATTGGGGAATAATTTATTTACTCAAGAATTAATATTATTAAAATGTAAATATTTTATCTTTCTTTTATAACTTTAACCCCAAGTTCTACCCATCTCTCACAGAATTCCTATAGGATGACTGACAAGGATACTCAACCTATAACTTGGATTTAACAATCTAAGGATTTTGAAAGCCGAACTCTAATATGACTGACAGGGATACTTGACCTATCACCGAAACCTAATAACTTGAGGATGTGAAAGCCGAAGCTCCGATATGATTAACAAGAATGACCCATCCTTGGGACTTAATAACTGGAGGATATGAAAGCCGAAGCTCTGATATGACTGACAAGGATGACCTATCCTTGGGACCTAATAACTGGAGGATATGAAAGCCGAAGCTCTGATATGACTGACAAGGATGACCTATCCTTGGGACCTAATAACTGGAGGATATGAAAGCCGAAGCTCTGATACCACCTCTGTCACGCCCCGAACCGATAGCAACGGAACGTGTCGTTTGCTCGGAACGTGGCAGTTAATCAGTCGTGAATGATCAAGAGCAATGGCATAAGATAAAAATAATTTTGAACAACAATAGAAATTTTATTTCTAATATAAATCTCTTACAAGAACTTGTTTTCCAACTTAAAGACTCCATCACAATGGAAAGGAAGGAAACAACATACTAGCAGACTTAGACAAGATAACTGAAAAAGAGACACCACGCTAGACTCAAGAAAGACAAAAGACTCGGGTTCACTAGTTTCCGAAGCTCGCTTGCACACTTGTCCCGCCCATGTGAGTCTCGGTCTCGCTAGCCACCTGATTACCTGAAAAATGTTGGAATAAACGGAGTGAGCGAACGCTCAGTAAGAAATTATATCTCAAGAAGTAGCAATGGGTTTAAGTAATTACAATTTTTCACATGTAAATGCAATATGGCTATGCATGTAGAAAGAACTGAGCAAGTGAAAACTAACAATAGAATAACACGTCGTGCAAAACTTTCAAGTGAGTCTTAAACAAAAGGTATTCATGAGAGACTTTATAGATTATTGGCTATTTCACGCAAGTACTTTGCCCGTGTCGGGCCACGCTAGTAAAGTCACGCAAGTCAAGTCACGCACGTGAGAAAGAGAGAGAGTGTGTGGAATGCCAAAGATCAAGAGAGAAAGTACTTCGGTGCAATGCTAGACACCGTGATCATTATAACTCCCATGGGCACTAGTACTTTTGGGTGCTCCTCCCAGGACCAGATCGGGCCCTTATATGTACAGCATTAAAGATAGATCTAGACATCCATGATAGTTTATAGCCAATAAGGAGTTTCAAGAACAAGCTTTAATATGATGATAAGATAAGATTTTCATGGAATTCAAGGGCAAGGCCCTTGAGTAAGGACATTCTTTCGATAAAATCCACGCAAAGCATATAAACCATGACATGTCGATAAACTGGGTGGAATTGGTTCCCTAACCAGGTACCATAACAAATAAGTGCCCATATGTAGATGGTCACTCTTTTTATATAGAATTGAGGTCCACAAGAACAGCATATTAATAGCATGATGTCCTCATCCCATTAAGAATATTCTCATGATATCCACTTAGCATAATATGAGGGCCGGTATACCATGTTTCTATAGAGTGACATGGCAAAATAGTGTAATAGGTTTTTATGGTACAACCAGCTCAATCGGCCTTGAGGGAATCCAAGGCTACGAGGAGACTTACGGAGGTCCCAATGACTAACTTGCCAGTCCAAAGGAACGGAATGTCCAATGGAGAGCTTGTATGTCACCGAGAGTTAGTGGGTAAACGATAAACCATTGGAAAACATGGGACTATATTCACGGAGTGGAAATATAGTGCCGATAATATATTTGCACATATATATATATATATATATATATATATATATATATATATATATATATATATATATATATATCGAACCCTCGGTTAACAGAAAAACGGGAAAAATAGTAACACAGGAAAATAGCCACTTAAGCTAAGTCATTACTTATCAAATTAACGCCTTTCGCAGGGGCGTTTATTTACAATTTGACGACTTATACAGCAGGCGTCAATCATATTTCTTCTATTTTTCATAATTTCTAAATTATGGAATTTTAGTAGAACGCGCCTTAAACAGGGGCGTTACTTTCAAATTCGCGCCCTCGTTCAGGGCGTCACTTTTATAAGAGACGACCTCATGCAGGTCGTTAATTCACTATCTTCCGTAATTCGGGATATTAACATGAACAGTGTAAATTTTCCAAATAATAAATTTCAGGAATCAAGGTACAGGGTCAGGACAAGAAAAATAGCAGGATTCAACAGGTATGATCATGCATCATATTAGATTCGTAGTTTCATAGATATTAAATTTTAAACACGGTTAATTAACAATTAGGTGAAATTGATGACTCCTGGGCAGGGCGTCAAAACTCAAATTAGCGCCCTAGCCAGGGGCGTTATTTTCAAATATGTGCCCTTGTCAGGGTCGCTTCTTTTAAAATTTCACAAAACACCTTTGAAACCCCAATAAAACTATATGCATGCATGACTGATGGTATTATTATGAACTTAAGCTAGTTTGGGCTACGTTCTTGAGAAAACCTACCTGATCTTAAGATTTTGGCAATAGTACGTGAAGAACTTGAAGAAAGAACTATACTCTGTTCCAAACAGAGTCTTCGGAAGCCTATGTAAACCATACAGAACAACACCCAGAGGGTGCTAGGAGATGAGAGTGTTAATAGATGAGTCAGGAAGAAGCTTTCTCCCGTTCTTCAGTAGGTCAAGAAGGATTTCTGATCGTAACCTACAGAGAAATAAGATGAAGAAGCATTAGTTTTCTTCATAATACTCTACTGAAGGCAGAGGAAGAAGAACACATGTTCTTCACGGTTGCCGGCAGCAGGATAGATTAGATCGCCAAAATAGCAAGGAGAGGTCGATTCGAAAGGTATTTATAGGGTCTTAGGAATTCTAATAGAGTTAGAGTTCGATTAAAAGTAATATTTCCCTGATAGAGTCCTTTCCATGATCTATCAACCCATACTAATCCTAAAACTTACCCTGGATAGTCTCCCAGGTCGAACGGAACTCAAATGTAATTAACGCCTTAGGCTAGGTCGTTAATTTTTTATTTGACGCCTTGCATCTCGTCGTTTTTAAAGAAATAACGCCCTTCCGTCGGGCGCTATTCACGATTTCACGTTAACTTATGCTAGTTACTATATTTGAGGATTTTTATCTTTTTTTATTTGATAAGGTCTAGTTACGAAAATTTATGGGTAATATTTTTCCATTTTTCTTGATTTTTTCATATAATTAATTTTTAAAAATTCCTTTAAATCAAAAGGTGGCACTATTCACTTTTTTTTTTGAATTGACGACTTAGTTTAAGTCATCTTTTAGGAAATACACGCCCATGACCATGGCGTCATTTCCATTTGGCATTTCTTTGAAGATGTAAAATTATGTTTATGCCTTAGAAATCCTTATCAATGTATCCTTTCTTATGCTATTTATACTTTATTTGATTTTTCTGATTTAGAAGTGACGACTTATTCAAAGTCGTTTCTTATAAAATGGACGCCCATCCACGATGGCGTCAATTAAATTTTTGCTTTTCTTCTTAGCTTCCAAAAGACCGATATCGTATATATGTCCATTCTTTTCTCTTTTAATTTTTCTTAATTCATTTAAATCCTATTAATATATATTTCTTCCTTTTAATAAAAGTATAATGTAATAAATGTGAATATTAAATTTTATAAATTATTAACAAATTACTAATTGATGTTTTCTTCGAGATTTATCGATTCTAAATTCAAATAAAATTATATTATGCATTAAATGCCTAGAAAAAAAATAACATATTATTCTTAAATTTATTATAATACAATGGTAGGGTCCATGAGCTCTTTTTGTTAGATTTTCTTAGGATGTCAGGGGGTCGTGTACGTGTACCAAGTCTGGCCTTGATTATTTACGTTGTATTATATTTATTTATATTGCATTATGTATATATAAACATATTTGTTATTTTCTAACCCTCATATACCTATTAATAATTTGTATGTATATAGGGATTTTATTCCTCATAATTTCTTTAACTTTTATTAGTCCTTATCCTAGGTATCAGAGGCAGGTTCGATCTGAGCAACCCTATAGGAATATCACTTGAACATTATATACTTATAAGAGTATGTATATTTTTATTCCTATTCCAAAATTACCGGGCATTACAAAGAGTATATCTAGAAACCTTTGGAATATCAACCCTCGGTCAAATCTTGGTTAAAATACACAAGCAGTGTGACGGTCGTATACTGGGCCGTTACATGATGTGACGGTCTAGAGTTGATGCGTTAGAACGACTAAATTCGGAAATAGTAATTGGACTCAATTAACTGTGACTGTTGTATATTGGACCGTTAAATATGCCTGACGGTCTAATATAGGTCCGTTACACTACTGATAACCAGAAAATATCGATAGTGTAATCTAATCACTTGGGTTTTAATGGTACAACCAACTCGACGTCCTAGTGGGAATCCCAGGCTCGTGGAGAATTACGGAGGCCTTGAAACAAGATTTCCTAGTCTATTGAAAGGAATATCCAATAGAGAGGTCCTCATGTCCAAGAATAGTGTTCATATAGTGCAAAGTGTAACTAATGGACATATACCTGAATATACGCCATGTACTTAGAGAAATGACACTATAGATAGAAAAGAATGTGTATCAATGTGAAACCAAGATAAAATCCCGTCAATACATCTTTAGAAAATCTTGATTTAGATACAAAACTATAGAGTTTAGCCAATGAAATTAACATAACCTAAAATAACTCAAAATGCTTTAATCATATAATTTCCTATCATGAATCAATTAAGAAACTCAAAGTCATGAAAATAAGGTTAAAACTTAGATAACTAGACTTATTTATAAGTAAGTTTGGCTGTCCTCAGTCCTATCTCGATTTGACAGTAAACCGCACTCTGACGGTCTAGTATGGGCGCCTCACAGGACTGTGACGGTTTATCGTAGGACCGTTACAGTATTGTAACGCTCCTATTATGGTGCGTCAGAGACAACTAAGAAACTTTAAATACAACAGGGGTTGTGACGGCTTATCGTAAGACTGTTACAGTCATCTGACGGTCCTAGTATGATGCGTCAGAGTCCCTACTAACAGTATAATAAAATAGAAAGACTATGATTTGAAACCATGTTATGTTTTGAAAAGATTTAACTACCCCAATCATGACAAAACGAAGTAAATGTCATCTAGATGCATAGGTTGCAGTGAATTAATCAAGATTATATCTTTGATCTTAGATTAGGGCTAAGGATATGTATGTATGCATGAACCCACTAAAACATGAAATTCATAGTCTATAATGCATGAAATCAAACACAATCAGAGGGCTTTTATCTCTAACAAAACGTTTTTACCAATCATGAGATAACCTACCGCTTAACTAGGCTTTAAACTTCTAATTTGAGCTTTCAAGGACCGCCCTAGTTCCTCTCTTTTTGTGACTTTTCAACAACTTCACGCTGCCCTAGCTCCTCAGCCTCTTGACCTAAGGACGTGAAATTTTTGAGGGTAAGAAGATGAAACTAAGATGATCAAAAAGTTCTAAATAATCAAACTCTAATTACCTTATTTAGACGTCCTAATTCCCTGATCTTCCGTGGCCTTTACCTCTGATTCCTGGGTTACTATGGTCGAACCAGCAACTTTGGAAGCTTCAATCTTCTTGGTTGCTTGATCTCCTAGCACGAAATTTGGAGAACTATTAGTCTAAAGTATACTAAACAAAATCTTCTAAAGAACTTACCTGAAATTATATCTCCTTATCTTGATTCTTCACGAGCCAAAAGTAAGGGTCGCTCAGTTCAGAACTAGGTCCTATTTATAGGGTTTTGAAGATTAGATCGATTCTAGAGTCCTTAATTTGCCAGAACCTAATCCCTAAGAGTCTTTAGTAATGTTATAAGCTCTCCCAAGTCGATCTCTTGTAGATAAGATCCCAAAGTTCTAATCTTTTTGCTCATTCTTTCTTTCACGGAACTGTCAGAGTGTAACGCATCAGCCTAGATGCGTTACATGCTTGTAGCGGTCGCCCGATAGACCGTTACACCAAACGTATACAGAGTTTCAATTAAATAAAACTCTCTTGTTCGTTTATCCTTTATAATTATCTATAAAAATAGTATTTATCTTTAAAATACATGAATAAGTCAATTAACCTTCTAGAATATGGGCAAAACTTAATGGGCTTGGTCCATTAACCTTTTGGATTATCTTTAAATAAGCTAGGTTAATTATTTAACCTAATTGGGTCTTATAATGACTTATTGATCTATTATTTTTTTATTAATTTATTTAGGCCTTTATAAATTCCAAAAAATAATTAAATATTCCAAAAATAATTTATAAAAATTCTGGGGTCTTACACCCTCCCCCACTTAAGAGAATTTTGTCCCCAAATTTAATACATGGATTATGGATGGTGTACTTACATTTGAATAATTCTGGAAATCTTTTCCGCATGGCTGCTTTGGTTTCCCATGTTGCTTCATATGGCCATGTTTTCTTCCATTGAATCTTGACCATAGGAATAATTTTATTTCTTAGTTGACGCACTTCCCGTTCCAGAATATTTATTGACGTTTGCTCGTACGCCATATCCTTCTAAATCTCCAGATTGTCATAAGTGATAATATGGTCATGATCATATACATACATCTTCAGCATAGAGACGTGAAATATGTCATGAACTCATACTAATTGTGGAGGTAAAGCCAGTCTATAAGCCACTTCACCGACCCATTCGAGAATTTCAAACGGACCAATAAATCTTGGAGTTAGTTTGCACTTAATGCCAAATCTCTGAATACCACGACCTAGAGAAACCTTATCGTAAGACTGTTACAGTCATCTGACGGTCCTAGTATGATGCGTCAGAGTCCCTACTAACAGTATAATAAAATAGAAAGACTATGATTTGAAACCATGTTATGTTTTGAAAAGATTTAACTACCCCAATCATGACAAAACGAAGTAAATGTCATCTAGATGCATAGGTTGCAGTGAATTAATCAAGATTATATCTTTGATCTTAGATTAGGGCTAAGGATATGTATGTATGCATGAACCCACTAAAACATGAAATTCATAGTCTATAATGCATGAAATAAAACACAATCAGAGGGTTTTTATCTCTAACAAGACGTTTTTGCCAATCATGAGATAACCTACCGCTTAACTAGGCTTTAAACTTCTAATTTAAGTTTTCAAGGACCGCCCTAGTTCCTCTCTTTTTGTGACTTTTCAGCAACTTCACGCTGCCCTAGCTCCTCAGCCTCTTGACCTAAGGATGTGAAATTTTTGAGGGTAAGAAGATGAAACTAAGGTGATCAAAAAGTTCTAAATAATCGAACTCTAATTACCTGGTTTAGACGTCCTAATTCCCTGATCTTCAGTGACCTTTAGCTCTGATTCCTGGGCTACTATGGTCGAACCAGCAACTTTGGAAACTTCAATCTCCTTGGTTGCTTGATCTCCTAGCACGAAATTTGGAGAACTATTAGTCTAAAGTATACTAAACAAAATCTTCTAAAGAACTTACCTGAAATTATATCTCCTTATCTTGATTCTTCACGAGATAGACCGTTCTTGTAGATAAGATCCCAAAGTTCTAATCTTTTTGCTCGTTCTTTCTTTCACGGAACTATCAGAGTGTAACGCATCAGCCTAGATGCGTTACATGCTTGTAGCGGTCGCCTGATAGACCGTTACACCAAACGTATATAGAGTTTCAATTAAATAAAACTCTCTTGTTCGTTTATCCTTTATAATTATCCATAAAAATAGTATTTATCTTTAAAATACGTGAATAAGTCAATTAACTTTCTAGAATATGAGCCAAACTTAATGGGCTTGGTCTATTAACCTTTTGGATTATGTTTAAATAGGCTAGGTTAATTATTTAACCTAATTGGGCCTTATAATGACTTATTGATCTATTATTCTTTTTATTAATTTATTTAGGCCTTTATAAATTTAAAAAAATAATTAAATATTCCAAAAATAATTTATAAAAATTCTGGGATCTTACACCGGACCCCGGGTTCTCTTACGAACCCATATTTGCTTAAACCTTGGTAGGTTGGGGGCCAGCTTCCCCCAGACATCATTGTCCAAATTGGCCTTCCAGCTTGCTCGCACTTGGAAGGCGTTGTGAGTGGGAACTGCCGAGACGATGCTGTCCGACAAAGCTTCAGCGCGGCGACCGTTCAGATACACTCGAATGCCACCAATTAGAGCAGACTTCCCAGAAGCTGAGAGTCAGCTTGAGGAAATAGCAGCAGACCTTCTTCTTTGATTCTTCTTCTTCCCCATGGACTCCTTGTCGCCAGCGGGGACAGCACCGTAGTACACGTGGTGGACAAAGCATGAGGTGATTTGATGAGGCGCAGTGGCCCTCCCCAGACAGCTTGCCTTTGCAGGGGTTACGGCCTCGGCCGCAATAGTCTTGTCAGCTTCCTCATCTTCGACCCTCAACAGGCCGACGAAAGCGACTCCAAGGAAATTGGGGAACCCCACCACTGGCGGCAGAGTCCCAAAGGCAGTGGGCACCGCCAGGTACCCATATTCAGCGTGCGCAGCGACCACTTGGGGGCCGAAAGCAAGTCCAGCAAATATGCCAGTCATCGTTTCCTGTAAAATGACACGAGCAAATAGTTAGTATTTTTGGGGAAGGCTCTAGGGTCTTCTACTTTGGTGAAGAGATGAAAGGAGACTCAGTCCCACCGGGCGTGCCAGTTTTGGGGGACAAAATTCCATCTATATGTATTTATTAGGTTTATTTGGTATGGTGATGGATTTTTATTGAATTGATTAGTGTTTATTTAAGGTTTATTTGATTTATTTATTTTATTGCATAGGCGTGCCAGTCACTCTCGTGACGAGTGTGTTGTGCGCTCATCTGACCAACCAGACAATAGTGGATGATCGTGTCAGGACATGAAGTCTGTCATACCATAAAGACTATACCGTTAATTACATCCTTCCGAAAGAAGGAAAATCCTTGATTAATCGTCAAAGTAGAAGGGCCCTCGGGGCCGAAGAAAATATGTGAAAGTAATGTTCACTTCATAAAGCAAGATGCAGCATATGCAGGCAGGCAATGTAGTAGGAGTTATTAGATCGACTTTCGGTATGTGGTTGAGAACTTAGGTTATAAGACCACCTCACACTTAGTGATGGCTTCCATCCAGGCCTAACCGGACTTTCGACTAGTCACCATTTGATATACCGAAGAGCCGGGCAGGTGCGGGTGCTCATGCACGGATTCATACAGATGAGTATAGAGCGTTATGGCGGTTTATTCCTTTTATTCAAGGATTAAGGGTAGAATTTGGCTTCTGACGTTATTTAATTATTTATTACTTTATTTAATCATTTATCCACATGTTTATTCAACAAACTCAAAGAAAATTTCGGCAACACCTCCCCTGTCCCGAAGATTATCGGGGAGGTTATAAGAGACTCATCCATGAAGAATCGGGATGGTCCCGAAAGACGGTTATGCTTAGCCAGCATCCCCGTACCCTATGATGAGCGGGGAACTCGAGGGCTAGCCCCCTAAGTAATCTCTATCACTCGCAGAGTTGTCGATCAGTGCTTGCCATTTTATTTGTTGAACCGCCCTTATTATTGCAGCACATACATGTGGGTTCATGTAAACCAGCATGGCTATGCTCTGACGGGTTCGTATGTCACCGGGACGATGTATGCCGGGGGATGGCACCTGTTCATTCATTTATTCCCTTTAAGATGCTTTTGCTCTCATAATTCAGTATAGGTAACTATGAGGCTGCCACCACCATAAAGGATGAAAACTAGGAAAGGAAACCAAAACACACGACAAGGAACTAAATCACCGACTCCTAATGGAATTTCGGTAGCATCTCCCCCTGCCCCAAAATATGTCAGGGAGAGATATAGCAGACCCGCCCATAAAGGGTTGAGACGAGTTCCGAAACAGATGAGCATATCAAAATAGCGCAGACCCAGTGATGGGTAATGAACGTTTTGCCGATCACTCTTGGCCCATTTTGGCACCACGGCGTGTACACGAAAGCTCCAAGGAGAGCCAGCACAGCCATGGACCGGGGGACGTTAAAAGCTCGGAGCACTATTCACCTTTGAGGTGGTTAATGCTTTATTTCTCCATCAATATCATCGGAGCTCATGCTATAATATATTACGAAGCCCCATGACTTAGTGGGATGATTGGAGTACTTGAGAAGATATGGGATAACATAGCCTCCTGGTTTAATTCCGACAGCATCTCCCTTTTTCTCGGGATATACCAAGGGATGTATAGGAAACCCGTCCACGGAGAGCCGGGACGGGGTCCGTGATACATGGGCATGCCGAAGTCCGAGAGCCCAAGGGCCGAGAAACAATAGAACACTATTCGCTGTTGAGGCAATCTATTCACTATTCCCCTAATTAGGCCATCGGAGAGCATGCCATAATAGACGGAGGATCCCCGTGGCTCGATGGAGTAGTTGAAAAGTATGATACAATATTATAAAATAACCTCTTGATTTAATTTCGACCGCATCTCCCCTTATCACGGGATATGCCAAGGGATATATGGGAAATCCGTCCACGGAGAGTCGAGACGGGGTCCATAACAAGTGGGCATATCAAAGCCCGAGAGTCAAAAGGGCCGAGAAAGAGCAATACATTATTCGCCATTAAGACGGTTATTCACTTTTCCCCTAATGAAGTCATCAGAAAGCACGTCATAATAGACGGCGGATCCGCGTGAGTCAATGGGGTAATCGAAAAATCGGGAAAATACAGCATAATGTGGGGGTAAAAACCCCGTTAATATAGCTCCTCCGCATTTCCTATGGCCGGGCAATGGGCTTGAAGTGAATATGGTAGCCAAGAGGGGTAATGGCCCCTTTGATCCCGCGGCTCAGGAAAATAAAAGGCAGAGTTGGTAAACATGCCAAGATGACACGGCCGCTGGGGCAGAGAGCTGATACGGCGACATGCACACTGTATAATGGAGTGGATTGGCGGTGTGTGTAAAGTGGGTTGCATGCATATATGAATTTGGGGCATGGATTTGAATAATCTAGCGCACATATACATTTATTCATATGCACAGTGGAGTGAAATGGGGGCCAATAGAATGGAGAAAAAATGATATGGAGAGAGGTGCCGGCATATGCATAGTGGGTTTTACGTGACCTGGCAGCACATGTATAATGAGGTGTGGGTTGTATGCACAGATTTATGCTATATGCATGCATTGATTATTTAAATATATGTATATAGTGAGTGGGCCGGCATATTTAGGTGGTACAGCGGCAGGATTGATTTGGGAATTTTATTGGCTTATTTATGCATGTGCACATATAGATGCGGGAGGTAATCTAATATACCAGCGGCAGAGGTAGTTCATGTGACACGGCGGCTAGCCAAAGCGGGGTTACACGGCGGCATATATACACGGCGGCGAGGGGGTTTGGTTTTAAAGTGATACGGCGGCTGAGAGGCTCGATCTGGTGGCGGGGGGGGGGGGTGCCACTCGGAGACTAAAAACAAATGGGATGTGAGAATGAGATGGCGGCCAAACGGGGGCCACTCAGAAGCGTGAGCACTGTAGGGGAATGGTGTGTGAGGGCAGAACGGCGGCCAAGTGAGGCCACCCGGCGGCTGGAGCACTGTAGCTACAATGGTTTGGCCGCCGTATCGAAGGTCGGTGAATGAAGAAATGCCATATCGGGGATGAATGGCAGGGATTTGTGGCCTGGAGAGGGGCTTAATCGCTCAGAGAAGATGCTGCATAAGCCCGAGAATTCAAAGAATGCTTAAATCTGGGGTTAACTCGAGCAAAGCTTGGCAAACACAACGGGTTTAACGGTACTCTGTTTCAGACAAACAAAAGAACGGATAAACACACAGATGCCCCTTGTTATTCAGTGAAGGCCAGAGAAACATACTGGGGCTAACGAGCCTCTTGCCTCTTATTGCAAGGACATATGGCAGCGAAAACCCGACGAATCTGGAAATACAAAGGGGAAAGCTCAGATGGAGACCACGAGCAGACACGTACGAGATTAGTCCCATCATGTTAATTTTCCCATTGTTCTGAATGCTCAGAGATCACGTTTAGCAGACATGATGAACCTGTGGCCTACCGTGGGGTTTCGATCAAGAGAACATATTGAGGAAACACACCCAACATATATATAACCCCATGGGGCAACTTAGTCGGCCGAGAAGCATGCCCTGGACGCCATATGAACACAGGAACAGAGGGATGGGGAAGAGAGAAATATAAATGGGGCAACAATCAATAGACAGATTCTCATTTATTCAGTGACTTCCGGGATGCCTTACATGCCAAAAGAAAACTGGAAAGAAATAGCATAGAGGAATACAAGCACGGGGGAGGGGATGATTGTAGCCCACCAGGGCGTTTACATGGTGGGAGACCCACCTTCACAACAGAGGGAACTTCACTCCATTCTTTTCCTTCCGGGGACGATCCTCTCCTTCTTTCTTTCACTCTCCCTACTCTTCTGGATCTCGTCTACTGGCTCTCCCCTCTCTATTCTCTGCCTTTTCTTCTCTCCTGATGGCTTCTCTTTTTTCTCCCCTTTTCTACTTGTTCCCCAAGACTTCGAAGCGTGGGTTTTATAGAATCTGGGAGGCCTCTTTAATACGGTGGCTGGAGGCGGAGGGGGTGATATGGCGGCACAAGGGGCACCCCGCTTCTGGCCACCGGATCCCATTTGGCCGCTGGATCCAGTGTGTTTGCGCTGGCCCTCTCTAGCTCCTTTAGGCCCATTAGGCTTCTTTTAGCCCATTTGTTGACTTCAGCCCCTTTTTGCCCTTTTCTTCTTCCTTTCTTCCTCTTTATTCCTGAAAAATATAAAATAACAGAAATACGATTTTTCAGCATGATTATTATTATATATTTTATTTTTTTCTATTTTTATTTGTTATTATTTTTCGTGTGTCAATAGGTGGGTGGCGAGAATTGCTTGTGGTTAGGTGGCCGTAAGTGTGCTATGAGGGAGTTATTATCGTTTTGGCCACCCCAGCTTGAGGTTTAGCCGGCCCCTGAGGCGTTGAGATCGTGGTTTGAGGTGGCAGATCGGATGTTCTGATCGAGAAATGTACTCAAACGAGCGGAGGATCTTCCGGATGAGCTGCTGATTGTGAAGCCCGACGTTCTTGTCATGCTCTATGGCGTCGGAGATGATGCGCTAGTCCCGATTATTTTACGGATTTTTAGGCAAGACTGGCCAGAGATGTCCCAGTGAGCTTTAAGTCCTGCACTTCTGTGTGTGACTGAGCTTTGTTGGTCCTAGATTTAGTTCTAGATTGTATGGCAGTGGCTTGGTTCGCGGCATAGATTATGGAATTTGGGGCCATTATGTGCCACCTTGGATGCGCCCTGTGAGCCGGCATGTGAGATGTGAAGGTTCTGCGGCAAATTCGGGATTTGAGGATGAGCGTTGGTAGGTGCCGATCGTGGTTCGTGTTGATGCTCTTGGCGTGGTGGTCCGCGCGGAGATAGCTCAAGAGATGGATATTTTGAGGATCCAAGAATTGAGAATGGGTTGGTGTCAGCAAGGATAGATTCGAGGAATGATGTCCGGTGGCTAGAGGTGTTCTAGCCTTCGAGCCTAGCGTCTTTTATGGTTTCTTCGCTCCTTGGTAAGTGTTTTGGCATGATAATGGTTCCGAGATCAGAGACAGGCATAGGTAGGGAGCGTGTGGCAGCGGCCAGCTCAACCGCTGTGGCAGAGTGTGGCTGGCGATCAACAGAGCCAGTGCTCGAGGCATGGCGAGTCGCAGTTCAGGGAATTGCAGTGATGGTGCATCGGAAGATGCTGCAAATGTGGTCCAACGAGACACTTGGTGAGTGTTGTCGGAGGAGCTAACCTGACGGAAGTGATGGTTTTCCTGATGCTGGAAGGTGTGGTTCCCAACATGGACGAGGTTCAAGGTCAGGTCGAGCATGGAGACCTCCCACTATGTCAGAGGTATGTTGGTTTCTACTTGGTCAGAGAGAATCATGTTTTTGTTAAGTTCCATCATCTTCCATCGCGTGTTCGGATTGGATGGCCTTCTCTTGTGTGCCATGAAATCTATGCGAGACGTGTTCGTTGTTATGGCAGTGTGGCTGCTTGTGAGAAGCGATGCCCATCCCCTGATGTGTAAGGGTGCTGGCATAATCCTGGATGGATGAGTGCCAGTTGGGTTGTGCTTGCGAAGACTCGTGGCTAGTGTTATGATTCACGATGTATTGTGGATCGGAGCCTGCGGAGTTGTAGGAGGATTGCCAGACTAAGAGAGAATCTGTGCTCTGGGTTTGAGGTAATTGGATTTTCCTCACCCCATTTTCTGGAGATAGCCAACTGAACTGAAGATTGTTGGGATGGCAGATCTCGAGTCGTTGTGATGTTTGTATGCGTGGATCAGAGTGCGCAGCGGAAGTTTGGCGGGCCCATAACCAACAGGTCCAGGATCGTAGTATTGGTTGCTACGGGTGGATTCCCGAGGATGTGTAGAGCATCGGAGGATTGGTTCCTCGATGTGAGATTATTTTTGGCTGTGTGAGCCATGTCGATTGCCATGCCATTACTTGTGGTATTGTGGTTTGTGGCACCGATAGGATGGAGAGTCGGGGAAATATGACGGCACGTTTGCCGCATGAGTACCCTATTCCTTTGTTGGAAGTTGTGCCCTCAGATGGAATTGTGGTTCCCGAGGTGTGGCTCCCGAGAGAGATGATTATGGATCCTAGTTGGTAGCTGTGAGCGGGTGGTGACGCTAGCCGGGTGGTCAGCTGTGATAAGGATTTGCGATGTTTGGAGATCCGTGTGCATTGGTCATGGCGTCGTCGACCAGGTTGCTGTGGTAGCAGATGGCACTCCCCTACCCTAGAGATATGTGCCATGAATTGTTCAAGTTGTGTCCAATGGCTCTGTGGCGAGAGCGAAGCTGAGAATTGGCAGGCAACCATTTAGAGTAATTGTGAAGAAGCTGAGATGAGACTATGTAATGGATGGTGCTTATGTACGGAGGTCCCTGGAGGGATGTTGTCGTTGGATGAGAGCATTGGTCTGGCGACCAGCATGGGAGGATTTCCCTGTAAGTCTGAGTCTAGTGCTGTTGTGGACCGAGGATCGTGGAATCCTGCTCTTTGGTTTTGCCGTGCTCCCCTGAGAGGGTAGAGCTGGCGTGAGGATCAGGATCGGATGCGGTGTCCAAGTGAGGATCAGCTCGAGATGCAAAAATGACCAGTGTGAGAGTCAACGGATGGCTTGTCGAGATCTGAATGTGCTTATCGGGCCAAGGGAAGTTGAGCAAGTAAGGGTTTCCCATTGACGAGTAATTGGTAACTGGCGAATGGGTCTTTCACTGACAGAAGATGCCGGTTGTAGTGGATTGAGAATGGCTAGAGTCGTGTGCAAGCGAGGCCTTTGGTGGCGGTTTATGAGATATGCCTTTTCTCGAAATTGGATCTGGGATCGGTTGAAGGCTTGTGTGCGGACCGGAGCTTGTCCCGTGTTGTTATTGGCATTCAACTTGCCAAGTGTGAGATGGTTCATGACGCAAAGCTGATGGATTTATAGTAGTTAGTTGAGATGACTGTGTGAGCTGGTTGAGGCTCAGTGGTGGTTGTCCCTTGTGCTGGGCGTGAGATCAGTCAGCAGGTAGAGAAGCTGATGTTCGATTGGTCTGCCGAGCATGGGATTGATCGGTGGCAGTTTCTCGTGACGAGGATTGCGTCTCCCCGGTGAGCGAGATGGTGGCAGTAGTGCCATGATTGGAGCTCTATGGTGGCTGAGGTGATGCCAGACTTGTGCCCTTGCGAGTGCTATGCTCGCTTTGAGGATCAGTGTGTATTGGGTTGTGAACGAGATGTTTCTGTTTGTGATAAAGTCTGGTTGTGTCCCTCAGGGGATGTGCTTTTGCGAGAGTTGAGGTTTTTGGTTGGAGCTCTGGGAGCGTTGCCAGTTGGGTGTGTTGTTCTTCCCCTGTGCCTTAGTAGTTGCCTCAAATTTCGAGGATGAAATTTCTGTAAGGAGGGGAGGACTATAACACCCCGGATTTTTTTTCGATCAGAATCCTTGAGTTCGGAGCACCTTTATGAGTCCCAGAATGTGTTTTGTGATTTACACTGGTTTTTGGTTCTCGAGCCTTCGGAACCCTATGTACAGTGAACCGATGTGTTTTCGGGCTCCAGGACATTACAGGTGCATTGTGCATTTTCCGAGGATCGTGGGAATGATTTTCCCTAATTTTTTCTTTTCCATATTTTTAAATCCCAAATCATTTTCCTATAAATAACCCCCACCCCCTCTCTTTCTCTCTTTCTCACTCTCTCTCTTCTCTTTATCTCCCCCTCTTCTCTGGGTGACTGACAGAGGTGGAGGTGGGCGAGGTGGAGGCAGTGTGAGGGTGAGCAGCACGAGGATGGGATGAGGATCGAGGCGGTGGAGGTGCGGTGAGCTTGTTCGTGAGTTCGTGAACCCGACTGTGTTCATGCAGCGTTTTCACGTGGAAACGGCATCCTTGGTGCGGGTAATCTTCAGTGGAGGTAGGGGGATGGTTCCTTAGCCTGTGTAGTTTACTTTCTTGGTGTTTTGTAGGCCGAGGCGAGCCACGAGGGGATTTATTTCATGTCGGGGGGTTAAAAGCATGTTTTAGGGCATCTGACGGTTTCGTCGGATCGATCGACGTTTTGCCGTTTATTTCCTTCCATTTTTGTGGTTTGGGACGCGAGGAATGGTCCCCGATGTTTTCCCCATCACTCAGTGGTGATTGGGGCGTGGAATCGAACCCCTAGGTTGGGTTTCACAGGTTCTCTGCCATTTTCGATCGACCGACCTATTGGGTACGGTCGACCGAATGGCACTCACCACGGGAGGGAGTCAACACCAGTTCGGTCGACCAACCGACCCAGTTCGGTCGACCGACCTGTTGGTCGACCGACCCCAGGGGCTTTGGTCGATCGAAATCCCCTATCTTGGCCCGTTTTGGCCCCCTGTCGACCCGGTTGTGACCCATTGGTCAACCTATGGCCCCGTGAATGTCCCCGACACCCCGTGGGTACCGTGACCATATTTTTGGGTGTCCAGAGGTACTGTATTACCTTGATTAGTATGCCCATAGGTTTTAACAGTCCTGGTGACCCTGTGCATTCTAGGCTTCCGGGTTACGCTTGATCGAGTTACCGTGGATCGGTATAAGTGCGGAGGGCTATTCCCGCACGTCGTTAGCTTTCTTGGAAAGAAGTTTCTGTGTGGGTCATGTGTATGGCATATGAACTGTAAGTCTTATGACCCAGCCTCGGGTTAGAGGTTTCTTAATTTCCCTTTGGAAAGGGATTAAGCTCGGCGGTTATGTCCCGCCTTAAAAGCTATATCGGACCATGGTTTGACCCTAGGTTTAGGGTAGATTGACGGCATGGAGCAGTCATGTACAACGGTCTTGACCCGAGTCTCGTAACTCAAGGACCGTTGGGTTAGTAGGTCTAGTGGACTCTCCAGAGTCTGGTGGCATCGTGCTACCCATGTTCCGAGCTACGTGTGGCGGGCTCGTCGGTAGCCTATCAGTATTCTGTTGGTTCCTTCCGAGGGTCTTTCCCTCGAGTGACCATTCCTACTAGTTGTAGATTGCTTGGGCATGCCTGTGCCTACCCACCCAGGAGTGGTGGAGAGCTAGACTCGAGGGTGACGGTTTTTAGGATGGTTTGCTGTAGGGCCTCCCACTGTAGTGGCTCGAGTTCGGGCCGGGAGGAAAACTAGCTAGAGGACCTGACATAGTGCAGTCAGTCAGTGTGTGCACGCATGGTCGGGGAATTCGGACGCGTGCTGACGAGCACGACCCCAACTAGACCCTTATCCTGTGGTTACTAGTACGGTGTCTCAGTTTTGCCTGTGGCGAGGGAGACACTTGGGGCTCGGACTAAGTCGTCAATGGACGCATTCGGCCTTGCATCTAGTGTGCAATACTCCTATCACACGAGACAGGCTTCTTCGTGTTTCTTCGGGTGGTTTCCGAGTGTCTTCTCGACACCGAGGTCTAGGGTTTCTGGTAGGGTTACCGAGGTTTCACCCGTAGACCGTGTAGGGTTCACGACTGCGAGGTCGATGATTTTCGACGGAATATAATTTGTTCGGAAATACGTTTGAATTTTTTGAAGTATTTCTGGATGAAAGAATTCCGCCGAAAATTTCTGACGTATTTTCGACTGACAATTATTCCGCCGGAAACCAATGAAATAATTTTTCGACCTTTCTATAATAAATTAATTTATAGTATATTACATTTAATTATATTTAATCATAATACGAGGTTCGCCGACTAGGTGATCTGTATCGGATCGGCCCGTCTCTGGTCCGGTACGGTATGCCCGAGTCGCCACCGACTCGGCATGCATCCATCATGTCTTCTCTTTCTTCTGTCTCCCTCCCTCCCTCTCCTCCCTCTCTCTCTCTCTCTCTCTCTCTCTCTCTCTCACACACACACACACACACGGTGACTTTGCCCGACTCGGGTGATCCCGGGGTGAGCAGGATTGTATCGGGCTTTCTTAGATGCGAAACGGTACGCCCGAGCCGGATCGAGTCGGCAAAGCACGATATAATATATAAATATATGTAATAAATAATAGAAATAGATAGAGAAATATTAATAATTTCCGACGGAATAAAATTCTATCGAAAATACGTCCAAAAATTCTGACATATTTCCGACCTAAAGGATTTCCGTAGAAAATTGCCGATGTAATTTCGACTAATTTTTGTTCCATCGGAAATCTCTAAATAACAGAAATAGATATAAATTTATTAGTAGTTTCTGACAAAATATCATTCGGGCGGAAATACGTCAGAAAGTTCAGACGTATTTCTGACTAAAATACATTTCGTCGAAACTTTGCGATGTATTTTCGACCAATTATTATTCTGTCGGAACTCCATGCAATATTTAATATATTACAATTAATTATATTTAATCATAATACGAGGTTCGCCGACCACATGATCTGTACGGGGTCGGCCCTTCTCTGGTCCGATATGGTATGCCTAAGTAGCTACCGACTCAGTGTGCATCGATCATGTCTTCTCCTTCTTCTTTCTCCCTTCCTCCCACTCCTCCCTCTCTCTCTCTCATGGTGACTTTGCCTGACTCAGGCGATCTCGGGATGAGCAGCACCGTATCAGACTTTCTCAGATATGAAACGGTACGCCTGAGCCGGACCGAGTCGATAAAGCAAGATACAATATATAAATATATGTAATAAATAACAGAAATAGGTAGAAATATATCACTTGTTTTCGACGAAATGTATTTCGGTCGGAAATACGTTGGAAAGTTCCGACGTATTTCTGACATAAATCATTCCGTCGAAAATTTTTGACGTATTTTCGATTGATTATTATTACGTCGGAAAGCCCTAAATAACAGGAGTGGGTAGATATATATTTCAACAGAGTCCAACGGAATAGCATGCGGTCGAAGATACGTCGGAACATTTCGACGTATTTTCGATAGAAATGCTTTCCGTCGAAACTTTCCGATGTATTTTCGACCGATTATTCTTCGTCAGAAACTTTTGCAACCTATAATTAATTAATAGTATATTATAATTAATTATGTTTAATTGTAATACAAGGTTCGTCGACTAGGTGTGCCCTTCTCTGGTCTGGTATAGTCCACCCGAGTCATCATCGAATAATAACTATATAATTAATTATTTAATTATAATTATTTTTTATAACTTTATAACTATACTTAAATTATATACTATTTAATATACTTATATATAAATTTTTTATAATTAATTAGTAATATATTATACTTAATTATAATTAATATATAATATATATAATATAAAATTTGATTAAGCCCTTCAACACGTTCCAGACTTACAAAAATGCTATGAAAAATCTATGGATACTCTATCCAAAAATTTGGTGCCGTTGCTCTCTTCCACTCTATCCCAACCAGTCGGCAGAGACCGCCACTGTCAGGAGGAGGCCTCGCCACCGTCGGAGCCACGAAGCCCTT
The DNA here is from genome assembly GCA_022559845.1 of Amorphophallus konjac. Classification (NCBI taxonomy): domain Eukaryota; kingdom Viridiplantae; phylum Streptophyta; class Magnoliopsida; order Alismatales; family Araceae; genus Amorphophallus; species Amorphophallus konjac. The sequence goes on along the minus strand of CM040125.1, from coordinate 293,041,646 downwards.
GTAACTGCCCTCGCGAGGAGCCCTAGTTCCCCATCGCCATTGTCGCTGCTCTCTCCCACTCTAACATTTGCGGGTTTCGGAGCATTTCCATGGCTCCCGTGTTACGTTTCATAAATAAAGTAGAAATTTTCTAAATTACAGATCTTCGGATCACTAAATAATAAATAATAAATTTCTTTGTTTAGATGTAATAATATTTTATATTGAGTGAGATTTTATCCTATTAGAACAGAATGAATGAATGAATGAGAAAAAATGACGAATGAATGAATGAAAAAAATAGTGAAAATGGAAATAAAAAGAGAAAAGAAAGAGAAAAAAGGGTAAAAAAGAAAATAGAAAATAGAAAATTTTGGGGGCGGGTCCCGTGCCCTAACTCCTGCTCTCCTCCTCCCCCCTTCCTCCTCCTCTCGATCTCCCTCTCCTCTCTCACGATCTCACCCCCCTCTCAATCTCTCCCCCTCTCTCTCTCACCCATCTGCCCTCTCTCTCACCCTCCTTCTTCCCCAGCACTGGCGATGGGCGGAGCTACCTAGGGACAAGGGTGAGCGGGCGGCGAAGTGGTGAGGGCGGGCGGGCACAGCGGAGCTACCCAGGGACGCCGGTGAGGGGTGAGCGGGGGCGGCACCGACAACGAGGGCGCAGCGGCTGCGGCGAGCTCTGACAGCGACGATGATGAGCTCCGGCGGACACCCCCCCACCGCAGGTATTCCCCTCTCTCGTTGGCCCCCCTCCCCCTCCCTGCTCCCATCCTCTGTCACTCTCGGACACAGACACATGCACGGCTCGAACCCCTCTTCCTGCCCCCGCCCTCTCTCACTCTCACTCTCACACACATAGACACAGGGAGGGGGAGGGGCTCGGCCCCCGCTCCCTGCTCTCTCACAGACACATGGAGGGGGAGGGGCTCTGTCCCCTCTCCCTGCTCCCGCCCTCTCTCACTCACACACACACAGAGACACAGTGAGGGGGAGGGGCTCGGCCCCCTCTCCCTACTCCCACTCTATCTCACTCTCACTCTCATACACACAGACACAGGGAGGGGGAGGGGCTCGGCCCCCTCTCCCTGCTCCCGCCCTCTCTCACTCTCACTCTTACACACACAGACATAGGGAGGGGGAGGGGCCACACACAGACACAGGGAGGGGGAGGGGCTTGGCCCCCTCTCCCGGCTCCCGCCCTCTATCACTCTCACTCTCACACATAGACACACGCACACACAGACATAGGGAGGGGGGCCAACGGGAGTGGATGAGGGGAATGTAGGGAGGGGAAAGGGGGGCTCGGTGGGATATGGTGGCGGAGCGGAGGGGAGGGGAGGGGCGAAAGGAGAGGGTGTGATGGAGGGATTTTTTTTTATTTAAGTGTGTGTGTGATATTTTTTTAATTTGGAGGGTGGGATGATTTTTTTTTAAATGAGAGGGAAGGGGGTGGGGAAGGGAGGGTGGGAGGGTGATGGGAGGGGAGGGGAGGAGGATGAGGGAAGGGTAGGGAGGGGAAAGAGGGGCTCGGTGGGATATGGCGGCGGAGCGGAGGGGAGGGGAGGGGCCAAAGGATAGGGTGGGATGGAGGGATTTTTTTTAATTTGGACGGTGGGAGGATTTTTTTTTAAATGAGAGGGAAGGGGGCGGGGAAGGGAGGGTGTGAGAGTGATGGGAGGGGAGGGGAGGGGGATGAGGGGAATGTGTATCTGAATTGATTTTTTTGACAGGTGTGGATGCCGATATGAATGTGTATGTTAATGCGGATATGATTTTTTTTTTAGAAGATGATTTTGATGTCAATGTGTGTGTGTGAATATGGACGTGAAAGTGGATGTGGATATGAATGTGTATGTGAATGGGGATGCGAATTTTTATTTGCAGATGATGATGCCAATGTAAATGTGTGTGAATGTGGATTGGAAGGGGGATGTGGATATAAATATGTGTGCGTAAATGTGGATATGACCCTTTTTTTCATTTTTACCCGTTCAAGACTTTTGTTATGATATATGTGATTAGTATGCTTGGATACTAATGACATATATTGAACACAAAGTCTTGAATTGTCCTGTTGGATAGTCTATGGAAATTTGATCGTTCGGTGTTGTTTATTATATGTGCTTCATGATTATCTTAAAATTTCGGTAGTATCTTCCCTCTCTTCTCCAATATACCTGTTCATTTTGACTGCTTTTGTGGTCACTTGCATTTTATGTGAGTGGCTATTAGAGGAATGTTAAAATTAGTAAATTATGGTGGTATATTGGAGAAGTGTGGGGAGATACTGTTGAAATTTTAAGATAATCGTAAAGCACATATAATAAACAACACCGAACGATCAAATATTCATAGGTGGGCATTTTATTTGATATAGGTACCCCATGAATATCGTGGATATGGATGTATATGTTACCAAATAAGATGTACAAATGTGAAAAATAGTCAATTTTTAGGGGAGATGCTATCGAAATTTTTTTAGAAGTTTAATATTGCATATTGATATGATTGTTTTAATTTGAGTGGTGAAGGGAGAGGGTGAGATAGAGGGGATTTTTTTTAAATTTGAGTGTGTGTGTGATATTTTTTTAATTTGGAGGGTGGGAGGATTTTTTTTTTAAATGTGAGAGGGAAGGGGGCGAAGAAGGGAGGGTGGGAGGGTGATGGGAGGGTGGTGAAAGATATTATGTAAGATTGGGACAAATTTTTGGCTGATCCCTGTAAAACAGCATGATGCAAGAAGAGTTGCTTAAAATCCACGCGTACATGTCAAACTAGAAATTGGTGATTCTATTATTAATCAATAGCAAAGAGACAATATGCCATCTTTTAGAAAACATAAAATGAAAGTAATTAAATGCCATCATAATCCACCAAAAGATAGAAAGCTCACAATAATTGAAGCATACATGTAATGTTACCATGCCATTGTAGAAGGATTTTATGGATTCTTTTCCATCGATACTCATCTTGCCATGAATATTTACACCAAGGACATGAAAGCTAGCAAAAGTTTTAACGTTTTTTGTGTGTTCATATCTCTATAACAAACTAGCCTGACATTAAGAAAAATATAATTCCATAAGGTTGTGGATTAAAGCCTTACACGTCTATGAAAAATCCAACATCCGCAAGGCATTTAACCTTGCCTCCTAAGGGTAAAAGAGAGCGGAACTTATCACAATGCAGCATGGATGCCAGCCCACCAATTGAGCAGCCTGAAAGGAGAGCCTATAGGCTTCTCATACCAAAAATTAGCAGACTTATGCATGGGAAATACCAGCAGGCTTCATCATAGCTTACTATCTTGCAGACTGATTCATCTACTATAGAAGCATAGCCCTCCTCTTGTTCATTAGCCATTTCACTTTTTCTTCTATGTTCATACTTTGTTGCAATGAGTATGTTGCAGTTAGCTAGCCATTCATTTTTTAGGATTGCAGGCTTCATAAACTGATTAAGAATGTATTTTGAGATTCAAAATGCATACAGTGGTAATGGGTCCAAGGTCCAAATAAACGCCAACCTATCATTAAATCACTACTAGATATCAGTATAAGCCTGATCTGAAACAGTACCATACAGATCCTCCATTGTGAGCAAACCATATTGTAATAAAAGGGAACAAAAATAACTATATCACAGAACAAAGATTTGCAGCTTTACGTTTTCATGTTTTCCTCATGGCTTTACCCTCATGGCTGCGGAGGGGAGGGGAGGGGCCAAAGGAGAGGGTGGGATGGAGGGATTTTTTTTAAAATTTGAGTGTGTGTGTGTGATATTTTTTTTAATTTGGAGGGTGAGAGTATTTTTTTTAAATGAGAGGGGGAAGGGGGGGAGGGAAGGGTGGGAGGGTGATAGGAGGGGAGGGGAGAGGGATGAGTGGAATGTGTATGTGAATTAATTTTTTTGACAGGTGTGGATGCCGATATGAATGAGTATATGAATGCGGACATGATTTTTTTTCTAGAAGACGATGTCGATGTCAATGTGGGTGTGTGAATATGGAAGTGAAAGTGGATACATATGTGAATAAACGGGATGTATAAATGTGAAAAATAGTCAATTTTTAGGGGAGATGCAGTCAAATTTTTTTTAGAAGATTAATATGACATATTGATATGATTTTTTAAATTTGTTAGGTAAATATGGCTAGACTTGATCGTTCATGGATGAATCGTAAAGTAGTTGACGGAGTGGTCTCCGAGGAGTTTAAGAATGTAGTTGATAGTTTTATTCAGTTTGCATTAGGGCATCCAACATCAGTGGACTAGCATGGTTACATCCGATGTCCTTGTTTACTTTGTAAAAACAAGAGTTTCTTTCGCTATGGGATGTGTAACATTATTTATACAGGAAAGGGTTCACGAAAGGTTATCTGAATTGGGTGTGTCATGGTGAGGACGTCTGGTCGCATGAGCCTGCCAGTTTTGTTGGCATAAATATCTATGCAGACATGGTAATCGATGATCCTGGCCCCAACTTTAATGTACAAGGGGAACACGTGTACAACGAAGAACCACCAAACAAGATGGCTGAAATATTTTATCAGTTACGTCGAGATGCTGATGACCCACTGTGGTATGGTTGTGAAAATCACACCCGGTTGTCTGCTATCCCACAGTTGTTGAATTTGAAATCTGAATTTCACCTTAGTGAGAGTTGTTTTGACCGTATGCTCATCCTTATCAAGAGTATGTTGTCTCGAGATGAGAAGCTACCTAAAAAATTTTACCGTGCAAAGAAGATGGTCAATGAGTTAGGGCTTGGATACCAAAAAATAGATGCATGCCCTAATCACTGTATGCTATATTATCAAGATAATATAGATAAAAGATCATGTGATATTTGTCAGCATGATAGATTTAATGCTAAGAGAGGGGATAATTCAAAGCAGAAGGATGTGCCTTACAAGTCACTGCGATACTTCCCTCTCACGCCCAGATTGCAACGGATGTATATGTCGTCAAAGACAGCTCGGCATATGATATGGCACACGGAAAGAGTACGTCATGCAGATGATATAATCAATCATCCCGCCAATGGTGAAGCTTGGGCTCATTTCAATCGTACATACACTGCTTTTGCTTATGAGCCACAGAATGTTAGGATGGGTTTATGCACAGACGGCTTCAACTCATTTGGAGGTTCAATGGCGTCTTACTCATGTTGGCCAGTGTTCATTTCATTGTCTAACCTTCCGCCGGGCATGTGCATGAACCGAGAGAACCTTTTCTTAACTTTGGTGATTCCAGGTCCAAAAAATCCAGGAAAAAATTTGGACATATATCTCAGGCCACTGATTGATTAGTTGAAAAAATTATGGAATGATGGAGTTGTTACTTATGATGCGTATAGAAAACAAAATTTCACTATGAAGGCTGCATTGATGTGGATAATAAGCGACTTCCCTACATATGGAATGCTATCTGGTTGGAGCACACATGGGATGTTGCCATGTCCTTACTGTATCGCTGATACCAAATCATTTGTCCTGAAATATGGTAGGGAATCATGCTGGTTCGATTGTCATCAACGATTTCTACCAATTGACCATACTTTTCGAAGGTAAAAGGACTCATTCATTAAGAACACAGTTCAAATTGATGAAGCAGACTTGGAACAGATGTCTGGTCGACAAATGGTGGCACAGGTGCAAAACTTACCAGATATAGTGCAACTATTAGGTAGTACATGACATCTTCGTGGATTTGGAGAGGATCACAATTAGGTGAAGAAAAGTATCTTATGGGAATTACCTTATTGGTCAGCCCTTTTGATACGGCACAACCTGGACGTCATGCATGTTGAGAAGAATGTCTTTGATAATGTGTTCAACACCATCATGAACATGAAAACCAAAATAAAGGATAATGCCAAGGCGAGAGCGAACTTGAAGATACTTTGCAAACGACCAGAGCTAGAATTGCAGTAGGTACGGGAAAAAGGTGTGCAACCTAAAGCAGCTTACGTGTTGAAAGACACACAGATCAATGAACTGTGCCAGTGGCTGAAGCAATTAAGATTCCTTGATGAATACATGCCTAACATAGCCCGTTGTGTGAATGTCAATGAGGAAAAATATATGGATTAAAAAGTCATAACTGTCATGTGTTCATGGAGAGACTTCTGCCCATTGCATTCCGTGACATATTACCAAAGCCTATATGAGGAGCATTGACCGAGTTGAGTCGATTTTTCAGGATTTTATGTGCATCAGAACTCAAACTTGGGGACGTGCAAACTATCGAACAGAATGTTGTCACGATGGTATGCAAGTTGGAAAAGATATTTCCCCCTGCGTTCTTCGATTCCATGGAGCACCTGATTATCCATTTGCCATACGAGGCCAAAGTTGGAGGACCAATACAATTTTAATGGATGTATATATTTGAGAGGTAATCAATATATATTTATAATTTATTTGACAGTTGTTACATGTGTCTGTCATTGTCACTGTATGTCATTGTCATATGAATTATTGTCATAGGTGTATGCATGACCTAAATATGAAGGTTTGCAACAAGGCTAAAGTAGAGGGTTCGATTACCGGGACATATATTATTGAAGAAATTTTGAACTTCTGTTCGATGTACTTTGAGCCCGAAATTCAAACTTGCCGTACTCGACCTCCACGTAATGATGATGGAGGAGAGGTGGGTGCGTTTGATCGGTTGTCCATATTTAAGTATCCAGGACGTGCATTCGGACGTTGTTCGAATCGCATATTAGAGGACAGAGAGTTGTTGGCCGCAGAGATATATGTTCCCCTGAACTGTGCTGAGATTGAACCTTATGTTGAGTAAGTCCTCAACTCCGCAGGTGCTAAAATTTATAAGTTGCTTGACGTTCTTCCTCCCATTTACAGTGATGCTGCATTCATCATTGCAGGTAATTTGATTCAAAATTAATTACTCAATGTCCACGCCTCAATGACATGGAGGTTCAAAAGGAACGAGAGAGATCTTTTGTCAGATGGCTTAAAGCTCAAGTAAGTGCCGAAGTTAAGTTGCACAAAGCTTGACGTGTATGCCTAATTTTAAGTAATGTGATTTATATTAATAGGTTGAAGAAGGTTATGTTACTGATGAAAGAGTCCGGGTGATAGGTTATGGACCTTCGAAGGTCGCGCATGCCTATCCAGGATTTTTTGTGAATAGTTATAGATTTCACACCAGAGATTACAGACGAAATAAGTCTATGATGAATAGCGGAGTATGCGTGAAAGGTAGTACATATAATGAAAATGAACTTGACTACTATGGTATTCTTGAGGAGGTCATAGAATTATAGTTTCTCGGACAAGCCAATCATATATTTCTTTTTAAGTGTCATTGGTTTGATCCTAATTCAGTTCGAAACAACGTAATATATGGGATTGTCGATGTCAAACATATATCGGAATTGAATACCTATGAGCCGTTCATTTTAGCCACACAATCCCAGCAAGTGTATTATTCAAGTTATTCATCATCCAAGAATAAAGATTGGTGGGCAGTCTGTAGGGTAATACCAAGGCTTGTGCCTAATTATGAGTTAGATCTGACTGAAGCTATCTTAGAGGATTCTAGTGCCGAATTTTTTCAATCAGACAAGGGTGACACTACAGAGTTGGTTGCCTCTAATCTTCATCTGATCGAATCTGACGAGCCACTTCGATTGTCTATAGAGGATGAAGTGGAAGAAGTCAATCCAACTGAGCTAAATGAAGTAATTGTTGGGCAGGAGGAGTCCTCTGAGGAGGAAGAGTATGAATCTAGTGATAATGAGGAAGATGACGAAGATGAGACTGAGTTTGATATATCTTCAGCATCTGAAGATGAAATAGATAATGATTGAATATTTTGTAAGAAATTTAACATATATGCACTTCTTATCATTATTACTTACCACCTCTCCTCGTAATTAGTTGTGGACTAATATGCCCTACTTTTATTATTGTCAAAAATTAGATGGTTCGAAGAGGTCGCATTGGGAGTGCGAGGAGAGGTGGCTGTGGGAGGGGTTCTACTGGTATGTTTATTTAAATTCTTAGATAAATGAGTAGTGATTATGTACTTTATTTTGCTCATGACATTTCATGTTTACAGGTCCGAGTGCCTCTATACCAACTGTAAAAGGTACACTGCTCCCACCACCTGTTGTTGGTATATTTATTTAAATTTTTAGATAAATGAGTAGTGATTATGTACTTTGTTTTGCTCATGATATTTTATGTTTATAGGTCCAAGTGCCTCCGCACCAGTTACACAGAGTACACCGCTCCTACCACCTGCTACTGGCATGTTTATTTAAATTCTTAGATAAATGAGTAGTGATTATGCACTTTGTTTTGCTCACGATATTTTATGTTTATAGGTCCAAGTGCCTCTGCACCAGTTACACAGAGTACACCGCTCCCACCACCTACTGCTGGTATGTTTATTTAAATTCTCAGATAAATGAGTAGTGATTATGCACTTTGTTTTGCTCATGATATTTTATGTTTACAGGTTCGAGTGCCTCTGCACCAGGTCTACAGAGTACATCGCCTCCATCACATTCTACTGGTATGTTTATTTAAATTCCTAGTTAAATGATAAAAATTATGTATGTTTACTTATTGAATAAAGAGTTTGTAAATAATGACCTAAATTCTGATTAACTACTTCTATTTTACTTGTAACAGGTACGTCGGGCACACCACTTGCGATGGTTGGCTCGTCTGCCCACCCGGGCACACAATCGGCAGACGATGCTGCTAGCCATCACGAGGGCGAGCAACTTCTGCTGCAGGAGGGATGCAAGCCATGTTGGGTCTCTAGGTAAATATTTAAACTCATGAATTATGTTCATTATCTATCCATCAACTATATAATTGCTGGCTATCATTTTAACATCTGTAATTGCAAGGGTAAGTTAGAGCCCAATGACGCTTCTCGTTTTATTACCAACACTATTATGTGACATGTGCCCAGCCCATATAAGTCATTTCGAAAGTTTCCTCAGGATATCCACGATCGATTGTACGATGAGTTCCTGGTATATAATTTAAGCTTTTAAATTACATATTTCCCAACTCCACAATTTCAATAGACTAACTTATAAAATTTGAATTCTTGACAACGAGGATATCAATTTGTGAGGCCAACTGATGCCGGACGAGCTCGACGTGCATGGGAGGCCACAGCAAGTGTAAATTATAAGCATCAATTATATAACGGTCGGGAACATGCCTAGTCTATAGCCGGGGGGAGCGAGGACCGTGGCTTTTGGAAGGCACACGGCCCCCCATGGATGAGGAGGGAGCACGAGGAGGTCCTCTGTGATAGATGGGTCGAGCCTAATTGGATAGCCAAATCCAAAAAAGCCAAAGCCGTCGGTGCGTCACATCCAGACGTGCATCTCTATACTTCTAGATATGTTTCCTTCGTGACCTAGAAGGAGAGATTGGTAACTAATAATCTTAATTTTATTATATTTTATTTCTTATATGTCTTTATTTATTCTCAATAACATGTATAACAAGAAAAGAAGAGGGGTGGTACGGTCTCGTACCGTGATTTATTTGCTTAAGTTCACTAGGTGAAGGGGACCGGTCAGTATGTGAGCGAGAGAGCTCGCTCGGTAGTGGTAAGATTATACATACACATTTCTTTTCTATTTCAATTTTTAAATAGGATTAATTAATATAAAATTTATAATATATTTTATTCAATTTACAGGAGTCATATGACAGGCATATGACTGAAAAGTACAGGGAGGAGGAGACGTAGCGGCCGCAGTTAGATCCTGAGACATGGGTAGCAGCAACCGACCCACCAAAGAAAGGATGAGTATACAGTTTTGGGCAGAGCTTGGACACCAGCCCGATTCTAGCATCTTATGCTAGCTCAGCTTCATCCTACCCTAGTAGCAATTCCTTCTCTACTCCCTCCACCGACACTTCTATGAGCCATATTAGATCCATCATCCGAGATGAGGTAGACGACATCAAGACACACATCGAGGCATGCATTACCCGGGCGGTTGCTACCATCCTCTCCCAGGCGGGGATTTTGACTCAAGGAGCACCCTCGAGCACAGCACATCCCCCTCATGTGAGTATTTAATTTAATTTTAAATTACGTAGACTTTAGAGTTATAATATTACTACTTAGTTCAAAGAATTTAGCTTTGAGAGTCTAAGATTTGAAACATGAAATTACAAATTGATCCAACACAAATGACCTGGGGTTTCGAGGGTGTAAGATGTAAAATATTGGTCTGATCAGTGTGGTGATTATTCTAACACGACCTGGGTGGGGAGTGTGACTTAGGAGAGCTGATGAAATCCAAAACGGATACCCAGTTTGGGCTCGACGCTCAAACTACCCATTTCCAAACTAATTTAATTTGAAATAAATCCAAGGTTAGGGGTTTCGGGGGTCCAACATATGAAATATCGATCTGATTGACATGCCGATTATTCCAACATGACTTGGGTGGGGAGTGTGACATGGGGGAGTTGACAGAATCCAAAATGGATACCTGGTTTAGGCTCAGTGCTCAAACAGGCCATTTCCAAACTAATTTAGTTTGAAATAAATCCAAGGTTAGGATTTTCGGGGGTCTAATATATGAAATATCGATCTGATCGACATGCCGATTGTTCCAACACGACTTGGGTGGGGAGTGTGAATTAGAGGAGCTAATGAAATCTAAAACGGATATCCAGTTTGGGCGCGACGCTCAAATTAGCCATTTTCAAACTAATTTAGTTTGAAATAAATCCAAGGTTAGGGGGTTCGGGAGTCCAACATATGAAATATTGATATGATCGACATGAAGATTATTCCAACACGTCCTGGGTGGGGAGTGTGACTTGGGAGAGTTGACAGAATCTAAAATGGATACATGGTTTGGGCTTGGCGCTCAAACTAGCCATTTCCAAACTAATTTAGTTTGAAATAAATCCAAGGTTAGGGGTTTCGACGGTCCAATATATGAAATATCGATCTGATCGACATGTCGATTGTTCCAATACGATCTGGGTGGGGAGTGTGACTTTGGGGAGTTGACGGAATCCAAAATGGATACCTGGTTTGGGCTCGGCGCTCAAACTAGCCATTTCCAAACTAATTTAGTTTGAAATAAATCTAAGGTTAGAGGTTTCGGGGCTCCAATATATGAAATATCGATCTAATCGACATGTCGATTGTTCCAACACGACCTGGGTGGGGAGTGTGACTTGAGGGAGTTGACAGAATCTAAAATGGATACCTGGTTTGGGCTCGGCGCTCAAACTAGCCATTTTTAAACTAATTTAGTTTGAAATAAATCGAAGGTTAGGGGTTTCGAGGGTCCAATATATGAAATATCAATCTAATGACATATCGATTGTTCCAACACGACCTGGGTGGGGAGTGTGACGGTGGGGGGTTGACGAAATCCAAAATGGATACTTGGTTTGGCCTCGGCACTCAAACTATCCAATTCTTTCCAAACTATTTTCGTTTAAAATAAATCTAAGGCCTGGGATTTCGGGGGTCTAAAATATGAAATATCGATGTGATCGACGTGCTGATTACCCCAACATGTCATAGGTGGGGAGTGTCCCTTGAGAGAGCTGACAGAATGTAAAATAAATACCCGGTCTTGCCTCGATGCTCAAATCAAAACTAATTTAAAGAATTCATCTTCATATTATCTACTTTCGCATTTAAAAAATTAAAAAGATATTTAATTAAATATATTATTAATTATTTTTATTTAAATCTATTTAATATTACTTTTTATGATGTAGGATCCTCCTGCAGCTGGTGATAGTGGAGATGCTATATATGAACGAGGATGATCTAGTGGATATCTCTTGATTTTTTTAATGATATTGTGAAAAAATGACACTTTTGAATTAATGTAAGTGTAACTTTTTTTACTCATTGAGTTATGTGCTATGGATGTTGTTTATTATATGTTGTGTGGATGTTATTTATTGTGTGTTGTATATGTTGTTTATTGCGTATTTTATGTTGAGATGTGTAGGTTGTGTGTTATATAATTGTAGTTTTAAATAGGTTTTAAAAATTTTTAAATATATGAAAAAATGGAGAGAAATTGTTGACAGAATTTTGACATTCTCTTAAAAATACGTCCAAAATTACCGATATTTTTCCGATAGAAAAATATTTGTCAAAAATATTTTTAATTTTACTATTATGTATTACTGACGTTTTATCGATGACATATATTTCAGTCGAAAATTTTTTTAATGTATTTTCCTATAGAAACATTTTTCTGTCGAAAACTTTTTTAAAATTTTTATTAAATAAATTTATATATTACTGACGAAATATCGACGAAGTAAATTTTCGTTGGAATTTTTTTTCGACGTATTTTTGACGTTATAACATCCATCAAAAATAAATTTTAATATTAATCAAAAGAATATAATATCGACGTATTTTTTGATGAAATTATTTCTATCAAAAATATTAATTAAATTTCTTATTATTAAAAGTTATTAATTACCGACATAAATACCGATGAAAATATCGACGAAATATGTTTGTCGGTAATTTTTGACGAATTTCTAACAGAAATATATTACGTCAGAAATTAACGACCTAATTTTTTTGACGGAATGATTCCGTCGAAAATCTGTCGAAAATACGTCGAAAAAGTCAGTTCTGACGGATTTCCGACGAAATTAGTCCGTCAAAAATTATGATTTTTCTTGTAGTGGTTGTAGCTTGCCTGGGCACGCCTTTGCCTACCCACCCGTGAGTGGTGGAGAGCTAGACTTGAGAGTGACGGTTTTTATGCTGGTTTGCCGTAGGACCTCCCACTGTAGCAGCTCGAGTCCGGGCTGGGAGGAAAACCAGCTAGAGAGCATGACGTAGTGCAGTCAGTCAGTGTGTGCACACATGGTCGGGGACTTCAGACGCGTGCTGATGAGCACGACCCCGACTAGACCCTTGTCCTGTGGTTACTAGTATGTTGTCTCAATTTTGTCTGGGTCGAGGGAGACACCTAGGGCGTAGACTAAGTCGTCAGTGGACGCATCCGACCTTGCTTCTAGTGGGCAGTACTCCTGTCACACAAGATAGGCTTCTTCGTGTTTCTTCGGGTGGTTTCTGAGTGTCTTCTCGACACCGAGGTCTAGGGTTTCCGATAGGGTTACCAAGGTTTCACTCGTAGACCGTGTAGGGTTCACGATTGTGAGGTCAAGATTGTCCCCCTGGACCGTGTGGTCTTGGGTTGGTCGTCGCCTGTCAGGGTGGGCCTTCACAACAGAGCTGTCATGGCATTTCTTCTAGCGGCTTAGCTAGGGTTTTTCCGTCATTTGGTAGTCCCTCGACTGTGAGATCAGAGCGTGCTTTCTGTACCATTAGGAGCAGCGTAGAGCCATGGTTCCAGCGGCTACTGAGTTTCCTATTCTTTTACGACTGTTCTTTCCACCGTTGTTATTACTGTTGTCATTACTCCTGTTGTTGTTGTTATTGTTCAGTTAGCGTTGCTTTTCTTTACGCCATTGATTTGTGGTAGGGTTCCACGGGACCCCTACCGAGCCAATGTGATGAGACTCACCCCTTGCTTTTCAGATGTAGCGGTTCCTCCTCGAGGTTCGGAGGTGCAAAGTGGAGGTTCGTAGTTGCCAGCTCACCGGGCCGAGTGTTCACTCGGCATTAGAGTACATTTCCTTTCCTATGGACTGCACTTTTATTTGGACTGGACTTTGTAGTTCGATGATTTAATTGTTAATTATATAGTTGTTCCTGCTTTATTCCATATTTCGATATACCTCCACACTCCTTTCAAACCCTTCCGAGCCCTCCGACTCGTGGGTGGTGGGCCAGGATTCGAATGGTATCGGGTTATTCTCGGTATCCGGATCTTGGGTCATTTTTTGGGGTGGGGCGAAGCCATGCCACGTTGCCAACTTGCTTCTTCGACCCCCAATCACCAGGGAAGCCTCATACCTTCGTCCTCATTCTTCTAGGGCTCCTTTTCTTTGTTATCTTTATCTTCTCTCCACTATTTCCTGCACTCTATTTTTCTATACATCTCATGCTTGCATATAGCGTGGTTTTCAACTCTCTTGCATCTATGTTTTACTACGTTTTCTATCTCTTTTACACTCATCTTCATCACACAACACACACCTATATTTTGCTCCCTTCTACAGGGGTTAAAAACCCTCCCCCGGTGCGTTCTTCCCTCAATTTCTCATGCTTATTTTTCATATGGGATTGATGGTACACTTTCATGTTATAATGGATTTTTCTCCCCATTGTTGATTTGTTTCACAGGATATGTAAGTGTGGACGTGAGGCCCTTACTTTCTAGCTGGCTGGAAGGCGAGGAGGAGCTGAACCCACAAAAGTTCCCGCCCCCCTATTTGAGCGCGATCATATTCTGGTGGTCGTGCGCCAACCGCTTCCTTTCTCCCTCTTTTCCAAGGTACGCAACATGCCTCTCTCAGTTCTTATAACATCTTTCCAGCTGTTAACCTTGGTGGCGATCACGGTCTTTTATTATCTTTTCATCGCCCCTACCCCTTTTCTTATTATCACACCTATACATGCATATGCACTTATTCATTTGTTCGGAGGCGAATCTTTCATCAACAACCTTTATTTTTTGGTGATCACAGTGGTACCTCTAGTGCCCATCACATTACTCTTGCCTTCCTACTATTTTTATGTGTGTGTGTCTCTGTTTAGATAGCGTTTCCTTGGGTTTTCTGCTGTTCTGTCAGTTTTCGGTTCTGAGAGAAGGTAGCGGTCTCCCCAGAGACCGCCACCTGCAGGTAGCGATCCTCAGGAGACCGCGATTTCCCTCTGAGAGGTCTAGGGGTAGACCCCCAGGTACGTTGTTCTTTGGTTTATTTGAGTTGCTTCCTGGCTTCCGATTGTTCTTTTCGTAGTTCTGCATTGCTGTCCATCATATTCTCTTTATATTTATCATCTTGTTTGCATCCATCTTGTTGTGTTTGCATATATTCATCTTATATTGATTTACTAGTTTTAGGCTATATTTGGATGCACTCTGGTGCGCATAGGACCATTCATTGCATATTCTTAGTTGCATTCCCACCTTGGTGAGTGATCCTCTCGGCTTAGTAATCTTCAGAGTTGACTAGGTGATCTTATCCGGCACCTCAGTAAGTCTCCGTGTGCCGTGGATTCCCACATGGACGTCGAGCCGGTTGTACCATTACACCCCGCAGGTTCTGCATTTGCATACGCGTGAGAGAGTTAACCCTAGGTCAACCCGGAGTTCGAGCCCCTTTCCCTTTAGGATACCTATCTCATGAGGGAATTTGTGCTTAATTAATTCATTAAATGGTTCATTGAAACTCTTCAAATAAGCTAATGAGCATTCCAACTTGTTTGCCTTTGGTGAGATCCCTTGCATATTGTTTTTGTGTGTTCATATTAGGTCCCAGTGGTTATGTTTGTTTTGCATTCTTAGGGTAGTTTTCACATTTTGTGTGTTATTCTGTCATCATTGAGTTCATCCCATCTATTTTCATCTTCGCTTCATTAAGTCACCTTCATTACATTGCGTCTGGTTGTGTGTATAAGCCTGTCTCTCTGGCTCATTTTCAGAGCCAGGTAGCGGTCACCATCTGACCGCTATCTATTAGGAGCGATCCCCACAGAACTGCTATCTACCCTATGGTCCTGCCCTCCTCCTCAGCCATCACACCCTCTTCCCTGGTTGTACTGCACAATGATTTTCTTATATTTGGGTAAGTCTTTGCCCTTTCTCATGGAGTACCACCTTAATGTTGTGTATCCTCCTTCCCAAGCTTCCTACTCCCGTGTGGAATCTTCCTCTCATGCGGGTCCTTCTTCCCATGGTCCCTCAGACCCTTCCGATGAACAAGCAAACCTTATGGCCCATATCTCTTGCCTTGTTCGCCAAATGGACCCTGTTCAAGCCCAAAAATTACTTGCTAACCATCTCAATGGGCCTTCTTCTCATGTTGCTAGCCCAATTGGTTCATATCCCGATGTTAAATCCAGATCCATGTATACTTCTGCTCCTGGAATGGGCCTTTCTTCTTCCCAGCCCAGATCCTCCTATCTGGCCCACTATTATCTTCCTGGTCCGAATTCACTACCCTTTAGCTCAAGTTGTCTTGCATTATTCTCGATCTCTCCTTACACAAGAGATGATTTCTCAAGCCCAACGCCAGCTTGATGAGCTTCAATGGCGGATCGATCCAAAACCTTCCTTGAGTGATCCGTTTGTGTTTCAAAATCTCTATCTTCACCACCTTCGTAAATTCCTACTTGTTATGAATAGCCAGGCAGATCTAGAAGGGGGGGGTTGAATAGATCAGCTTCTCTAGTAGACCAATTTGAAAAAATAAGTCTCACAAAATAATCTAGCAGACAGAGATGCTACGCAGCTTGAAGAATAGGCTAGCAATAGACAGAAAGAAACAACTGCCAAACACTTGAAGTGCAAGATAAGGTGATGCTGAACTAAGGTGCTTCTAATGCATCAGGCAGATATCGTTACCAGCAGGTGAAGAGATGTACTTAAAACATCTAAATCTAAACTCAACGTAACAAGCTCAGACTAGCATGGGGCGGAGGGTTGGCATGAAAACCTCCTCTCGCAAAGTGTAGCTTTACAGATATGTCTAACCTATCGTTCCAGGAGCACCTTTTTATATACCAGAAGAGCTGTTAGGAAATGGAGGTAGAAGATAAGGATGTCAAACCACAATTGAACAGAAGATTTTAAGGTGGTTCGGTTGCTACCTAGCAACCTTCGTCCACCCCTCACCTAATCAAGGTGAGGATCCCTTGCACAAGAAACTACAGAGAACACTCTGCTACAAAATGCTGATTACACAGCTTAGGTCCGGAGGAACACACTCTTCCCTCAATCTAAATAGATCGGGGTGAACAACGTGTACAACACTGAGCTGTGCACCACCCTAATCTTGCTACCCGCAAGATCAGAAGCTGCTCTAGGCAACAATCAAGGAAATCTTCCTCACACACTGATTCACAGAGCAGAACGTGATCAGTAGCAACTGATCACACTTCTGACCAGTGCAACAATGCACGATCAGAAGAACTACTAGAATGATTTCAGAAGACAAAGAACAAACAAAAAATAACGAATAACTGAAATGAAAGCAAGAAACTACAAAATGTAACTCTGAAAATAATTCAAGAGCCTTTTTAGAACACTAACCCTGGAGCTTCTTCTTCTCTACTGGACTACACTTAGATCTCTCATCTTCTTCTTCTCTCTCTTTCTCTTTTTTCTGGATTCGAGGTGGCTCTTCTTTCTTCACTGGTAAACTCTCATTTATTCGAAGGCCGCTACTCTCTTCCACTTGCTATAGTCTCTCTTGCCCGCCAGAATATTAGGTGAATTCTCATATAGGGGCTTCTGGACAAAATTCAAACTGAGTTGAGGAATTCGCTTGAATCCTATTGGTCCACGTGTCAGATGAGGATATTCCCGCCTAGGAATCTTCCAGACTCTGAGGCACGTTCCTTGGATCAAGTGCCAATCATTTGAGTGATCACGAGACTTGCTTTCCTGGCGCTTGCCTGCGCAACTTTAATTTTTCCTTTTATGTTCATCGTCTTCAATAGATGCGTCGACTCCATGGTATGGTGGCGTCAACTCATCATCCCTCATAGCTAAGAAGCTTGATCTGATCCTCTTGATTGCGTCAACCCCATACTAGTGTAGCATCGGCGCAGTATTGTATTTGGCTTGAATTAGACTAAAGCTGCTTGATTGAGTCGACTCCATAAGGCATTTGCGTCGACTCTGTCATCTAAGTGCTTGAGACTTTAGACAAAGGATTAGTGTTTCAGCGTCGACTCAATCCATTTGATGCGTCGACTCCATGACCATACCTGAGGTCAGACAGAACTCCTGAAATATGAGTCGATTCTAAGTGTCGACCCTTTGTTGAACTCGAGCGAGATTCTACTGAAGTGCGGTTGCCGCGTCAACTCTGCATCATTGTTGCGTCGACTCAGTGTCTTAGATTTCTCTCTAAATTCTGTCAGACTTCATCTGCTGCGTCAACACATTAGAATATTGTGTCGACTCCATCTTGGAATTTAGACAATTTTCCTTCTGCGACGTCAACTCAAAACTTTCATTGCGTTGACTCATCAACCCTGATTTCTTAATCATCATCCAACTGACTGGCCTGATAACATAGAAACATATTTAACGTTAGAAATCTCAATAATATCTCAACAAGATTTGAAAGTCACTAAAGCTTATTCATAGTTGACCATTATCAAAACCAGGGATACAACACAGCTTATCACCGTTATGGTGGAACCGATGATCCCTATGTGCACTTGAAGGAGTTCATTTATGAGTCGGTCCAGTTTCAGCATGACCGTTGCTTAATGGCTTATTTGTTTGGTCTATCATTAGAAGGCCCGGCTCAGGATTGGTTTTTCTCCTTGTCACAAGATCAGGTTGTGAATTTTTAGATTCTTCAAGAGAAGTTCATCCAACAATATCAAGACCAGGTTGGGCCTAGGCATTCTATTGTGGATCTGGCCCAAGAGAAGATGAACCCCGATGAGGAGTTCTCCGCTTTTGCTGACCGCTGGGGTCATATTGCCGCGCAAGTTCTAGGGCATATTCCGGAGAAGGAGCAAATCAAGATGCTTATTTCTAATGCAACACCCGAATATTGCTTTATCTTAGGTCTGAATGATATTACCTCTTGGCAACAACTTTATAGTCGAGCCCGCTTCGTTCGCCAACAACTCTAAGGTTCCCTTGACTCTGAGTCCCCTCAGCAACCTTCCATGAGCCCGCCATCCATGTCAACCTCCTATGCATACACCATGAGTCAGCCCTCTGCCTCCTATTAGCCCTTCATGAGTCAGCCACCCATGTACACCTTTTACCAATCCTCCATAAGTCAGCCTTTTGTTATCCACAGTCAGCCTTCCGCCTTCCCATCTCTACATTAGTCTCTACCTCTTGTCAAGGGAACGCCGAACCCCAAGCATGTGGATGCCGTTCACTACATACCTCCTTATCCCGCTCGTCATGTGTCTTCGCCTAGTCCCTCCACTAGTCGCCACACACCCTTGCCTTCGTAGCCGTCGCTTCCCTCTCCTCCATCTCGCACTCCTCAGCATCTGCCTTGCCCGAAGCGGGCTCATTATCCTCTGTTGCTGGAGTCTCTCTCAGATATCTTCCGGGCTTTGATGGCCACTCACGCATTGCAACTTCTTCCGATTGTGTCTTGTCGACCTGTGATCGGAAATCAGCTCCAGTTTTGTGAATTTCATCGTCAGTAGAGGCATTTGGTTGAGTATTGCCTCGAGTTCTGGGATTATGTTTACGGC
This sequence comes from Amorphophallus konjac, assembly GCA_022559845.1. Taxonomy (NCBI): domain Eukaryota; kingdom Viridiplantae; phylum Streptophyta; class Magnoliopsida; order Alismatales; family Araceae; genus Amorphophallus; species Amorphophallus konjac. Next base: position 293,022,334 of record CM040125.1, on the reverse strand, counting down.
TTGGAAACTAAGAAAAGGATCAATTGGCTTGCTATTCACAAAGTTGTTTTATGTTTTTGTAGCAAGCAATAGTAGCAAGTGCCGCCCAGGCAACTGTCTCCTCCACTACAAGGCTAGGGGCACCCTTGTGATTCTTCGTCTAGCACTGCACCCGCTCCATCACCTGTCCCATCACCTGCGGCATTGCCTATCCCATTGCCATGTCCATCTCTATCATCTCCATGTCCATGTCCATCACCTCCACAAACCCAGGCCTCTGCTCAGGCTAGTGCTTCCCCTTCCTCTTCCACTTCCATCGCCACTACTTCCCCTCCCGACGCTGCCCGACGTGTCGTGTCGATACGTCGCCAGTGGGTGCCGTGGCCCACTGCCTCTCCATCCTCTCCATCATCTCCATCACTTTCACCACTTCCTCTCCTGAAATCACCTAATCCTCTGCCATCTTCATCGCCTTCATCGTTACCAACTTCGTCACCATCTCCATTACCCTCATCGCCTGAGCCTGAGCAAGCTCCATCTTCGTCTTCACCTTCACCCTCACCTACACCTGAGCCTATCATTGCCATTACGCCTTTGTCGTCACCTAAAGATGCCGTGTCCATGGAAGCATCCCTGCCATCCAAACCTACTACCTCCATTTCTTCACCATCTACCTCCACCCCATGGAGCGGGTGTGCACTGCCTTTGGTGCCCATTAGGTCTGGTCCCCAGGGAGAGAATGAGCCGAGTCAGGACCGTTTGGGGCCCATGGTACAATTAAAGATTCAAGATTTCATTTGCTGCATGCCAATTCGTGTCCTCGTCTCTAGCTATTTTGGGGATGATGATCCTACTCTCCCGAAGGTAACTACCTAGATGAGTTCCCTTGCACTGATGCTAGTTCCATCGCAAGCGAGACCGGTGGCAAGCTCATTGCTCGCCGGAGGATCCACCGTTGATGCTATTATCACTTCTCGCTCCATTGCTATTTAGATTACTGGTCAAGAGTGTAGCAACCCTAATAAATGAATAATTGAAATAAATTAAAACATATATTACAGAAGTAATATATATAAAAGGAATAGGGTTAATTGGACGAAATAAAACAAATTAAAAATAACGCCTCTTATTAAGGCGTTAATTTATAAAGAAACGCCTCTACCCATGGCGTGAATAAGGAAAGGACGCCCACACCTACGGTCGTCAGTTCTCACGCGACCAAATGGGTAAGTAAAAGAAACGCCTCTATCTTGGGCGTGTTTTAAAACAAGAAACGCCCTTTTTCAAGGCGCTTTTTAAGAAACGCCCTTATTCAAGGCGTTAATTCAAGAATACACGCCCTGACCTAAGGCGTTAATTCAGTTCGTGAACCGTTCGAACCCAGAGCTTATCCAAGGAAAGATTAACCTAATCTAGTAAGTGTCTATTAAAGTAAGGACTCTATTAAGGATATATTACCCTCAATCAAACACTACTCTTGTTAGGACTTCCAAAATCCTATAAATAACATGTTCGATCGAACCCTAAAACCCATTTGATCGAACGTCTGCTGCTAGGTACGTGAAGAAAAAAAACGGTTCCTCTATTCTTTTATTTTTCTGCTTCTATTACATGAAGAACTAATGTTCTTCATCTGATTCTGTTATAGGTCTGTAAGGTGGCGTACGTGAAAGAACAAGGTATGTTCTTCACCATATACCTGTGAAGATTGATTTCATATCTTCATATTCCTTCCTCTCTTTTCCTACAGGTTGATTGAAGGCTATCATCTCCGTCATATTCATCAACTAAAATCTTCCTTCTTCCTGTCCAAGGTGTTCTTCTCAAGTTATTCACCGGTCATCTCCAAATCTATTTTTAAGGTAGGTTTTCTCAAGTTACTGTAGCCCAAATGAAATTAATGCAAGATATATATATATATATATAAGCATGTCATGCATATGATTATTATAGTTTTCATGCGTTTTCTGAATTGTTTGAAAGAAACGCCCTGGAATAGGGCGCTATTTTAAAATAAACGACCATAACAGCGGTCGTCAATTTATTAAGAAACGTCCTGTACACAGGCGTTAATTTTACGAGATCATGACTTAAGCATGATAAGAACGGATTATATATGAAACCTTGATTATTAATGCATGATCCTGTCTCCAAATCTAATGTCCTGCAATTTCTTGAATTCACGGCCTGCACAAGGTCGTTTTCCACGTATTAACGCCTCATCAGAGGGCGTGACTTTAAAAGTAACGCCCCTTGCTTAGGCGCGTATTATCCAGAGTCCTGGTATGTTCTGAAACATAGAGTTAAGCCAGTAACGCCCCTTCTCAGGGCGTGTCTTATATAAGTCCTGCAACTTATTTATATTATGTCAAATCCGTAATTCATGAGACGCCTGCAGCAGCAGTCGTCAAATATGAAGAAACGACCCTGTCCAGGGCGCTTTTTAGATAGAGTATTGAAATAATGAAATTCTGCGAAACGGAACATATATAAACGCCCTGATACTAGGCGTTAGTTACTTGAAAAACGCCCCAGACAAGGGCGTGTTTTTCATAAATTAATGAGATTATTGAAAATTCTGTAAAATAGAAATATGTTAACGCCCCTATGTTAGGCGTTAATTACTTGAGAAACGACTTGACCTAAGTCGTTATTTTACTATAAACTGATTTTCATCTGATTTGCTAACCGATGGTTTTATATATATCATAATATATATATCGGCACTATTCTCCACTCCGTGAGTATAGTCCCATGTTTTCATGTTGATTTACCGATCACACTCAACTCTCATTGACATACAAGCTCTCCATTGGACATTCCGTTCCTTTGGACTAGCGAGTTAGTCATAGAGACCTCCGTAAGACTCCTCGTAGCCTTGGATTCCCTCAAGGCCGACTGAGCTGGTTGTACCCTAAAAACCCATTACACGATCCTTGCCATGTCAATCTAAAGAAACATGGTATACCGGCCCTTATGATTATACAAAGAGTATATCATAAGAAATTCTTAATGGGATGATGATATCATGCCATATCGTTCTTGTAAACCTCAATTCTATGATAAGAATGAGGGTATCTTGCTTGATCTAATGTTCATGTGGACCTCAATTCTATATAAAGAATGTCCATATTGATTTGTCGTGGTACCTAAGTTAAGGGAACCATAATCTACCTAGTTTTATCGACATCGTGATTATACCGTTATTATCGCCATTCTATGTCCTTTGTCATATTTTGGACTCTATTCTATCAAAGTTGTCATACGTATCTACAAGCTTGATTATTGAAATTCTATATTGGCTATACAAACAAGAGTGGATGTCAAAACACATGATAAATGCCTGCGCATATAGGGCCCGATCTGGTCCTGGGAGGAGCACCCGAAAGTACTTGTGCCCATGGGAGTTAAAATGATAAGGTATCTGGCATTATACCGAGTACTTGACTTGCTTGATTGGACATTCCACACACATCTTGTACTTGACTCGTACTTGACATGAAATGAAATGCGTGGCCCGAAAGAGGGTAATTTACTTGCTTGATACATGGTAGCCAAAGTTCTTGACATGACTCGATAATGGTACTTGCTTGAATATCTTGAATAACTTGTATCTTGTTCATGAAAGTTCATCTTATTTCTTTGATATTACATTCTCTCTATCTTGTCGTTTCATGCGAGCATGCATAGCTTTATTGCATCCATGAAAATGTAATTACTTAAACCACTTGCTAGTGCTTGAGATATAATTTCCTACTGAGCGTTCGCTCATTCCGTTTGTCCCTTTTTACTTTTCAGGTAAGTCCGACGACGATGGAAGTCAATCGGATGGGAATGGTCAAGAGTGAAAGTGATAGAGCTTCTACAAGTGTCGTCTAGTCTTTTCCATAGTTTCTTGAGTCAACTATGTATTCTTTTCCTTTTTATTTAACAGAGTATTGGATTTGTAATAGTCTATCCCTTATAAAATAAAGGATTGGGTTATCTTGCTATTTTGCGCATCTCTGTCTTTGTGTCGAATACACGACCACTCTGATTGACATGATTGATATAGACACGTCGCGCATCTCCGGGTATCTTCCGCGCTCGGGGCGTGACAAAGAGGGTTTCTCTACCCATATTATGCTGACACATACGGCTGCCAGGAAAATTATGGATTCCATGTTTAAGGAGCAATTTGCCGAATTCTCAAGGTCTTCTAAGGACATTCTGCACGTCTTATGCAATCTCCCTTGATTTATCGATAAGCCGGCCATGTCAATGACGCGCATTACTTTCCCTCGATCCCGTCTTCATCATCTATCAAGGGAGTTATGATTCAAGCCTAATTATCGAGTGGAGTTGCTGTAACTTATGCTTCTCACGCCAAGTGACAAAACTCCATGGATTCATGTCATTCATTCTAAGATGTTACCTATTCAAGAATGTCCAGCTACTGTTAGCACTAGGTGCCTAAGGGCAACCGCCCCGACAAAGTTGCATGTTCATAACTGGGCTAGGCCGTCTGCCATATGGGCCCGCTATTTAAGGAGACATTACAAGTCAAGAAGCCCTAAGGTTTGAGTCCGCACCAGGCGGGTCCATTTTCAAGAAGTTTCTACTAAGAGAAGCTAGAGGCCCCAGTTTAAGGGCCGCGTGTTGTGCACTCAGGGGTCAACTTCTCTTTCCCCTTCTTTTTAATCATCCTTCCTTTTGCTCAGCTCCCACCCTTGGGTGGTGTATCTCCCCTCTTCTGATTCTATGTCCTTACTCTTCTCCCCTCTTCCTAGGTTTGTTGGCCCTCCTCCTTATCCTTGTTATCCGGAGTCTCTAGATCTTCTTCATTCCTCTGATTTTCAATCTTTATTTGGTTCATCTCCTCGTCCGGTTTGTCCAGATTATTTTAATTTCCAATTGCCCGCTGGTTCTTCTTCTTTTCATCCGGAGTCTCCGGATCTCCCCTATCGTTCCCGTCATAAATCTTCATCCATTTCTTCTTCTTTTCTTCTAGAATTTCTGGGTTCTGCTAGTTCCGCTGATTCTTCTCCGATTCCGTCAGATGATCACTCTTCTTCCTCGCTTTGCCAACAATCTCATTATTATTTTTCTACTCCTTCTTTACATCACTTTCGGGGTTTTCGCCCTTTCTCTTGCTATTTTCGAGGCTTTAGTCCACCTTGATCTTAGTTAATCCCGGGTTCTTCTGTAGATCGTTCCTTGTTATCAGGGTCTCTACACCCTCTCGAGGGAGTTCTAGCTCTCATCTCTCTTCCTTTTATCCTTCTTCGTCCAGTTTGATTATGTCTGCCGCTCTTCCGTGTCAAGAAATCTTCAAGCCTTGTTATCCTCTCCAAGGAATGCGAAGCTCGCGCTGATCAAGACGACTTCAGGATGCTTCCCCTCCATGGATTGCAAGGTATCTTTTATTTTGCGTAAGAATATGCTACCATTGTTATTACTTTGATGCTGGTTCCTTAGCACGTTCGAGTGGTTTAAGAGTCTTGGTTCAGTCAAATTCAGTTCGCTTCTGTAGCACCTTAGGCTGGTGATAGCTCCGTGCTAGGAGTCCCATTTCTCTCCCCAATTATTAAGGGTGACCTTTGAGCATGGTTTCCACACACTTCACGGCAAGCTGTAGCCGACTCCTTTGATGCAACATCGTTTCTACTTTGGCCAACCTTTGGGTATGTACAAAGGCCTTTTCTTTTCTCTACTCGGCCTAGTGCAGGGACAAGAGATAGATGGGTAAGATGACCAACCTAGGCGCTCCCTGATACGAGATAGGTCTCAAATAGGAGTAGTCTTAATGGCCCTTTTAAATATGAGCTTTCATGCAAAATCTAGGCAGTAAGGGCTATCAAATAGAAATCAATAAGAAAAATTATGAAATCAAGGTAAGGCAAGAGTGACTGTACTGTTCCCCGTGGGACGTCATGAGTCCAGTCGTATGCGTGCCTGATGCATGGGTCCAAAATCAAAGACACAAAGCCCCGGCGTAACAAACTATATCTCTGAGGGGTAGTGCCATTGAAGGAAGTTGAGTCCTGATATCTTCCATCCTGCATAAGGCTTATCCTAGTTTTTCTTCTGTTTCTCTCTCTTAGGCTAGGCTATATCTCCGGTATGGCCTAAGTAGGGGCACCATTCTTTAGAGACAGTTGGTTGTAACGCACCACCCTCAAATGCACGCCCTACTCAGGGAAGTCTTTAATGAGAGGGGGGAGGAACGACAACCTCTAATCAGTAGTTTAAACCTGTCTATGGGCTGTAGGTAGCTTGTTAAAAAAAAAGAAGAAAAAAGAAAGAAGAAAGAAGAAGAAGAAGAAGAAGAAGAAGAAAAAGAAAAAAATTAGAAAATTGCAAAAAAAATTCCAAAAATATGTGTCTTTTGTTCTCTTTCTCATGCATTTTCATTTTTCTGGCTATTTTTGAGAACAAGTATAATTTATTTGTTTAGTGTGCAGGTTGCATGTTTTCAAGCTTTCCTTACTCTATCTTTCGTTTTGCCTCCTGTCCACACCTTTCTATCTGTCTCTTCTTCAATTCTTACCCCTTGATCTGTTCTGAAGCTCATGCCCTTCTTCAACTTTTGGTTATCATGTCTCCATGAGAGGGCTTTGCCTTATGATTATGAACCTGGCAGTTCTGCTTCGTCTGATCTTGAGTTTGCATGTTGGTTCATTTCGTTGTCTCCGCCATGTGTTTGTTATCCCACCATGTTGTCCCATTGTGTTTGTTGTCCCATTGTGTTTGTCGTCCCACTGTGTTTTCTTGTCCCATCGTACTGTGTATCCGTCCCACCATGTTTCACAGTCCCGCACTTATTGTTTGTTTGTTTGGTGTCGTGATATGATGTTATATTTTGTTCATCTTTATGCTTTAATCTTGTTCATCCTTTTGTGGTTGTCTTATTTTGAAAACCCATAAAAATCTGAATCAAAAACCTAAAAAATGTCATTTCGCTTGCGCAGGTAAGTCAGGTATGCCTCTCTATCCCTTCTCTTTGTTGCATTACTATATTTTATCTTTACGTTATCATATCATCTCAAGGACCGGCTGATTCTCCGTATGTTCTAGGATCTGATGTTCCCCTTTACCAAAAATGATGATGATCTAGGAGCATACAGTTAATCGTTAGATAGGTCGTTAGCTTGAGTCAGATGGGGGATGATGGACTCTATCTCGCACGTCATGGTTGCAAGAAGATTCTTGCCCCCATCTTATCCAGTTTAGCAATATTACCCTTGAGTACTTTCTATTTCCTCTTTTCCTTGCATTCATTTTTATAATTTCTTTATTTTAGCCTAGCATGCATCATGTCATTTTTGAGCATTCATGCCTCGTGATCCTTCAAGGTTTCTCCTCAATACTGGTTAATTGTGCTTAATTTTCTTGAATAAGAGATCCTTATTCCACCCTGAATTTGAACGTTTTCTCTGATCTATTCACTTGGCCTGGTTGGCCAGTATGATTCTTTGTCTGGATTTTATCTCAATTTCAATTTTCTTTTCAGCTTTTCAATTGTTTCTCTTCCGATCCCCTCATTGGCTCTGGATTGTGTCCTCTAATGAGGTTGGTCGTGTTTTCCTTTCCTTAATTAATTTCTCCAGATATGTCTCATCTGTGTCAGCTATACCTTGTGGTTAGTTCGATGTTTTTGGGAAAATTCTTATCGCTTGTTGGTTGTGACGATGTCTTTTGCCTTGATGCCTTTTTTTTAGTTCTATCCACTTCATCTTTTTTTCATCTCCATTTCATGTCGTTGTCACTTTTTGCTTCATCTCCATTCCATTTTGCCTCCGCGTCGCTTTCACTCATTCCCTTGCAAAGCAGACATCAAGGAGGGGCATCTGTTGACACCTGTTTTAAGCCTACAAGTCGAGTTATTTCTCTTATTCATCTTTCATGATGTCTCGAATTATCCATTATTTTGCAGTCTTCCTTGAGCATATTTCGAGCCCATTTTTGATCATTTTCTAGCTCATTAAGCCCTAGAGGCTATTTTCACCTTTTTTTGGCCTATTTTCCTAGTCCAATCGACTTGTTTTTTATTCTGAAACTCAGTTTGGTCGACCAATTCTCAGTTCGGTCAACTGATTCTTAAAATCAGTCGACCAGTTTAACAAGTTCAACCCATGTCTGCTGACGCTGCCCGCGGTCAGTCGATCGACCACGATCAGGAGATCGCGGTCGACAGGAAGACCGTGTTCTAGCCATTTCAGTCGACTAAATTTTTCAAAGTTCAGTCGACTGATGCCATTTCGGTCGACTGAAATTCTAAAATCATTCGACTGATTATGGTTTCAGTCGACTGAGTTTCCGTTTCTTGCCTCTACCTGGTCGTTGTCTGCCAGCCGATCGCGATCATCAGATCACGGTCGACCAGACGACTGTAGACACACTAAAATCGATACTATGATGAGTAAATCTCATGTCACAACGTGACACCCCAAAAGTGGACTTCAATACTGGCTTAATATGAAGATTTTTCTAATTTATTTAGAATTTTTCTGGAATATTTGTAATTAGCGACTGTCATCAGGGCGTAATTTAATAGACGACTCTATGGGTGTCGTTATTCAATAGATTAACAACCGTTCGTGCATGCGTCATTTCTTGGTTTTACGAATTTCATTCAAAATTAGATATAAGGCATTAACGTATGCTTCAAAGGTGCTCATTAATTGATGCCATTCCACGAAGGCGTAATTTCCTATTTTTCAAATATGGAAAGTCGTTTATTTCTATAAATTAAGCAAGGAATTAGCGACTACGTGCGCGGTCATCATTTTAATTAGCGACCCCTCTGGAGTCGTCATTTAGCTTCCATGTTCGTTCCTGCTACTGCTTCTTCGCAGGGCAATCCTTCCATCTTTCGATTTTGATCCTTTGAATGGAAGTAAATCCATATTCTGGTAGTTTATCCCTAGTTTTAATCCCATTAGAACTAGGTCTTAAGCTCTATAAATACCCTTCCTAGAAGGCCACCCGCGAGAAGGAAGATTTCTGTTGGAAAGAGAGAGACTGAGAGAGATTTCTGCTAACAAATCTCCTGCAGGTTCCTTTAGTGTGTTTACACAGCGGTGTTGTTCTCCCTGCGGTCTTCCTCCCGCGGCCGAACTCCCTCTGTCTTTCTTCCTTTACTGCTGCAGAACAGTAGAGAAGCTCCTTCTCTCTTTAGTTTTTTCTTTTCTTTTATTTTCTCACACACATATCTTTCTAGCCATATGTGCTAGAAGCATTCATCATATAACATCACGTATCACATATCTCTATAGCTGCATATACTACTTGCTTCGCATCCATAGCATAATTTTCATCCCTTACTCCTCTTAGGGGTTTAAAACAAAACACACAAGGTGTGTTCATGCCCATGTTGCATAATCTTATTTCTTTAAAGCATTGACACTACACACTTTGGCTAATCAATTGTTACTTTGTTGTCTTTGCTTGTCTTATAAGGGTAATCAAGATAAGAACCCCCTTCATCGGCCGGCCAGTAGAGGGAGGAAGAAAAGGACTCACAATCTCACCCGCTTCACAAGGTACATGTGATCATCCTTTTATTTTTGAGGTAACCCCTCTGGCGATCACACTCCTCTAGAGCATCACATGCTCCTTTTTTTTTATTATTTCCCACCACATATCACATCTCTTATCTATCTTTTCATTTCTTTTTTTTAAGAAATTAAATCTTCTTTCTTTTTAATGTCTATGTGACACGTTCACAAATTGGCGATCACGGTGGGACCCTTGTTATTTTTATTTTGATTACCCCTCCTTTGGCACCCTCGCGTGCCCCTCCTTTGGCACCCACGTGTGCCCCTCCTTAGTGCTCCATGTAGCACACTCCCCTTGTGCACCACGTGCACACCTCTCACTGGATTAGCCAATTTTTAAACTATTCATCGCATTTTAAAAAAGAAAATTTAATTTCTGTTAGCTTTTATATCTCTGAAACTGATTAGCGACTGCTCTCCAGCCACTATTTCCATAATCAGCGACCGCTCACAGAGGCACTGTTTGCATTATTTTCGGTATTATCATTATTTTTATAATCAACGCCCCTCCACAGAGGCGTCATTCACACATTCAACGCCTAACTCCAAGGCGTCATTTCTTCAGTTACTGTTGTTTCTTTTTATACGGTGGTCACTGTTCATTGCTAATTGACGCCCCTCCATAGAGGCATTATTCACATATTCAACGCCTCACACCAAGGTGCTATTTTACTTTACTGTTCACTATTTACCACAGGTTTACAGTGATTAGCGACTGTCACACAGACGCTATTTACCGAGACAGCGATTGTTGTCATGCCGTCATTTTGTTCGGTTTTCACAGAACTATGATTTTACTGATATCTTCATATGTTTGCTGCACTTATTGATTATCTTATTATTGCTCATTGATCTGCCTGCATTAGCTTGCATTCTAGGGCATTTGGTTGAGAGACCTGCTCTCTCTACACTTCTAGGATTCCGCACCCTTTTCTTAGAATTGGAAGGACCCTCCATTGAGCATTCCATCTCTTTGGACTATAAATATTTTTTCCAAGGCCTCCGTAAGTCCCCGCACCCGTGGATTCTCTCACGGACGCCGGGCCGGTTGTACCATTTGAAGTACCCGGAGTTTAGTCAATCCATCCGTTGGTAAGGAGAGAGAAAGAACTTAGTTGATCCGGAGATTACACCCAAACTTGAAACTAGGACCCACATTGAAGAGAGAGAACTGATTATACTTTTAAAAACCATCTTAATCTCAAAGAAAACCTTAAAATCTTGGATTCATTACAACTTGTGTGAACAATTTGCTTGATTGGGTGATTGTTTCTAACTCATATTTGTTGGCTTGAGATATTTTCCTACCCTTAAACATGCAACTTCGTTCAGGTAAAATCATTAACATGGCCAACTACGAGTACTCTTATGAAAGGTTTCTCCTCAGGACTCCACCTATTATGAGGGAAACTATGCTCCCTCTCATGCTTATTATTCCCAAGTCCATGTGGTAGACGCTACTACTCAAGAGGTTGAGCCTTCCTCCCAAACTCAACCCGTCATCCAAAACACATCTGGGAGCGCTTCCCCATCTTTCAATCTCAATGATCTTATTCATGCTTTGTCTCAACTGGACGATTCCCAACGTCAGGCGGTCCAGGCCGCTCTAAATGGGAAATCTGTCCCTTCACCTTCAAACCCTCCTCAGGCTGCGGGTGGCCATTCATCTCCTAATGACCTGGCGGTCTCACATAAAATTCCTTCACGTCCACAAACTCCTATCATAGTTACGCCAGTTCAACTGGCAAGCCACTCAGTGGTTAGGCCCCAATATCCTCCACCTCCCCAATTTTTAAGGAGGCCTATGCTGAATCTGTTCCCTTCCAATCTGACCCCAGTCGAGTCTGACACCAACACTATACTCCTCCAGAAGATAGCCAGTGTGGAGGAGCAACTTAAGAAGGTCACGGCACCAAAGAATGCTCCAGAGATTGCCCTCCCTACTTTGCCAGTTTTCCATTTGCCTCCCTCTGAAATGCCAAATTTTCGGCGCTATAATGGAACAGGTAACTAGTCCATTCATCTGAAAGATTTCATGTACGAAACATCCTTCTGGCAGGATAATAAGATCTCCGTGGCCTATCTCTTTAGAAGGTCTCTAGATGGTCTAGCACTTGAATGGTTCTATTCTTTAGAGTCGATCGAAGCCAGTGATTTTGATGTTGTTCAGCGGATGTTCCTACAAAAATATAAGGACCGTGTGGGTCCATCTTTGTCAGTCACAGACCTTGTTGCCGAGGAGATGAAGCCCGAGGAGGACTTCGTTTTGTTTGCCGATGGGTGGAGATCTATGGCCGAAAGATTGAAAGACACCCTTTCAGAAATGGAGCAAGTTAAGATGATCATATCAAATTCTACTCCGCAATTCCGTCATATTTTGGCCATTATTAAGTTGAGCACTATGGAAGAGCTCTATGAGAGAGCTAGATATATACAAACTCAGATGAAAGATTTGCCCATTATGGGCATGTTTGAATAGAAACCAAGGCTGGTCAGGAAGAACAATGTTAGCAAGAGTTGTGGCACCACCGAGGGCACCGTGACTAATGAGCAGGTGGGCGTGGTCGGCAACCCCACACCTTTCCGCCACCCTAACCCAAGACCTCCGCAACCTCCACAACAACTCCCCTTCTTTAATCCCGCTCCCCAAACAAATACTCCCCCTCGACCCTTCCATCCTCCTCCGCAAAATCAAGCCGTCCACCACAACCCCCCAGTTCCTCAGCAATACCACCAAGTGCCGCCACCCACCAATTATGGCCCCCAGCAACCAAGAAGATCACTAGGCCCCAAAAGGGCCCAATACCCAACATTACCTGAAAGTCTTCCTGACATCTTTAATGCACTCATGGCCGCCAACCTGCTCACCTTGCCAAAAGAAAGAACGGCCTGACCCTCTAATGTGGATACCTCTCGGTATTGTGTCTTCCACCGACAGCTTGGTCACAATATAGATCATCACTTTCATTTCAAGGATTATATCTATGATTTAAATGATTAGGGTGGTATTAATTGGGATAAAATGAGGTAGTTTATTGCAACCTTGAAAGTAAGAAGACCTCCTCGGAAGCAGCAGGCTCAGCAGTCGCCTCAGCAGCAAGTTCCACCTCTTCCTCAATAGTAGCAAGCTCCCGCACCTCAACCGGACTTGCGGATTGTCCATAATCCATTACCAGAGCACCCTCCAAACCAGCAACTAAACCCTGTTACTTCCTTCCACGAAGTGGAAAGAGGACACGGGTGGCATGAAGAGAACGCCTCTGTCGGGGCTATAAACCAAACCCCAACTTAACTACCTCGTCTGTTAAGAACACCTTTCCATCCGACGCCTTTTCCCCAACCATCCCGTCCCCTCTTGCGCACCACTAACCAAATTCCCTCCACTACCACTAACCCCTTACCGGCTAGACCTCTCTTCATTCGCCCTCCATCATCTTCCGCACTACAACAAACCCCCCCTCCAGTCACCAATTCCTCGCCTTTGCCATCTAGGCCACTCCTCATTTGCCCCTCACCAACACTTAATTCCTCCACTGCTACTAGCAATCCTCCGCCAGTAAAGATTCCTACATCGCTACCCATAAATCCCTCATTTTTACCCAGACCCCTCCTCATTCGGCCTACGCCTCCTTCAGCCGTTCAGGCGCCTCCTACCCCTTCTACTGTTATCTCTCGAGCTACCACTACCCCTCAGCCAACAAGGCCCCTCATAAGGGTTCCTTCTTTGGTCACTCCTACAACATCCGTTAACCTCAACATCCCATCTTCCTCATCCATCAATCCTCCGCCTAACCACAACCCGATAGAGGCACGATCGTCACAAACCATGGTGCTCCGTAGTGGATGGATATTCCATCATGTGTTTCCACAAAGGGAGCCAGGGTCCACACAAGGGAATGAAGAGTAAGAGCAGGAATCCATACCGGGCACTCAGTATGACTTACTAAAGCACTTAGACAAGACCCAGGCAAGGATTTCTATCTTGGAACTAATAAAAAGATCCACCATTCACCAGCAGCCTTTGAAAGAGTATCTTCAGAAGGTGATGGTCAATGAAGACATTCCAGATGAACAGATAACATCAGTCTTGACTCCAGCAAGTGATCAACCGGCCATTATTTTTCATGAGCATGAATTAGCTCCGAAGCCAGCCAGGAAGTATGCCTTGTGCATCACGGTTGATATTAACAAAGTGGTAGTTAAACAATGCTTGGTGGATACAGGAGCATCTATCAACGTGTTGCCTCCTAGCACTCTGAAGATGTGTGGCATACCGGACAGTCAGATTCGGCCATCTACTATCACAATAACTGCTTATGATAATACGAAGAAACCTCCGCTGGGCATGATCACTTTAAAAGTTGGGCTGGGTCAGGTCTCAATTACAGTAGATTTCCACATTTAGGATATGGATCCAATCTTCAACGGTATTTTAGGTCGCCCACACATTCAAGAACTCGATGCCGTGCCCTCCACAAATCATCAATGTATAAAGTTTCCACATAAAGGGCACATCATCAAGGTTACAAGCATGCCTATTTTCCCGTCAGATGATATACACTCAGCAACGTTAGTACCTTCCATATGGCCGGCTAATAGGCCTTTGTTATCAGTGTTAGATCTCGCCGATCAGCGGTAGGATTTATTAAGGTCTCCAACTACAACACCTGCATCGGTTATGATATCACCCCTACCCTCCAAGGGCAAGAAAAAAAAGAATATGATAAATACCCCGGGGTGGAATATTTTGATGAAAATGGGGTACAGATCCGACAAAGGCTTGGGTATTAATCTCCAGGGCAGAGTAAAGCCCATTAAACATCACGAGCTTATTCCCCGAGGCGGCCTAGGATACAAGGGGCCGAGCAAAGAAAAATATGACAAAGATAATGAAGAGCCATGGGTCGCCATGACCTCCACCCTCAAAACAGACTGGCAGCTACTCACATGGACTTTATATACTCACTTTGTGAAAGGGGTTACTCAATATGACAGGCAAACCACAATGGTTACTTCTATGATAGATCATCAAGATGTACATGCACGTCAGTTTGCTCGCCACGTAGCCCTGCTGGTCACATATAAAGCTCTACAGTCCTTGAGGCCGAATAAGAGAGAAAAGATGGATGACCCGGAATGTGATTGGTATAGATGGTTTGATATGAATGACATTACCATTGCTTTAAGCCGTCTATTTCTGCCAACTGATGCAGAATGGCCGCCACTTATTCATGAGCTGATAGAAAAGTCGGCAATAATTACAGATAAGAGGCAAATGTTGAGTAACTATACAGATACCGGAGAGCCAGATGTGCCATTCGAGGAAGGCTTCACTGTGGCCAGGCTGTGGGCCGACCTTTTCTCTCTTAATTCCATACACCCATCACTCATTACTTTCTGGTGCTCCAAAGTCTCGGTCCCTGATATTCCTAGACCACCCGCGATCTTGATTATTCTCTCTCCAGATTTGTTCAAAGCTTCCCCAATTCCTCCCTTGCTCCTTGAGTATTTTTCTCAACTCTCCATTACACCCCCGCGTGGGCAATCTCTTATCCAATCTTTCTCTAATCTTTCAATTTCAACACCACCTCCTATTCCTCCCTCCCATTCCTTTATTCTTGAAAACAAAAAAAAATGCCAAAATTCAAACTTTCCAATACTCCATCTTTGTTAAAGAGACCTCTTATCTTACTCATGAGTGTGCCCCGATCCAAGGGCCGCTCTTTCAAGGTTTGTTAGCGGACCTCCTTTTCTCCTCTGATGAAGAGGTTTCTTCTGTATCTCCTCCTGTATCCACTACGTCTTCCTCTTCTTCTCTTCCTCCTTTAGGTCAGGGTAGTTCGTCTAGCTTATCATCTTGTTCCTCTCCCTCCTCTTCTAATAAGAGTCTTGGGGTAGCTACTCATAAGAAAGCCAAGGGTAAGCAGATTCCCCGTAGGTTCTTGCTAGATCTAGCTAGAAGATGTCAAGCATGTTTTGCTCTTCTTGGTTTCTTAGAGGATCTGATCTTCCTTCCATAGATAGAATGTGAGGATGTGTGCTCTACAGATGAAGGGTTTGGTGTTTACGAGATTATGAATGATGAAGACCATATTGAAGAGGGGGATGAAGAATACGAAGAATATGAGGACGAGGCTGATGCTTTATCTAGTGGCATGAGGAGGTTCGACGAACCATCAGCTTCAGTAGAGGAACCCACCAAAGAGATTAATATGGGTACCAAGGAAAATCCTAGGATTGTCCTCATCAGTAAAAATTTGCCACCCTCTGAAGAAGAGGAACTCATTCAAGTTCTTCAAGAATATAAGGATGCGTGTGCATGGAGTTATGAGGATATGCCGGGTTTGAACCCTACGCTCATTGAACACCGTCTCACACTTAAGCCAGGATCTGTCCCGGTCAAACAGCGGTTAAGACGTTTCCACCCTCACATGGCATTAAAGATGAAAGAAGAGGTCGATAAGCTTCATAAGGCTACATTTATTAGAGTCTTTCTCTATCCCAATTGGGTGGAAAACATTATCCCGGTTATGAAAAAGGACAGAAGAGTCAGAATTTGCATAGACTTCCGAGACCTTAACCGCGCGTGTCCTAAGGATGATTTTCCCCTCCCTCACATAGATGTGCTAATTGATAATACGGTAGGGTATGAGACCCTCTCTTTTATGGATGGTTTCTCGGGTTACAATCAGATCCGCTTGGCTGAAGAGGATCAGGATAAAACCTCATTCACTACACCTTGGGGCACTTACTGTTATGTGGTCATGCCGTTTGGGCTCAAGAACGTTGGAGCCACTTACCAAAGGGCCATGATGGCTATTTTTCATGACATGATCCACATTTTTATAGAGGTGTATGTGGATGACCTGGTAGTGAAGTCAAGGACAAGGATTGAGCATCCTGGGGTTCTGGCCAAAGTCTTGCAAAGAGCACTGGGATATCAATTAAAGATGAACCCTAAGAAGTGCGTGTTTGGTGTTTCATCAGGAAAATTGCTTGGATTCATAGTCAACAAAAGGGGTATTGAGATTGATCCCAACAAGGCAAGGGTAATAAGGGATATACCTCCTCCAAAGAATTTGAATGAAGTTTGAGGATTGATCGGGAGGTTGCAATTTATTCGCTGGTTTGTCTCCCAACATTCACAAAGGTGTAGGCCATTTTACGAGCTTACTAAACTGGGAGTCAAATTTAATTGGGATGACAAGTGTCAGGTAGCCTTTGACAGACTAAAGGATTATTTGGCCAATCCCCCTGTCCTGAGGCCGCCAGTTCCAGGCAAACCACTTGTTCTTTATATCTCTGTCTTGGATGACTCTGTAGGTGCTGTCCTTGCCCAAATTGATGAAGAAGGAAAAGAGAGGGCAGCCTACTACTTATCTAAGCTTCTCAACCCCTGTGAGCAGAAGTACTCAGCTTTGGAGAGGACTTGTGCTGCTTTAGTCTTGGTAGTGCAGAAGTTGAAACATTATTTCTTAGCTCACGAGATTCACCTTATTGCTCGCATGAATCTTATCAAGTTTCTCCTTGAAAAATCCATTCTCACTGACCGATTGGCACGATGGCAAAGCTTTCTTTCTCAGTTTGATATCATCTACATTCAGCAAAAAGCAATTAAAGGCTATGCCATAGTGGAACATCTTGCTCATCACTCTCTCCCTAGATTCGACCCTATTTGCTCGGAGTTTCCAGATGAAGAACTAATGTCCGTCAATCAGCCCGATTCGATGTGGACATTACATTTTGATGGAGCTCGAAATTCACAAGGAAAGCGGATCGGCATTGTTCCCCTATCACTTGAGGGTATCACTATTCCACTTGCCTCTCAGCTCACATTTCCAGTTACGAATAACATAGCTGAGTATGAGGCTCTTCTGGCCGGACTGCAGGCTGCTCATCAATTCGGTGTTACCCAATTGTGAATTTTAGATGATAGTCAGCTTATTCTTCGCCAAGTGCTCAACAAATGTCGCATGCTCAATCCTAAACTTAAACCCTATCAAGAACTGGCTTCCGCTTATGCCAAGCTTTTTATTAAACTAATCTTCATCCACGTTCCTCGGGATCAGAACATCCTAGCCGATGCTCTCGCTTCCCTTGCATCCTCTTTGATTTTCCTTCCCGAAAGAGACTTCCATTAAATCATTGTTCAAAAGCGTCTCACTCCTGCCATTAAAGATCTACCATTCCTTAGTATTAAGGATATCACGTCCCGAGCCTTTATTACAGCGGAAGACAAGCTCGAGGAACGTGAACAGCTGACATGGTAAGTCTCTTGCGAGCATGAACGATCAGAGCGCAAGACAATCACACATAAAAATGCGATTGCATAATAATTTACTCAAACTCCAACTTTATTTCACTAATAAGCGAAATATTCTAATACAATAACCTTTGAACCTTCTTCAATCCATCAGACTCAAGAAAAAGGAAAAATTACAAGACTCGATCTAAACAATATTGACTTTCCTAAGTCTTCACTCTCATTTTGATATGACTTTCATTCGCTCTCGGACCCGCTACTTGTATAACTCGAATCCGAATTCGAATCACTTCTATCTCCTGAAAAAGATTGGAAATAGGTAATGAGCACACTTACCCAGTAGGTATCTTCGCATCAACATGAAGGCACTATTAAAGTGATTAGCATTTTAGCTCTAAAGAAAATAAAGTGAAATCATACGAATGTGATAAATCATATGTAAACAACCAAGGTAACAAGACGATCGTGTAAGGTAGAATGAACAAGTATGAATTAGCAAGAATGTATCAAGAACATGACATGGCCTTTCATGAACAAGAATGTATCGAGAATGTACTAGCAAACCACATAATCATCACACAAACATCTTTTGCTTATGATCAAGTATTTGATGAATTTCTATAGAATATCATATAACAAGCAAGAAAGTTATGTACGTATATATGTCGTGCCTTGTGGATTTTCACTTCACGAGCCGTGGATTTTCACTTATTTATAAAGAAAGTACTCCCAGCGCAATGCGACGCCAGTAGCATCATACCCCATGGTTTACAGTATGTTTCCGACAATCAGCCGAGGGGACTAGCATAGAGCCCTCGAACACAATCAGTGCTCGATCGCATCTTCAAGTATAAATTAAGTTACTTCCACGTTTCAAGCAATAAAATATGGCCAGTAATATAACAAGTTCAATAAGTTCATGATAACAATAATTCAATGAATGAACGCTTCAATTAAAAATGCGAGGGATCAAGAATGACTTAAAACAAGGTTATGCTCATGGAAATAATTTGACATCATAACAGTACATTCCTTATCTTTCATATTTTAAAATTAAGTATCTTGAACAATATGACAAGTCCTAGACCATCAATAATCCATCTATGAACTTTTTAATATCAACCCTTAGGTCAAACCTCGGGTTAAAGTACTCAGGAATTGTGACGGTCAATTAATGGGCCGTTACATGAACATGATAGTTTAGTATTGGACCGTTAGAATGGGCTGAATACAGAAAGAATAAATTGGACTCAGTAAATGTGACGGTTGTATACTAGACCGTTAGATGGGCCTGACAGTCGAGTAATAGGCCGTTACATTAACAAAATTTAAAACTTCGATAGTGCTTTTCTAGACAATTTGGGCTTTAATGGTACAACCAACTCGGCATCCTAGTGGGAATCCCAGGGTCGCGGAGAATTACGGAGGCCTTGAAACAAGATTTCCTAATCTATTGGAAGGAATATCCAATAGAGAGGTCCTCAAGTTAAAGAATGTGTTCCTATAATGTAAAAAGTGTGAACTAATGGTCATATACCGGAATATATGCCATGTACTTAAGGAAATTGACACTATAGATGAGATAGAATGTGTAACGATGTGAAATCATGATAAACTCTGTCAATACAACATTGAAATTCATAATTTAAATACAAACTATAGAGTTTTGGTAAATGAAATTAACATATGTTTAAAATAACTCAAGATGCTTTAGACATGCAATTTCTATCATGAATCAATAAATAAACTTAAAGTCATGAAAACAGGTCACAACTTGGATATCTAGGCTTATTTATAAGCTAATTTGACTGTTCTCAATTCTGTCCCGAATAGACAGAACACCGCACTCTGGCGGTCTAAGACAGGCGTGTCATATGGCTGTGACGGTTTATCGTGGAGCCGTCAGAAGACTGTGACGCACTGATTCTGGTCCGTCAGAGATTACAAAGAACTTAAGTGTGACAGAAGGTCTGACGGTCTATCATAAGGCCGTTAGAGTCATGTGACGGTCTAACTATAGTCCGTCAGAGCACTACCGACTGTAAAAATAAAAGAACTTCGGTTTAAAACCTCTCATGCAAGAAAAAAAAATAACTACTCTAGTCATGACAAAACGAAGTAAAGTCCATCTAGATGCATAGGTTTCAGTGAATTTATAGGAGAAATACCTTTTTATCTTTAACTTAGGCTAAAGATATGCATGTATGCATAGACCGAACTAAATCATGAAATTCATGGTCCATAGTGCATGAAATCAAACAAAACCAGATGGCTTTTACTCCTATCATGATGTTCTTGTCATTCATGAGATAACCTACCCATTTCTTGGGCTTTCAACTTCCAATTCGGGACTGCAAGACACGCCCTAGTTCTTCCCTTCCTGTGAATTTTCAGTAACTTCACGTTGCTCTAACTCCGTAATCCCTTGACCTATAAATGTGAAATTTGGAGGGTAAGAAGATGACACTAAGGGGAACAAAAAGTTCTAAAGAATCGAACTCTAAATACCTTATTTTGGTGTTCTAATCTCCTGATCTTCAGCAAACTTTTGCTCAGATTCCTGGGTCGCTATGGTTGAACCCGCAACTTTGGAAGCTTCTAACTCCTTGTGCAGTCGATCTCCTACCACGAAATTTTGAGGAAGATTAGTCCTATATATAAAGAACAAAAACCTCTAAATAACCTACCTGAAATAATGTCGTATTACCTTGATTCCACGTGAGCTAATGTAGGGGTCGCGTAGGTCAAAACTGGGGTCTATTTATAGGTTCTAGCTAGGGTTTTGAAGATTAGATCAATTCTAGAGTCCTTAGATCGACTTCAGAGAGTCCTTAACACGTTTACTAGTCCTCCCATCTTGATCCCTAAAAGATAGACTAGCAAAAATCTAATCTTTTGCTTGTTCTTCACTTCACGGAACTGACAGAGCGTAACGATCGATCCCTAGAGCGTCAGGTCCCTGTGGCGGTCGTACGATAGACCGTTACCTATCGTAGGTGTCGAATTTGAAATGAATTCAAATTCTAATTTCATCTTATCCACTTATTTATTTAATTAATGAGTATTTATCTTTATAATTCGTGAATAGGCTAAATAACATTCTAGAATATGGGCCAAACTTAATGGGCTTGGTCCTTAAACCTTTTGGGCTTCAATTAAATAGGCTTAGATTAATCGTTTACCATAATTGTGCCTAAATAAATTTCAGAAAATCATTAAATAATTCTTGAAATAATATAAATATTCTGGGTCATTACACCCTCCCCCACTTAAAAGAATTTGGTCCCCAAATTCAATACAATGATTATATGGAGAGTGTACTTACAGTTGAATAATTCTGGAAATCTTTTCCGCATGACTTCTTCTGTTTCCCATGTCTCTCCTGACTTTGTCCACATGATTTTAACCACAAGAATAGTCTTGTTCCGAAGTTGACGTACTTCCCGTTCAAGTATTCTGTTTGGTTTTTATTCGTATGTCGAATCCTTCTTAATCTCCAGATTGTCGTACACTACAAGAAAAAGCGGGATTTGGGACGGAAATTTGGGACGGAATATTTTCCGTCTGAAATTCCGTCCCAAATATGGAACTACACACGGAATTTGGGACGGAATTTGGGACGGAAAATATTCCGTCCCAAATTTGGGACGAATTTGTGACGGATTATTAGAACTGTCTGAAATTTATGACCAAGAAAATGTGACGGACTGACTCCGTCGAAAATCCGTCTCAAAATCCATCGCAAAACACCTTTGCGATGGATTTCACAATGGCGGCCCTTGTGAAATCCGTCGCAAGGTGTTTTGCGACGGATTTTGAGACGGATTTCCGACGGAGTCGATCCGTCACATTTTCTTGGTCACAAATTTCAGACAATTTTAAAAATCCGTCAAAAATTCCGTCCCAAATTTGGGACGGAATATTTTTCGTCCCAAATTCCGTGTGTAGTTCCATATTTGGGACGAAATTTCAGACGGAAAATATTCCGTCCCAAATTTGGGACGGAAATTCCGTCCCAAATTTCTGTCCCAAATCCCGCTTTTTCTTGTAGTGGTAAGTGATGACATGGAAATGATCAGGTACATACTTCTTGAGCATCGAGACGTGAAATACATTATGAACTTCAGATAATTGTGGAGGTAAAGCAATCCGATAAGCTACTTCAGCAACTCTTTCCAGAATTTTAAAAGGACCAATAAATCTTGGAGTAAGTTTTCCCTTAATACCAAACCTTCGAATACCTCGACTTGGAGAAACTTTAAGAAATACATGATCTCCTACTTGAAACTCCAAGTTGCGCCTCCGATTATCAGCATAAGATTTTTGCCTATCTTGTACCATCTGTAATCTTTCTTGAATGGGCTTAATTTTCTCTGAAGAATCCCTGATAATGTCGGGGCCTAGAAATTACCTTTCCCCTATTTTATTCCAACATATTGGTGATCTACAGCTTCTTCCATATAAAACTTCAAAGGGTGCCATCTGTATGCTGGCCTGATAACTGTTGTTATATGCACATTCCACTAGAGGCAAGTGATCATACTAACTTCCTCCAAAATCAATAGCACAAGCCCTGAGCATATCTTCTACTACCTGATTTGTTCTTTCAGTCTGACCATCAGTTTGTGGATGAAATGTTGTGCTAATATTCAATCTAGTCCCTATTGAGTGTTGTAGACCCTTCCAAAACTGTGATGTGAATCGAGGATCTCTATCAGATATAATAGTGACAGGGACACCATGTAATTTGACAATTCTTTTATGTATAATACTGCTAGAATATCCACAGACCATCGACTTTTGATTGGTATGAAATGTGCAGATTTAGTCAATCGGTCTATGATTACCCAGATACCATCGTATCCTCCTCTGGTCTTAGGTAATCCCATGATGAAATCCATTCCTATGCTTTCCCACTTCTATGCTGGAATATGTAAGGGGTGTAATTTACCTGCGGGTCTAAAATGTTCTGCCTTTACTTGTTGACAAGTGAGACAGTAGGACACGAAATCAGCTATTTCCCTCTTCATATTGGCCCACCAGAAATTTCTTTTGAGATCTTGATACATTTTGGTACTACTAGGGTGAATGGTGTACTTGGACTTATGTGCTTCTTCTAGGATCAGTTTCTTCGTATCCTCATGATCTGGTATACATACTCGGCCCTTAAATAGCAATCTTCTGTCATTGGAGACAGAAAAATCTGGCCTCTGTTCTATATTGGCTTTGATTTCCAGTAATATGGGATCATTGTCTTGTAGTCTGACTAGATCTTCCATTAATATAGGTTGAGCTCGGATATTGGCTATAAAATAATCTTCTTCTTTCGTCATGTCAATATCTAAGTTCAATTGAGCAAATTGAGGAATAAGATTAGTCATACTAATCATAAGACTTGATAGCTTTCCCATTGGTTTTCTGCTGAGTGCATCGGCTACAACATTAGCCTTGCCAGGATGATATTGAATAGCAAAATCAAAGTCTTTGAGATATTCTAACTATCTCCTCTACCTCATATTTAGCTCCTTTTGAGAGAATAAGTATTTCAAACTTTTGTGGTCCGAGTAGACCTTGAACTTCTCTCCATAGAGATAATGACGCCAAAGTTTTAAGGCAAAAATAATAGCAGCCAATTCCAAATCATGCACAGGGTAATTCTCTTTGTGACGTTTCAATTGTCTTGAAGAATAACAGATTACCTTTCCATTTTGCATGAGGATGCACCCTAAGCCAATGCTAGACGCATCCGTATATACTTCGAATCCACCACCTTCCACCGTTAGTGATAGAATATGAGCTGTAGTAAGATGGTTCTTAAGAGTTTGAAAACTCTCTTCACATTCCTCTGACCAGACAAAAGGATTTTCTTTTCTTGTGAGTCTAGTTAAAGGAACAACAATTTTTGAGAAGTCCTTAATGAACCTCCTATAATAACCAACTAGACCCAGAAAGCTCCTTACTTCTGATACAGTCGTTGGCCGGCTCCAGTTTTTGACAGCTTCTACTTTAGAAGGATCCACAACGATACCTTCTTTTGAAATAATGTGGTCTAGGAATGAAACTTCCTTGAGCTAGAACTCACACTTGTTAAGCTTGGCGTAAAGTTTATATTCTCTAAGTGTTTGCAAAGCTATCCTCAGATGTCCTTCATGTTCCTCTTTTGTCTTGGAATATACCAGGATGTCATCGGTGAAGACGATGATGAACTGGTTCAGATATGGCCAGAAAATATTGTTCATAAGTTGCATAAATGTTGCTGGGGCATTTGTTAACCCGAACGGCATCACCACGAATTCATAGTGGCCATAACGACTTCGAAAAGCTGACTTATAAATGTCTTCTTCTTTAATTCTAAACTGATGATAACCTGATCTGAGGTCAATCTTGGAGAAATACTCTGCTCCTGAAAGCTGATCGAAGAGCTCATCAATACGCGGCAACGGATACTTGTTGTTGATTGTAAGTTGATTCAGTCGCCGGTAGTCTATGCATAACCTGAGAGAGCCATCCTTCTTCTTGACGAATAGAATCGACGCACCCCAGAGGGGTGTGCTAGGTCTGATGAAACCCTTATCTAATAGTTCCTACAACTGCCTCTTTAGTTCCTTAAGTTCCGTGGGGGACATCCTGTAAGGGGCTATAGAAACAGGTGCTGCTCCTGGAATGAGTTCAATAGTGAAGTTTACTTCCCTCTCGGGTGGTAAACTGGGTAATTCGGGTGGAAACACATCTAAGAACTCATTTACAATAGGAATGTTTGCTATGATAATTTCCTTGGACTCGATAATAATGACAGAAGCAAGAAAAGTTTCACATCCTTACGAGATAAGTTTGCAAGCATGAAGATAGGATATGATAGTGGGATGTTTCTTATACTTGATGCTAAGGAAAGAAAATCTTGGAAGACCAGATTTTTGAAAGGATATAATCCTATTTCGGTAGTTAATATCAGCATCATGATCTATAAGCCAATCTACCCCTAAGATGACATCATAACCTTTCATGTCAAGGCATACTAAGTTTGCGGAGAGATTGTGACCTTCTACTATTACCTCACTAACAGGATAATACTCGGTAAGCTTTGTTCTAGAACCTAAGGGTGTGGTAATAGCAAGATCTGAAGGTAGGGGAACTGATGCAATTGGTAATATTTTTGCAAAAGTAGTGGAGATAAAAGAATGAGAGGTACCAGTAGCAAATAGCACAAATACATGATGGGAACAAATTTGAAGGGTACCTTCCATAAGCCCACCATCCCTGGGTGCTTCTTCTTCTTCTAGAACAGCATTGAGGCGAGCCTGCCTCCTACGTCCACCACCAGACGATTGATCCTTCATACGGGGGCAATCTGGCATACGATGCTCCCTACTTCAACAACATAGATAAGCACCAAGGTGCTTCCAACATTCTTCAGCCGAATGGCTGAACTTCTCGCAAAATGTGCAAGCCGCCATGACTTGCTCATTCTTCTCCTTGACTTTCTTGTTCTTTTGGGAACTTCCACCGTTCCCGCTCCTAGATCTTTTCTTACTATCACGGCTTTTGTGAGGTTCCGTGATGCTAAATTTTTCTTTCTTATAACGCCGATCAGATCGTCGGCTGGACTCTTCTCCTTTTCCTTTCAATTTCTCGACCTTTTCTAAGGTCCTCTCACATAAATATGCCCGTTGGACCATATCTGCATAGGTACAGATGTTTTGGGTCCCGAGTTGTTGAATGAAACCGGGTTGTAACCCGTCCATAAACCGATTAGCCTTCAATAAATCGGTACTTATTAAATATGGTGCATAGGGTGCTAGCCTGGAGAATTGAAGTTCATACTCCGCGATTGTCATCATTCCCTGACGAAGAGAGGCGAACTCCATAGCCTTTCTTTCTTTAACATGCTCAGAAAAGTACTTAGCACGGAATAGAATAAGAAGACCGTCCCATGTATGAGGTGCATCTGTCGGAGGTGTAGGTACTGATTTCCACCATGTGCGTGCATCTTTATTAAGTTGAAAAGTTGCAAGATGCACTTTTTATTGATCTGTACACTGGATAACATCGAAGATATGATTCATTTCATCTATCCAGTTTTCTGCCTCATATGGATTAGGAGAACCGTAGAAACGCGGAGGGTTTAAGCTCCGAAAATTGCGATGCAAGTCACCAGCCCTCGCCCCTACGCCTGCCTGGGCCATAGTTTGTAATGCCTGAGTAAGGCCGGCAACCGTTTGTTGCATTCCACCCCAATCTACGCGATGAGCCATTGTAATAATGAGGTACCTGAGAGAAATAACAATTTGTTAATTCTCATGGAATTAGAAAGAGACAAATCTTAAAACTACTTAATTATCTTATCCTGGGCTCTACCCAATTCTCGCATGGGTGAGGAAATTTCTTCCTTAGTTCATAGGTATTGGTTCTTAAGCCTTGGACTTATCCTATGACGTGACTCTTTTCCCTAAGTCCTGAGACTTAGGCTCTGATACCAACTTGCTGTCACGCCGCAAGCCTTTATTGCAGTGGAAGATTAGCTCGAGGAACGTGAACAGCCGGCATGGTAAGTCTCTTGCGAGCAAGAACGATCAGTGCGTAAGACAATCACACATTAAAATGTAATTGCACAATAATTTACTCAAACTCCAACTTTATTTCATTAATAAGCTAAATATTCCAATACAATAACCTTTCAACCTTCTTCAATCCATCTGACTCAAGAAAAAGGAAAAATTACAAGACTCGATCTAAACAATATTGACTTTTCTAAGTCTTCACTCTCATTTTGATATGACTTTCATTCGCTCTCGGACCCGCTACTTGTATAACTCGAATCCAAATTCGAATCACTTCCATCTCTTGAAAAAGATTGGAAATAGGTAATGAGCACACTTGCCCAGTAGGTATCTTCGCATCAACATGAAGGCACTATTAAAGTGATTAGCATTTTAGCTCTAAAGAAAATAAAGTGAAATCATGCGAATGCGATAAATAATATGTAAATAACTAAGGTAACAAGACGATCGTGTAAGGTAGAATGAACAAGTATAAATTAGAAAGAATGTATCAAGAACATGACATGGCCTTTCATGAACAAGAATGTAACGAGAATGTACTAGCAAACCACGTAATCATCACACAAACATCTTCTGCTTATGTGCAAGTATTTGGTGAATTTCTGTGGAATATCATGTAACAAGCAAGAAAGTCATATACGTATATATGTCGTGCCTTGTGGATTTTAACTTCACGAGCCGTGGATTTTCACTTATTTATAAAGAAAGTACTCCAAGCACAATGCGATGCCAGTAGCATCATACCCCATGGTTTATAGTATATTTCCGACAATCAGCCAAGGGGCTTAGCATAGAGCCCTTGAACACAATCAGTGCTCGATCGTATCTTCAAGTATAAATTAAGTTACTTCCACATTTCAAGCAATAAAATATGGCCAGTAATATAACAAGTTCAATAAGTTCATGATAACAATAATTCAATGAATGAACACTTCAATTAAGAATGCGAGAGATCAAGAATGACTTAAAACAAGGTTATGCTCATGGAAATAATTTGACAACATAACAATACATTCCTTATCTTTCATAATTTAAAATTAAGTATATTGAACAATATGACAAGTCCTAGACTATCAATAATCCATATAGGAACTTTGAAATATCAACCCTTAGGTCAAACCTTGGGTTAAAGTACTCAGGAATTGTGATGGTCAATTAATGGGCCGTTACATGAACATGACGGTTTAGTATTGGACCGTTAGAATGGGCTAAATCCAGAAAGAATAAATTAGACTCAATAAATGTGACGGTTGTATATTGGACCGTTAGATGGGCCTGACGGTGGAGTAATAGGCCGTTACATTAACAAAATTCAAAACTTCGATAGTGCTTTTCTAGACAATTTGGGCTTTAATGGTACAACCAACTCGGCATCCTAGTGGGAATCCCAGGCTCGCGGAGAATTACGGAGGCCTTGAAACAAGATTTGCTAGTCCATTGGAAGGAATATCCAATAGAGAGATCCTCAAGTTCAAGATTATGTTCTTATAGTGCAAAAAGTGTGAACTAATGGTCATATACCGGAATATATGCCATGTACTTAGAGAAATTGACTCTATAGATGAGATAGAATGTCTAACGATGTGAAACCATGATAAACTCCATCAATACAACATTGAAATTCATAATTTAAATACAAACTATAGAGTTTTGGTAAATGAAATTAACATATGTTTAAAATAACTCAAGGTGCTTTAGACATGCAATTTATATCATGAATCAATAAATAAACTTAAAGTCATGAAAACAGGTCACAACTTAGATATCTAGGCTTATTTATAAGCTAATTTGACTGTTCTCAATTCTGTCCCGAATAGACAGAACACAGCACTCTGGCGGTCTAAGACAGGCGCGTCATATGGCTGTGACGGTTTATCATGGAGCCGTCAGAAGACTGTGACGCACTGATTCTGGTCCGTAAGAGATTACAGAGAACTTAACTATGACAGAAGGTCTGACAGTCTATCGTAAGGTCGTTAGAGTCATGTGACGGTCTAACTATAATCCGTTAGAGCACTGCTGACAGTAAAAATAAAAGAACTTCGTTTTAAAACCTCTCATGCAAGAAAAATAAATAACTACTCTAGTCATGACAAAACGAAGTAAAGGCCATCTAGATGCATAGGTTTCAGTGAATTTATAGGAGAAATACCTTTTTATCTTTAACTTAGGCTAAAGATATGCATGTATGCATAGACCGAACTAAATCATGAAATTCATGGTCCATAGTGCATGAAATCAAACAAAACCAGAGGGCTTTTACTCCTATCATGACGTTCTTGTCATTCATGAGATAACCTACCCCTTTCTTGGGCTTTCAACTTCCAATTTGGGACTGCAAGACACGCCCTAGTTCTTCCCTTCCTGTGAATTTTCAGTAACTTCACGTTGCTCTAACTCCGTAATCCCTTGACCTATAAATGTGAAATTTGGAGGGTAAGAAGATGACACTAAGGGGAACAAAAAGTTCTAAAGAACCAAACACTAAATACCTTATTTTGGTGTTCTAATCTCCTGAACTTCAGCAAACTTTTGCTCAGATTCCTGGGTCGCTATGGTTGAACCAACAACTTTGGAAGCTTCTAACTCCTTGTGCAGTCGATCTCCTAGCACGAAATTTTGAGGAAGATTAGTCATATGTATAAGGAACAAAAACCTTTAAAGAACCTACCTGAAATAATGTCGTATTACTTTGATTCCACGTGAGCCAATGTAGGGGTCGCGTAGGTCAAAACTGGGGTCTATTTATAGGTTCTAGCTAGGGTTTTGAAGATTAGATCAATTCTAGAGTCCTTAGATCGACTTCAGAGAGTCCTTAACATGTTTACTAGTCCTCCCATCTCGATCCTAAAAGATAAACTAGCAAAAATCCAATCTTTTGCTTGTTCTTCACTTCACGGAACTGACAGAGCGTAACGATCGATCCCTGGAGCGTCAGGTCCCTGTGGCGATCGTACAATAGACCGTTACCTATCGTAGGTGCCGAATTTGAAATTAATTCAAATTCAAATATCATCTTATCCACTTATTTATTTAATTAATGAGTATTTATCTTTATAATTCGTGAATAGGCTAAATAACATTCTAGAATATGGGCCAAACTTAATGGGCTTGGTCCTTATACCTTTTGGGCTTCAATTAAATAGGGTAGATTAATCGTTTACCATAATTGGGCCTAAATAAATTTCTAATAAATTTCAGGAAATCATTAAATAATTCCTGAAATAATCTAAATATTCTGGGTCATTACAAAGGAGGAGGTGCTCAAGAAGTTTAAGGAAGGTGGAATCATCGAGAACAAAGAGATCATGTTATTAGATCTAGAGGAAGAGTTGGATGATGAAGAGAAGCCGTGGTATCATGAGATTCCCAAGTATTGTAAGGATCAATCTTATCCTGAAGAGGCTACGACAGAAGAGAAGAAAGCCATCAGAAGAGTTGCTAAGGGATATGCTTTGGTTGGAGGTGTGCTCTATAGAAGAGGTCTCACTGGAGTCTTGCTTAGATGCCTCGACGATGATGAGTCTTGGAAGGTCGTGGAAGAGGCACATTCAGGAGTATGTGGGGGTCATGTCAATAGCCAGATGTTAGCTAAGAAAATCCTTAGAATAGGCTTCTATTGGCGCACTCTAGAAAAGGACTGCTCTATCTATGTCCGAAGGTGTGTCAAGTGCCAACTATACGCCGATAAAATTCATTCTCTTGATTCTTCACTCCATCTTATGTCCTCCCCATGACCTTTCTCCATGTGGGCTTTCGATATTATCGGACCTCTTGGTGATTCAAACCTCCTCACAAAATCGAAATCATTTATACTCACGGCCACGGAGTACTTCACCAAGTGGGCGGAAGCGGAAACTTATGTGGAGATTAAAGCGTCAACCGTTTGCAAGTTCATAATGAAGAATATCATTGCAAGATTCGGCATCCCAAGTACCATCGTCACTGACAATGGACCACAGTTTATCTCTCAAGAGCTTCAGGACCTGTAGCAACCCTGATAAAAACAAGATTTTTAAATAAATTAAATTAAAATAAAAGATAAGTAAATAGATGACAAAGAGTCTAAATGGGTAAATCATTAATCAAGAAGAAATAACGCCTTTTATCAATGCACTGATTCAAAAGTAAACGCCTCTGGATAAGGCGTTAATTTAAAAGGGACGCCTAGACAATAGGGCGTCAAATTTCAAACGACGGAAAAAATAAAAATTAAGGAAAAGAAATGAAACGCCCTCTACATGGGCGCGTTTACATAAGTAACGATGCTAGACAAGGCGTCAATTTAAATTCGACGCCCTCACTTAAGACGTTAATTCAGTTCGAGTTTCGTTCGACCCAGGAGTTTATCCAAGGCAAGTTCTGGATAACTACGTCGAAGGTGGAATACGGTAAGGACTCTATCATGGAAGTATTACTTCCAATACAACTCTAACCCTATTAGGATCCCCAAAATCCTATAAATGTACTCCCTAATCAAGCCCTGATCGCTATTTTGGCGTTCGTCTGCTGCTGCCGTACACGAAGAACAGGTAGTGTTCTTCTTTTCCTTCAGTCACAGTTTAAGGAAGATAATGATCGTTCGTCTTTCCTTCTTCCTCTGCAGGTTGCCTGCAACGTGAAGAAACTCTCATATAGTTGAAGGACGAGAAGTTCTTCATCTTGTTTTCTTCTTCCGGCGATCAGGAAACTCTGTTGCAAACAGAGTATCATCTCTTCACATCTTTTACGTATCTTCCTCTAAACCAGGTAGGTTTTCTCAAGAACGTAGCCCAAACCAACTCCAGTTGCTAGTAATACTTTCTGTCATACATGCATATAGTTTGATTATGGTTTCTGATGTTTTTCCATGTAATTTTAAAAAGAAACGCCCTTGACAAGGACGCTAATTTAAATAAGCGACCCACACTAGGGCGCTAATTATTATTTTGACGCCATGCCCATAAGTCGTCAATTACATGTAATTAACAAACACCCACGTATAAAATTTAATATCTATGTAACCATGAACCTAATATATTGCATGAGTATACCTGTGAAATCCTGCTATTTTTCCTGTCATGATCATGTACCCTCTTTCCTGAAATTTTATTATATAAAAATTGGTAAATTCTTGAATTCACGACCTTGTCTAGGTCGTCTCTTATTGAACTGACGCCCCAGACCAGGGCGCTAGTTGACAAGTAACGCCCCTGTCCAGGGCGCGTTTTTGTAAAAATTCCAGAATATTGATTTTCTGCAAAATAGAAATATTGAAGGGACGACTAATGTATACATCGTCAAATTGTGAATAAACGCCCCTGAGTAAGGCGTTAATTGGATAATTAATGACTTAGCTTAAGTCGCTATTTTCTGTATTACTGTTTTACACTGATTACTGTCACCGAAGGGTTATATATATATATATATGTAATCGACACTATATTCCGTTCCATGAGTATAGTCCCACGTTTCATGATGATTTATCGTTTACCCAGTAATTCTCATTGACATACAAGCTCTCCATTGGACATTCCGTTCCTTTGGACTAGCGAGTTAGTCATAGAGACCTCCATAAGACTCCTCGAGCCTTGGATTCCCTCAAGGCCGACTGAGCTGGTTGTACCATAAAAACCCATTACACTATTTTGCCATGTCACTCTATAGAAACATGGTATACCGGCCCTCATGTTATGCAAAGTGTGTATCATGAGAATTTTCTTAATGGGATGAGGTTATCATGCCCTTTGATGCTGTTCTTGTAAACCCCAATTCTATATTCAACATGATGTTCTTGTGGACCTCAATTCTATATTTAGAATGAGGACGTCTTGCCATTGATATGCTGTTCATGTGGACCTCAATTCTATATAAAGAATGTCCATACTTATTGATCTTGGTACCCAAGTTAGGGAACCAATTCCACCTAGTTTTATCAATAATCGTGATTGCACCGTTATTATCGTCATTCTATGTCAAGTGTCATATTTTTGGACTCTATTCTTTCAAAGTCTAACCTACGTATCTATAAGCTTTATTCTTAAAATTCCATATTGGCTATATACAAAAGTGGATGTTAAAATACATGATTAATGCCTGCGCATATAGGGCCCGATCTGGTCCTGGGAGGAGCACCCGAAAGTACTTGTGCCCATGGGAGTTGATTGATCACGGTATTGGCATTATACCGAAGTGCATGACTAGCTTGATTGAACATTCCACAAATCTTGTACTTGTACTTGACTTGATATTACATGACTTGCGTGGCCCGAGAAAGGGTAATTGCATACTTGCTTGACTTGAAACAAAATAGCCAAATTCCAACATAACATGATGAGTTTACTTGCTTGAATATCTTGATATCTTTTGATATAAGTTCTTGAAAGTTCATGACTAGTTCTTCTTGCCATCTTATTGTTATACACTCTCTCTATCTTGTCGTTTTATGCGAGCATGCATAGCTATAGTGCATTCATGAAAGATGTAATTACTTAAACCCATTACTAGTTCTTGAGATATAATTTCCTACTGAGCGTTCGCTCACTCAGTGTTTCCCTACGTTTCAGGTAAGTCCGACGATGAGGGAACTCAATCTGAACGGGATAGTCAAGAGTGAAAGAGTTAGAGCTACTCAAGCATCAATTTAGTCCTGTCTTTTCTCTATTTTTGTTGAGTCAAGCGTTGTATTTTATTTTATTGAGTCTAGTATTTGCAAGGGTTTGTAATAGATATATTCTTATTAAAGGAATTAATGGATTGGGTTATCTTTATATTTGCGCACTCTGTCTTTGTGTCGAATACACTACTACTCTGATTGACATAATTGATATAAACTCGTCACGCGTCTCCAGGTATCTTCCGCTCTCGGGGCGTGACAGGACCTCTGCAACAGGTATAACATTGCATTGCATCATCCATCTCCTTATTATCCACAGGGCAATGGACAAGCAGAGGCAAAAAATAAAACTTTGATCAAGATCATCAAGAAAACGTGTAAGGCTAATAGATTCGCGGATTGGCCAGAAAAGCTGGCTAAAGCTCTTTGGGCTTACCGCACTTCCATTCGTACTCCTACTGGGCAAACCCCTTTCGCCCTCACTTATGGAATGGAGGCAGTAGTTCCTTATGAGATTCTTATTCCTTCTCTTAGAGAACAATTGGACAAGGACTTTTCTATTGATGAACGTCGTGAATCTCTCCTTGATCAGTTGGAACTCCTGATGAGAAACGTCTGGCCGCCACCGAGCATGCGCATGTTTATCAAAACAAGCTTTCACGTTTTTATCAAAAGAAAGTAATTGAGAGAAAATTTAAAGTCGGTGAAATGGTAATCAAAAGAATCTTTGTAAAACCAGGTGGACCTCGTTCGAAACTCCAACCAAATTGGGAAGGGCCCTACGTAATAAAAGAAGTTTATCCTAGCAATGCTTACAAACT
Source organism: Amorphophallus konjac (assembly GCA_022559845.1). NCBI lineage: Eukaryota > Viridiplantae > Streptophyta > Magnoliopsida > Alismatales > Araceae > Amorphophallus > Amorphophallus konjac. The sequence continues at coordinate 292,988,579 of CM040125.1, read as the reverse complement.
GGTTAACGCCGAAGGGGAAGAACTGGCTCACCCTTGGAACGGAGTGTACCTTAAGAAATACTCCCCTTAAGTCTTTAAAGAAAGAAAAAAGAAAAAAAAGAAAGAAAAAAAAGAAAAGAAATAATAAAAAGGAAAATTGAAAAGTTATAGACTGGCATAGTGCATAGGCCGTGGAACTTGAAAAATCAAAATCCCTAATTCATTCTTCAGTCTTGACGGTTTAACTTGTGGTCAATACCTGCACACAGTACACATTTTGCTCTTAAATTCAAGCAGTTCAAAATTCGAGGAAAGTCAGAGCCAAACTAAGAGTGTAAAAACTCTACCTATTCTCTTCTCTTCGGTTCGCGAGAGGGAGTACGAGTCTGGGAATGCCACCAAACCTACCCGCCGCCCTAGTAGGTGGAAGTCAGGGCCCAAAAGAGAACGACGCTGTAAAGCCCAAGTATAATTAGGTCTTTATTTATTTAAAAGAGAGGAAAAAAAGGATAAGAGGTGCAAAGTTACAAAAGAAAAGCATGTCAAGAGGGCAAAGTCCTAAGCATGCATGAATAAGGGCAAAAGACAACAAAAATTTCCTTAAGCCAACGACCGAACCCCAATAGGCACTAGAGTAGGGGAGGAAAGTTTCCTGGTTCTCTGAAAATCTCTCGTGAGTTTTCTCAACTTATTCTTCACTTCCCCCTTTGTGGTATGTTATAAGCTCAAATGATGGCAAAGACCGACTAAGAAAGATGGGCCGCGAGAGGATATGAGTAAAAGCACAAGTTATTAAGCATGTTGACCCTTTGTTAAATCATTTAAGAGTGATTAATAAATTTAAGATGATGATTGTGTAAGGTTTCAAGACCTTTTTGTACCATGCTAAGCCTCATCAAAAAATAAAAAAAATGTTTTTCAATTAACGCCTCCATGTGAGGGCGTCATTTCATTTATTAGCGTCAGTCTGCATGTCATCAATTCAAAATTAAAAACAAAAACAAAAATAAAAAAGGTAAAAAAAACTAAAATAAAAAATGTTTTTTAATTAATGCCTCCATGTGAGGGCGTCATTTTTTTGAGTAGTGCCGGATTGCATGTCATCATTTTAAAATAAAATAAAACTAAAAAACTAAAAAAAATATTTTTTCAATTAACGCCTGCGCGCGAGGGCGCCATTTTTTTGAGTCGCGTCGGTCTGCATGTTGTCATTTAAAAATAAAAATAAAAAAAGAAAGAAAAGAGAAGAAAAAAAGGGGTTGAAAAGGGAAAAAAGAAGAGGAATTTCCTGAATTGAGCCCACTACTTTTCCTTTTGCCATATCATGTGCTTGGTTGCATTTATGTGTAGGCATCTTTCAATTTTAGTTTGCATTTGCTTGCTTGCATGTTGCATTTCCCTATATCTTTGTTATTTTACCTTAATTAATTAAAGGCTTGACCCCTTGACCCGTCATCAAGGTCAGAATAGCGACAACCCCTTGCTTATTGAGTAAGGGACCAAGCCGAACGGATGAATTATCTGTTTACTTTAAGTGTGAAATGCAGGCACAGAAAAAGAAGAAAGGAAAGAAACAAGTCAAGTACACAAGTGCTCACAAACGACAACTCAGGTAACATCATCTCATATATATATACATAAACATCTTGGTACAAAAACGTGTAGGTGGAGGAGTACAAGTCTCTCTCTAACTCTCACCTCCACTCTCCTCTCTCATGCTCTCCGCCTCACCGTCGTCTCGGTGACGGGCCTATGGAGGGGGCATGGACCCCCGAGAAGCAACAGAAGCTTGAGACTGCTCCTCTGCCTCGTTCCTCTATCGAGTCGAGGAACCTACCAGGTAGGTCGTGCTAGCAAAGGCGCTGGAGTGTCCTGCAGCTCGTGCCCGCTCTTGCCCTCTCTGGAGGCGCTCCTCTATCACTCGTAGCCGCTCCTGTGAGATGGCCAGTTGTGTCCTCGGGTCCACGAGCTCACGCTCGCGCTCCAGGGGCTCTCGTAGGTGCTCCTCCCTCTCGCGGGCGCGCTCTCTCCTCTCCATCTCTAAGAGAAGCCTCATCTCTATCACCTCGCGGGGCAACTCCCCGTGCTGCCTCTACGCCTCCTCTAGCTCCGCAACGCACTGGTCACAGATGGCGACCTCGGTACACACCAGCGCTGTCTGCCTCCTCGCCTCCGCTAGCTCTGTGACCTGCATGCATCACATCATATTAACATCATTGAATTTCTTTGAAAGTAATAATGCACATGAATATTGCTTTTATGAAATAACCCGTGCAGCCATGTCTTGCTGTCCTGCCTCGATACAAGTAATCGCAGCTCGAAGCTCCTCAGTCTATAAGAAATGCAAGTTTTCATGAACATAATGATATATTGAAATGCATTTATAAGTATGGTTTTGAACTTACCCATGCTGCAAGGTCACGTTCCGCCGCCACGGCCTGCTCTACCGCTCTTGCGAGTGGCTGGTCCAAGGAAGCGACCTCGGCAGTCGAATATCTCATCCTCAAGCTTGAGGCCCCTTCTGCACCTCCGGCCATCGCCCCCTACTAGGCATGCTGTATCCATTACAAATTGTCAATGGCTAAACATTAATAAATCATGAATCATTTGCATATAGATAGTTGCACTCACCAAGGTCTCCAGATCTGCCCGCATAGTGGCGAGCTGGGCCTCCAAGCTATGAGGATGGACTTGCATGTCCATCACCGCTGCATCTCGTGCATCCTGCATTCATCGCATATTAGTTGCATGATAGACATACATTATTTAGAAAAAAAAATGCATTCATACATACCCTGTGACCCTCATCTGGGGTCGGCCGGCGAAGATCTCCCAGTAGCGCCGCAGGTACTCCGGGCTGTCTGCCGCCTAAGAAGTAACTGGTCTAGGAACCGGATCCGCCAATCGGTCGCTCTCGTATGTCTGCGGGTCTTCCTGCCAATCCCGCGTGGCTCTCCGACCTTGACCCACTCCTGGTGTTGGCCGAGGGTCCTCATCGCCAGTCTGAGCCATAACTGTTCGATCTCGTTTAGGTAGTGAACCGAAAGCTCACGCCCAAAACGAGGTCTACCCGCTACGACCCAAGGCTGACCCTCCTTGGTCATACCCTGGTAGGGTCTCCAAACCACATGCATTCACATCATCATATCAAAGCATATCATCATATTATCATATTTCATAAAAAAAGGAAATGAAAGGAAATTGCATCATATTTTACACATGTACCAGTGAGGCGGGGTAATCGCGGAACTCCCGCCGAAGAACGCGCAGCTCGTAAGCGTGTGGTGATCCAATGAGGAGAGGCAGCCACCGTCGTGCTAATGGGAAGGCCCCCTCGTCTCCGGGTCGCGGGTCGGCTCGACCCATCGGCATATATAAGTGGCTCCACACCTGCATCCATCAATTGCATCAGTAAACATTCATAAATATGCATAATCATGTTCATAGCATTTAAATAAATAACCAAAAGGAATATGCATACCTGAAGAAAAGGCGAGAAGCCACTCACAGTCGTCTCTCGACCTGTTCCCGTGGACAGATCGTGTTAGTGTTGGTGTGCTACAGGCCAATTTCGGGTCGGGTAGGCCCAATAGTTGTACGATCTTGTTCATTAATAAAGTTATGTTTGAGCGTAAATATGCGATTGTGTTACTTTACGTTGTCCCTAGGATATGTGGTTGTAAAGTCAGCTCGAGATTGGATCTCGAACATGAGACTTACTTTACATGAACACATACCTTAAACTGTTCCTGGTTGGAGGGTAATCACTCGGGGACTTTGATTACCTATTAAACCAGTACACATGATGTGTCAGTGACCAGTCTCATGGTCATTGGTGCGGGGCACCAACACATATGTGTAGGTGTATGTCCTTGGAGGATGTGCACTAAACTGATCCGCTATTGGATCTTCAGATGGTTGATTATACCTAATGTCAACTGAAGATCCAACGGTCACAGTAGCATCGTTGGTCCTTTGACCTGAGACATTGATCGGATCTTACACGAGGACTGGAATGGTTTAATTATTTAGCTAAGTGACTTTAACCATAAGTCATGAGTTGCCGAGTCATTAACCACTCCAGGATACGTGTGAAGATCATCAATGGTCAAGAAGGGATCGCTCACTGTCGGGTATATATCATACAGTTAATGGGTCATGACATTGACGCTCCGTTAAATCCCTGGCCAGGGTCGTGTGAGTTCGTTTAGAACGGACGTCATACACTTTAAGGAGGTCATAGTCAAATGGCACGATCATGGGGTTTGACAGAAACCATACCCTCGATCGTACCAGACTCGTTGAAGGAGCGAGGGATTATATCGATGCGGTAACTGTGGACTTACAGGTACCAGACAGGCTGGTTTAAACCCGGCGTCCTCTAGGATCACGCGGATTTGCTTGACCCAACGTGATCGTAGGTTCGGAATGAATTAAACTATTATTCGGCTCTTGTAGAAGCGAATAATACGTTTAATTTACTTCTAATTAGGAATTAGAAGTTAATGGGCCTTAAACTAGAGTGACTGTGGACCTAGAGGATCACACACAATGGATTCTTGGGTGACGGATAATTATTATACAAATGTATATATTATTTCCTTTTAATTCCTTTTGGAAAGGAGTGTAAACGGAGTTTAATACATATGTATAATATGAGATAGGACATATATACAGTCTTGATCTTTTAGAACCCTTTTCTAATAAACCTAAACTCTATATATAGCTACCTACGTGAAGCTCATTCGAGCCTTCACTTCTTCCAACCTCTTAAGCTTAAGCAAGCACATAAGCTTAAGAGGAGGATTAGCCTCCCCCTTTCTCCCTCTTACTCTCTCTCTCTCTCCAGAAGGTGACGAGCCGGGGAAGGTCGTGCCGGGGAGGTACCGTCACTGCGCAAGGGTCAGTGTGGATCTGCTCTAGAGGCCGTACAGCTGTGCGGCTCGATTTCTCTGCATCGGGCTTAACGGACAGCGTCGTTCCGCGCAAGGTGAAACATGCAACCCGTAATTAGGGTATTAGAAACACTGATTAGAGCACAGATTAAGCTTTCCATAACACCGGAATCAGGCAAATTATTTTTGTTATCCGCTGCGTCGCCCGTAGGTGCTGTGCGAAACCTTACAGATCGGCCATTAGGTGTGCCAGCAGGGCGGCTCCCCACGCATACCTCCCAACTCCCTCCAGGTCCTTGAGGATGCCTAGGAATCGGCAGTTGATCACATCCCCCTTCGCATCAGGAACAAAAACCTCCTCAAATCTCGATCCGCTCGCTCCCTCTGAGCTGGGTCCTGGCTTTAGGCAGCCCGGGCTCTCCCAATCAACCTCTCTGAAAACTCTGCCATAGACTCTCTTGGTCTCTATCTAGAATCTCCTAATCCCATAGCCATGGTCAGATCAGTATGGAAGATGATCCTACACTCCCTCGGGGTCTCTACAATCGTCTCCAGCCCTAACAGTCTCTGGGCTAGCTCCTCATAATCTGGAAGGGTCACTCCACTGACAGCCTCCCTGTCTACCCTCAACCCGGTGATCCTAGCAATATCCTCTAAACTCGGCACCATGTGCCCCCAGGGCATCAAAAATGCTCGACTGGTCCTATCCCACCTCTCTCTCATGACATGTATCAAAGGTAGGTCGGGGCATATTGGCTCAATGCTAAGAAAGGGGCCGAACCCCATTGCCTCTACCCTAGCCCTCTGAAAATTGGGTAACCCATAATATGCCGCTCGGACTTGGACCAATGAGATCCGAGTCCGCAACAATCCCTGCCAAACAAAAGGAACATAAATAAATAAATAAATAAATAAATAAATAAATAAATAAATAAATAAATATATATATAATATATATATATATATATATATATATATATATATATGCCAAAAGAAAGTTCATTTGATGATCATTCCATCACTATTTGAATTGACGACCACCCTGTGGCCGTCATTTATTGAATTGACGCCCCTGTGGGAGGCGCTAATTTTAAGGGTGTTTTTGTCCCGACAGTTTTATTTTAAATAATAAAAATATATTAAAATAAAAAAATGAATATATCAAAAATGGAAGTTTGATGTTTGAAAGGAAAAGATAAATAAATATGGGTTTTTTTAAATAACGACATGATTCAGGGCGCTATTTCCTTATTATTTATTTTTAGAAAATAAAAAAAATGAATTGATGACCTGCCTTAGCTCGTCATTTGAATCGACGACGCCTCAAGGGGTGTCTGGTTCAGTGGTTTCCCCTCCCTTCATCGATGGCCGGGCCAGTTTCCCCTCGCATCCACCAAGGGTCCAGGCGAGCTTCGACCGCTCCGCCTCCGTCTGGGCGTGCGCCTCTGCCATCACGGCCGCTGTCCGAGCTATAACCAGGCCGCCCTCCATCAGGATGTCAAGGACCCCGGCAGGAGTGCTGCGCTTTTCTCCTCCCCTCGTCCTATCGGTGATCGACCGGCAGATCCGGTACAGATCACCCGAGACACCAAGACTGACCAGAGCTTCCGACAAAGGGGACTGCTCCACCCTGGGCACCCCGCCAGAAGGCCCTGTTGTGGCAGCGAAACTAACCGCCCCGCGCACCACGGTCGGTTGGGGTTGCAACGCCTCCCCGGGCGAACCCCCACCCTCGACCGGCGCCGCGGGATCAACGACACCAGAAACTGCCGGCACTTGGGGTTGCGGCGCCCCTGCGGGCACACCCCCATCTGCATCGACCGAACTCTCGGTCCCAGCGCCGGCCACGCCGGCATCGGCCCCTTCTGTCCCTACAGAAGGGAGAGCCGACCCATCACCTCCCTCTGCGGGGCCCCTGGTCTCCTCGGCCCCCTCTCGCTCAGCAGATGGGAGAGCCAGCCCAGAAGGGTCGGCCCCATCCTGCCCCCGAGAGGGGAGCGCCGCCGAGCCAGAGTCACCCCCGACGGCGGTAGGAAGACCGGCTTTCCTGGCCCTCTTCCTGGCCTTCGCGGCCTCCCGCAATTTCCCCGCCAGGGGATCCTTGCGCTTCAGGCCGGTCGATCGAGAAGTCCCCTCGGGAGCCGCCCCCTTGCCCTTATCTCGGGCATGAGCGCGACCCGCCGGGACATCAGGTTCGTCGGCTGTCGAGTCTTCTCCCAGATCGATGACCTCGGCCACCTCCTCCAGAGGCTCCTGCCTCCCATCTGCAACAAGAAGAAGCCCCGGTCAGGAGGAGGAAAAAGAGTTACCACCCCAGAAGAAGAGCCTCAAGAGCTGTACCTGACGACGTCAACCACGAGAGAAGACACCGTTCGATGTTCTCCGGCGTCACCAGCTCCTCGGTCGATTGGCGATTCTCCAGCAAACGGGCAGCCTGCTGCTCCACGTGGGGAGGGAACTCCTCCTGGCGAGGGGGCAGATTCGGGTGAAAATTGGGCGAGGTCCGGCATCTCCAGATCTCGTCCGTCGCCACCACCTTCACCCAGAAGAATTGAGTCTTCCACCCCTTGTGCGAAGAATCCTTCGCCGCGAGCGAGATACAGCTCCTGTTCCTTCGCGCCTGGATGAAGTAAAAACCTTTCCCAGCCGATGGATGTGCCTTCAACTCGAAGAAGAAGTGGAAAAGGTCCAGAGACGGGAAGATGCCGCGTTGATGGCACAAGATCCCAAAGGCAGAAAGAAGAAGATAGGAGTTGGCCACCAACTGGATAGGCGCCAACCGGAAAAAAGTGAGAAGCTGCAGTACGTACGGATCGAAAGGAAGCCGGAATCCACTCTTCCAGGCCAAAAGAAAGGTGCAAATGTGCCCATCGCGGTCGTCCAGACTCGTCTCATATGGAGTGGCGACAGCAAAGCTATAGCGGAAAGGCAGACGGAAACGGTGCTCCAGTCTCCGCACCTCTGCTTCTCCCAACTCGCTACAGTTGGGGACGGGATCGCGCCTCACGGGCACAAGCTCCGGACTTTGATCCGCCATCGGATTGGGAGAAGATCCCTCGTATGAGCTTGAAGACTCCGGGGGAGAAGGAAGCTGTCGGACCACCTCCGCGGTTATCCTCGCCAACTCTTCAAACGCCGCCGCAAGGCTCCGCGTCTCCGCTGTGCTCTCACGGCGCATCAAGAAGCAAGGAAAGCCTAAAACCCTGGAAGCCTAGAACGATGAACAGCGCCCCCTATAAACCCCTGAGGGTGGCGGCGCGTCGTTCCGTGCTCCGAGAAAAAGGGGGGCCCCTTCGTTTCAAATCCGTCAAGATCATCATTACGGGCCTCGGCGACCGCTATAAGCGGCTACATAACGCCAAAGGAATTCCACCCACCTAAGCCACGCCGGTCCAAAGCCTCGAAAAACTACTCATCCGAGCCTCCTTGGCTGGGGAGTAGGAGGGGGACAAGTGGAGAGGGGGATTTCCGCAGCCCACCACAAAGGCAGCCCAACAAGACCTACAAGGTCCAACCGGGCGAAGCCCACCCAAGTGATAGCCCACAGGGCCCACTTCGGGAGAAAAGTCCAATAAATAAAGACTCGAGGAACCAACTCTCCCCGGCGGCCTTCTAGGCTCGGAGGGCCCGAGACAACGGTCAGGTCGCATGAAAGGTCCGGTCTAAAGCCCACTCTCCGATCGAGAGAAAGAGGCTCCAGCCGACCTATCCGACCCCACCTTCGCCGGGCCATGCCTATCGCTCGGACACGAGCCGGCATCCCCGTAGCTCGGTGAGACCGCTTGATTATCTGCAGGTGCGGCCGTTCAGAGTCCTCCGCCAGCGGGAGAGTCATGGGAGCTGCCGAACTCCAAGGGGATAACGCCCCCACGATCCGGCCATGAAAGCCCCCGCTGAAGACGTAACTCCCGCCGGGAAGCCCTCAGCTCACCGGACTCTTAAAAGGCGACGCACTATTTAAGCCAGGGATACCCTCCGGAAGATGGTAAGATGAACTAGCCATTCACACACCCTAAGCTCCTGAGCACGATTCGCTTCACCCTTGGTGGAGAGGATTCTCGCGCATCAGCTCTCTCCTCCCCCCATTATCGCTTCCACCATCGCTCTACTGACTTAGCCATCGGAGGGTTTTCCCCCAGGGAGATCCCCTAGGCCCTCTGATACGTTTCCCTTCTCTTGCAGAAACATCTTCTGGTGATCTACAGCCCGCTCAGGACACAGCGCGAGATTCCGCCTCTTCACCCGTCTATGCAAGCAGGCGTTAATTTAAAAATTAGCGTCTCCTTAGAGAGACTCCAATTCTAGCATTTCTTATAATTAAATAAAATTATATTAATTGGCGTCCGTACAAGGAGACGCCAATTCTTAAAATAGCGTCGACGCTAATTCATCGTTTATCATTATCATATTTTATTTTCTTTAAGGAATTTTCAATAACGCGTGTCTCTTGGAGAAGACGCCAATTCTTATCTTATTTTTTATTTAATTTAAAATTCAAAAAATAATGACTTTTTAAAAGGGCGCTTATTTTAATTGGCGTCATGGTTAGGGATGCGCATTCAATATTTACATTTTATTTTTTTATATATATATATATATATATATATTGCAAGATTAATGGTAGAGATGAGGGTTTTAAAGGAATGAAGATTAAAGGGGGAAATTCATAAGACATAAGGATAATAAAGTATATTGTAAGGTTAGATGAAAACTTCCAAAAAGTTATATGCATCCTACGGTTGATACATGATGAAGAGCTACGTTTACTATTCATTTAACCAATTACTATTCATTTAGAGTGAACAATGCCACTTTTTAATTAGTGGGGATTTAGTGAAACAAAATATTTGACAATTAGGAGAAAAATATGACGATTTCAATCATATGCATATCAAGATTTTATTTTGCCCAGTTTAATAGATATAAAATTTTAAAGGTAGGTATATTCATACGGTGTAACAAGATCATTACTGTTCATTAAACAGTCACTTTTAAATTATGAAGTTTTTCATGGATCTAAAAATATATAAATTAAGAGAAAATTATAGGGATTCTAAAAATATGCATGTCCTAATTTTTCGGCTCATGATTTTATGTTATACAATTTTAAAGTTAGATGCAATCCCCCGGTCGGCTTCCTGTTCGTTTAGGGAATGTACAATGACACTTTTAAACCGGGAATATTTTGAGGAAACTAAAGACATGGAATTAAAGAAAAAAATATGGGGATTCAAAAAATATACACATCAAGATTTTTAATTGGTGTAGTTTCCTCGTTACAGGTTTTTAAAGATGCGTGTGTTTATTAATTAGCCAAAGCCAACGTCAGGCCGGTTTAAACATGCAGGACACAAGGAGAAAAAAAAACTTTACAGAAGCATGGAATAAGGTGATGAATGATAATCTATGTCGTGTGCATGCTGGGGTTTTAATGTTTGATCTGGACAAAGAAAACCTTCCTTTTTATGTGTGTGGAAGAAGGAAAATGATGCAGGCAGAAGAGGAAGAGGACGACGATCAGGATGAAGGCAACGCCCTACAGGTCTTTCTACAACCTATGGTAGTAGCACCCACGTTCAGCGGAGGAGGAGGAGAAGACCCATGAGCAGTAGGGCACGATCAACAACAGCAACAGATGCTCCTGCCATCGCAGGGGGTGATTTTTATAGGGTTTCTCTTCTCCGAATCCTATTAAGAAGTTTAGTCCGATCGACCTCCAATCTTTCCCTGTTTTAATCAGACCCTACCACATTCAACGCTGTTGTCCTCATTTGATTGCCACAACCCTAAATTTTCCTACTATGGATAGGTCAACCCTTCGAACAGATCACAGAGGTTTAACTAGTTGGTAATAGTTTTGCCATAAAGGCCCATTAAGGCCTATGGCCCACATCCTAATACGTAAAGGGGTTGTTGGTATCAAATTTTTATCATAAAGGCCCATTATGTCTTATGAAGTAAGCTACTGTTTTGGGCCCATGTGCTAATACATAAGAGGGTCATTGACTTTTGGGTTTTTAAGGCCCACAAGGGATGGCCTTTGTGTGATTAGTAATGGATCTCTTTTATTGGTTTTTAGTTTTAATACAAGCCTATTCAATGTAGGAAGCTTCTAAAATTGGGTTTGGCTTATTTAGTTTAGCTTTTCCTACACATCCTATCACTTCCATGCATCCTGCGTACGTAAGGGTTTGGCTTTTAAGAAAAGCCTATAATAACATATATACTAAACCCCTTAATAACTCCCTATGTTTGTGTTTAAAGAGGAGAAGCTCATTATAGTTACAAAAGCCCCTTTATCCACCTACAACGCTTCTTACTCCTTGAGGCCTACTAGTTTTGGGTTCTAAGGTCAAGGTAATATATTTTATGTGATTGGGCTTTTACTCTATTTGGGTTGGAATATGTATATATATATTTTATTAATTAAATTTATAGATGAATTTTATTTTTGATAATTTTAACGGGGTGCTACACTTGGAGGGTGGATGTTTCTCTCCAAATCCTATTAAAACTCAAATTTATATTTTTATGGGAATTAAACTCCGAATTTCACCTCTATAAATAGGATCCCCCTCTCCCATGTTCAAAAGGTTGAATTTTTGAATCTTGGAGAAACTCTGTCAAAAGAAAGCGCCAAGGACGAGTCTCCCTACGTCTAAAGCTATATCATCTTGGAGTTCCTCTCTTGAAGATGTCGAAGCCTCTTTTGGAGAAAAATAGGGTAATCTCGAAGAAAAGCTCTCTTCCTCGGTCGGTCGATTGGAAGAGAAGGTAGCACTCACAATCAACCCCACGCTTAAAAGGTATTTATTCACGATCACCTCCCTTTTATCTATTGTTATATTCCTTCAAGGCCCGCGTGTCTCTAGCGATCACACTCCATCCTAGCATCTAGCATGCTCCCTTTCCCCTCTTTATTCCACCCCCATCATTAATTCATATAAATTTTTTCTTTTTTAAAATCTTTGTGGATTTTTCCTTAATCTACACACCTCGGTTGGCCTCTAAACCACATCAACCTTGGATCCATCTATCATAAAGATCCTTCAACCCAGAACTCCCAGTCATCAACCCATCATTATTAAGCCACCATGAACCCAGTTATGACTAGCAATACGCCACGAAGACTCACTGGTTCCCAGATCACTAGTCAAACTCCAGATTACTCAGTAACCAGCCAAAGCCACAACCATGGCTACAATGACGATAAGCCATCAATAGCATAAACTTTAGGTCACGTCCCCTGACAGCAGCACGCTACGGACGGTAGCAAAAAGATTCCCAGGTAAAAAAAATGTGGTTAAAAATAGAGATACCCTGGTGGCCTCAGTCAACTCCCTCCACAAGACTACTGAGGGCAAAAATTGCCCTCAACCCAGCTGAGGTGAAAATTTGCAAGGGCACCTCAAGCAAAATAGGGTAACCCCTCGGTGTGAAAACCCGCAAGGGTGTACCGAAAAAAGTAAACGGGGGCCAGCTCCGGTGAAAACCCACAAGGGTGGTAAAGCTGGTGAAGAGAAAAAAAAACTCTCTTCCTCTCTACTCCTCACTGATGAAAACCGTCAACCGCGACATCTCGCCGATGGCGAACTCAACATTACTCCACAACAATGGTGGCCAATACAACCCCGAGGGTCGGTCATCACCAACTCCACTTCTAGTCTTCGCATACAACACCTTAGCAGTTAGCCGACTAGTCCCAGTCTTCGGCTACAACACCTTAGCGATTAGCCGGTCAGTTCCGGCATTCGACTATACACCTCAGCGGTCAGCCGACCAGTCCCAGTCTTCCGACTACTACACATCAGCAGTCAGCCGACCAGCTCCAGTTCCAGTCTCCAGCTCTAGTATTTGGCTACACACATCAATAGCCAGCCGACCAGTCCCAGTCTTCCGGCTACTACACATCAGCAGACAGCCGGCCAGCTCCAGTCCAAGTCTCCAGCTCCAGTGTTCGGCTACACACCTCAGCGGTCAGCCAACCAGTCCCAATTTTTTAGCTACTACACATCAGCAGTCAGCCGACCATCTCTAGTTCCAGCTCCAGTCCCAGTCTTCATCTACACACCTCAATGGTCAGCCGACCAGTCCCAGTCTCCAACTACAACACCACAGTGGTCAACCGGCCAGCTCTAATTCCAGTTCCCTGCCGACAACACCGTAGCGGTTAGCCAGCCAGCTCCAGTCCCATTCTCCGGCTACGACACCCCAAGCGGTCAGCCAGCCTGCTCCAGCTCCAGCTCTAGTCCCATGGCTACTGTTGTATCACTATGGTTTTGATGATGTAAGACACTTGACTCATTTGAGAATGATGTCATAAGTGTTGATTGCATTAATGGTTTTAATGACAGCATATGTGTTTCTTTGGTTCACTATGGTTTGATGATGCCTATGTCATATCTGTTACATAAATCAATGCATAGTCATGCGGGTCGACGCACATGCAAATGTTACATCTAATGTGTCGACACTATAGTGCATTACTATTGCATGCGTTCATCATAGGTCGATGTACATGCATATGTTTTGGTATCAAGGTCAATGCATAAAGGAGGTCGGTGCATACATGAAAATAGGTCAAGCATTTGCATAGAGTCTGCTCACGTAGTCATTTCATCAAACATATGTGTGCATATGCATTTCATCGAACAGATTGTGCGCATTTACATTTTGTCGAACAAATTGCATGCATATGCATTTCGTCGAACAGGTTGTGTGCACATACATATTTTTGTCATTTAAAGTCAATGCACAATCATTTCATTGCATGCACTAAGGTCTGTGCACATCACACCAGGTTGGTGCATGTCTTAACTAGCAGCATAACAGGTTGGTGCATGTCTTCACTAAAAGTATGAAGGTCGGAGCACCTTCACACAAGACTGTGCACATGCTGCATGAAGGTCAGTGCACATTTGTCCTGTGCATATAGAAGGGCGGTGCACATCTACCTTGTTCAGTTATAAAATCGGTGCATATTTACCTTGTTCATTCTGAGGTCGGTGCACATTGTGTTAGATAGCAACTAAGGTCGATGCACATATTGCATCCTACATTCTGATGTCGGTGCACATTGTGTTAGATAGCAACTAAGGTCGATGCACATTTGAACTTTAGTTAACTAGGTCGATGCACATTTTCTTAGTCATCTATAAGGTCGATGCACATTTGCCTTGGTCATTCATAAGGTCTGTGCATGTTTGTATATCACTCAATAAGGTCTGTGCACATATAGAGGTTATGCACTACAAGATCTGTGCATGTTTGCATCTAGCATTATAAGGTCTGTGGATAAAGTCTGTGCATGTTTGCATACAGCAATACAAGGTCTGTGCATCTTTTGCTTATAGCACTATCAAGTCTAAGCATATGTGCTTGTGTGCATTACATGGTCGAAGCACATGTCTAAGCTTGCACTATTAGGTTTGAGCACATGTACTAACTTGCATAATAAGGTCTAAGCATATGTGCTAGTGTGCATTACATGGTCGAAGCACATGTCTAAGCATATGCACTCAAGTCTGAGCACATGCACTGTTGGGTCTGAGCATACCAGTAATAGGTCAATGCTAGTGTGTCTAGATTTCATATCATGTCAGTGCATCTTATGTGCATAATGCTTAGTCAAGTCTGTGCATCTTTCACACTTGTCTGAAAATCACTGATGCATCTTTGTCTGACTCATACTATGATAAATCTTCTTATTAGTCAGAGTACATTGACTATTCACTCATGTTAATGTAGTGTTTGATGAAATACCTTATATTCTATTTGATGGGGGTTTAAGCATGAAGAGTCTTAAGTCATCAAAAGCCATCAGATCAAACACTTTAAGTGCAAGATATAGTCACATGACTCGAGGATCAAATAAAGAGGCACGTGATCCAAGGAGGAATCTCGATTGAAGATTCAGCCACGTGGATAGCTTTTCATGAGCATCTGCCACGTGGATTCCCAGCAGCGACTCCAGTTGGAATATTTGGGCGGGAAACCTTCCCACACAGCCAAAGCGTGAGCTCGTGGGACCCAAGTCTGAGGCTCTATAAAAGCTTTTCCTGCGATCGAATTCAGTGATAGACAGACGAGAGAAGAACTCAAAGAGTAGCAGAGATGAAAATAGAGCTCGAGAGACAGAAGAAAGGAATTAGGAGAATTGGAGAGAAGAACGAAGAACCAGAAGAGAGAGACCAGATCAGAGAGCGAGAGCAGTAGAGAAGAAAAGAAAGAGAGAAAAGAGAGATAAGAGTAAGACTTAGAGTGTTGAGAGAGAGATCAGAAGCAAGCAGAGAGAAGATGAGAAGCCAAGAGAAGAGTTCATGAGAGAGTGTTTAGAAGAAAAATAGAGTGTCATAATTTTAGAAGGAATCTGAGAGAAAGGAGAGTGTGAGTTAGAGAGAGAAAAGAGATCGAGAGATAGCGAGGAAGAGAGTGCTCGAGAGAAGAGATTGAGAAGCAATCGAAGCCATTCTTGAAGATCTGTTCTACTGGCCTTTGAATCAGATCCAAGCCAGACTTGCTCCTGCGAGAGCTACATTTCTGCGTTTCATTTACAGCTTTCTGGTGTGTGTTTCATCATTGTTTTCATACTTTCTTTTAGTGAAACTTCAAGCTATGTGTCAGCAGAGCAAGCTGTAATGCTTTACGGCCAAGGTATGTACCTCGGACAACAAGCTGTGATGCTCAGCGGGTCAGCAAGCTGTGATGCTCAACAAATGTAAGCAAGCTGTGATGCTCAGCGGTTCAAGCTGTTAGGCAGCGGTAAGCCTCACTCTGGTTAGAGTGGGGGATGGACGTAGGTCTGCGGGGAGCAGACTGAACCATCTAAAAATCATCTGTGCAGTGGTTTATTTGCTTGTTCCTTAATTCGATAGATGTATGCTTAGGCTCGCATACATAATTCTGAATCTTCTAACTAGTGAGGAATTTGTTTGCACACCGTGCATTTGATATTGGTTTTGAGAGAGTAGTATATTGAATATAAGAACTTAGTCATCTCTCTAGTTTACATAGAGTTGATCAGAAACTCAGTCTGTCTGATCTTCTATTTGTTACTGGAGAGTATTTAATTTGATCAAGCCATCTGAGATTTTAATTCCGCAACATAGTCTTGTTATAGTTTTTAATTGAGCAAAGTTTTTAAAGGGGAGATTCATTCACCCCCCCCTCTGAATCCGGTTTGCAGCATCTCATAGACTCAACAGCTACAACACCCTAGTGGTCAGTTGGTCAGCTCTAGATCCCTTGGCTACTACATCTCAATAGTCAGACAACCAGTTCCTATTTTTCGGCTACATACCTCAACAATCGGCCGACATAGACTACATTTCTAGCTAACAACAACTCGATGACAAGTTGGAAAGCAACAAGTCTTTGCCTAACATACCTCAGGATCAACTAGCAACTCTAACAACACAGGCCAACACACCCTCATGGGTCGGCCTCTAGCCTCCTGCCTCCAGTCTCCAGCAACGTAGGCCAAAACACCCTCACGGGTCAAGCTCTAGTCTCCAGTTTCCAGTTCCTAGTCGCATAGGCCAATGGACCCTCACGAGTTGGCCTCCAGTTTCCAGTTCCTAGTCGCATAGGCCAATGGACCCTCACGAGTTGGCCTCCAGTTTCCAATTTCTAGTCCCCCAGATCAACACACCCTTATGGGTTATCCTCCATCTTCCAGTCTCCAGCCATTCAGGTCAACACACCTCATTCAGGCAGGCCTCCGGTACCCAACTTCAAGTATTCAGTTTCCAATACCCAGTTCCAGTACCCAACCTCCATCATCTAGTTCCAGTACCCAACCTCCAGCATCTAGTTCTAGTACCCAATTTCTAGTATCCAATTTTAGTACCCTGCCTCTAGCATCCAGTTCCAGTGTTCAGTTCTAGTATCCATATTCTAACATCCCATTCCTATATCTAGCATCTAGTATCCAACCGCCAAGAGTCAGTTCCAGTGTCCAGTCTCCAAGATCCAGCTCCAGTTCCAGTACCCAGTCCCCAAGATCCAGTTCCAGTACCCAGTCGCATATATCCAGCTCCAGCTTCAGTATCCAGTTTTAGTGTCAAGTCTTCACTATTTAGCTCTAGTTAAAACTTCAATAGCCAGTTCTATTATCCAATTCCTAGTATTAAGCGCCAGCTCCAGCCCCCAGTATCCAGCCCTGTTGGGTTCGTGGCACTTCCTCTTTGTCTTTGATAAAGGTTTTGATGATTACAATATATTGTGTGTTTTGCATACGAATAGAAGTGAAAATATTGTGTGTAAATACTATGGAAAATGCCCATTGATCATTTTGGAGCTTACTGTTGATATCTTGTTTTGTAGGATTGGATGCTTGGACTTGTGTGGTCTGAAGAGTCCACCTCACCCACTCTGGGAGTCGACTTGTTCTTCATGTTCCTTCACATGCATCGACCTATGTTTGATATGCTTAGACCTATGCTTCATGCACATTGACCTCACCATGATTCTCTCTTAATGCACTTCATAAATGATCTTCTTCACAACTGAAATCATGACTAAGCCTTCATGCATATTATTGATATGCATTGGAATGCATCGGTTTAAATTGTTTTTGGAATGAACTTGATTGTATTGGAATGGGTTTGAAAAGCCTTGAATCACTCACAAGGGTTATTGCATTTCAATACTTGAACTTGCAGGTTGAACAAACTATGCTAGTGCATTTGATTACTCAGTTGCATTACCTTAAGATTAACTTGAGTGGTTTGATAGTTTTCAGCTGGTAAATGAAGTTTCCATGCTTGAACTTGTTATGGATTGAGAGGTTCTGGTTTAATGGGCTGGTAATGTGAGATTCACTCCCATACATGAATGCATTTCAATTTATTCCAATGTAGGTTCCATTTTGATCTCCAAACTTTGGAGACATGGTAAGAATCTATTTTCTGATTTAATTTATGTTGCCATGAATGGGATTGATGTATTCTTCATGAATTTGGGTTGATTTGGGTTCATGTATAAGCAATACATGGCTTATTGAATGTACTTCACTCCATGAGGTTTTGATGGTCTTAAAAGTGATTAACTGGATATGCTTCTTGAAGTGTTCAAGGTTTTAAAGGATTTCATGTCTTGCAAATACGAGTTTTACTTTGGTCTGAAGTTGGAACTCATGTGTTAGATGGCTTGAATATAATTGATATGAGAGGTTTGTAATAGCTCAGTTTGTTTTGGACTGAATCACATTTTGGCATGATTTTCATGCTAATATAGTGGTAGCATCTTGCTCATTTGGTTTCCTAAAATCCCTTTAAAGCATGCCACTTGACTATCTTAGAATATGGTTTTAAATATGGCCATACCTTATTTCCATGAATGGTTATTTGTTTTTGTTATTTGGTTGAGGATATTTGGGGTTTCAATTGAGTTTAAATGTGTTTTCAATTCTTTCAGAAAAAGTGTCAGCTCACAGAGTCGACACTTAGTTTGTTCTATTCTGGTTCTGTGATGTTTTAACAAATCAGACAGAAAGTGTCGACTCTGTGAGTCGACACTTTTTGGCCTGTGTGTTGCTTTTGTAGTTGGCAGAACACTCGACAAAAAGTGTCGGCTCTAAGAGTCGACACTTTTGTCCTTGGTGCTATTTTGTGTTCGGGACAGAACACCTTGACAAAAGTGTCGACTCTAAGAGTCGACACTTTGTCTGCTGCGTCCGGATCGGGTTTCCGGGTTTGGTTTCGAAATGCCCATTTCTTGGTCCGATTTGCTTGGGCTTTTTACCCTAATACCCTTAGGGTTTCTCCCATCTTTTAGGTGTCTATTTGAAGAGTTTTTAGCATGGGTATTGTGGTCTTTTGCTGCAGTTTACATTTGGGTATAAGAAGATGCGTTTTGCTTTGACGAACATAACCTTGAGCTAACCTTTTCTATCTGGTTGTAGGCAGAGGAGCTGAGGGTGACGCCCTACTTGTAGGAGGAGGTGCTGTGCACCTTGAAGGAGAAGGAGATTAGGAGGACGCCATCAGCGAGTTTCTCTCTACAGATCTGAACCTGTCTGAACACCATTGTTGGACATTCTACCAGGGCCACCGCTAAGGTTTTGGCCGGCTTCCACTTCATGGACAAAAGACTCTTGCGCACCCATCCATCCTATTTATGGACTGCATTGAAGATTTGAGGGAGATTATCTAGTCTTTCATTCCTACTCTTTTTATTTGAGCATAGATCTATATTTTGTGTGGTTATTGTATATCTTTCTATTTTCCTGAACTTGAAATATTTTCGTGTGTGGGCGGAGTTGCATCTCCACGTGTGTGGGTTCATTGCGGGGCAAGTTTCCCCGAGTCCATGTGTGAAGACGGAGCTACGTCTCCGTCTGGTTTAGTGTCCGGGGTGTGTTCCCCGACTGTATGTGTGTGCGAGTGCTGCCATGGCAGCGTTCTGGGGTGTTTCCCCGTGTGCGTATTGCTGCGGAAGTAGCGTGTGGTGTTGGGGCTCGTCCCCGTGTTGCTACGTTAGTAGCGTGTAGTGAAGCCTCACCGGGTTTCGGTGGGGGGTAGACGTAGGGAGCCCGGCGTGGTCTCGAACCACCTAAAAATCCTCGTGTTCTGTGTGAATGCCTGTGCGACTGTCCATTTCTTCTATCTCTCTTCATAGGTCAATTATATAGATTTTTATTCACTACACCATCGCACCCAGCTTCATCCGCTATCCGTGTTGGGCTTGATTTCATTGATTATTTGCATTATCTATCCGTGTGAGATCGGAAAGATCGAGAGAACATTTTAATCTCACTCTAGTTTAAGATAAGTAAAGAAGTCATTTTTAATCCTGCTGTGTTTAGTCTAGAAACTTTTTAAAATCTGACATCTCGGCTGTGAGATAATTCAACCCCCCTTCTTATCCGCCATGTAGTCTGGGCCAACAATTGGTATCAGAACCTAGTCTCTGATCTTCGTTAACGGACCTCACAGTATAGGAGAAAATATCACTTTATGATGGCTTGCATGAATTTGATTCTCTTCTTTGATGGTTTTGATTATGCTCTATAGCTTGGAAAATTTTGTGTTTGGATTACTAATTTTGATCCGAAGCTTATGAAGCTTATCACTCATGGTCCTTACAGTCTTCCAGAAAATAAGTCAAGATGGACTGAGGAGGATAAGAAAAAGAATTCTGATAATCTTTTTGTTTTGAATGCTCTTAAGGTTGCAGTGAACACTGACGTATATCCTTTTATTTCATCTTGCAGGTCAGCCAAAGAGATATGGGATGGACTGAACAAAGCTCAAAAAGAAATATTGAATGACGAATGCCTTGTGGCAAGCAACAGTGACCGTCAAAGCAAGGAGAGTTCAAAGGTAAGTTCTGACTCTTATGAAGAGGATGAGCTTAGTTTTGATGAGTTGATGAATGTCTATGATGACTTGTTTGATAGATATAAAACAATGAAATCTGAAAATAGAAGATTGAAAAAGAAAATTGAAAATCCCTGTGTTGATGATTTCTCGTGTGAAAAATGCACTGAGCTTGAAAAATTAGTTGAGTCACACGTGATTGAGGTTGAAAGTCAAAAATAAATAATTTAAATTCTGAAAATCGAAAATGAAACCTTAATGGCTAAGATCTCAGAACTTGAGATAAATGAAAGGGAAATGAGAGACAATTTGAACTCCATGTCAATTGATCAATGTTTGCTTGATGAATTGCTTGTGAATGAAAAGTTTGCTCAAGAAGTTAAGAAATTAAAAGATCAAAACAATTTGTTGATTGATAAACCCCATATGTTTGAAAAAGGAAAATGTGTGATTGTTGATGAATGTCATAGATTGCATGGTATTGAAGAAGAAATTGAAAATCACAAAAGTGTTAATGTTTTGATGAATGAGAAAATCACATCATGTGAAGAAGAATTGATCAGCTCTGAAATGCATATCATTTCTCTTGAAAATGAAACCAAGAGGTTGAATGAGTTTTTGTTCTCGTGTGATAAGAAAAATAAAAAACTGAAAAATATTGTTGATTGTTCTTGTATGCATGCAAAACCCCCAACTGTTAAATATGATCATGCATCAAGAAAAAGGATGAATGTCACATGCTTTTATTGTGGTGAGATAGGCCACACGATGTTTGAAGAAAACTGATGATAATCATTTTGTCAAAAGAAACTCTTCTTGTTGTTATTACTGTGGTAAAGTTGGACATGACATGAATACTTGTTCTTTAATAAAAAATGATGACAAATGGTCTATGAAAGAAAATCTTCTTATTGTTTTTATTGTGGCAAGAATGGTCATTTAATGGATGATTGTTCCTTAATGAAAAATGATGATGATTGGTTTGTTAGGAGATATAGGAATTCATTTCCTCGTGCTGTCACTAACCCCTCGGGACCCAGGAAGGCTTGGGTACCCAAATGTCCAAAGTGAGAATTTATTTTGCAGGGGCGTCTTGAGGCCAAGGAATGTCAATAAATAAAAGCTTCTTAGGGCGAGAGAGAAAATGATTTATTTTTGAGAACTCACACTGCTTAGGTTTACTTTGAAAAATCTAAAAAGGTAAAAATTGAGTTTGGAGAAAAATTTTGCAATTAAAAACAGTTGCATTTCTGCTTCATTGATTTTGGCAATTATAGAAGTATTGAAATTTTGTGAGTTCCATGATTAGATGACCTGAACACTTTTCTCTACACTTCATGTAAACAATTTCTAACTTTTAACAGCTTAACATTGCACATATCATATACATCTCTACATAATTGTTAATATGAATAGATTTCAATCATTTTTCATTTACCTACATATACTTGCATATACTTTCCATACTTGTGTGCTTGAATGCCATGGTTATTCGGTATATCAAATGGCGATAGTGGAAGGTTGGATTATGTCCAACTGTAAGCTTTCCTCATCCGTGATGGTGGTCTTCGGACCCACGTTCTCCGCCAAGTACCGATAATCAATTTGCTTGAAAATTTTGAAAGGTCCTTGATTGATTGCATGTATATACTTTATACAACCATTTCTTGACATCTTTCTATGACCTTTTTCTATGATAAATGAAATTACATTGATTTAGACATGTTTGTTACATGACATATATTAAGGGGGAGATTTTTTTTATATAACCGTGCATACACTTAGGGGGAGATATAACTGTGATTAGACTAATTCATGTCTTACATTCTATACAACCACCCACACACTTTGCACCTTTTTAAGATAAATGATTTAATTTAATAAGGATTTTAGTTATTCCTCTCAACACTTTAGAGGACTCTTGAATCTCTACATGGAAATGACATATCTCGTGAGGAGAAAGCTGTTTGCCCCACCAAAAAGTTGTATAAGTGGAACGTGAATCTGAGTAACCGGGGATCCCCCCTGAAATAAAGGAGGAAACTCGTGTCGAAAGGAGAAACAAATCTACATCAAGAATAAGTGTGATTCGCCACCGAGTAGCCCGGAAGTGTCTCTGATAGAAAGGATACAACTCGTGCCGAAAAGTGACAAAATCCACGGTTAAGAAAAGTGACGAAACTGAGTAACCGGGAAATACCCCTGAGACAAAGGGTATGACTCGCGTCAAAAGGTTAGTCACCTTTTTGTGTTCAATCAAAATTTTGGGGTCATACATAGCTACCAATATTCGAGCATTGTGTATGAAAGTGTACGGATGATAAGTTCTTTTTAGTGTTCTTTAGAAAATCTGATTATCCATATTGCTTTGGAATTCATTGCTCAATATTTCACATATATACCTTGGGTTTGATTGTATGAATGTTCTTTATGAATCAGTCATTTTTCATAGTTTATGTAGTACCATCTTTTTGTAAGCACGACTCTCTTAGTATTGTTCATGCACATCATGCTCCATAATCAATTGACTCTTCTTAAACATATCCTGAAGGGACTTGTTTACTTTTATATCTTATTATGAATGCTTGAATGCTTGATTGCATGATCCTTTTTGTTCATATCATACTGCATCTCACTTAGATGCATCTTTAGGTTATACTTGGAAATAACATGTTACATAATCCCATTGTCAGTCAGTTTTTGTTCATGACAATAGGGGGAGAATAATGTGTTATTCAGCCCAACTTTTGCATATAGGTTAGTTTCTTCATACTCTTGTGCATAGTTCGATCATACATACTTCATATAGTTCAAAAACTGAGCATTTGGATTTTCCTTCACATACCTTCCTTTAATGGTAGGTTATTGCTGGGTTCGTGCGCCTTCTCTACTGTCAAATTTGTTTTTGAAATTTCACATCAATTCCTCTAGTCCCCCACTTTTTGATAATGCCAAAGAGGGAGAGAGTTTTGGATGGCCACAATATATTGTCATCATCAAAAAGGGAGAGATTGTTGGGTTCGTGGCACTTCCTCTTTGTCTTTGATAATGGTTTTGATGATTACAATATATTGTGTATTTTGCGTATGAATAGAAGTGAAAATATTGTGTGTAAATACTGTGGAAAATGCTCATTGATCATTTTGGAGCTTACTGTTGATATCTTATTTTGTAGGATTGGATGCTTGGACTTGTGAGGTCTGAAGAGTCGACCTCACCCACTCTGGGAGTCCGCCTGTTCTTCATGTTCCTTCACATGCATCGACCTATGTTTGATATGCTTAGACCTATGCTTCATGTGCATTGACCTCACCATGATTCTCTCTTAATGCACTTCATAAATGATCTTTTTCACAACTGAAATCATGACTAAGCCTTCATGAATATTATTGATATGCATTGGAATGCATCGGTTTAAATTGTTTTTGGAATGAACTTGATTGTATTGGAATGGGTTTGAAAAGCCTTGAATCACTCACAAGGGTTATTACATTTCAATACTTGAACTTGCAGGTTGAACAAACAATGCTAGTGCATTTAATTACTCAGTTGCATTACCTTAAGATTAACTTGAGTGGTTTGATAGTTTTCAGCTGGTAAATGAAGTTTCCATGCTTGAACTTGTTATTGATTGAGAGGTTGTGGTTTGATGGGCTGGTAATGTGAGATTCACTCCTATACATGAATGCATTTCAATTTATTCCAATGCAGGTTTCATTTTAATCTCCAAACTTTGGAGACATGGTAAGAATCTATTTTTTGATTTAATTTATGATGCCATGAATGGGATTGATGTATTCTTCATGAATTTGGGTTGATTTGGGTTCATGTATAAGCAATACATGGCTTATTTAATGTACTTCACTCCATGAGGTTTTGATGGTCTTAAAAGTGATTAACTGGATATGCTTCTTGAAGTGTTCAAGGATTTAAAGGATTTCATGTCTTACAAATACGAGTTTTACTTTGGTCTGAAGTTGGAACTCATGTGTTAGATTGCTTGAATCTAATTGATATGAGAGGTTTGTAATAGCTCAGTTTGTTTTGGACTGAATCACATTTTGGCATGATTTTCATGATAATATAGTGGTAGCATCTTGCTCATTTGGTTTCCTAAAATCCCTTTAATGCATGCCACTTGACTGTCTTAGAATGTGGTTTTAAAAATGCCATACCTTATTTCAATGAATGGTTATTTGTTTTTGTTGTTTGGTCGAGGATATTTGGGGTTTCAATTGAGTTTAAATGTGTTTTCAATTCTGTCAGAAAAAGGGTCGACTCACAGAGTCGACACTTAATTTGTTCTATTTTGCTTCTGTGATGTTTTAACAAATCAGACAAAAAGTGTCGACTCTGTGAGTCGACACTTTTTGGCATGTGTGTTGCTTTTGTAGTTGGCAGAACACTCGACAAAAAGTGTCGACTTTAAGAGTCGACACTTTTGTCCTGGGTGCTGTTTTGTGTTCGGGACAGAACACCTTGACAAAAGTGTCGACTCTAAGAGTCGACACTTTGTCTGCTGCGTCCGGATCGGGTTTTCGGGTTTGGTTTCGAAATGCCCATTTCTTGGTCCAATTTGCATGGGCTTTTTACTCGACTACCCTTAGGGTTTCTCCCATCTTTTAGGTGTCTATTTGAAGAGTTTTTAGCATGGGTATTGTGGTCTTTTGCTGCTGTTTTAATTTGGGTATAAGGAGCTGTGTTTTGCTTCAACGAACATAACCTTGAGCTAATCTTTTCTATCTGGTTGTAGGCAGAGGAGTTGAGGGTGACGCCCTACTTGGAGGAGGAGGTGCTGCGCACCTTGAAGGAGAAGGAAGATTAGGAGGACGCCATCAACGAGTTTCTCTCTACAGATCTGAACCTGTCTGAACCCCATTGCCGGACATTCTACCAGGGCGACTGCTACGATTTTGGCCGGCTTCCACTTCGTGGACAAAAGACTCTAGCGCACCCATCCATCCTATCTATGGACTGGATTGAAGATTTGAGAGAGATTGTCTAGTCTTTCATTCCTACTCTTTTTATTTGAGCATAGATCTTTATTTTGTGTGGTTTTTGCATATCTTTCTATTTTCTTGAACTTGAAATATTTTCGTGTGTGGGCGGAGTTGCATCTCCGCATGTGTGGGTTCATTACGGGGTAAGTTTCCCCTAGTCCATGTGTGAAGATGGAGCTATGTCTCTGTGTGGTTTAGTGTCCGGGGTATGTTCCCCGACTGTGTGTGTGTGAGTGCTACCGTGGCAGCATTTTGGGGCGTGTCCCTGTGTGTGTATTGCTGCGGAAGCAGCGTGTGGTGTTGGGGCTCGTCCCTGTGTTGCTACGTTAGTAGCGTGTAGTGAAGCTTCACCGGGTTTCGGTGGGGGGTGGACGTAGGGAGCCCGTCGTGGTCTCGAACCACCTAAAAATCCTCGTGTTCCATGTGAATGCCTGTGGGACTGTCCATTTCTTCTATCTCCCTTCACAAGTCAATTATATAGATTTTTATTCACTGCACCATCGCACCCTGCTTCATCCGCTATCCGTGTTGGGCTTGATTTCATTGATTATTTGCATTATCTATCCGTGTGAGATCAAAAAGATCGAGAGAACATTTTAATCTCACTCTAGTTTAAGATAATTAAAGAAGTCATTTTTAATCTTGGTGTGTTTAGTCTTGAAAGTTTTTAAAATCTGACTCTCGGCTGGGAGACAATTCAACCCCCCTTCTTATCCGCCATCTAGTCTGGGCCAACAATTGGTATCAGAGCCTAGTCTTTGATCTTCGTTAGCGGACCTCACGGTCTAGGAGAAAAGATCACTTTATGATGGCTTGCATGAATTTGATTCCCATCTTTGATGGTTTTGATTATGCTCTATGACTTGGAAAATTTTGTGTTTGGATTACTAATTTTGATCCGAAGCTTATGAAGCTTATCACTCATGGTCCTTACAATCTTCCAGAATATAAGTCAAGCTGGATTGAGGAGGATAAGAAAAAGAATTCTAATAATCTTTTTGTTTTAAATGCACTTAAGGCTGCAGTGAACACTGACGTATATCCTTTTGTTTCATCTGCAGGTCAGCCAAAGAGATCTGGGATGGGCTGAACGAAGCTCAAAAAGAAATATTAAATGACGAATGCCTTGTGGCAAGCAACAGTGACCGTCAAAGCAAGGAGAGTTCAAAGGTAAGTTCTGACTCTTATGAAGAGGATGAGCTTAGTTTTGATGAGTTGATGAATGCCTATGATGACTTGTTTGATAGATATAAAACAATGAAATCTGAAAATAGAAGATTGAAAAAGAAAATTGAAAATCCCTGTGTTGATGATTTCTCTTGTGAAAAATGTACTGAGCTTGAAAAATTAGTTGAGTCACACGTGATTGAGGTTGAAAGTCAAAAAGAAACAATTTCAATTCTAAAAATCAAAAATGAAACCTTAATGGCTAAGATCTCAGAACTTGAGATAAATGAAAGGGAAATGAGAGACAAATTGAACTCCATGTCAATTGATCAATGTTTGCTTGATGAATTGCTTGTGAATGAAAAGCTTGCTCAAGAAGTCGAGAAATTAAAAGATCAAAATAATTTGTTGATTGATAAACTCCATATGTTTGAAAAAAGAAAATGTGTGATTGTTGATGCATGTGATAGATTGCATGGTATTGAAGAAGAAATTGAAAATCACAAAAGTGTTAATGTTTTGTTGAATAGGAAAATCACATCATGTGAAGAAGAATTGATTAGCTCTGAAATGCATATCATTTCTCTTGAAAATGAAATCAAGAGGTTGAATGAGTTTTTGTTCTCGTGTGATAAGAAAAATCAAAAACTGAAAAATATTGTTGATTGTTCTTGTGTGCATGCAAAACTCCCAACTATTAAATATGATCATGCATCAAGAAAAAGGATGAATGTCACATGCTTTTGTTGTGGTGAGATAGGCCACACGATGTATACATGTCATTTGAAGAAAACTGATGATAATCATTTTGTCAAAAGAAACTCTTATTGTTGTTATTACTGTGGTAAAGTTGGACATGACATGAATAATTGTTCTTCAATGAAAAATGATGACAAATGGTCTATGAAAGAAAATCTTCTTATTATTTTTTATTGTGGCAAGAATGGTCATTTAATGGATGATTGTTCCTTAATGAAAAATAATGATTATTATTTTGTTAGGAGATATAGGAATTCATTTCCTCGTGCTGTCACTAACCCCTCGGGACCCAAGAAGGCTTGGGCACCCAAATATCCAAAATAAGAATTTATTTTGCAGCGGCACCTTGAGGTCAAGGAATGTCAATAAATAAAGGCTTCTTAGGGTGAGAGAGAAAATAGTTTATTTTTGAGAACTCACTCTGCTTAGGTTTACTTTGAAAAATCTGAAAAGGTAAAAATTGAGGTTGGAGAAAAATTTTGCAATTAAAAATAGTTGCATTTCTACTTCATTGATTTTGGCAATTATAGAAGTATTGAAATTTTGTGAGTTCCATGATTAGATGACTTGAACACTTTTCTCTACACTTCTTGTGAACAATTTCTGGCTTATAACTGCATAACATTACACATATCATATACATCTCTGCATAATTGTAAATAGGAATAAATTTCAATCATTTTCCATTTACCTGCATATACTTGCATATACTTTCCATACTTGTGTGCTTGAATGCCATGATTATTCGGTATATCAAATGGCGATAGTGGAAGGTTGGATTATGTCCAACTGGAAGCTTACCTCATGCGTGATGGTGGTCTTCGGACCCACGTTCTCAGCCAAGTACCGATAATCAATTTGCTTGAAAATTTTGAAAGGTCCTTGGTTGATTGCATGTATATACTTTATACAACCATTTCTTGACATCTTTCTATGACCTTTTTCTATGATAAATGAAATTACATTGATTTAGACATGTTTGTTACATGACATATATTAAGGGGGAGATTTTTTTTATATAACCGTGCATACACTTAGGGGGAGACATAACTGTGATTAGACTAATTCATGTCTTACATTCTATACAACCACCCACACACTTTGCACCTTTTTGAGATAAATGATTCAATTTAATAAGGATTTCAGTTATTCCTCTCAACACTTTAGAGGACTCTTGAATCTCTACATGGAAATCACATATCTCGTGAGGAGAAAGCTATTTGCCCCACCAAAAAGTTGTATAAGTGGAACGTGAATCCGAGTAACCAGGGATCCCCCCTGAAACAAAGGAGGAAACTCCTGTTGAAAGGAGAAACAAATCCACATCAAGAATAAGTGTGATTCGCCACCGAGTAGCCAGGAAATGTCCCGGAGACAAAGGATACAACTCGCGCCGAAAAGTGACAAAATCCATAGTTAAGAAAAGTGACAAAACTGAGTAACTGAGAAATGCCCCTGAGACAAAGGGTATGACTCGCGTCAAAAGGTTAGTCACCTTTTTGTGTTCAATCAAAATTTTGGGGTCATACGTAGCTACCAATATTCGAGCATTGTGTATGAAAGTGTATGGATGATAGGTTCTTTTTAGTGTTCTTTAGAAAATCTGATTATCCATATTGCTTTAGAATTCATTGCTCAATATTTCACATATACACCGTGGGTTTGATTGTATGAATGTTCTTTATGAATCAGTCGTTTTTCATAGTTTATGCAGTACCATCTTTTTGTAAGCACGACCCTCTTAGCCGGGTTCATGCGCCTTCTCTACTGTCAAATTTGTTTTTGAAATTTCACATCAATTCCTCTAGTCCCCCACTTTTTGATAATGCCAAAGGGGGAGAGAGTTTTCGATGGCCACAATATATTGTCATCATCAAAAAGGGAGAGATTGTTGGGTTCGTGGCACTTCCTCTTTGTCTTTGATAATGATTTTGATGATTACAATATATTGTGTGTTTTGCGTATGAATAGAAGTGAAAATATTGTGTGTAAATACTGTGGAAAATGCTCATTGATCTTTTTGGAGCTTACTGTTGATATCTTGTTTTGTAGGAGTGGATGCTTGGACTTGTGTTGTCTGAAGAGTCGACCTCACCCACTCTGGGAGTCGACCTAGTCTTCATGTTCCTTTACATGCATCGGCCTATGTTTGATATGCTTAGACTTATGCTTCATGCGCATTGACCTCACCATGATTCTCTCTTAATGCACTTCATAAATGATCTTTTTCACAATTGAAATCATGACTAAGCCTTCATGCATATTATTGATATGCATTGGAATGCATCGGTTTAAATTGTTTTTGTAATGAACTTGATTGTATTGGAATGGGTTTGAAAAGCCTTGAATCACTCACAAGGGTTATTGCATTTCAATACTTGAACTTGCAGGTTGAACAAACTATGCTAGTGCATTTGATTACTCAGTTGCATTACCTTAAGATTAACTTGAGTGGTTTGATAGTTTTCAGCTGGTAAATGAAGTTTCCATGCTTGAACTTGTTATTGATTGAAAGGTTGTGGTTTGATGGGATGGTAATGTGAGATTCACTCCCATACATGAATGCATTTCAATTTATTGCAATGTAGGTTCCATTTTGATCTCCAAACTTTGGAGACATGGTAAGAATCTATTTTCTGATTTAATTTATGTTGCCATGAATGGGATTGATGTATTCTTCATGAATTTGGGTTGATTTGGGTTCATGTATAAGCAATACATGGCTTATTTAATGTACTTCACTCCATGAGGTTTTGATGGTCTTAAAAGTGATTAACTGGATATGCTTCTTGAAGTGTTCAAGGTTTTAAAGGATTTCATGTCTTGCAAATACGAGTTTTACTTTGGTCTGAAGTTGGAACTCATGTGTTAGATTGCTTGAATCTAATTGATATGAGAGGTTTGTAATAGCTCAGTTTGTTTTGGACTGAATCACATTTTGGCATGATTTTCATGATAATATAGTGGTAGCATCTTGCTCATTTGGTTTCCTAAAATCCCTTTAATACATGCCACTTGACTGTCTTAGAATGTGGTTTTAAAAATGCCATACCTTATTTCAATGAATGGTTATTTGTTTTTGTTGTTTGGTTGAGGATATTTGGGGTTTCAATTGAGTTTAAATGTGTTTTCAATTCTGTAAAAAAAGTGTCGACTCACAGAGTCGACACTTAGTTTGTTATGTTCTGGTTTTGTGATGTTTTAAAAAATCAGACAGAAAGTGTCGACTCTGTGAATCGACACTTTTTGGCCTGTGTGTTGCTTTTGTAGTTGGCAGAACACTCGACAAAAAGTGTCGACTCTAAGAGTCGACACTTTTTCCCTGGGTGCTGTTTTGTGTTCGGGACAGAACACCTTGACAAAAGTGTCGACTCTAAGAGTCGACACTTTGTCTGCGACGTCCAGATCGGGTTTTCGGGTTTGTTTCGAAATGCCCATTTCTTGGTCCGATTTGCTTGGGCTTTTTACCCTAATACCCTTTGGGTTTCTCCGATCTTTTAGGTGTCTATTTGAAGAGTTTTTAGCATGGGTATTGTGGTCTTTTGCTGCTATTTGCATTTGGGTATAAGGAGCTACATTTTGCTTCGATGAACATAACCTTGAGCTAATCTTTTCTATCTGGTTGTAGGCAGAGGAGCTGAGGGTGACGCCCTACTTGGAGGAGGAGGTGCTGTGCACCTTAAAGGAGAAGGAAGATTAGGAGGATGCCATCAGCGAGTTTCTCTCTGCAGATCTGAACATGTCTAAACACCATTGCCGGACATTCCACCAGGGTGACTCCTATGGTTTCGGCCGGCTTCCACTTCATGGACAAAAGTCTCTAGCGCACCCATCCATCCTATCTATGGACTGCATTGAAGATTTGAGGGAGATTGTCTAGTCTTTCATTCCAACTCTTTTTATTTGAGCATAGATCTATATTTTGTGTGGTTATTGTATATCTTTATATTTTCCTGAACTTGAAATATTGTCATGTGTGGGTGGAGTTGCATCTCCGCGTGTGTGGGTTCATTGCGGGGCAAGTTTCCCCGAGTCCATGTGTGAAGACGGAGCTACGTCTCCATGTGGTTTAGTTTCTGGGGTGTGTTCCCCAACTGTGTGTGTGTGAGTGCTGCGGTGGCAGCATTCTTGGGCGTGTCCCCGTGTGCATAGTGCTGCGGAAGCATCGTGTGGTGTTGGGGCTTGTCCCCGTGTTGCTATGTTAGTAGCGTGTAGTGAAGCCTCACTGAGTTTCAGTGGGGGGTGGACGTAGGGAGCCCGTTGTGGTCCCGAACCACCTAAAAATCCTCGTGTTCCGTGTGAATGCCTGTGCGACTATCCATTTCTTCTATCTCCCTTCACAGGTCAATTATATAGATTTTTATTCACTGCACCATCGCACCCTGCTTCATCCGCTATCTGTGTTGGGCTTGATTTCATTGATTATTTGCATTATCTATCCGTGTGAGATTGGAAAGATCGAGAGAACATTTTAATCTCACTCTAGTTTAAGATAATTAAAGAAGTCATTTTAAATCCTGCTGTGTTTAGTCTAGAAAGTTTTTAAAATCTGACATCTCGGCTGGGGGATGATTCAACCCCCCTTCTTATCCGCCATCTAGTCTGGGCCAACAACACTCAGCTCCGAGTCTCTAGTCCCAGTACCCAGGATCGAATATCTAGTCCCCAGTCCTTGTATCCAGTATCCAATCCCAGCCTTCGGTCCCAGTATCTAGTTCCAGCCTCCAGTTCCCAGCATTCAATATCCGATTTCCCATCTCCAGTTCTAATTTGCAGCAACAAGCTAGTACGCCTCATCCGGGTAGGCCTCCAGTCCCAACTCCCAATATTCGAATCCTACCATCCAGTCCCCGCTTCCAATGTCCAGTGTCTAGTTTTTAGTCTCCAATCCCAATATCTAAGTCCCAGTCCTCAATCTCCAGCTCCAGTATCCAATACCCAGCCTCCAGTTCCCAGTACCCAGCCTCTAGTCCCATTACCTAGTAGCTAGATTCTAGTCTCCAATCCTGGTATCCAGTCCCAATATCTAGTTCCAATTTTTCAATTTCTAGTCCTAGTACTAATCTCCCATCCCAAGATCCAGTTTCCAATCCTCAGTTCTAGTTTCTAGCAACAGGCCAGTACGCCTCATGTAGGTAGGCCTCCAGTCCCAGCTTCTAGTATTCAAATCCTAGTGTCCAGTCCCAGTATCCAGTTGGCAAAACCCAATTTCCAGTCCCAATACTCGGTCTCCAGTCCCATATATGGTATCCAGATCCCAGTCTCCAGTCCCAGGATCTAGTTTCTAGCCTCTAAGTTCCCAGTCTCCAGTTCCGATGCCCAGTCTCCAGTCCCAATATCCAGTATCCAAATCCCAATCTCCATATCGAATATCCAGTTTTCAGGCTCCAGCTCATAATTTCCAGTCCCAATACCCAGTCTCCAGTCCCAATATCTTGTATCCAAATCCCAGTGTTCAGCTCCAACATCCAGTTTCTAGCTCTAGTTCCCAGTTTCCAGTCCCAGTATCCAGTCTCCATGTCACGCCCTGAGATTTATGCAGCGGAAACAATCGGGAACGCGAACAGCCGGTAGGATAAGCCTCTTGCAAGTAAGAATAATCAAAGTGCAAAATAATCACACAAAGTAATTGCACAATAACTTACTCAAATCTTCACTTTTATTAAAAATAACAATCATAATTCAAGTACATAAGACATTTACCTTCTTAAATTTGCTAGACTCAGTAAGAGAAAATTACATAGACTCAATCTAGACATTTTGGACTTCCTAAGTCTTCACTCTTTAATCACTCTCAGACCCATCACTGGAATGACCTGAATCTGAATCTGACCCACTGGTACTTCCTGAAAAGATTAAAAAATAGGTAATGAGCACACTTGCCCAGTAGGTATCTTCGCATCAACATAAAGGCAATGTTAAAGTGATTAATGTCTTACCTCTAAAGAACAAGATAAAATCATGTAGATACGATAAATCACGTGAGTACAACCAAAGTAACAAGACATTATCATATTTGAGATATGAGACAATGATTGAGCTAGTATAATCAAGCAAGAATGTAACAATGGCTTTTCATGAACAAGAATGTAACAAGAATGTACTAGCAAGTCATATAACAAGCACTTAAGTACATTTTGCTTAACAGCAAGTACTTAGTGAATTTATGTGGATCTATATTCAAGTCCCCATGGATTTTCACTTATCTATAAAGAAAGTACTCCCAGCACAATGCGACACCAGTAGCATCATACCCCATGATTTATATAGTATGTATTCGACAATCAGCCGAGGGGACTAGCATAGAGCCCTTGAACACAATCAGTGCTCGAACTGCATCTTCAAGTATAAATCAGCTACTTCCACGTATATAATCAATAAAGTTTGGCTATGTAAGTAACAAGTTCAATAATGGTCTTCAAGATACAATGTCAATAAGAGAATGCTCAAAATATGAATATGAGAGTTCAAGAAATGCATTAATAACTAGGTTATGCTTTTGGAAAGAATTTTGACAGCATAACAATACTTTCTTTATTTTTCATAATTTATTTACTATATCTTGATTAAGGTGACAAGTCCCAGAAAATCAATAGTCCAACTGGGATCATAGGAATATTAACCCTTGGGTCAAACCTCGGGTTAACTGTACTCAAGAAAATAATGGTCGTTTACTGGGCCATTTCTTGAATAAAGCGGTCTAGTTTTGGACCGTTAATAACAAGACTGTTCGATATTTAAAACAGATTATTTGGAGTCTTTAGCGGTCAAATGAAGAACCATCTAGGATCTATTAGTGGTCTAGTGAAGGGCCGCTAGCAAACTCTAGCGGTCAACCAGAAGGCCACTAAGTTCCAGGAATATAAAACACCGGTATAAGTGCTTTCTAGACAATGGGCTTTAATGGTACAACCAACTCGGCGTCCTAGAGGGAATCCCAGGCTCGCGGAGAATTATGGAGGCCTTGAAAAAAGATTTCCTAGTCCGTTGGAAGGAATGTCCAAATGAGAGGTTATCAAGTCCAAGATTATGTGTCGAATGTGCATAGGTGTAACTAATGGTCATATACCGGGATATATGCCATGTACTTATGAAAATGACTCTATAGATGAGAATAGGATCAATAAGGAATCCATAGTGAACCACATTCATCTACTTTTTAAACATGCGTTAAATACAAAATATATGAATTTGGAAAGAAATTAACTTATGTTTAAAATAAGTTCTAATGCGTAAGAAACATGAAATCTACTAGAAATCTCTATATGTACATAAACAATACCAGTAACAGGGATAAAACTTAACTAACTGGGTTTATCATATAAGAGATAGGGTGATTCTGTATTAGGTTTCGGACTAACCAAAAATATAGAACTCAGAGTTACAAATGGTCTAATATACGGCCGTTTGTAGTGCTAAGCGGTCTATCGTAAATCCGCTTATAGTTCTATAACAGTGAAATCGCAGGAAAAGAAACGGTCTATATAGTGGCCGCTAATCCTCGACAAGCAGTCTATCGTGGGGGCGCTAACCAACTACTGGCGGTTCATTATTAGGCCGTTTATGGTTAGTTGATAGAAACTAAACAATTGAAACTAAAGGTTAATCCAAGACATATCATGCCTGGAAACCAACATATATAAACTCTTTAGCATGCAAGAACAACGAATAAGTCAACAATATGCATGGGTTCTGTGAAATTTACAAGAGAATTTCTTTTATTTCATTAGGGTTAGGATCTATGCATGAACATTACACTAGATGCATAGACTCAAATAAAACGTGAAATTCTCGGTCTATAATCCATGAAATCAAGTGCAACAAGAGAGCTTTTAATCCTAGAATAATGTTTTAGCCGTTCATGAGATGACCTACCTCTATCCTGGGCTTTTGTCTTCGAATTTAAGCCTGGAAGTTAACCCTAGCTCCCTGCACTTCCTGTACTAAAATAGCAACTTCATGACCAAATATCTCTTGATTCTCCTGACTTAAATACGTGAAATTTGGAGGGTAAGAAGAACATATAAAGGAGAACAAAAAGTTCTAAAGGTGCAACTTCTAAATACTGCGTTTTGGGTTCCTAATCTCTTGATCTTCACTAGTTTGTTGCTCAATTTCCTGGGTTGTTGGTGTAAAATCAGCAACTTTGAACACCTCTAACTCCTTACGTGCTTGATCTCCTAGAATGAAATTTTGGGAGGAGTTAGATCTACATATTGTGAAGAAAAAACTCTAAAGAACCTACCTAAATTAACGCCATCTTACCATAATTCCACGCAAGCCAAACATAGGGGTCGCGCAAGTGAAACCTAGGGTCTATTTATAGGGTTTTAGAGATTAGAATGATGCTAGAGTCCTTATTAAACTTTAGGTCGACCTCTGAGAGTCCTAATCACATCTACACGTCCAAAAACCTTGGTGTCTAGAATTCCGAACGCCAAAAATTCCATCTTTTTACTCTTTTCTCAATCCACGGAATCTGCAGAGACAAGCGGTCGTTATGGCGACCGTCTGATGGACGTAGGCGGTCTTGCGATAGACCGCTTACGGGTCCGGGCGCCGAATTTGAATTTGATTCAAATTCAATTATTCATTTATCCATTTATTGATCTAAATAGGGAGTATTTATCCCTTATATTCCGTAAATAACCAATTAGACTTCTAGAATTGTAACGCCCCGAGATCCGATCCCCAAATTTTTGGGGATATTTGTTTTTCTTTTATTGGACCCCAAAGCAATCAGTTCGTACGTATCGCAGAAGCATAATTTTATGTAACATATATACATTTACATGAGAGAGAAATCACAGGTCACGAGAAATGTAGATAAGCATTTCTACCATTCATAATCTCCAAAAAGAGTACATGTTCATGTTCTAGATTACACGTGAGCCCTCATGGGCGTTTCACCCCACACCCTACATATAGCAAGACTTTTGATCACAGCATACCCAGACAGGTGGTGCTAACTCTATTCCTCTACTGCTGCCTCCGCCTCAACCTCCTGCTTTATATCTTCTGAAAAACGTGTGTCACATGGGTGAGTGTGACGCTCAGTAGGCATCCTAAACAAACTGGGATCAACCTTGCATCTATATAGTCATTTATATGCATTTTCTTGATGTTAACAGTATCATAGTACATTTTATCTCATCTACTTAAAATAACTCCACAAGGAAAGTACATATTCTTGAACTAGTATAAACACCCATGCATGCAGCAAGACCTCAGTACATGACCAATTTCCTACTATCACATTTTATGAGAGTTCATATTATTGCCATTCATGGAACCGGACAGCTGCCGCAAACACAGGAGGCCCTCACACAACGAACGAAAGAGTACTGCACAGGCCCGGGAGCGAACTCCCACCTAGATTCTTGTGGCCCAGTGGCGTTACGTATCGCCATCCCACAAAGGCCGCCCCACAATGGGACCGAACACTGAATCAATAGGATTTCAAACCAGGCCGTTACGTATCGCCGGCGCCTGGGATCTTTTACTTCTGCGGGGTTACGTATCGCGGTCCTGCAGAAGGGACCGAAGTCCAACCTCACAGAATGCTGCTGTTTTCCCTTCATGGAATACACATTCTTATTTATCTTATAGTGACTAGAATGATATTTATCATAACAGACATGCTTTCTTTGATTAAGGGACCAACCAAGCTTACAGTCATGCTTCTCAAAATGTAAGCTTGCTCACAGATATGCTTCCAATAGTTTTAAGAGGGCTAAACATACTGGCAGTCATATTCAGGTTAGTACATGTTTATCCTTCTAGGCTACACATGCACGAAAAATGATTTATATCTAGAAGTACAGAATTTATGTGGGCATGAATGTTTTACTGGGGGTTACTAACTTAGCCTTCTGCCATTTTTCTAATTTTTCAGATTTTTATGAATTAATATGCCCCCTCAAAATTCTCTTTTTCTCAGTTTCCAGAAATTCGACAGACCCACAGTTGCACCGACCTTGCTCATAGCCAGGGCCAACCTGCACCGACCTCACTAGCACGTGCACCGACCTTGCTCGTGGCCAGGACTAAAGATGCACCGACCTACTATGCACGAACCTTGGTTATGCTAACACAAAACATGCACATACCTACTATGCCCAGTCCTCATCGTGGCCAACACAAAACATGCACAGATGCAAAACATGCACCGACACAAACATGCACCGACACAAAACATGCACAGACCTTATTCTGCACAGACCTTTACCTATGCATGGACCCAAAAGTGCACAGACCTTGCAACCAACGCACAGACCCCTTTTACCTACGCATGGACAAAAGTGCACAGACCTTATAAATAATGCACATACCCCTTTTACCAACATATGGGCAAAAGTGCACATACCCTGCAACAATGCACATACCTTGCTATAACTAAAATATGCACGTACCTTAAACATGCACTGACCTTACTTATGCATGGACTAAATGTGATTCCAACACAAACATGCACGGACCCCTCTTGGCCTGGGCAAAACACGCATCGACCTCTCCTTTCTCTGAACTAAACATGCACCAACCTTATGACCTGAACTAAACATGCACTGACATAATATGGGACTTGCTCAGGCCTAATGTATGGGCTCTAACACATATGCTCAGACTGGACTGGGCTACCCCATTGGTGCACCGACTAGGGGTTTCCTATATATGGGTTCTGACCCTCCCAAGGACTGTGGAAACTCATGAAACACAAAATTGATTTGAAAGGAACAAACCCCAAAATGGATATGATGGTCGTCCCCACCTACCCTTAATCCCTCTTTTAAGTGTATGAAATATATTTGAAATCATTCTAATGCATCATTGACCCCTAAGTTTGAGGTTAGGTGCCTACCTTTGAGATGTTAACCGACGATCCGGGGATAATATCCACACCCCAGATCCACCTCAGCTTTACCCTTCGATCCGGGGATGAGATCCACACCCCAGACCCACCAAGACTTCTCTACAGGTCCACCCTCCTACGTAAAGGCCAAGGTCCCTCACCTCTCTTTCTTTCACAAAAGGACCCGTAGGTGGCAAAAAAATGGAAGATGAGTGTTGCTATAGGATGGCCGCCCACGAAACCCCCTCCTTATATAGTTTTTCAGGCCTCCCAAGAGTTCACCCACGTCCCTCGAGTCTCTAACAAGCTCCAAGGTCGCTGGTTTTGAAGATGAGTTAATGCTAAGCATCCTTCAGGTTTTGAACAGGTGTGACCCTTCGACCACTGATCATAAATGCTAGTGTGCGCACATTTCTGTTGGGAATTAGGTTGGGATGTCTTCATACGAAATGAAGAGGACTTCCAGATCTAACTTTAGATCTTAGTTTCATCGAATTTCATTAACATTACCAGGAGTTATGATTTTTCCATTAATTACGTGTGAATTCGCCCAACAGTCACACCTCTTTATGACAGCTGGCGGAAAAGGGGTCAGAACCATCGGTTCTTTTGCGAATTGGGTCTCCCCCTCAACATAAGAGTTTGGGATAAGGGTCCAAGCTTTCTAATAGGCCAAGTTGCATCCCATTTTGATCCTCCTACGTTAAGTTACGAATTTTCTAAGGGTTCTTAGTCTGTCTAGATTTTTGGCCCGTTTAGTTCATGGGTCTGAATTGTGCCCGATTGGGCCTGTGCCCAATTGGCGGTCATTACATTCTCTCCCCCCTTAAAATAATTTCATCCTCGAAATTAAAAAAAAACTTCCTTTCAAAGAAAATTACTTACCGAATAGTTGGGGGTATTCCGGACGTATCTTGTCCTCCAGCTCCCAAGTTGCTTCCTCGGAATGAGAATTCTTCCATAAGACTTTCACAATCCGATGGTCTTATTCCTCAATACCTACTCCTTCTGGTCTGTGATCTCGATGGGCTATTCCACATAAGATATATCTGCTTCCACTTTCAAGGGCTCGTATTCTATTACATGCGAGGCATCACGGACATATTCCCTGAGCATGGAGACGTGAAAAACCCGGATGCACATGTGCCAGAGCGGGCAGGAGTGCAAGTCGATAAGTCACCTCGCCGACCCTCTGTAGAATCTCAAAAGGCCCAATATATCTGGGACTGAGCTTGCCCTTCTTTCCAAATCACATGACTCCTTTGGTAGGAGACACCTTTAGAAATACATGGTCTCCTTCCGCAAATGTCAACTTTCTCTGTCACTGGTCTGCATAACGTTTCTGACGGCTATGGGCTGTGAGGAGTCGCTGCCGGATCATGGATATCTTCCTTGAGCAGTCTTGTACCAATTGTGGCCCGAACAACTGCTTCTCTCAAGTTTCATACCAGCACACCGGTGACCTACAAGGCCGCCCATAGAGTGCCTCATAAGGTGCCATTCCACTGGAGGAATGGTAACTATTGTTGTATGCAAAATCTATCAGGGGTAAGTGATCGTCCCAGTTTCCTCTCCACTCAATACTGCATGCCCTCAACATATCTTCTAAAGTTTGGATAGTACGCCCAGATTGCCCATCAGTCTAGGTGTGAAATGCTGAGCTGAGCCGTAGCTCCGTCCCCATAGCCTGCTGCAAACTCTTCCAGAACCTCGCAGTGAATCGAGGGTCCCGATCAGAAATGATGGACAAAGGTGCACCATGTAATCGAATAATCTCAGCGATGAATAATTTCGCCAAGGATTCGATTGGAGTTTGCTGGTTGATGGGCAAGAAGTGTGTGGTTTTTGTGAACCTGTCCACGATTACCCGGATTGTGTCATGCCTTCTTCTGGTCATGGGTAGTCCAGACACAAAGTCTATGGTGATTTGTTCCCATTTCCATTGGGCTATTTCAATGGTTTGGAGAGGACCGCCAGGTCTTTGGTACTCATTTTTTACTTGTTGACACGTGAGGCATTTGGATACAAACTCCGCAATGTCTCGCTTCATTCTTGGCCACCAATACATCCTCTTTATATCTTGGAACATCTTGGTGCTTCCAGGTTGGATGGAAAATTTTGACCCATGAGCCTCTCGCATCAAGTCCTTCTTTATCTTCACATCATCCGGTACACAAATCCTTCCTCGGAGTGTAATCAATCCATCAATTCCCATTTGGAAGTCCTCATTGTTTATGTGTCTCTGCAATGCCATGTTCTACTTTTGTGCCACAGAAATTCTATCTAAGTATGCCAGTCTTGCCGATAACCCAGCTAGGAGACCGAACTATTTCCTTTCCTCGGGTCGTGATTCGATCACTCCCTTCATCATATCCCACTCTCGATGCAAACTCAATGCCATCAACTTCCGGTTGAGAGCATCTGCCACCACATTCGCCTTGCCCGGATGGTATTGTAAGGTGAAGTCATAGTCCTTCAATAGCTCAACCCATCTCCTTTGCCTCAAACTGAGTTCCTTCTGGGTGAATATGTACTTGAGGCTCTGGTGGTCGGTGAAGACATCAAACCGGACCCCATATAAATAGTGCCTCCAGATATGCAAGGCGTGGACTACTGCTACCGTTTCCAGGTCATGAGTGGAGTAGTTCCTTTCATGGTCCTTTAGTTGTCTTGAGCCATAGGCGATCACCCGGCCATTTTACGTTAGTACGCAACCGAGACCGATTCTAGAGACGTCCATGTAGATAATGAAGCCATCGACCCCCTGAGGGAGTGCCAATACTGGGGCCGAAGTTAATTTTTCCTTGAGCATCTGGAAGCCGTCTTCGCACTCCTTTGACCAGATAAATTTTGCTCCTTTCTTGGTTAGCTTAGTCATTGGGGCTGCAAGGGTGGAGAAGACTTCGATGAACCGGCGGTAGTATCCAGCCAGGCCAAGGAAGCTTCTAATCTCCATGACTGTCTTCGGTGCTTACCACTTTGTCACTACTTCCACCTTTATAGTGTCCCCTGATAGACCATTCCCGGATATAACATGCCCGAGAAACATAACCCGATCTAGCCAGAATTCACATTTGCTGAACTTGGCGAAGAATTTGTTCTCCCTAAGGGTCTGCAGTACCACTCTCAAGTGCTGCCGATGTTCCTCCTGACTGGTAGAATATACCAGGATGTTGTCAATAAAGACCATGACAAACTGGTCTAAGTAGGGGCGGAAGATATGATTCATCTATTCCATGAACATAGCCGGAGCATTGGTTAACCAGAATGGTACCACTAGAAACTCGTAGTGGCCATACCGAGTTCTAAAGGCCATCTTCGATACATCCTCGGGCTTCATTCTGATCTGGTGATAACCTGTTCTCAGATCAATCTTGGAGAAGACCTTGGTAGATGATAGTTGGTCAAACAACTCTTCAATCCTCGGTAGAGGGTACTTGTTCTTTATTGTGACCTGGTTGAGGTTGCGGTAATCATGCATAGCCGCATGGTCCCATCCTTCTTCCTTACGAACAAGACTGGAGCTCCCCACAGGGACATGCTGGGCCGGATGAAGCCCTTGTGTAGCAAGTCTTGCAATTGCTTCCTAAGTTCCGCAAGTTCTGCCAGAGTCATTCGGTATGGGGGAACAGAGATGGGTGCGGTGCCCGATGCTAGCTCAATGGAGAACTCCGTCTCACGAGCTGGTGGTAGTCCTGGAAGTTCCTCGGGAAATACATCAGGAAATTCTCAAACTGTGTCCAGGTCTTCTAGAATCTTGACAGAGCCTTCTTCAAGCACCACACTAGCTAAGAGATAGTCGCACCCTCTGCTGATCAGCTTGGAGGCCAGGATGGCTGAAACTATCATTCTCCCGGACTTGTCCTTAGGGCATTGAAAGAAGAATGTCTCCTTCCCCTGTTTCTGAAAAATCACTCTCTTCCGATGGCAGTCCAAGAGAGCACAGTGTTTGTCTAACCAGTCCATCCCCAGAATGAGGTCAAAGTCATTCATATCTAGGATGAATGCTTCCCCCAACAATGTCCTCCCATTGATGTTGACTTCTATAGTAGGGATCACAAGCTTGGTGTGGACTTGTTTCCCGGTTGGTGTGCTAACTATCATTTCGCCGAAGAATGTGGCTTGGGGGCGGTTCTTCAGTTCGTTGGCAAAACTAGTGGATATGAATGTGTGTGTAGCCGCCGGGTCAAACAAGACCTTTGCATAAACATTATCCACAAGGAGTGTACTTTCAGCCACGGCCGGGGCATTGTCGGCCTCTTCTTGCATTAGCGCATAAACTCGCCCTTTGTATTGAATCTTCTCTTGTGGAGAAAATGGCTTTTGCTGAGCCTTCTTGGGGCAGTTCTTCGCAAAGTGTCCTCCCTCGCCGCATTCATAACACTTGCCTTCAGTCCTCCAACATTCTTATCCCTGATGATTGCGTCCGCACTGGATACAATATGGAATGCCCGATCCGCCCCTCGGAACCGGTTCTTGGCGCGCCACCTTTTCCTTGTCTCGCCTCCCTCCGGCCTGCATAGGCCTTTTACCCGATGACTTCTGCTCCTCAGCGAACCTACAAATGGACATTGGTTAGGACTTACCTTTATATATCTCCTCACCTTTATGGCTTCAGCCGTTACCTTGTATTTTCCTGCTCGGCTAGATGAGCAAATCTCAACGCCGTTGGGTAGGAGCCAGGGTCTTAGGTTGCGACATAGCGTCGGACATTGCTATGCAACCCATTGACAAATTTCTTCACCTTTCGACGCGTGTCGTCGAATATGTGCGGAGCATATCGGCCCAGAGCTTAAAACTTGGCCTCGTAGTCGGCCACCGACATGCTCCCTTGCTCGAGACTCAAAAATTCTTGCTCCTTTGCGCCTCGTACATGCTCTAGAAAATACTTTTCTCGGAAGATAGTCAAGAATTCTTCCCACAGAATGTCACCGTTGTGGTAGTCCGTGAAGGTGGTCCGCATCTTGGCCTTCCACCACAAGTCAGCCTGATCTTGCAGAACATAAGCTGCCAGATTCACCTTCTCCTCTTCGGGACACTGCATCACGCGGAACTTCTTTTCCATTTCGCTGAGCCATGACTCAGCCACTTCTGGGCGGCTCTCCCCCTTAAAGATAGGAGGCGCCAACCTTAGGAACCGATCAAGTGCCGGCAGGTCATGACATGGTGCGGCTGCGGGCTACTGTAACATTTGTTGCTGCATAGTCTGCATCAACCCTTGGAAGCTCTGCATGAACCCTTCCAGGTTGACTCCCGCATTGGGCACCTGCCCAACGCCAACTACAGGGGCATGGACAGCCCCATCATGTGCCCCATTTGGGTCATCTACTCCCGATCCCCTCTCATCTGCTTGGGGAAGATCTCTTTGCCTTCTTGGCGGCATGGTTCTAAAAATCATACAATAGTTTGAGTGAGAGGGTTTAAATGGTTCCAAACATACTCTACCCTTTCCCCGTTCTAACCTATCACT
Organism: Amorphophallus konjac; assembly: GCA_022559845.1. NCBI lineage: Eukaryota > Viridiplantae > Streptophyta > Magnoliopsida > Alismatales > Araceae > Amorphophallus > Amorphophallus konjac. The sequence goes on along the minus strand of CM040125.1, from coordinate 292,945,140 downwards.
TCTTCCATTATGGAACATCTGAAATGATTGTAACCATGGTTTGTCTCTCATGCTCTGATACCACGTTGTAACGTCCTGAGATCCGATCCCCAAATTTTTGGGGATATTTTTTTCTTTCTTTTATCGGACCCCAAAGCAATCACTTCGTACGTATCGCGGAAGCACAATATTATGTAACATACATATATTTACATGAGAGAGAAACCACAGGTCACAAGAAATGCAGATAAGCATTTCCACCATTCATAATTTCTAAAAAGAGTACAGGTTCATGTTCGAGATTACACGTGAGCCCTCATGGGCGTTTCACTCCACACCCTACATATAGCAAGACTTTTGATCGCAGCATACCCAAACATGTGGTGCTAACTCTATTCCTCTGCTGGTGCCTCCGCCTCAACCTCATGCCCTATATCTCCTGAAAAACGTGTGTCACATGGGTGAGTGTGACGCTCAGTAGGCATCCTAAATAAACTGGGATCAACCTTGCATCTATATAGTCATTTATATGCATTTTCTTGATGTTAATAGTATCATAGTACATTTTATCTCATCTACTTAAAATAACTCTACAAGGAAAGTACATATTCTTTAACTAGTATAAACACCCATGCATGCAGCAAGACCTCAGCAGAAGAACAATTTCCTACTATCACATTTTAAGAGAGTTCATATTATTGCCATTCATGGAACCGGATAGCTGCCGCAAACACAGGAGGCCCACACACAATGAACAAAAGGGTACTGCGCAGACCCGGGAGTGAACTACCACCTAGATTCTTGTGGCCCAGTGGCGTTACGTATCGTCGTCCCACAAAGGCCGCCCAATAATGGGACCGAACATTGAATCAATAAGATTTTGAACCAGGGCATTACGTATCGCCATCCCCTGGGATCTTTTACTTCCGCGGCGTTACGTATCGCTGTCCCGCAGAAGGGACCGAAGTCCAACCTCATAGAATGCTGTTGTTTTCCCTTCATGGCATACACATTCTTATTTATCTTATAGTGACTAGAATGATATTTATCATAACAGACATGCTTTCATTGATTAAGGGACCAACAAAGTTCACAGTCATGCTTCTCAAAATTTAAGCTTGCTCATAGATATGCTTCTAATAGTTTTAAGAGGGCTAAACATACTGGCAGTCATATTCAGGTTAGTACAGGTTTATCCTTCTAGGCTACACATGCACGGAAAATGATTTATATCTGAAAGTATAGAATTCCTGTGGACATGAAATTTTTACTGGGGGTTACTAACTTAGCCTTCTGCCATTTTTCTAATTTTTCCAGTTTTTTATGAATTAATATGCCCCCTCAAAATTCTCTTTTTCACAGTTTCCAGAAATTCGACAGACCCACAGTTGCACCGACCTTGCTCATAGCCGGGGCCAACCTGCACCGACCTCACTAGCGCTTGCACCGACCTTGCTCGTGGCCAGGGCCAAAGATGCACCGACCAACTATCCACGGACCTTGGTTATGCTAACACAAAACATGCACAGACCTACTATGCTCAGTCCTCACCGTGGCCAACACAAAACATGCACAGATGCAAAACATGCACCGACACAAACATGCACCGGCACAAAACATGCACAAACCTTATTCTGCACAGACCTTTACCTACGCATGGACCCAAAAGTGCACAGAGCTTGCAACCAATGCACAGACCCCTTTTACCTACGCATGGACAAAAGTGCACAGACCTTATGAATAATGCACAAACCCCTTTTACCTACGTATGGGCAAAAGTGCACAGACCCTGCAACAATGCACATACCTTGCTATAACTAAAACAGGCACGGACCTTAAACATGCACTAACCTTACCTATGCATGGACTAAATGTGCACTGATGCCAACACAAACATGCACGGACCCCTCTTGGCATGGGAAAAACATGCACCGACCTCTCCTTTGGCCTAAACTAAACATGCACCGACCTTATGGCCTGAACTAAACATGCACCGACCTTATGACCTGAACTAAACACGCACCGACCTAATATGGGACATGCTCAGGCCTAATATATGGGCTCTAACACATATGCACAGACTAGACAGGGCTACCTCATTGGTGCACCGACTAGGGGTTTCCTATATATGGGTTCTGACCCTCCCAAGGACTGTGGAAACTCATGAAACACAAAATTGATTTGAAAGGAACAAACCCCAAAATGGATATGATGGTCGTCCCCACCCGCCCTTAATCCCACTTTAAAGTGTATGAAATATATTTGAAATCATTCTAATGCATCATTGACCCCTAAGTTTGAGGTTAAGTGCCTACCTTTGAGATGTTAACAGACGATCTGGGGATAATATCCACACCCCAGATCCACCTCAACTTTACCCTTCGATCCGGGGATGAGATCCACACCCCAGACCCACCAAGACTTCTCTACAGGTCCACCCTCCTACGTAAAGGCCAAGGTCCCTCAGCTCTCTTTCTTTCACAAAAGGACCCGTAGGTGGCAAAAAAATGGAAGATGAGTGTTGCTAAAGGATGGCCGCCCACGAAAACCCCTCCTTATATAGTTTTTCAGGCCTCCCAAGAGTTCATCCACGTCCCTCGAGGCTCTAACAAGCTCCAAGGTCGCTGGTTTTGAAGAGGAGTTAATGCTAAGCATTCCTTCGGGTTTTGAACAGGTGTGACCCTTCGACCACTGATCATAAATGCTAGTGTGCGCACATTTCTGTTGGGAATTAGGTTGGGATGTCTTCATACGAAATGAATAGGACTTCCAGATCTAACTTTCCATCTTGGTTTCATCAAATTTCATTAATGCTACCAGGAGTTATGATTTTTCCATTAATTACGTGTGAATTCACCCAACAGTCACACCTCTTCATGACAGCTGGCAGAAAAGGGCTCAGAACCGTGGGTTCTGGTGCGAATTGGGTCTCCTCCTCAACATAAGAGTTTGGGCTAAGGGTCCAAGCTTTCTAATGGGCCAAGTTTTATCCCATTCTGATCTTCCTACATTAAGTTACGAATTTTCTAAGGGTTCTTAGTCTATCCAGATTTTTGGCCCGTTTAGTTCATGGGTCTGAATTGTGCTCGATTGGGCCAGTGCCCAATTGGCGGTCATTAAAAGAATATGGGCCAAACTTTATGGGCTTGGTCCTTAAGTTCTTTGGGCTTTATTTAAATAGGCTAGGTTAATTGGTTATCATACTTAGGCCTTAAAAATGATTTTATTAACCCAGAAATTCATTTATTAATCCATTTTGGTCTTTAAAATTCTTATAAATTCTTAGAAAATTCTTAAATACTTCAGAAATATTTTATAAAATTTTAGGGGCATTACACCCTCCCCCACTTAAGAGAATTTGGTTCCCAAATTCAATTTATGGATTATATGGAGAGTGTACTTATAGTTAAATAATTTTGAAAATCTTTTGCACATAGCTTCTTCGGTCTCCCATGTTGCTTCATAGGGCCATGATTTCTTCCATTGGACTTTAACCATAGGAATGACTTTATTCTGTAGTTTTTTTTAACTCCAGTCAATACTTGCAAGGATGGCGAGGCTTCCCAATCACTCCTTCATTGCGGAAGGAAGTGGGTGTTCCACCCCGGGTAACCAGGCAAGCGTTTTCTTTAAAGGAAGCAAGAGGGTACATAAAAGAGGAGGGGGGAAGGGGAAGGCAACAGGCACCCAAGCTCAACAAGTGGAGCAAAGCCTAAAGATAACACATGAGTGGTAAGAAACCATCAGAGGTCGTGATCCCTGGAAGAGGAGGTGGAGTTAGAGCACCGATGAGATCACCGGGGAGGAACGCCAATCGATGTCGAAGCAGGCCGCGAGCGTTCCTCGTCGTAGGTGCCCATGAAACGCGCATGTGCAGAGGCGAGGTCAGGGAAACTGTGGATAGGCTTGAGCCCGGGGATAGTGAGCACCTGAATGGGCTGCGGAAACTTAAGGCCACCCACAGGAGACGGAGGAGTCACCTCCTCCATAGGAAGCACAAGGGCAGGAGGCCGAGGAAGTGGCGCGAGCGGACCGGGCGGTTCTCGGTTGATCTTCTTCTTTAAGGCTTGGGCAAAGGAGAGGCGGGGGGATGCAGCAGTGGCCGGGGGAGAGGCATCGACACCACCAGGGGAAGTCGCCGGTTTGGGGGACCCCGGCCCCGGTGACCAAGAAAGCGCCGCCGGGTTGAGACCACCGACCGTAGGACCCACACGAAGAGGTGCCTTGCCACTAGAATCGGAAGTCGGCACAGCGGGGGGCATCAGAGACAACTCGGCCTAGAGAGATCTTGGAGAAGCCTCCACATGATCGGTGCAGCCGATCTCTACCGTCGGAGCAAGAGCAGCAGAGGTGACGATGACTGAGCCAGAAGCAGAAGAGGGAAGCTCTGACCGAAGAGGAGGATAGCCCGCAGGGACCTGGGAGGCAGCATACGAGGTGGAGTGATTAGGGTAGACACTCTCCGTCTGAGTGAAGCCGTCATCCTGGAGGAAGGGCACCGCAAGGGGCAGCTCCAAGGCAGTGAGCTCAGGGGCAGCATCAGCAAATACCGCCGCAAGGGGTAGCTCCAAGGCAGGGAGCTCAAGGGCAGCATCAACAAAGACCGTGCTCGGATGGAGGACAGCAGGAGAAGAGTCGACTCCTTGAAGCTGGGCGTCATCCTCCACGTTGACAGAAGCACAAAAGGGCTGAGAGTAAGGCAAGGGCTGAGTGTTGCCAGGTGGATGAAGTGGACCAGATCCCAGTAGACCCGGGAGGCGAATAGTGGCTAGCTTCGGTGAGGAGTCCGACGGAAGGCAAACAGAGGGCAGGGTGCACAAGACCGGATGGAGGGAGCCAGCAGCAAACCCCAGAGGTGCAGCGATGCCAGGAGATTCAGGTGCCAGGAAGCCGTGGGAGGTACTGCCGAGAGAGGGAAGGAAAGCTTGAGGCAAAGCCATGGAGGGGAGAAACTAGTCAGCATAGTCGTCCTCCTGACTAGCAGAAGGAGGTGAGGTGTGTGGTCCCAAAGGCTGGGAGATGCCAACCGGCTGAGTAGCAGCAGTAGTGGACGTTGCCAGGTCTAAAGCAGCACGGCGGGCGGGCTTCGGCTGTAAAGCCTCAGACGGCCCAGCAGGGGGCTTCTTGCAATGGAGCGACGGGTGGCCAAGGCGCTTGCAGTCGGAGCAGAACGAGGGGAGCTTGGGGTACTCCAAAGCCTGCCAGAAGCCGCTGCCACCATACCCGATCCATGCCCGGGGGGGAGGTTTCTTTAAGATGTCAAACAACACGCAAACTCTGGCCGCGTGTGACCTGGTGCGGCACAGGGTGTTGCGGTCCACTTTCAGAGGAGAACCAATGGCTCCTGCAATGGAGAGTCGCATAGCTTCGTTGAAAAAGTTAGCCGGAAGCCCCGGCATCTTGATCCAAACCGGGACAAGGGGTGAGTCTTCGTCGGCAGAGAAATTCAAGGACCACTTGAAGAAGGAGAATGGCCGTCCTTTAACAAGGAGGGACTCTTTGAGAAGCACCTGTAGATAGTCCTCCTTATTATGGAAGCATAGAAGAAGATGTCGCCGATCCATGGAACTAATGAGGAAGTCTTGGGAGAAATGGAACCGTTGAGCAAGGTGTGCTCTAATTTCCTGAAATGATGGGCATCCCTGTGGCATCTGTGCAATAATGGCGAACTCCAGTGGACTGCAAGACATGGAGATCTCCTCCATGCTGAAGAAGGCTGCAGTCTCCCCACCGTTAGTGAAGGCAGGAGCATGGACGGACAATGGCAAAGCCGGAGGGGCCAAGGACTGAAGTAGCACATGGGAGAAGGATGGAGCAGTAGTAGCCGTTGGAAGCGAACCCACCTGCTTCGCAGCAAGCAACGTAGGGGTAACCCCCCCAGGCACAGGTGGGCGGGCAGGGTCCGACCACGGGGATCTGGCAGGCAGCGAAGAACTAGTAGGAGACACCATAGGTGGGGCTCCAGGACGGGATCCCCCACTGGACGACAGCACGGGAGTAGGGCCAGCACCACGGCCGGGACCTCCGGGACGGTGACCAGCCTTGCCCGTATCTGACCCGGAGGCGTAGGCGCCACTAGCAGGTAGGGAAGGCAGGGCTCTTGCCGAAGGAGAAGAAAGTGATGCATCACCGGGAGGCATCGTGCCAAGGGGGGAGGGCACCGTGGAAGGGCCACAAACAACCTCAGGAGGTGGGGGATGGCAAGATGGACCATGGGGAAGCGCAGAAGAGGACACGATCGTTACCCCACCAGGGCCAAGGATGCCAAGACTGGAGGTGGTGGGTGCTGGGGATGATGACCAGACCGGAGCAAGGAGAAGCGGAGAGCCGACGAGATAAGCGCTGGAAGAAGGGGGGCCTTGGAGCGAAAACAGAGCACCATTTTCGCCCAAGGTCCCATCAAGCGGATGGGTGAACGTAGGGGGACATGTTGACAGAAGAGGGGCGTGTCCAGTTGACTGAGATTGCGTGGAAAGAGAGAGGGCGATCAACGGTTGAGATGAGGCCACATGAGGTGGTGTGCTGACTTGGGGAAAAACGTGGCATCCAGGAGTTGGTGGCGGGGCAGACAGGGAACCGCGAGGGACTCCGTCGAGATGGGAAGAGATGGCCATAGGACCAGCCAAGGTGCCGGAGACGGAGGAAAGTGCTTGGACGCCATCTGGAGAAGAAGAGATGTAGGCAACAGAGGCACCGCCAAGAGCTGAAGAGCCCAAGCCACCTGCGTCCGAGCCCTCCACAGCAGCACGGGAGCTACCAGAGATGGGCACATCCACAGCAGACGGAGGCGAAGGGTAGTCCTTGGACAACTGAGCAGTGCCGGGAGGACACCCAGAGGAGCCATCCGTAGTAGGGATGGGCAGCACAGCCCCACCACCGTCTGCGAGGGTGCCAAGGCTAGCAGGAAGAGGGAGAGGGTGCCTATCCGTACAGCCAAGGCGTGAGGCGAGAGCTTCACGAGCTGGCACTGGAAGACCTCCCAACGGTAGAGAGGGGGAAGGAGGGGAGGGGAGAGGCACCTGGCCTCCCCCCTCACCGCCAAACATCGCCGGAGGTTAAGCACCGAGGATGGGGGCAAACCACGGCAGGGAGAAGCATACGCGGGATGGGGGCCAGCGAGAGGGAAACGGGAGGAGAGAGAAACGCATGGGGTAGAGAGGATGTTCCGTGGTTGACGCACCTCCCGTTCAAGGATCTTGAGTGGTGTTTGCTCGTACGTCATATCCTTTTGAATTTCCAGATTATCATAGGTGATAACATGGTAAGGATCATACATATATTTCTTCAACATAGAGACATGGAATACATCATGAACTCTTGCTAGTTGTGGAGGCAAAGCTAATCGATAAGCCACTTCATCAACCCTTTCCAAAATTTCAAAATTACCAATGAATCTTGGAGTAAGCTTCCCTTTGATACCAAATCTTTGAATACCTCGACCTGGAGAAACTTTAAGGTATACATGATCTCCTACTTGAAACTCCAAGTCACGCCTTTGATTGTCAGCATACGATTTTTGCATGTCTTGTGCCAATTGAAGTCTTTCTCGAATGAGTTTTATCTTCTCGGTAGTATCCCTAATAATATCAGGATTGAGAAATTGCCTTTCTCCTACTTCATTCCAACAAATAGGCGAACGACAGCTTATGCCATATAAAGCTTCAAACGGTGCCATTTGAATACTAGTTTGGTAGCTATTGTTATATGCGAATTCTACTAGAGGTAAGTGATCATGCCAACTTTCTCCAAAATCAATAGCACAAGCCCTGAGCATATCTTCCACCACTTGATTTGTCCTTTCTGTTTGACCATTAGTTTGTGGATGGAATGTTGTGTTAAATTTCAGTCGGGTCCCTAAAGAATGTTGTAGACCCTTCCAGAATTGTGATGTAAACCAAGGATCTCGGTCAGATATGATGCTGACAGGGACACCGTGCAATTTGACAATTTCTCTCATGTATAATGCTGCTAGTACATCCACAGACCATCGACTTTTGATCGGTAGAAAATGTGCAGACTTAGTCAATCGGTCTATGATTACCCATATACCATCGTGTCCACCTCTTGTCTTAGGTAAACCCATAATAAAATCCATCCCTATGCTTTCCCATTTCCACTCGGGAATATTCAAGGGGTGTAATTTTCCAGCGGGTTTTAAATGTTCTGCCTTTACTTGCTGATAAGTGAGGCAGCGAGACACAAATTCTGCCACTTCTCTTTTCATGTTAGGCCACCAAAAGTTTCTTTTCAAATCTTGATACATCTTGGTAGCACCAGGATGAACATCATACCTCGACTTATGTGCCTCCTCTATGATTAATTTCTTAGTATCATTATGATTTGGCACGTAAATCCTACCTTTAAATAGTAGTCTTCCATTATTTGAGATAGAAAATTCTAGTCTCTAATCAATATTATCCTTGATCTCCATCAATGCAGGGTCATTCTTTTGTAATTTAACTATATCCTCAATCAATGTAGGTTGAGACATTATATTGGCACTATATATCCATCTTCTTCCCTGTCAATATCAAGATTCAAGTGAGAAAAATCCTTGATAAGACAATTCATACCTTTCCTGAGGCTTGCTAGAGTAGCCCTTGGTCTTCTGCTAAGAGCGTCAGCCATAGCAATTGCTTTCCCTGGATGATATTGAATCGTAAAGTCGAAGTCCTTGAGATACTCCAACCACCTGCGTTGTCGCATATTTAATTCCTTCTGGGTGAAAAGATATTTCAGACTTTTATGATATGAGAATATAGTGAATTTCTCTCCATAAAGGTAATGTCGCCAAATCTTCAAAGTGAAAATAACCGCAGCTAATTCCAGATCATGCACAGGGTAATTCTCTTCATGATGCTTCAATTATCTTGAGGAATAACTAATCACCTTCCCATTTTGCATGAGAACACATCCTAGGCCAATGCCAGATGCATCCGTATAGACTTCAAATCCACCACCCTTAACGGGCAATGTCAGAATAGGGGCTGTGGTGAGGTGATCCTTAAGAGTTAGAAAACTCTCCTCGTAGTCCTTTGACCATATAAACGGATTTTCTTTTCTTGTAAGTCTAGTCAAAAGAACGGCGATCTTAGAGAAATCCTTAATAAATCTCTTGTAATAGCCAGCTAGCCTTAGAAAGCTTCTTACTTCTTACACGGTCGTTGGCCGACGCCAGTTCTTAACAGCTTCCACCTTAGAAGGATCGACAACGATACCTTCCTTTGAAATAATATGGCCAAGGAATGAGACTTCCTTTAGCTAGAACTCGCACTTACTAAGTTTTGCATAGAGTTTATGTTCTCTTAGTGTCTGCAAGGCTATCCTTAACTGCTCTTCATGTTCTTCCCTTATTTTGGAGTATATAAGGATGTCATCAATAAAGACGACAACAAACTAGTCAAGATAAGGCTAGAAGACATTATTCATCAGTTGCATGAATGTTGCCGTGGCATTAGTTAACCCGAACGACATTATTACAAATTCATAGTGGCCATATCAGCTCTGAAATGTAGTCTTGTATATGTCTTCATTCTTAATCCTGAGCTGGTGATAACCTGACCTGAGGTTGATCTTGAAAAAATATTCTGCTCCCGAAATTTGATCAAAGAGCTCATCGATACACGGCAACGGATACTTGTTCTTCATAGTAAGCTGGTTCAGTCGCTGGTAATCGATAAATAACCTAAGAGATCCATATTTCTTCTTGACAAATAGTACTAGCGCTCCCCAGGGGGATGTGTTAGGTCGAATGAAACCCTTGTCCAATAACTCCTGAAGCTGTTTCTTCAATTCCTTAAGTTCTGTAGGGGACATCCTGTAGGTGTGAGCGACGTCACGCGGTTCGGGGTGCGAAGAGGACGCGGAGCGCGCGGGCTCCTCTTTTGTTTGCTGCAACACAGAAATAAGAGAAAAGAGAAGGGGCCACCACGGGAGATTGCTCCGGCGGGGCGAGCGGGACAAATGTAATATAGCAAGATATGGGGGTTAAACGGCCATAGCGGGAAGTGACTCGCCGCGGCCTCGGGGGGACGGGAATGGTGCAGAAATTAAATAGCAAGAATTGAAACGGCCATTGGGGAAGTGACTCGCCACGGTCTCGAGAATATGAGCAGATAAGAATATAACAGAATATAAGGAGAATATAAAGAGCGAGAATTTTAACAGCCATTGGGGAAGTGACTCGCCGCGACCTCGAGAACATGAATAGATAAGAATATAATATATAAGAATGGGAATTTAAACGGCCATTGGGGAAGTGACTCGCCGCGGCCTCGAGAATATGAGTAGAATACAATAGAATATAAAGAGAATATAAGAACGGGAATTTAAATGGCCATTGGGGAAGTGACTCGCCGCGGCCTCGAGAACAAGATGTGATCGCTAGGGGCCAAAAGACCCCAAAATAAAGAAAGTGATCGCGCCTACCTCAAGAGCGGGAGATGGCGGGTTGCTTCTTCCTCCCCCTTCGGCCGGTCGACGGAGAGGGCTTTCCTTGGGTACCCTTGCAAAATAGTAGACAATAAACAAACGGAATTAGAAAATGGCAGTGTAGTAACAATTCCTTGCAATAAAAGTAGCGAGATCGTGACCTGACACACACCTGGTTGGTGTGGTTTTAAACCCCTCTCGGACTCGAGTAGGAGGAAAATGCGATGATGAATGCAAGAAGTATGCGAGAGACGGCGCCCTTATGTAGGGAGATAGAGGATGCAGTATGATAAATGTAAAGAACTATGGAAAAAAAAGGGGAAGAAAAGGCTTATTAGAGGAGCCGAGGGCGAGATCCGGCGGAGCTCCGGCAGCGTGGGGACGACGTGGAAGTGAGGTGGATGAAGACGACCTTCCTCTCGCGAGCGTGGGCACCAGAGAAGCCGGCAGAACCTCCACCTACAAAAGACCCCACGGGTTAGAAATGACTCCGGTAGCCTCTGGGCTCCGGCAGCCTATCGGATCTCTTAGAAGCTCCCCCAGAACTGAGGGGGTGGGCCTCTATTTATAGGGCTCCGGTGGGTGGAGGTGTCCAGGACCCTGGACGCCTCCATCAGGGCTGAACTAATATTTTATTCTATTTTTATTCATTTTTTCAGAATATTTTTGTGGAGACGTCCAGGGCCCCGGACGCCTCCAACAGGTCCACCGAACACCACCGACGGCCGCACGCGATTTGGCACAACGCGTGGTTTTGTGAGCGGCGCCTCGTGATTCAGAAATGGGCGCGTCCAGCTGGCTGGACGTCTCCATAATTTGGCTTTTTTCACACAAGACAAACCGTCGTTCGGTGGCCGGCGCCCGTGAGGGAGTTGATGGAGGCGTCCAGGGGCCTGGACGCCTCCATAAATATATTATTTTTATTTTTATGTTTTGTTTTTTTTTATGCCAACTCTCCATTAATATATTATTATTTATTTTGTTTTGGGGTTTGAAAAATAAATTAAAAGAATGGGGGCGTCCAGGGGCCTGGACGCCCCCATAAAGACCCACCCGGGTCCTCAGTTCAGGCGTTGGCGGCCGCCCGGCAGACACCCTTCCTGGTTCTGGAACCTCCTGATGCGTCTGACTGGTGTTGATGCCGTCCGAATGCCGTGACGAGACGATTCCGGATGCCGAAAAGGGCGGAAGAAGACTCAAGAAAAGGAAGCACTCAAGTGATTCAAAACGCGTAAGCCATTGCGGGGCGTTGTATAGTAATATGAGACTTTCTCAGGAGACGTCAGGAATGGCGTGTCTACAGCTGCCCCGCCTTGGCGTCTGCTTTGCAAGGGAGCGACACGTAGTGGAATGGTATCGAAGTGGAGTGAAATGAAGTGGGAGCGGACTGATAAGTTGATGCCAAGGTGTGATGAGACGCGCTTTTGACGTTACTGTCTGGAATCTTTCCTGAAGTTTCAATGAGGCGACCTTGAAGGAGGTCTTTCAAGTCTTGACGGTTGCTTGGACGGAGATCAAATAAGGGAGGGTGAAATGTGCACTCAGGCACGAAAATAAAGGAGACCAACTTCTCAGTGTGGAAGTACCTGGGTCATAAACCTGCCGGTTTCACCTTTGGGGAGCGGTTACCAGCCAACGTGGAAGTGCTGCGGCCAAGGTGGGTCACGCAAGGTAAAAAGTAAAGGAATATCTGAGGGTCTGTCCAAACAAGGGTCTCCTTTGGAAGAGCAACGTAGGGCCGTTTCAAGGAAACTCAGTATTTCATTCGGAGTGGAATATCTCATATTTGTAAGAATTGAAGCACAGCGGCTTTCGCAATCGAATCACTTGAATGATCTTCCGCAATAAATCAAAGTCCTATATGAATGCATGCTGGGTTAAAAATAAAAATTTAAAACAAACTAAAATAGAAAATAGCCAAGGATAATATTGTCAACTTGTTAAGAACGGGTCAGGATACCGATCCGGTGAGCCGATACTGGGCTGGGGCCCGTTTATCCGCGCACCAACTCACTGAATGGAACCGTCATCCCCATGCTACCACAAGTTAACGACCTATCCGTACAACCCAAATTCTTCGGGATCATCACTGTTTTTGTTGAAGGGGAACTCAAATCCCAGATTCGTTCGGGTCGCAAGGTCCTTGACATGTTCTAGTAACGTAGGTATCATATACTATGATGCATGACATGGTGGGACCAACCATTGAAAGGTGGGACAAGAGACAGAACAAAGACGTCCGTTAGTAAAACTTGCACAGACTAGTAAAGGTTATCAGAAAGTAGCAGAATCATACAGAATCGCACCACAATACAAAGGAGATCCAGACAAAATCTTGACAATGACCACTGATGTGACATGTTTTATCCTGTAGCGCCCTACCCTTCCTATAAGAACTCCCCTTAGGCTAGTTCATTCAAATGCACCAAGGTGGGTTTTGGAAGCTCAGGAGAGGAAGGAGAGAAGAATCTAGAGATTTCAGGATGGAAGGAGAGTCTTCCCGCGTTATGAAGAGGAGCAGGCCTAGCGGCGAGATCAGGCGACTCTCCGACCTCGAGGGTCATCTGAGTGGGACGATCATGTCACATATGGTAAGCTGATTCTTTTCAAATTTCTCCACGTGAGCCTTCTTCTTACTTCCTTCATTTCTTCTTCTTTCTTTTCTCTTCCAGCCATATCCACTCTTCCCAGGCCCGAGGAAGTTTTCCAAACTGCCATGGCTTTCAAAGCTAACTTCCAATATCTCCATCGGCATGAGGGTCATACTCTCGAAGTGGCATCTGCAGGGGCTCCTTATTCACGCCAAACACTATGAGAAGATTCGTATGGACTGGGCGGCTATGGGCGCACTAGTGGAGATCTGGCATCCCCAGACCCACACTTTTATCTTCCCGACCATCGAGGTGACCATCCTCCTCGAGGAGGTGGAATTTCTGCTCGGATTGAAGAAATTCAAGAGTGACGGGAAGGTGAAGGCTATGCGGATGCTGACACGGAGGACTTCCGAAAGCGTCCTTGGAAGCTTCATGTCGCCGGACGTAGCCCGAAAGGTCCGTACTCAAAAGGGGATCGATCTCCAAAAGCTCGCGGAGTGGGTCATGGAGGCCCTGAGAGGGTTACCAGATGATGACTATTTGGAGGGAATCATGAAAGGGTTCACTATCTGTCTGGTGGGTGCTCTCTTGTTTCCTCATACCGACAACATAGTGGAGGAGGATCAACTAAGTGCCATTTGCGGAATCTGGAGTGGAAAGAGGGTGGGACCCGCCGTCCTTGCCTATCTTTATAGCGGCCTTACTGCCTCGAGCATGGGTAAGCCTCCTTTTGGTTGCGCACTTGTCTTGAATTACTGGCTTGATTTGCACTTCAAATTCGACCACCGCGAGGGAATGCCAACTGCTTCGAAGCTCTTCCAATAAAGCCCTCTTCATCACATAGCCGACGTGTTAGGCTTCGGTGGTACTGTAGTGAACCGCGTTCTGTGGCTGAAGAAACGTGAAGACTGGCGGTCTCACTTCCGCACCGTGACACAAGGCTTCTTTACTTGCGCACCGGCATGCTTGCTTTCGCTTGATCTCCTCATGAGGCCTTCTTCTGAAGTTGATCTCCAACTGATCGGTGCAACCGAGTTCGTCCTTTATAACGCGCATCGGTGCTGCCTCCAGGTCGGCATTCCACGCCATTCGTTCCCACTATCGACTGGCATCGTTCCTTTGAAGAAGAGAGAGTTGGGTACTGAAGCGGATGCGAAGGAAGCGAAGGCCGTCAAAGCACCCTGGAAGACAAGTGTTGCGGGAAAGGCCTAAGCGCATGTGGGGGAAGAATGCGAGCTGTGGAGAGTTTATGTGACCGAACTGGGGAAGTTAAGGCCTAAGGCGCCTAAACCCCTGATGTAGCCTATTCTGCTTTTCTGATGGAATAAAATCTGGCATGGATGTTTTAGACCCTTGTCCCCTTAATTATTATTATCTTTTTTGTGGTTTTTCTTTTTCTTTGTGTTTTTTCTTTTGTTTGGATTATATACATACTCTTATCTTTTTCCTTTTATTATCATTTTTTTGAAGTTTTTATTATGGGGGCATCCAGGGTCCTGGACGCCCCTAATTTTATAATAATTTTTTTTAGTTTTTTTTTATTTTGGGGGCGTCCAGGGTCTTGGATGCCCCTATTTTTTATTTATTTTATTTTTTTTATTTTGGGGGCGTCCAGGGTCCTGGACGCCCCTAATTTTTTTGAATTTTGAAAAAAATAAAAAATGTGGGGGCGTCCAGGCGCCTAGATGCCCCAAAGAAGGTACATTCTACATATAAGGGCTGCCCCCCCCCTTTGCTCATTTACTGTTCATTCAGACGACCCAGTCAAACCAGACGACCCATTCTCAGTCCCAATGGAGCAAGGAGGCCCGAGCCAGGGTGGAGAGAAGCGCAAACGACGGGCTCGTCGTCCGAGGAGGCTGAGGGACGATGCCGAGGCGGCTGCGGCGGCGGAGGAGATTGCCGCGGAGGAGGAGGCTCCTCTTTTGGCCGTGGAGGCTGCAATGGACGCTGGCGACGCGGCAGAGGACGATCACGACCCGGTAAGCTCTTTAGACTTCCATTCTATTGGTTCACTGGGCTAAAAGGGCGGACGAGAGGCTGTGTGGAGAACGCCGGGGGTGAGGGAAGGAGGCGTCCAGGGGCCTGGACGCCTCCACATTTTCTTTTTTCTTTTTTTATTTATTTATTTACGTTAATAATAGAAATAGAATTAAAAATAAGGAGGCGTCCTGAGCATGGGACGCCTCCATGATAATATATATATTTTTTATTTATTTTTGTTTTGGTTTTTGGGTTTTTCTAAAAATAAAATAAAGAAAAAGTAAAGGAGGCGTCCAGGGTTTTGGACGCCTCCAAAAAAAGACATAAATATTTTTTAAAAAATAAAAATAAAATAAAATACATAAGTAGTATATACAGTGTTATTGTTCATAATGCTGATGTGTTCTTTGTTGGTTTTGTGGTATGCAGGGTGTGATGAAGGGCCGGATTAGCTGGTCCCTAGTGGTGGCGGCATACCGTGGGCTGCCAGACTTTCAGAGGGCGCGTGTGGACGCCATGGGCTTTGGAGCTTTCCTTCGGATCGAGCCCTTTCGGCTCGACCTTCCTCTTATCCAGGCATTGAGGGAGCGGTGGCACGCACCGAGCCGGGCGTTTCTGATGCCCTGGGGGCACATGGTGCCGACACTCGAGGACGTGGCTCGGATCACCGGGATACGGGTTGACGGAGAGGCGGTGAGCGGGGTCACCTACCCCGACTATCGAGAGAGTGCCCTGGACCTGCTGCGGTTAGAGACGAGCGTGACTGATAGAGACAACAGGGTAGTCGGCCGAGTGGAGATTATGGAGGCGCTCGGATTCGTCGACCCGCGCCAACGGGTTAGCGAGACTGGAGCGGAGTTTCTGGCACGACTGGAGGGAGATGCCCGTGCAGCTTTCACCCAGGACCCGAGCGAGCGGGAGCTGGTGGACCTAGACCTCCAGAGGTTTCTTTTCTTCTTCTTGGGCCGCCTTCTGCTGGGGACAAAGGGGGATGGCATCCACTGCCGTTTCCTCGGGATCCTGGCGGACCTTGACAGAGTGGGGCACTACGCGTGGGGAGCGGCTCTGCTTGCCCATTTGATTGCCGATCTCTCCCAGACTTCGGAGAAGGAGATGATAGTCAGTGGCTTCGCACCTTTTCTCCAGGTAAACATTTTATTTATGCATTCTACCGTAGTTAAATATGTAATTACTCGTGCTAATGATGTATGATGGATGCAGGTGTGGAGCTATTACTATTTCCTGATGGGGAGGGCTAGGCATGGGAACAGGAGGGCCGTGCCTCTGGCGCGACAGTGGAGGCCGGTCGTGGTAGCGGCACCACACAGCTACCAGCTGTCGTCACTTCGTCAGGAGCTGAGCGAGTATCCCGAGGCCATGGTATGATGCGTATGATTTTTTGTGTGTTTATGCATGTGACTGAATGGTAACTAACATGATGTGTGTATGGTGATGCACGTGGTGTGGAGACCCTACCTGGGCATGGGCGACGTTGGCCAGCCTTGGGTTGTAGCGGGTCTTCCTCGTTTCAGGCGGGACGTGTGGGTCCATTGCCTGAACGAGATCGAGCCGCTTCGGCTGAGGCTGGTTATGAGGACATTGGGGCTAGCCCAGGAGTGGGTTGATGTAGATGAGCCGGCCCGCATTGGGCGGAAGACCAAGGGGAAGGCGAAGATTGTGGACTGGCGTACGCGCTTCCCAGCACAGTACCAGGACTGGCAGCAGGGCGGGGTCCCAGTGGTGTCCCATGTACAGGACAGTACTGATTACCTGAGACGGTACCGGGCTACGTACGGGGACCGCCTCTTCCTTGGTGGTATGGCAGGGGTAAGTGAAATGAAAATGATTCACCCTTCTATATGTATATGCATGTGGCACTAACTTATGTGCAATGCAGGATGCTCGTGACAACATGATCGCCGACCTGCGGGCCCAGCTGGCTAACGCCAGGCGGCAGTTAGTGGCCATCCGACAGGAGTTGGAGATCCTGGTGAGTCTATACAATGCATTTTTTGTGACCTGGATTTTTGATGCTTAGCCTTTGACCGACGTTTGCCCCATGTTTCAGCGGGCCCACCTGGCAGCGACAGCCGTGATGGCTGGTGGAGCGGGTTCCAGTTCGTGGGGCCCTCCCCCGGAGGTTTCTGCCCTCCAGGAGCAGCTGGCGTATGCGGTGGCTCGGGCTGAGGAGGCCGAGCGTGACCGTGAGGCTCCAGTGAGTGTTTGCTTGACCTCGACTCTCCTTCCGGCTGCTCTCCTTTTATCATTGTTCTCTTACGGTGCATGCGCGCTTTGACAGGTGGCCGAGGTCCGAGAGGCCCTGGCGCGTGTTGTTCGTGCCGAGCAGGAGCGCGACGCTCGGGTGGCGGAGCGTGACGCCCGGATTGTGGAGCTGGAGGAGGAGCGTCGACGGGAGGCTGAGGAGCTCCCTCGTGACGTGCTGGATCTGCGGATCGCCCTCGAGCTGTCGAGGAGGGAGGCGGTGAGAGAGAGAGAGGAGAGGGAGAGAGAGAGAGGGAGGAGCGACAGCGGGATCAGACCGAGAGGAGGGCTCTGGAGGCCCAGCTACTGGAGCTCCGATTGAGTCTCGACACGGCGGAGGGGAGGCTTCGGGAGAGCGAGGAGCGGTACCAGAGGGCGAAGGAACGCGGGACGCGACTTCATCAGTCTGGTTCTTTTTCCATGGGCAGCTATCTGGTTTCTTCGGCCGAGGAGCATCGTCGCGCCTTCGAGGCTAGAGTGCCACCGCAGGGCGAGGCGAGCACGGCTTCTCAGGGTTCGCAGAGGCCCCCTAGGGATCCCCGGCAGAGGAGGGAGGAGAGAGATGACCAGGAGGGTGGCAGCGAGAGTTAGAGAGTTGCTTGTACACGTCACCCTTCTCACTGTATGATGTACTTTGACTATTATATGAAATAGATTTCGTGTGGCGTGCCCTTTTCTTTCCCGCACTTTCTTTTGCACCACGTTGTTTACGCTTCACGAGACTTTTGCCCTGGACAGAAGGGAACTACTTTGCACGGGGGGATTATGTTCCTTTCTCCCTTTTTGGGTGCGTCCAGGCACGAGGACGCGTCTTAATCCTTGAATTCAAATTTAAAGCGTCGGGTGGCCTTTCTTCTCCCGTGCCTTACCCGCAAACGAGCCCGCCTTCCGCCGAAACTCGCTTGCGCCCTTTTTCATCTTCCTCCTCTTTTGATCGATGGAGTTCGGTGGGCCCGACCATGGTGAAGGTGGAGAGGGACGCGGGACCCCTCGCCCAAGGAGGGACGCGCCAGAGCACAGAACGGCGTCTATGGAGGAGGAAGGGCTGCTTCGGGCCCCCGAGGGACCCGAGGGGCCCGATGTCGCCGAGGGAGGTGAACACGGTCTGGTAGGTCCTCCAATCTCTTCCTCTTTGATCCATTTTGAGTTTTGAAGCAAGGCATGTGAGGGGGAAAGGGTTCGGCGAGTGTTGCACTCAAGTGATGGACGCGTCCTAGACAGGGGACGCGTTCTTTATTATGATGCGAGGTCCTCCTTCCTTGGTGCAGGACATGGCGAGGACCCTGGGCCTGGCAGATGAGTGGGCGAGTGCGGACGAGCCGAGCCGCGTCAGGAGGGAGAGTCGCGGCAAGGCGAGGCTCGAGGACTGGCACGTACGTCTCCCTGGACAGCAAGGGAGTGTATTGGTGCAGGACATCACCGACTTCCTGCGGCGGCAGAGAGAGAGTTATGCGGGACTTCCTCAAGCTGGGGACACGTGTGGCATCGGCGGCTCGCGCGCCCAACTGTCAGAGGCTAGGCGGCAGCTGGCCGTCGCTCAACATGAGCTGTCGCTCCTGGTAAGTTACGTGCCGCACTTTTATCTTCAGATTTTGGAGTTTCACTAACGGCCGTTGTTTATTTTGTTCCAGCATGCCCAGCAGACAGCGACAGCGGGGATGATTGGTGGCGCATCTTCCAGTTCCTCGGCCCCTTTTCTTGAGATTGCCTCCCTCCGGGAACAACTTGCCGGTGCGGTGGCCCGCGCGACCCGGGCGGAAGAGGAGCGTGATGCCTGGGTGGCGACTGTAGCGAGCTGCGGCATCGTGGTGAGGAGAGGCCTTCTCCAGACATCCTGGAGTTAAGGGTTCTTCTGCAGATGATGAGGAGAGAGGCAGAGAGAGAGAAAGCCGAGAGAAGGTCCGAGCGACAGCGGGATCAGACCGAGAGGAGGGCCTTGGAGGCCCAAGTGACGGAACTCCAGCTGGGCCTTCAGGCCGTCGTGCAGAGGCTAGGAGGGATGGAGACGCGCTACGAGAGAGCGCGAGAGTTCGGGGAGCGACTCCGCCAGTCCGGTCGCTTTGCCTCTAGTGGCTTCTTCGCCACGCCAGGGGAGGAGCAGCAAGTCACTGCTGCGGAGCAGGCGCCAAGAGGCGAGGCAGGTGCTGCTGCACGAGGATCCCAGAGGCTTCTGAGGGACCCGCACCTCAGGGGAGAGGAGGGGAGCGCCCAGAGAGATGAGTGATGGTGAGGATCGGCGAGCTGGTGGACTCGCCACCTCTCTATGATTGTAGTGTTTATGACAGCTTATGTAGAATTATGAATGGAGTGATTTAATTTTCTACTGCTCGTTTGTTCTCTTGTGCGTTCCTTCTTCCCTACACTTCTCCTCCTTTGCACTGTTCCCATGTGATGGGTCTGCCGAGACTCCGTCCCGAGTGGAGAATCGCGTCTTGTTGTGACCATTTTCCACAGGAATCTGCCGTCGAAGTCAATAATGACGGCCCTAGTCCCTTTTCCCGGATGTTGTGTCAAATTTTGCGGGCGTCCTCCAAAACATGATAGGGTATCCCTAGACAACATAGGGTGCTAGTCGTCATATTCTTCGTCCAATCAATCACCCTGTGCGAGCGGTGAAGTGATACACGAGATCGCATGGCAGGTGCCTCATCGTGAGGGCTATCATTAACAGGTGATGGAGGCAATCTTGGCCTGCACTCCTTCCATTTCTATAAATTCGTGTCCCTTTTATCCTCCCAGGTATATCAAGAGCTAACTCGAGGAGCACAAGTTCTCACGGGAGAGGAGGAGATCAAAATTCCGAGAGTTGGATGGAGGGTGAATCTTCCCACTCCTCGAAGAGAAGCAGATCCAGTGGTAGTAGTTCCAGGAGGCTTTCGGACCTCGAAGGTCACTTCAGCGAAAGGGCCCAATCACAACTCGTAAGACAAGTTTTCCTGCCCCTTTTTTTCATTCTTCTTTTTTTCTTCCTTTCTTTCTGACCAAACCTGCATGCGTAGAGTGTGATGAAATCACAGATCTCATGGGAGTTGGCAGTGGAAGCATACCGAGGTCTCCCAGATTTTCAGAAGGCCAGGTTAGACGTGATGGGTTTTGACACCTTTCTTCGGATCGAGCCGATCCAGCTCGACCTGGTCCTGATCCAAGCCTTGTGTGAGAGATGGGACCCAGTGAGTCGGGCATTCCTGATGCCCTGGGGGCACATGGTGCCCAGCTTGGAGGATGTGGTCCGGATCACAAGCCTGAAGGTGGAGGGCGAGGCAGTGACCGGAGTCACTTACGCGGACTACCGAGAAGGTGCCCAGAAGTTACTGGGTTTGGACCTAGATGGTCGAAAAAATAGGTCGGTAGCTAGGGCATCCCTCATGGATGTATTAGGGCTCAATGACACTCGTCGGCGGGACGATGAATCCTTAGAAGAGTTCATGGAAAGGATGGAAATAGGATGCCGTGCCGTGTACTGCACAGATTTCGGTAACTGGGAAAGATGCAACATAGATTTGAGGAGATTTCTCCTCTTCCTTTTGGGGAGATTGGTACTGAGCTCGAAAGGGGATGGTATCCAATGTCGCTTCCTGGAGCTTCTATCAGAACTTGAAAGAGTAGGGTACTATGCCTGGGGAGCCGCCATGCTGGCACACTTGTTTGCAGGCCTGTTCCAAGAAGCGGATCGTGAGATGGCTGTGAGTGGTTTCACACTATTCATCCAGGTATTTTTGGTTTTGCTTGTTTTGTATTTTTTTTCTTATTTTTTTGCAAAGTACTGATGACCTGCGCCGAGCAGCTGTGGAGTTATTATTACCTCCCCATGGGGAGAGCTCGGCATTGGCGACCCGCGATGGTGCCGCTAGCCAGGCGGTGGGAATCCATCATGAGTGCGGCACCCCTAACCTACCAACTGATGGTGCTAAGGCGGGAGCTACAGGAGTTCCCTGCAGCGATGGTAAACTGGAGACCCTACTCAGACATGGTCGATGCCGACCAGCCGTGGGTTCTAGCAAGTCGTGCCCGGTTTGGACGGGAACTGTGGATGCACTGCCTGAATGAAATTGAGCCGCTTCGGCTACGATTGGTTATGAGGACTTTAGGACTGGCTCAGGAATGGGTGGATACGGCTGCGCCACCTCGTGTCGGGAGAAAGACGCGAGGACCGGCGACCTGCATTGACTGGCGCGTGCGGTTCCCTGAACAGTATGAAGACTGGCAACGGGGTGGCACAATTGTAGAATCACAGGCACGGGATAGCGAGGATTACCTGCATTTATACAAGATAAGGTATGCAGAGTGGTTCCAACCCCGGGGATTTGTGGAGGTAGGTTTCCCCTTTTTCTCTTTTCTTATTTCTCCCCTTTTTTTTTGGTGGAAATGCTGACTCGTATGGCTGCAGGATATCCGTGATACCATGATAGCGAATTTACGAACTCGCTTGGCAGAGATGGAGCAACAGTTGGGCGATGCCCGCGGAACTACGAGCGCCTTGGTAGGTGTACAGTGCGTTCCTAATTAAAACCCCAGATTCCAGATGTTGGCTGCTAATTCACGCGGTCGTAGCATGCCCAGATTGGCGCGGCTTCCCCAGCGATGGGAGTAGGTGGTGCCTGTTCCAGCTTGTGGATTCCCACCTCAGAACTCGACTTGCTTCATGAGCAACTTGCTCATGCCACGTAGCGTGCTGCGGAGGCAGAAGGGATGCTCTGTATACAGGTAAAAGTTTCAGTGTTGAGTTCTCTTTGTTTACGCCTTATCGCGTATCTGAGATGGTACACTCGGCAGGAAAAGGAGACGGAAGAAGCGCTTGCCACGGCTGCGCAAAAGGAGGCTAGGATAGCAGAATTGGAGAGGGAACTGCGGCGTCATCCTGATGACGACTCCTCTAGGGATGCCGTGGAACTGAGGATCACTCTCCAGTTGGAGAGGGAAGACCGCGAGAGAGAACGTGCAGAGAAAGAAAGAGACGCAGAGAGAGAAAGAGCCAACAGATTGACTGAAAGGGAGGAACGAAGGGCCATGGAGGCCCAACTATTCGAACTCCGAATCAGTCTTGGCCTTGTTGAACAGTGGCTGAGAGATGGTGAGGAGCGCTACCGAAGAGCACGAGAGCGTGGCTTTCGTGTTGGTAGCTTCTCTGCTGCTTCCGTGGATCAACGCCGGGGTGTCGGAATAGGAAGGGGAGTACAGAGCGGTAGGAGTACCGCTTTTCGTAGTTGGGTAGCACCTTTGAGAGCGTTGTGCCCGGAGAGTAGTGGGACGAGTAATGCAGAGAGAGAGGGCGGAACTTGATGTAATTTTTTTGGTTTTTTTGGAATAAAATACAAGGTTCGGTTTGTTTGTTTTTCACCTTTGCTTCTGTTGTCTGAATCCCTGCACACATCACTAAAACAAACAAATCAGATTTTCTGTTCTGACTTGGCCCCTTGCTCAATAAGCAAATGGTCACTGTGACTGTTCTTGATAACTTGTCAAGGGGCCAAGCCTTTATTTAACGAAGGCAAGGGAAAGATGCGGTGATGATAAATGCGACAGGCAAGCACACGAATGCAAGCGGTATTTTAAAAAAAAGTGAGATGCTGCACGCAAAATGTAAAATTGATTTGTTTTTCTTTTTTATATTTGGCATTTTTTTTGTTTTATCATAAAAAAGATTTTTTTGTTTACAAATATGTACATTTTCTCTTTTCCATTTTTTTTGTTGCTTTTATCATTTCGATTTTTTTTGTTGCTAACGCCCGGTAAGCACCCACATGGCACCTAACCTACGTGAGAATAGGGGTTTCTTACTAACCTCCCAGGTATCCTAAGTGCACATCTAGGTTGATTTGGGCCTCTAGACCCCTCGAATGATGATCCCGCCGGCTAAGACTTACCCTGATGATAATACTGTCATGCCATGCTTAGGCTCCCAGTCGCTTCCGTCCACAGGGATTCACCCAAAAGGTGTTTGAGGTAAGAGATTTGCCCGACCCGGGTCTGTTTCCTCACAACTCTAGATGGTATATGATGGAACACCCTGGAACCCTCACGACCAACCGCGCGACGTTGACCCGGAATCAGACGCCGTCGCACCCATAGGTGAAGCGCTTGCATTGGCCTAAGCCCGAGGTTAAACAAGAAGACATCAAGGCGGTAAACAGGGGTCTTGACCAGCCAGAAACACGGAGACTCCTTCGCAGCGATAGCTTTTGCTTTTCAAAGTAGACAGCCAAATGTGTATATTAAAATAAGGTCGTAGACCCTAGGCAGTTTTCACCCTTCAGAAACTCCATCGAACCTTCATCTTTAGAGGGAGAAGGAAGAGTGTAGGGGATAAACCTCCCCGAGAGGACCGGCAAAGCTGTTAACCCGGCGAGCGAATAAGGGCCCATTAACTCTTTCCTTTCGGACAACTTCAGACCAAATCTCGAGCATTTACATTCCACGGCCCCTTTTGTGGATTCAGACTTTTGCTTTGAGGGGTTCCGTTTATCGCAACAGGCACGGTCACGACCAGGCTTTTCTCTTGATTTTGATTTTGTATTTCTTTTTGTGAGGGAGATATAGTCGTTTGACGTTTGTGGGCTCCCTTTTTGTATGCCTGCGGGGACACTGCCCTCTTCTCGTGCTCTGATCGATGCTTGAAAAAATGGATCCTACTCTTGCCTTTGGGGTTTGAGTTTCGGTTTCTCATGCTCAGCGTTTTAAGGGCGCCGACTGTCTCATTTGGTCGAAGAGAAAAGAATAAAGATTACAGCTTTCGGAGATCTTCTGGGTGGGGCCCCACCGTAGGTGATGCTACCGACTTTTTTTTTTGAATAAAATACATAAGTGAGAACATGTTAGCTTCCTTCGAGCGAGCATAGGCCGACGTGGCCGGACAGGAATCTCCACGGTTCTGGAAAACCAAGACCCGATGCCTACCAAGCCTTAATGGGCCCTATCCTAACATGAAGGTTAGATGCAGAGACTTAACTACATGGTGACTGCCAGGCATCGGCATTTTAAATTTTCCATATTTTTAGTGGTTTTCAATATTTCTTTATTTTTGATGTTTTTATCTTTTCATCATTTTTTTTGTTTGTTTGGTTTGTGCTAAGGGTAGTATTTCTTAAGATAAAGCCCATTCAGAGGGTGGGATAACTCGGTCCCTTCGGCGTTGATTAGCTTGTAGGCATTGCCGGGGTACACGGCTTGAATTACAATGGTCCTTCCCAATTGGGTTGGAGCTTAGAACCCGGCCCTCCAGGTTTGACAAAAATTCTTTTTACGACCATCTCACCGACTTTGAATTTTCTTTCAACGACTTTCTTTTGGTAAAAGTGAGCGAGTCTATTTTGATACACACGCGCGTGTTCGGCAGCGGCCAGCCGCTTCTCATCCAAGAGTTCCAACTGGGCGAGGAGTGAATTACGATGATCGTCGAGGGGAAATTCCTCGTCCAATTGTACCCTGAGAGAAGGGATCAGAGTCTCATACGGGACTACCGCTTCCATACCATAAGTAAGGGCAAATGGAGTCTGCCCGGTGGGGGTACGGATTGAAGTGCGATAGGCCCATAGGGCTTCGATAAGTTTTTCTGGCCAGTCTGAAAACTTACTAGACTCGCAGGTTTTTTTGATGATTTTGAGCAATGTTTTATTGGTGGCCTCCGCTTGGCCGTTACCTTGTGGGTAATAAGGCGATGAATGATGCAATGTAATTGCGTACCTTTTGCAGAGGTCCTGTAGGTCCTGAGAAATGAACTGTGGCCCATTGTCGGTGACGATCGTGCTTGGGACGCCGAATCTGGCGAGGATGTTCTTCATGATGAACTTGCAGACTGTTGACGCCTTGATTTCTGCATAAGCTTCGGCTTCGGCCCATTTGGTGAAGTATTCCGTCGCAGTAAGGATGAAAGATTTCTGCTTGGTGAGGGAATTGGGATCACCTAGGGGACCAATAATGTCGAATGCCCACATGGAGAAAGGCCATGGGGAGGATATTGGATGAAGTGAGGAAGATGGTGAATGGATTTTATCGGCGTGAAGTTGACACTTGACACACCTACGGACATAGACAGCACAATCCTCTTCCATAGTGGGCCAATAAAAGTCTTGGCGAATGATCTTCTTGGCGAGCATCTGACTATTCACGTGGCCACCGCACACACTCGAGTGCGTCTCCTCTACATATTTCCAAACCTCATCGTCACCAAGACATCTTAACAGAATACCAGTAAGGCTCCTCCTATAGAGTAGACCTCCAACCAATGTATATTTCTGAGCCACCCTTCTTATGGCTTTCTTGTCCTCTGTGGTGGCCCCTTCAGGATAAGACTGATCTTGGCAGTATTTGACGATTTCATAGAACCATGGTTTCTCTTCATCAGCTAGTTCTTCTTCGGCGTCTGCCAACATGATCTCCCTCTTCTCAAGGATATCTTCCTGCAGGATCTTTCTTGCTATCCTGTCTTTGATATTTACGTAGGAAGCATCATCGATTGCAGGGGCGTGAAGTTTGTAGATGGAAATGGACTTAAACCATCTTCCTAGAGGGAACCTTATGGATGATGCCAACGAGGCGAGGGCATCGGCGAGAATATTCTGATGACGAGGGACATGAACAAAGATCAGTTTTGTGAACAGTTTGGCAAAGGCAGCAGTGAGTTCTTGGTATGGCTTGAGTTTGGGATCGCGAGTGCGATATTTAGTGAGCACCTGGCGAAGGATGAGTTGGCTATCACCTACGACTCGTAACTCAGTGATACGAAAAGAATGAGCGAGTTCTAGGCCAGCTAGAAGAGCTTCATATTCGGCTATATTGTTGGTGACTGGAAATTTGAGTTGGTATGCCAATGGGAATGTGAGGCCTTCGGGCGACAGGAGGGCGATGCCGATTCCTCTCCCTTGAGAATTCAGAGCTCCATCAAAATATAGTGTCCATATTGGCTCCTCTGATTAGTTGACGGACATTAGTTCCTCATCTGGAAACTCTGATTAGACGGGATCGAACTTGGGAAGAGGATGGTGAGCGAGATGCTCGGCTATGGCATAGCCTTTAATCACCTTTTGCTGGATGTAGGTGATGTCGAACTGAGAGAGAAAGCTTTTCTAGCGTGCTAGCCTATCCGTAAGGACGGATTTCTCCAGAAGGAATTTGACAGGATTCATTCGAGCAATCAAGTGGACCTCATGAGCCAAGAAGTAGTGCTTCAATTTTTGCACTACCCAAACGAGGGCAGCACAGGTTTTCTCTATGACGGTGTACTTCTGCTCACAGGGATTGAGAAGTTTGGACAAGTAATAGGTTGCCCGTTCCTTGCCTACTTCATCAGCTTGTGCGAGGACGGCTCCCACGGAGTCATCCAAGACTGAGACGTAAAGGACCAGAGGTTTTTCTGGTTTAGGTGGAATGAGAACGGGTGGACTAGCCAGATATTCCTTCAACCCTTCAAAAGCTTTCTGACATTTAGAATTCCAGTGGAATTCTACTCCTGGCTTGGTCAACTCGTAGAGAGGTCTACACCTTTGTGAATGTTGGGACACAAACCGACGAATAAACTGCAACCTCCCGATTAGACCTCAGACTTCCCTCATATTTTTGGGAGGCGGCATATCCCTGATAGCCTTGGCTTTGTCGGGATCTATCTCGATCCCTCTCTTACTCACAATGAACCCCAGCAATTTACCCGACGACACACCAAACACACACTTTTTCGGGTTCATTTTCAATTGGAACTCCCTTGACCTCTGCAAGACCTTAGCCAAAACTTCTGGATGTTCCATCCTGGTCCTTGATTTAACCAATAAGTCATCCACATACACTTCCAGATATATGTGCATCATGTCATGAAATATGGCCTTCATAGCTCTTTGGTAAGTAGCTCCAGTATTCTTTAACCCAAACGGCATGACCACGTAACAGTATGTTCCCCAAGGGGTAGTGAATGACGTCTTTTCCTGATCCTCTTCTGCCAAACGAATTTGATTGTATCCTAAAAATCCATCCATAAAAGAGAGGGTCTCATAACCTGCCGTGTTATCGATCAACACATCAATGTGAGGCAAGGGAAAATCATCCTTTGGACACGCGCGGTTAAGGTCCCGGAAGTCGATGCAAATCCTGACTTTCCCATCTTTCTTCATGACCGGGACAATGTTCGCCACCCATTGAGGATAAAGAACGACTCTAATGAACCTGGCTTTGTGGAGCTTATCGACCTCTTCTTTCATTTTCAAAGCCATTTGAGGGTGGAAATGCCTTAACCTTTGTTTTACCAAGACGGACCTTGGTTTTAAGGTTAAACGGTGTTCGACCAGGGTTGAATCTAGACCCGGCATATCCTCATAGCTCCATGCAACTGTGTCCTTATATTCCTTGAGAACTCTAATTAATGCCTCTTCTTCAGAGGGTGGTAGGTTGTCACTTATGAGGATGATCCTAGGGTCTTCCTCAGTTCCCAAGTTGACTTCTTTGGTGGATTCTTCTACGGCGGTTGACGGCTCGTCGAATCTCCTCATTCCACTAGCGTATGCGCCCGCCGCATCCTCATATTCTTCACCCGCATCTTCAGTGGGGCATTCTTCATCCGTGATCTCGTAGACTCCATACCCTTCATCAAATGCACAGTCGCCCTCACATTCTATTTCTGGTAGCTGGATGGGATTTTCTAACAATTGGGGGATGGCAAGAAGGGCCTGGCACCTAGCGGCTAAATCCAGATGGAATCGACGAGGGATCTGCCTACCCTTGAATTTCTTCCTAGGTACTACCCTTGGCCCATCATTCCTAGATTGACTGACATTATTTACAGAAGAAGAGGAAGACGAAGAGTATGGTGTAGAATGTACAGGAGAAGACCCCTCAGAGGAGGGGTAGAAAAGGTCACTCATCAGACCTTGGACGGGTGGTCCGCAAGGGGGGACGCACCCGTGGGAGATGTAGGAGGTTTCCTCAACGAAGATGTGTTGTTGGGGAGTTTGAAAATTGACGTTTTTTTTTCGTTTTCATTTTTGATGACAAAACAGTGAAAAGAAATCGGAGGAGAAAGAAAAGTGGTTATGGCTAGAGAATTGTGAGGCTCATAGAGCAGATCATGGTTGAAGACCTGGTGCGGGTTGATGAGCCCGCGTAGGTATGTAAGCAGAGAAGGGGATCTGGGAAGATCATCAGACAATTGTCTGGCCCAGAAAGATGATATCAGCAAAGGCTGAGACGAGTGGATGGAGAAGATGGCGGCTAATGAGCCGTCGACGGCAATGTTGAGGACGGATGAAGATCCGTCGATGACAGGGTCCTTCTGGCGAGGACGAGGATAGTTTGGGACCTTGGCAAGAGTGGTAATATTCTCTGGTATTTTGGAGATCAATGGTGGTCCTTCAAGCTGCGGAGACGAGAACATCCTTTCTAGTGCAACGGAAATGTCCCGTATGTCGAACCATTTGTTCCACTCGCATTCTGGATCTTTGATCTTGCCTCTTTTGGTGATCCTCGGACATTTTTCAGCCAAATACACAGCATGTGATCCCCCATATGCTTCTCGTGGGTAATCTCCCATCTGAACAACGGGCCCTCTGTTGAAGTGGTTTGATAGAGTCCATGTGAGGGGCTTCCAATCCGCCTTGAACGGTCCTTTGAAGCCTAGGCCAAACCTACAGTTCGGCCTAATTTCCTTTGGCGGTTTGAGCATACCCTGTAATTGTGCGCCCAGACCTTTACCCTGTTGATAGTCAATGTTCCTCATAATCTCCCACCCTTTGGAGTGAAAAGGGAGATATGATGTTGTGGTTGCCCTGACCGGCTCCTTTGGTGCTAGTGGAACGTGAGATAGATCACGCACGTCCAGCAATGACAATATGGGCCGATGAGATGGCCACACAGAGGGCAGAGAGGTGTTGATAGCATCCACTGTGTGAAGGACAGGTGTACTGATCACTTTAATAATCCTCCCATTGTAAGGAAACTTCAGGCACTGATGGTTGGTGGAAGGCACAACGTCCATGGCTTCGATGTAAGGGTGACCCAGTATAGCCTTGAATGTGGGGTCCATGTCGAGGACATGGAATTCCGTGGGAATTAACATGGGGCCTAGTTCTGCCTTCAGAATAATCATCCCCTGCGGCGGCCTTTTGCTATTGTCATAAGCCGTGACCGTGATCGAGGAAGGTCTTATTTGTTCCTCGTTGACCCCACACAACTGAAGGGTGTCCATGGAGATCACATTTATGGATGCACCCGTGTCCACAAGACACGGGTTTATGGATACCTGTTGGCACTCAAAACATGATCCTTTGGCAACCAAGCCGCAAAGATGAATGATACGGCCCACTGAAGCACGGAAGCCAATAAAGATCAACTTATCAAGGGGACCCCTCAAGCTGACAAAGCCCCGAGCCACCTTGAAGGGAACGTCGGGGACTTTACCTCAGGAGAGCCGAAGTGAACCCGCAACCAACCGGCAGCGCGATCAAGCCTGCCCAATGATCCGGCATCGACCTCGTCATGCCGCTACCCCACATCCGTCGCCCGACCAAGGACGACGGTCTACCCAATGACTCTCCTAAGGAGGAAGAATGTCCTCGGCCATCCGAAACAAGGGGGCCAAAGGTTCTGTCAGCAGAAGACCCCGATTACCCGGCACGGGTTCGGCTTCTCGCCATAGTGGGCCCGTTAGTGGCCGATTGATCACCAATTCAAGGTGGAATTGTCCAGGATGTAACGTCATCCTGTAAGGAAGCTTCGAGCACGAGTCCGTCTCAGCCAGAAGCACAAATCACAGTGCCGAAGACTGTGTCAGTAGGACACCCGTGTGCTCGGACCGGACACACACGAAGTCTTGTTTAAGGCCATTCGTCCTATCAAGAGCTTCGTGAACACCCCATCAAGGCCCTTCGATGGCCAGGGCGAGGGGAACAGTCGACGGGAGCTTCCTGAATCATCTCCGGGCCTACCGGACTGACACGCCAAGTGAATAGGTTAAAACGGCGCCGTCAAACTGGCGCGCAAAGAACAAAAGGGGGTGTTCCCCGACGCCGTCAATCCGGCACGCAAAAGCCAGATGGGCCCCTTCCCCGGCGCCGTCAACCCGGCGCGCAAAAGCCAGATGGGGCCCTTCCCCGGCGCCGTCAACCCGGCGCGCAAAAGCCAAATGGGGCCTCTCCCCGGCGCCGTCAATCCGGCGCGCCTCTTCCTGGGGCGCCATTTTAACCCCAAGGCTATATATAGCCTGTCGATAGAAGAGATCAAGAGAGAGAAGATCAAGGGGGACCCGATCAAGAGAGGAAGCGGAATCAAAAAGAAAGAAAAGGGAAATAGAAAGAAAGGGGGGAGGTCCAGGGGTGCTTCTTTTCTGAAGGAGTTCCCGGCTGAAGTCCCTCGGCGGCCGCCACCCTCTTCCGCTCGAGCTCCCCGGTGTCGGAGAGGACGATCGACTGCTTTCCTGCCTTCTAGGTGGGTCGTCGTCGTGTTCCTCGTCGAGTCTCCCCGCTTCTGTTTTGCTGTATTCGCCCCAGGGCTGCAATGTAAATGAAGAAAAGGGGAGGGGCGATGATACGAGCCTTTCCTCCCCCTTTTTCCTCATCTTTCCTTCTGCCTTTTTTTTATTCCGTATGTAATCGTTTCTTCGATTAATGGAAACAGCGGCCGATTGACAACGACGGCGCCAGAATCTACGTGCTCTGCATACACATAACTGTGTCTTCCATGGGATGAATAAAGAGTTGCTCTGATTGATGTTGTATCTCTTCCTCCCGCTCTCCAATCCTCCTTCGAGCGTGCATTTAATGATGTCTCCAACATATGTATATACTCTCGTATAACCGATTTCTCCGACATTGGTTATGCCTTCGGGCTACATGAATCATTCACCCCCCTCCCCGGGGTTGTCTCCCTTTCGAGTTTGATGCAACGGCTGGACTCAGCATTGAATATTTTATGGGCTTTGCGAGCAGAGATGTACTTGTGTGCATATCTCTGTCTGGTCTCCCCCTAGGGAATAAGGTTCTTCACCATCCCCATTATGCTCTGTTTCATAGACCAGGGGGATGGGAAGAATCCTTGGATGGCTTCCAGTCGTTCGACGGTGAGCCCCATGTGGGTTTGTTCTCGAATGTCATATATACGTATATGTATATCGGTACCCCGGGCTATGCGCCGGCTACATATTCTGCTGGTGATTGACTTGCTCGATCCGTGGGGCTCCATCATTTCAATGTATTTCTAGGCAATTAGCTTGTCTGTCTGGCATCGTCAAGCGAAGTTTCATACTGCTTCCTGTTATGTCATTTGTACTTTGATGGGAGTATGCTATGTAGCATCACTCCAGCATCCGGGGAGGGGGGACATTCCCCAAATCATGTTTTCACCAATCATTCGGTTGACAGAGGGATCGTCTCTCGATGACAAATCTCCCTGTGGACCACTGGGTGTACAATAATGGGGCTAAGCCCTACAGTTCAGAATCTGCAGTCCTTAACGGACTCGACAGTGACCGTGGGTGGTGTTCCCCTCGTAGGCTAGCCCTCGGGGATTCCTTCCCTGTATGGTCGTCCCGATTCTAGTGTTGTGGTGACTCGGGTCGCGTGCCCCTCGTAGGCTAGCCCTCGGGGTTTTCGCTCCCATATCGAGTCGCCTCACTCACTCACCGTTACCCACGGACTCGGTGCCCCTAGCAGGCTAGCCCTCGGGGTTTTCCTATCCGTTTGGGTCTACCGGCCGCCGTGTGCCACCCGGCTTTTAGGGGTTTACTCCGCCACGTGAGTACTCCCTGCGTCTCCCCGACCATCCTTTGAGATGGGGAGATGCTGCCGAAATTTCGGCTCGAACGAGTTAAACTCGGAACAATCGCCTTACGCGAGCCCGTGACTCGGCCTTTAAATGACTTGGCACCGATTCTATGAATAATCAACTTAATAAATTCTCAAAACCATCCAAAACCTCTTAATAAATCTATGAATAAACCAACGAGGCTCCTGTTTCCATGAAGTCGGGTTAATTCGGCGCGTTCATGCGCGATCACGCCTTAAAACGGCGCGCCCTTCCCGGCGCGGTCTTCCCGGCGCGGCCTTCCCGGCGCGCCCTTCCCGACGTGACCTTTCCGGCGTGGCCTTCCCGGCGTGCCCCGGCTTCCCACGCCGTTTTAACAGCCTGCCCCTTTTACCTACGATTCTGACGCCGTTTTAAACCTTTTACCTACGTTCCAGGGCACCGTTTCAAACGTTTTAGCCCCTGTCTTTGCACGCACTGCACCGGTTTCATCCCGAATCGTGTCGTCGCATCATTCTAACCCCTTTCCCACTTATGGGATGAACTCTTGTGTCAATCACAGAAGGATGCAAGTCCCTCAACTAATAATCGTCATGTAGTTCCTTTTCCGGCTTCGACAGCCCGATATCTCGGCAATTAATCAAAGGTGTTCCCTTTTCGTGGGGGATGTAATTAACGCCATAACCTTTATGGTATGGCGGACTGCTGGTCCCGACCGAACCTCACATTCGCCCGACACGGGTCAGAATGAGCGCACAATAGAATCGTCACTCATGTGACTGGCACGCCTGCGTCGTTAATTGATCGTTTGACTACCAGTTAGTCAGTTGGTCGATCGACCCGCGAAAGAAGAAAAAAAGGTCGCAAACATAGTCTGGCACGCCCGGTGGGACCAGTGTCACCTTTCATCTCTTTGCCGAGATACTCGGGCTTCGAAGCCCTCTCAAAGACTATTGATTATCGCCTTGTTTGATATTTCAGTGCAAACAATGACGACTCACGGGATAACCGGCGTCGGCTTCAGTCCTGGGATCGTCGCCGGACACGCGCAAGGGTACCTGGCGGTGCCCATGGAATTTGGTAGCTTTCCTCCTGCTGTGGGCTTGCCCAACTTCTTGGGGTTGGCCTTTGTCGACTTGCTGGAGGTCGAAGCCACGGAACCCGTCAAGGAAACCGTGAAGGAAATGGAACCTCTGAAGGCTCCCTGCTAAGATGGTTCGCTCAAGGATCCGGCCCCGGCCGCTAGCTGCCTGGTGCACCACCTTGTACGTGGGATGCATCCCACTGATATCAACAAGCCCCCTGGAGGACGTCAGCGTCACCAGGCTCGCAAGAACACTACTGTGATCACCGGAACTGTCTCTCAGTCCGGAAAATCAATGCTGGTGGGAGGCATGCGTGTCTTCCTCAACGGGCGCACGGCACGGGTGACCCCAGATCGCGTCATCCCAAACGTCCCTGTCTACAACAACTATCAAGCTCTCGCTGGAAGGAGGGCAGAAAGAGAAGAAGCCGGCCACCATGGCCAAGAAAACCCGACGCTCAGGCCGAGGAAATTTAAACAGGTGTGGGTTCCCAAGCGGACCCAACCTGCCTACCATCCAACGCCCACCCGCCGTCGTCCTATGAACGACGAGGCGGGAGCGAGAAGAGAAAGGGGCTTGCCCCCGATGAATGAAGAAGAGGTGGTTGCGGATCCTCAGCGTCACAGAAGTTTCTGGGCTGCGGCCCGTCAAGCCAACGTCCCTGCCACGGGGCGAAGGTTCCAACAGCCAGCCGACAGAGCTCGACTGGCCTACATTCCTCCTGTTGGAGGTCGACCACTCTCCCCCGTGCTACATCAAGAACGGGGTCGAGAAGAAATGGCATGCCTGGTCAGAAGCTATTTCCGAGGATTGGGTAACACCTCGATCGGACAGCAGCGGCTGATGCAGACAGTCGCCACTGAAGAAAATTACTGCCCATCAACGGCAGATGAAGAAGAAATGCAGGATATAATGAGGATGTCGTCGGTCGACGACAATGGACACAATGACGGCTCTGAGATCAAAGCCGATGAAGCCTTCCCCGAGCGGGAAGAAAGAAGAAGAATTTCTGTGTTCGAGAGGCTGACCTTTCCGCAACAAGCAAGGCGGAGGGTCCATCGACAAAGAAGGAGGATGCAGGTTTTCACTTGCAACATGGCTGGTGTGTCCAGCCGATATGGGGAGCTTCCTGAAGACCCCCAAGAACTGGCTCAGTTGGCCGTACGGCCGGGACCAGCTACCCGCAGGACAGAAGCAGCAAGAGGGCTTCTGACAATGATGAAAGAGAAACAGCCCCAGTTATACCTCCACTGGGATGACAAAGCCCCCGTCTTGACCGCTAATGTGGTAACGACGGAAGAAGAAGACGACGTACTCCTCGACATCCTGCCCGAGGGTACGTCCGGGGAAACAACAGAAGGTGTCCCCACCACTATAGATCCATCAGTCTTGATGCTGTTGCAAAGATATCAACGGGAAATAGATTCCCTGAAGAAACAGCTGATGGAGAAAACTGAACACTCATCGGCCTCCAAACCACCCGAAGTCCAAGGTGAATCATCCCGGGGAGCGGCTCGTCGAGATGACCCTCCACCACTTTACACACTACCCCAGCCGTCAGAGCCAACTGTGACGACAGCACAACAGCGGCCACCACAGCCTCAGCCGCTGCTACCTCCGGTGCTTCCTCAGGTGCACCCAACACCCCCGCTGCTGCATCCTCCACAGGCGACCACCCTGGTCACCCCGTACCTGCAGCCAGCACACTTCTATCCGGAGCCAGTCGACCCCACGGTCGTGAACCGGATGATGGTGGAGAGGATGATCGAGCTGAAGCTCGCAGAGAAGAGCGAAGGCGACTACGTCGCATTCGATGCCTATCGGGTGCCCTACCCGCAACACCATGCGGCTAAGCGACTTCCCCCGGGAGTCAACAAGCCGCCCAAATTTGACAAATTCAACGGGAAAGGTTCCCCAAAAGAACATATTGCATATTATATGACCGTTATGGGTGATCTGTCCACCGACGAGTCATATTTGCTGAAATTCTTCGGGTCCTCGCTGACGGGGCTCGCATTTGAATGGTACTCCAGCCTCTCGGCCAGGTCAATCAATGACTGGTCAGATATGCAGAGGAAATTCAGAGAAAGATTCCATGTCACAGAGAGGGAGGTCACAGTGGCCGAACTCTATTCGACAGAACAAAGGGCAGATGAGACCGCCCTTGACTACATCAAGAGGTGGAGGAACCTCGGAATGAGGTGCAAGCGACCCCCGCATCAGGAGGACGCTGTGCAAATATGTAAACAAAATCTCAGGAGGGAGGTCCTGGAAAAAATGATCGGAATGGAAATACGGTCGTTCGACCGGCTGAATAATGTGGTAGCCGAGGTAGAGGCTTTCCTAGCTAAACCTGTCCCGACGTCAGCTGTCAGCGTAGCCCAGAAAGGCAAGGCTGCGGAGCGGCGCCCCACACCTAAAGAAGCAAATACACTCGATATCAAGACATTCGAACAACAGAAGGAGAAAGGCAAGAAAGCGGCTCCCCCGCAACCTGCGAAAGCTCCAGATGATAAAGAAGGTCCTTCGTTGAGGGACAAAATGAAGAAGGCATATTCCTTTCCTAAGGATAAGACCCGGATCCTGTTTGACTGGGTAACAGAATACAGTATGGTCACTCTGCCTGAGCCGAGAAGACCAGAAGACCTCAAAAGAAGAGACAGTCCAAGATTCTGCCCCTATCACCAGATGCTGGGACATTCAATTGAAGACTGTTATGTTTTCAAAGACGTCATCGAAGGGATGGTGAAGAAGAATGAGATAGAGCTGGGAGAGTACAAAGTAGACCCTCCTCAGCCACATGAAGCTCCTCCCAGAAGAGCGGCAGTCAACATGGTCTCCCTCTACCAGGCATTACCTGAGGAGATCTCTGAAGCAAGCACACGGAGCACCTACGAAATCCATTTCCTGGAGCCCGTGAAGGAGCAGCAGGGGTGGCAGCAAATCCCTGTGAAGCACAAGAAGAAGAGGGCACCCCGCCCAAAAGAGGGGGCACATATCCGTGGCATTACACCCCGGCCTGCTCCGCCAGTGGTAGCACCCGTATGGGTCACTCCACCTACAGCTGTCAGAATATACACACCCAACAGGAGGAGACAAACTCCACTGCCAGTAATCAAGGAAACCAATCCTGGAGTCCTTCGACTGCAACACCTATTTGAAGGGCTAGATGAATATGTACAGCCCGAACTGAAACCTCTGCTGGTACGGGACCACGTCCCATGGCAAGAGCTGGAGCAACTCTTACTCAAGCAAGGGGAGGAAGCTGAAGCAGCACCACCTCAAGAGAGCAACCTTTTCTGGGGGCAAGCACCTGCAGAAATCAAAAAGAAGAAAAAGCAAAAGAAAAAGAAGAGAAAGGCCGCTGGGGCCCATAAAACACAGGTCGTCTCCTGCAATACCCTGTCAGCACTCTTCAACCTGCCCGGAGAAGAGGGAGAAGAAGAAATTTGCTTCACACCCCATGCTGGGGGAGGCAAGGCCGAGGCCGCAACTGCTGCACATGCCACTCGGTCAGGCCGGAAATGGGGGCGCCAGCCACCACCCAATCACAACATTATGTTCAGAGGGGAGCAACCCTACAAGACACCTCCGCCGGAAGTTAAGGGAGTACAAATCCCTCCTCCGTCAGGTCTATACAGCAAGACTGGGGGCAAGACAGTCCCTTCATTCCTTGAATTCATGAAGATGTCAAAGGGGAAACAGCCTTGTCAGGAAGCTAACCCTACACTCGGGGTCAATCACCCTCGGCCAGCGCAATCTACTGAGGATGCAAATGCAGATGGGGCTTGCCCTGCAGCAGCTAATAAAGAAGACCCGACAGTCGGTGCCAGCCAAGAAGGTGCCGAGTCCGAGGAAGATGAAGCAGGTCCATCTGGACCCACAAATCAAAACCTCCCTAAGCCCAGGTGGGTTGAGGAGATGAAGCTCTCTAATGTCCGGGCTGGAAGCCGAATAATGAAGTTGCTCAAGAAGCTCCCTGCTCGATTTACAATCTGGGAAATTCTCTCTTTGAGTGAAGAGACTCGACAGGCGATCATTACTGCCCTGCAGACGCCTGCTCAATTTGAAACCTGCATAGCTGAGGCTATACCAGAGGCCAGTATGACCTTCTCTCCAGAAGACATGCTACTGCCTACTGCCAGTCACAACAGGCCGCTATATATGAAAGGACATCTGAATGGAAGAGAACTGAACCGGATTCTGGTTGACCCTGGTGCAGCAGTCAACATCTTGCCATATAGAATATACGAGAGGTACCACTTCAATGTACATCTCGAGAAAGTCAGGGATATGCGTATCGCTGGCTTCAACCAAAAATGTGAAGTATCTATGGGAGTGGCAGAGTTCACACTGACCCTGGCAGATTTCACTACAACGGTGCAGTTTCACGTCATTGACTCTCGCACCTCCTACAAAGCACTGCTCGGCCGCCCATGGCTGCATGAAAATATGGTGGTGCCCTCCACGCTCCACCAATGCATCAAATACAGCCTCCAGGGGATGGAGGAAAGGATATTTGCTGACATCCACCCGTTCGAGGTGTTTGAATGTCACTTGGCGGACGCCAATCTGTATACGGGGTCTCCCCGGAAGGTTTCTGAAACTGAAGCCCCCGTAGGGGCATCGAAGAATAGATCGGGTGACGGTTGGTATCCACCACTGCCGCGCGGATATGTCAAGCCGAAGGTGGTTTCCCACATCACGGCTTCTGGAAATGTCGGCAGGGTGACACCCCCAGCATTATACCCCAAAGCTAAGGAAGTGCATATTGATCGACAGCACGACCGCATCGGAGTCCCTGCCGGCCTCACCAAGCCAGTCTCCGGCCTCGATGGTCCCACTGTCGAACCTTTCAAAGCCTGGGAGGTGGCACAAGAAGATGGGCCCAGCAGCTTGTTCTATACGGCTAAGGAGCATCCCACTCAGGAAGACACAGACTGCAGCCTCCCTGAGGGTCTAGCCAACCCGCGGGTTCCTGTTCAGGGCCTGGCATTCACCACTGATCGGATGGCCAGGATGTTTCAAAAGCAACACATCCCTCCCGATCAGCCTCAAAAACGCAAGGAAGCTTTCCAGAAGATGTGGTATCCTGTAAATCTGGACAAAGAAATGAGACGTGTCTCTCAACATCCGGGTCTGGGCTTCACCCTGGAAGACTACTATTACAGTGGGCGGTACGAGGTGGATACCATCTCCACCTTCTATCTAACTGAAGATAGCCCTCTGGGGGCAACCTTTGATGAATACCTGGCGGAAGCCGAACATGCTGAATTGGCTCTATCCGGGAATCAACAAATGGAGACCTTGATCTCCTGCCGATGCTGGGAGCAGGTCCGTCCTAAAGGATCGGCCTTTCAAGCCGAATTTGATACGGCTAGCAGCAGCGAAGCCGAAGATGCTCAAGAAGCAGAAGCCTCTCCCTCCGCAGGGGTCATGCTAATGACGACTTCAACACCCTTTCTGCCGGTCAACGGAGCCTCGGTTTACTCCAATCAAGGGGAGCCGGCTACCAGAAAAGAAAATGCCACTTTTGTGGAAGATACAACTGTCCCAGAAGGCGAGACTCCCTCAACTTCTGCTACAAATCCAATATGCTGTCCGAGTCCGGCGGCAAACAACTACTGGCCTGTCATGGCTGCGACCTCATCTACAAGCACTGAAGCTGTTCTCTCACCCTCAGGAGCTGCAACGGCAATGGATCTTCTAATAGAACAATCCACCCAGCCGCTAGCACAAGAGATCAAGAAACCTCAGGAAGCTCTGGTAGTGTCTGACGAGGAAGTAGAAGTGCTCGACCCTCAAGATGGTATTCCAGACTTCGTCGACCTCCAGCCGGCACCTCCGGAAATAGAAGACGGAGGCCAGGCCACAGTCGATGAACTAATAGAAGTCAACTTGGGAGATGAGGGGGACCCTAGGCCTACCTTCCTCAGTGCCCAACTATCCCCGGAAGAACGGGAGCTGTACATTCAACTACTACTAGAATACCGGGATTGCTTCGCCTGGACTTATAAAGAGATGCCGGGTCTAAGCCCCGCCGTCTCACAACACGAGCTGGCAATCAACCCTGAAGCCGAACCGGTGAAGCAACCGCCACGGCGTATGAGGCCAGAGCTCATTACCCGAATCTGTGCTGAAGTTGACAAGCTCATTGATGTGGGATTTGTGGAAGAAAATCAGTACACCACATGGCTGGCGAATATCATCCCCGTGAAAAAGAAGAATGGACAGATCCGGATTTGTGTTGACTTCCGAGATCTAAATAAAGCATGCCCTAAAGATGACTTTCCGGTGCCAATAACCGAGGTCATGATCGACGCTACAACCGGCCATGAAGCCCTGTCATTCATGGATGGGTCATCCGGCTACAATCAGATTTGGATTGCGGAGCATGACCGGGTCCATACTGCTTTTCGAACTCCCAAAGGCATTTATCATTACAAGAGAATGCCATTTGGACAGAAGAATGCTGGCGCAACCTATCAGCGCGCAATGACTAAAATTTTTGATGAATTGCTCTACCACAAGGTCGAGTGCTACATAGATGACCTGGTGGTCAAGACCAGAAGAAAAGAAGATCACCTGCAAGACCTCCGGATTGTTTTTTAGAGGCTGAGGCAGCATGAGCTAAAAATGAATCCTATGAAATGTGCGTTCGGAGTGTCGAGCGGAAAATTCTTGGGCTTTGTCGTCCGATATCGGGGGATCGAGATAGACCCCGCAAAGATCAAGGCGATCCAGGAGTTACCTCCACCAAGGAACATCTCCGAGCTGAGGTCACTACAAGGCTGTTTGGCTTATATCCGGCGGTTCATTTCCAATTTGTCAGGGCGATGCCAGCCTTTTCACAAGTTGATGATGAAAGATGTTCCCTTCTATTGGGATGAATATTGCCAGACAGCCTTTGACAAGTTAGAAGATTATCTGAAGACTCCTCCAGTATTGGGCGCACCGGTGAAAGGACGGCCGTTGATACTGTATATAGCAGCTACACACAATTCTCTGGGGGCAATGCTAGCCCATAATAATGAAGAAGGGAAAGAGCAAGCCCTCTATTACCTCAGTCGGAGACTGGTCAGAACTGAAGAAAAATATACTTATATTGAGAAGATCTGCCTGGCATTAGTCTTCGCAGTCAAAAAGCTCCGGCATTATATGTTGTCGCATGAGATCAGCTTGGTGTCCAAGGAGGACCCCCTGAAATATATTATGTCCCAGCCGGCACTCAAAGGCCGCCTAGGCAAATGGGTGGTAATCCTTATGAAGTTTGATGTCTCCTACGTACCGCGCAAGGCCATCAAAGGTCAAGCTATTGCAGATTTCTTTGCTGAACATTCGATACCCGGGGAAAGCCCGTGGGAATCGGAACTTCTCGAGGATGAAACCCTAGAAGCCGCCCAAGTACAGCCTTCCTTATGGCAGCTATATTTTGATGGCGCTTCCAGAATTGACACCTCTGCCACCGGATCATCCAGGGTCAGAGCAGGGGCGGGCATAGTCTTGAAGTCCCCAGAAGGAGAAGTGGTGCATACATCCTGCTCCATAAACAAACAATGCACAAACAATGAAGCAGAATATGAAGCCCTGATAATCGGGTTGCAGATCGCTCTGTCCATGGGAATTCAGATGCTGGAAGCGTTCGGAGACTCCATGCTAGTTATAAAACAGCTGGAAGGAGAGTTCGAGGTGCGAAAGCAAGAGCTCCTCCCCTATCACCAGTTGGCAACTCGACTGATGTCAAAATTTTACTTCATCAGCATCAAGCACATCAATCGAGGCCGGAATGCTCAGGCAGACGCCCTCGCTAAGCTGGCCACTTCATTGGCGGTCCCGCCAGACACAAGCCTGAATATAACAGTAATCAACCGCCGACAGGTCCCCAGCGTAACAGAGGTCCTTGACGACGAACATGAGATGGAGGTAACAGTCATCGAAGGGGTTCAGCAGCCCGACTGGCGAGAGCATCTCCTACGCTGGTTTTAACACCAGCAACTTCCAAAAGAAAAGGAACAAAGAATGAAGCTCCTGAGGATCAAGGATTCTTACGAGATGAGAAGCGGGACCTTGTTCCGAATTATGGCAGATGCTCGAAGGAAAGTCCTACTCCGTTGCTTGTCTTCAGCAGAAGCGGGACAGGTGATGCAAGAAGTTCATGCAGGATCAGCTGGGGCACACCCGGCCGGTCCGAAAATGAAGATAGAGATAAAGAAATTGGGTTACTATTGGCCCACTATATTCAATGATTGCTGCAAGTTCGCCAAGGCTTGTCAGAAATGTCAAGAACATGCTAATGTGGCGAGGAGACCCCCAGTGCCACTACATCCCACTCTACCAAGTTGGCCGTTTGCTCAGTGGGGCACGGACGTGGTAGGGCCACTTCCAGCATCTTCATCAGGGTGCAAATACATCTTAGCAGCTACAGACTATTTCTCCAGATGAGCGGAGGCAGTAGCACTAAGAGATGTGACCGGAGAACTAGTTGCAAGATTCTTCCGGCAGAATGTAATATTTCGGTTCGGGATCCCCAGCCGAATCATCTCTGATAACGGTAGCCATTTCAGGAACCAGAAGGTTTATCGGCTAGCCGAAAAATACAAAATTGACTGGAGGACATCCTCCCCCTATAACCCTCAAGCCAATGGATTAGCAGAGGCCTTTAACAAGACCTTGTGCACACTATTGGCGAAGACTGTCAAGTCTAACAAAAAGGATTGGGAAGAAAGGATGTACGAAGCACTTTGGGCTTATCGTACTGTCTACAAGACCCCAACCGGCTGTTCACCCTTCTCCCTTATCTATGGGTTGGAAGCTATAGTACCGATTGAACTTGAAGTTCCTTCATTACGAGTTGCCATCCAGCACGGATTAGTCAGCGGTGAGCAGACCAACGCAGAAAGAAGATTGGAAGAGCTCGCTGAGCTCGAAGGAAAACGCCTCCAGGCGCAACAAAACATCCAACTCTACCAAGCTCGCATGGCCCGTGCTTTTGAAAAATTAGTCAAGGGTCGAGAGTTCAAGAAAGGAGACCTGGTGATGGTCAAAAGAAGAGAAGTGATGGCCTCTAACCCCAAAGGGAAGCTGGTCGAAAACTGGGTCGGACCGTATATCATCCGCCGAGTATATGAAGGGGGTGCCTACGTCCTTGTAGATCACAAAGGAGCCGTCCAGTTCTCTCCCCTCAACGGAAAACACATTAAGCTGTATCATGCGGCGCAGCCGACACACCCCGAGTGATCGGTCGGAACATACCCTTTACTTGGTTAGCGGCATTCCGCCCTAATCGAGCTACCCTTTACTTGGTTAGCGGCATTCCGCCCTAATCGAGCTACCTTTTCCTTGGTTAGCGGCATTCCGCCTTAATCGAGCTACTTTTCCTTGGTTAGCGGCATTCCGCCCTAATCGAGCTACCTTTTCCTTGGTTAGTGGCACTCCGCCTTAATCGAGCTACTTTTCCTTGGTTAGCGGCATTCCGTCCTAATCAAGCTACTTTTCCTTGGTTAGTAGCACTCCGCCCTAACTGAGCTACCCTTTCCTTGGTTAGTGGCACTCCGCCTTAATCTAGCTACTTTTCCTTGGTTAGCGGCATTCCGTCCTAATCAAGCTACTTTTTCTTGGTTAGTAGCACTCCGCCCTAACTGAGCTACCCTTTCCTTGGTTAGTGGCACTCCGCCTTAATCGAGCTACTTTCCCTTGGTTAGCGGCATTCCGCCCTAATCAAGCTACTTTTCCTTGGTTAGTGGCATTCCGCCCTAATCGAGCTACTTATCCTTGGTTAGTGGCATTCCGCCCTAATCGAGTTACTCTTCCTTGGTTAGTGGCACTCCGCCTTAATCGAGCTACTTTTCCTTGGTTAGTGGCACTCCGCCTTAATCAAGCTACCTTTTCTTGGTTAGCAGCATTCCGCCCTGATCAAGCTACTTTTCATCGGTCAATGGCACTCTGTCCTGATCGAGCTACCCTCTCCTTGGCTAGCGGCACTCCGCCTTAATCAAGCTACCTTTCCTTGGTTAGCAGCATTCCGCCCTGATCAAGCTACTTTTCATCGGTCAATGGCACTCTGCCCTGATCGAGCTACCCTCTCCTTGGCTAGCGGCTTTCCGCCCTAATCAAGCTACCTCTCCTCGGTTAGCGGCGTTTCGCCCCGATCAAGCTACCCTCTCTCGGATCGCATTCCAAATAAAAAAAAGAAAAGAAAAAAAGAGATGGGGTTAAAAATAGAGATACCC
This sequence comes from Amorphophallus konjac, assembly GCA_022559845.1. Taxonomy (NCBI): domain Eukaryota; kingdom Viridiplantae; phylum Streptophyta; class Magnoliopsida; order Alismatales; family Araceae; genus Amorphophallus; species Amorphophallus konjac. The sequence goes on along the minus strand of CM040125.1, from coordinate 292,901,862 downwards.
CGCCAGACTTGCTCCCACATCGGAACAAGTGCAAAAATGGCTATAACCCGGCTGTGGCGAAAACCCGAAAGGGCGTCGCAGGCAAAATCGGGTACCCCGCCACGTAAAAACCCGAAAGGGTGCGTGGGCAAAAGTAAGAGGGGGCTGGCTTCGGCGAAAACCCGAAAGGGCGCTTGAGTTAGTAAAGTGGTAATTTCCCAAATGCCTCTCCTGTTCTCCACCCAATAAAACTCCGAAAGGGACAATCATCAAAGTCCCACCGGGAATACTTTAACAAACCCTTTTTGACCCTCGTCATCATCGATGAGATCGGTCGATCTCTGTCCATAACTTGGACCTTACATCCTTGTTAATAACCTCATCTTTGCTTCGGCATGTAACCCATGTCGATGAACAAACTCTTTTCGACCCTCGTCATCATCGGCGAGATCGATCGATCTCTACCCCCAACATTGGACCTTACGTCCCTGTTGACAACCCCATCCTTGTTTCGACAGTGACATATGCCGACGAACAAACCCTCTTCGACTCTCGCCATCATCTGCGAGATCGGTCAACCTCTACTCTTGAACTTGGATCCTACATCCTTGTTAATAAACCACTTCCTTGCTTCGACATTTAACCAGTGTCGACGAAATAAACCTAAGACCCACCCTTGTCCTCATCAACAAGGACGGTCGGCGTTCCCGCGATCCAGTTCTTCTGAATCTCGAATTAAAAAAAAAAGAGAAAAGAAATTGGGGTTAAAAATAGAGATACCCCGCCAGACTTGTTCCTATATCAGGATAAGTGCAAAAATGGCTATAACCCAGCTGTGGCGAAAACCCGAAAGGGCGTCGCAGACAAAATTGGGTACCCCGCCGTGTGAAAACCCGAAAGGGCGCGCGGGCAAAAGCAAGAGGGGGCTGGCCTCGGCGAAAACCCGAAAGGGCGCTTAGTGTAGACACGCCATTCCTGACGTCTCCTGAGAAAGTCTCATATTACTATACAACGTCCCGCGACGGCTTACGCGTTTTGAATCACTTGAGTGCTTCCTTTTCTTGAGTCTTCTTCCGCCCTTTTCGGCATCCGGAATCGTCTCGTCACGGCATTCGGACGGCATCAACACCAGTCGAACGCATCAAGAGGTTCCAGAATCAAGAAGGGGGTCTGCCGGGCGGCCGCCGACGCCTGATTTGAGGACCCGGGTGGGTCTTAATGGGGGCGTCCAGGCCCCTGGACGCCCCCATATTTTTAATTTATTTTATTATTTTATTATTTTTTTCTCAGGGCCCAAAAATAAATAAAAATAAATGTATATTAATGGAGGCGTCCAGGACCCTGGACGCCTCCATAAAAACTAATAATAATAAATATTTATAAAATGCCAGTTGGCATAAAAAAATAAAATAAATAAAAAATACATAGAGGCGTCCAGGATCCTGGACGCCTCCATAAAAATAAATAAAAAATTATTAAAATGCCAGCCCTTGTATAAATGACAAAAGTAAAATAAAAAATAATAAACTTTTGGAGGCGTCCAGGCCCCTGGACGCCTCCATCAACTCACTCACGGGCGCCGCCCACCGAACGACGGTTTGGCGTGTGTGAAAAAAGCCAAATTTAGAGACGTCCAGATGATTGGACGCGCCCATTTCAGAATCACGAGGCGCCGCTCACAAAACCACGCGTTGTGCCAAACCGCGTGCGGCCGTCGTCGGTTTTCGGTGGACCTGTTAGAGGCGTCCGGGACCCTGGACGCCCCCACAAACGTATTCCAAAAAAATCAATAAAAATAGAATAAAATATTATTTCGGCCCTGATGGAGGTGTCCAGGGTCCTGGACGCCTCCACCTTCCGGAGCTCTATAAATAGAGGCCCACCCCCTCAGTTCTGGAGGAGCGAAGCAGTGATCCGATAGGCTGCCGGAGCCCAGAGGCTACGGAGTCATTTTTCTAACCCGTGAGGTCTTTTGTAGGTGGAGGTTCTGCCGGCTTCTCGGGTGCCCACGCTCGCGAGAGGGAGGTCGTCTTCATCCACCGCGCTTCTACGTCGTCCCCACGCTGCCGGAGCTCCGCCGAATTTCGCCACCGGCACATCCAATAAGCCAACTCTTTCCTTTTCTTCGTAGTTCTTTTGCATTCATCATCTCGCATCCATCATCTCATTTTCCTCCTACTCGAGTCCGAGAGGGGTTTAAAAGATAACACCAACCAGGTGTGTGTCTTCCCGTTATTTCGTCATTTTTATTGCAAGGATATGAATACTACACATTCATCTTTCTAATCCACTTGTTATTTTTTTGTCGTTGTTTTGCAAGGTAACCGAGGAAAGCCCTCTCCGTCGGCCGGCCGGAAGGAGAGGAAGAAGCAACCCGCCATCTCCCGCTCTTGAGGTAGGCGCGATCACCTTCTTATTTTGGGGTCTTTTGGCCCCTGGCGATCACACCTTGTCATCGAGGCCGCAGCGAGTCACTTCCCCAATGGCCGTTTAAATTTCTGTTTCCTATATTCTCTTTATATTTTGTTATATTCTGCTTATATCATCGAGGCCGCAGCGAGTCACTTCCCCAATGGCCGTTTAAATTTCTATTCCTATAATCTCTTTATGTTTTGTTATATTCTGCTTATATCATCGAGGCCGCGGCGAGTCACATCCCCAATGGCCGTTTAAATTTCCGTTCTTATATTCTCTTTATATTCTGTTATATTCTGCTCTTATCATCGAGGCCGCGGCGAGTCACTTACCCAATGGCCGTTTAAATTCCCGCTCTTTGTATCCTCTTCATATTCTGTCATCTTATTTTTTTTTAACTAAAGTTGATACTTGCAAGGGGGAGACGGGAGAGGGGGTTCATCTCTTCATTGCGGAAGAAGATGAAACACTATCCCGGCCACCAGGCAAGCGATTTTCATATATGAAAGCAGTAAAAGAAAGGGGTACAGGAGAGGGGGGGGGAGCGCCCAAAAGGGGCAAAAGACGTACAAGGCCAAAGGCCGAAGAAAGCAAAACAAGGCCAAGAAGACCCAAGCCAGGCCCAAAACAAAGCCCAAGAACCCACTGAAGAAAGAAAGCCCCTACAAGTAGGAATCTTCGTCGAAGACCCCTTCAGAGTCGGACGAGAAGACAGAACGGACACCGCGCTGACGACCCGGAGAGAAGGGGTCAACCTCGGAGCCGTCGGTATCAAGCACCTCCGTGGAAGAGGAGACGGCCGGCGTAGGGGAAGCCATTGAAGAAGACTGGAGGCGAAGCGAGCGACGGGGAAGCAGGGCAGCATCCTGAAACATGCACTGTCGATCACGCGAGGAGGAAGTGGAGTTGGAGCGCCGGAAGGAACGCCGAGGAGCTCCGCCTTCCATCCTCGATGGCGGCCGAGAGCGGTCCGGAGGAGGCATCCCCACGAACGCCGCATGAGCCGCCGCAAAGTCCGCAAAACCCGACACGGGCTCGAGGCCAGGAATCGTGAGAACCTGTACGGGTAGAGAGAGCTTGATCCCCGAACCACAACCTGCAGGAGGCATGGTGTCCGCGGGCCGTAATGGAACAGAAGGCGCAGCAGAGACGATCGGCCCGGGAGGGGCCCGGTTGATCTTCTTCTTTAAAGCTTGGGCGAAAGAGAGGCGAGGGGCGGCCGTCGGGGAAGAGGAGGAAGCCAAGGCCCCTTCAACGCCATCCGCCTGGGAGGTGGGTTGCGCCCCTGGGGACCACGCCACCGCATCGGCATTTAGCCCAGCAGGACGCAAGGAAGGGCCTCCAAAGGGGTGAGCGTCCGGCGCCGGGAGGCTGAGGACCAGAGAGGAGGACGCCCAGCCAGGAGGGACAGTCGCGGGTGCAGAGGTCGCGGAGTCCACTGCTGAAGGAGACGGGAAGCCGGGTCGAGCCTCAACCGGAGGGCAGAGGCCAGCATAGACCGCAGGCGGCAGCGCCGAAGCCTGTGAAGGCGTGACTAGCGGAGGGGGAGACCCACGCGGAGGAGAGGCCGCGGAGGCCTGGGAGGCATCAAGCACGGTGCAGACAGTGGGGGCGACACAGTCCAAGAGGGTGAGGCCATCCGTCCGGAGGGGTGAGCTCGCAGGAGGCAACTTCCGAGCAAGCATGCCTGGGGCATCCGCAACAAGCCCAGCTGTGCGAACCGTGGCCAGCTTTGGAGAAGCCACCGACGGAAGGGGAACAGAGGGCAGGGGGCACAAGGCCGACTGGGGAGAGACCGCAGCAAAGCTCGGAGGAGCGGCGGGCAGGAGGACCTGGGAGCCACTGCCAAGGGAAGGCATGCTGGCAAGGGGCAGAGCCACGGGCATGGAACAGGCGGCCGCCAAGCTCGGGGACGCAACGGCCAGTGCGGCCTGAGAGGCAGTGGCGAGAGGGTGCATGCTGGCAGGAGGCATCACCACGGGGCTTGCCCGAACAACTAGGACCTCCTCGTGGGCAGGGGGAGGGCCAGAAACGGCGGCTCCCAAGGGAGGAGAGGCCCCTGGCGGAGGAGCTCGAGGGGTTGGAACGGGCGGAGGAGAACCGGCAGCCAGGGAACCCTGCGAGGCACTGCCGAGAGAGCGATCTTGAGGCTGAGCCCGTGGGGGGGCAGATGAGGCAGAGGCCACACCCACCACGGCCTGTGCGGGAGCACACGGGGAGCAGGCAGGAGGGCCCCCCTCGGCAGAACCAGAAGACTGGTTGGGTAGAGGCGCTCCAGCTTGAAGGAAAGCCAAGGCAGCAGGGGCCCCCTCGCTGAGAACCGTGGCAGGGGGGAGGCCAACAGCAACAGGAGAAGCCACAGGGTCCACAGGAGCAGGTGCTGCGATGGGGGCACGTTCAAGCCCGAGAGCCAAATGCTGGCCACAGCTAGCCACGATGTGAGCAGGGGAGGCAGCAGGGCATGCGCCAGCAATGAGGCAAAGACCTCCCAAAGAAAGTGGAGGCTGAGTGACGAAAGAAGACGGGGGCAGAGTGCTAGAGGCGAGAATGGAGAGGCGACTAGCAGTGGGCAGCCGTGGGGCAGGAACTGCAAGTGAGCCTTCAGGGGGGATGAGGGACGTCTCGGCAGGAGCAGGCACCGAGGGGACCTCCGCGGTGGCACCACGAGCAGCGTGGCCCACGACTGCGGGAGCCAGGGAGGCATCACCAGGGCCTGTGGAAGCAGACATCCCGTGGAGGTGACCAGCGTCGCGGGCGAGCTTGGAGGGTCCAAACGCCGAAGGGCCAGCAGGGCGGCCTTTGCACAAGCCCGAGGAGTGACCCAAACGTCGGCAGGAGGAGCAAAAGTGGGGGATGTTCGGGTAGAAGAGCTCTGCTCATATTCTCGAGGCCGCGGCGAGTCACTTCCCCAATGGCCGTTTCAATTCTTGTTATTTAATTTTTGCACCATTCCCGTCCCCCCGAGGCCGCGGCGAGTCACTTCCCGCTATGGCCGTTTAACCCCCATATTTTGCTATATCACGCTTGTCCCGCTCGCCCCGCCGGAGTAATCTCCCGTGGTGGCCCCTTCTCTCTTTCCTCTCATTTCTGTGTTGCAGCAAACAAAACAAACAAAAAAGAAGGAGCCCGCGCGCTCTCCGCTTCTTCCTCTTCCCCGCTCTTCTCCGAACCGCGTGACGTCGCTCACAGATTGGCGATAGGCTGCCGGAGCCCAGAGGCTACGGAGTCATTTTTCTAACCCGTGGGGTCTTTTGTAGGTGGAGGTTCTGCCGGCTTCTCGGGTGCCCACGCTCGCGAGAGGGAGGTCGTCTTCATCCACCGCGCTTCTACGTCGTCCCCACGCTGCCGGAGCTCCGCCGAATTTCGCCACCGGCACATCCAATAAGCCAACTCTTTCCTTTTCTTCGTAGTTCTTTTGCATTCATCATCTCGCATCCATCATCTCATTTTCCTCCTACTCGAGTCCGAGAGGGGTTTAAAAGATAACACCAACCAGGTGTGTGTCTTCCCGTTATTTCGTCATTTTTATTGCAAGGATATGAATACTACACATTCATCTTTCTAATCCACTTGTTATTTGTTTGTCGTTATTTTGCAAGGGTAACCGAGGAAAGCCCTCTCCGTCGGCCGGCCGGAAGGAGAGGAAGAAGCAACCCGCCATCTCCCGCTCTTGAGGTAGGCGCGATCACCTTCTTATTTTGGGGTCTTTTGGCCCCTGGCGATCACACCTTGTCATCGAGGCCGCGGCGAGTCACTTCCCCAATGGCCGTTTAAATTTCTGTTTCCTATATTCTCTTTATATTTTGTTATATTCTGCTTATATCATCGAGGCCGCGGCGAGTCACTTCCCCAATGGCCGATTAAATTTCTATTCCTATAATCTCTTTATGTTTTGTTATATTCTGCTTATATCATCGAGGCCGCGGCGAGTCACATCCCCAATGGCCGTTTAAATTTCCGTTCTTATATTCTCTTTATATTCTGTTATATTCTGCTCTTATCATCGAGGCCGCGGCGAGTCACTTCCCCAATGGCCGCTTAAATTCCCGCTCTTTGTATCCTCTTCATATTCTGTCATCTTATTATCTGCTCATATTCTCGAGGCCGCGGCGAGTCACTTCCCCAATGGCCGTTTCAATTCTTGTTATTTAATTTTTGCACCATTCCCGTCCCCCCGAGGCCGCGGCGAGTCACTTCCCGCTATGGCCGTTTAACCCCCATATTTTGCTATATCACGCTTGTCCCGCTCGCCCCGCCGGAGCAATCTCCCGTGGTGGCCCCTTCTCTCTTTCCTCTCATTTCTGTGTTGCAGCAAACAAAACAAACAAAAAAGAAGGAGCCCGCGCGCTCTCCGCTTCTTCCTCTTCCCCGCTCTTCTCCGAACCGCGTGACGTCGCTCACAGATTGGCGATCACGGTGGGACGTCTACTGCTTCCTTTCGGCTACCCTTGCAAGTTCGGCACCACCCGTGCCTCTCCACCTTCGCGCCCGCGCGCGCCCCCGTTGTGCTCACGGCAGCACCGTCAGTTTTGATTGGTTCTTTGTTTATTATATGTCTGTTATTTCTGTTGTTTTCCCACTCCATATATCTGTCAGCATTCCATTGCATACATCCATTCCTCTTTTCTATCCTTTTTCTCATTTTTTGAGGATCACCCTTTCCCGGTGAAGGAAGGACTCTCCGTTTGGGAATTCCTCTCAACGGACTAGAATCTCCTACACTGGGACCTCCGTAAGTCCCCGACATCGAAGAATCTCCTCTTCGGTCACTGGGCTGGTTGTACCATTGAAGTTCCCCGAAGTTAGTCATTTCATTCGTGGTGAGACGAGAGACCCTAGCTGACACGGCGGTGAAACAAAAATAAACTAGGGTCCCTATCTTGTGTGAACTTCGGATCTCGCTAAAAACACACAAAAAAAAAATCATCAAAATCAAAACAAAAAAAAAGGGCGTAAAGGCATCCACTTGTTTGATAATCTCTGCTACCTACTTGCTAGTGTATGTTTTTGCGTTCTGGGAGAACTGTGAGCATGTCTCACGAGTCTTCTGAGGAGAACCACCCTAGCCGTGGTTTGACAGCCGACCCGCGAGTCTATGCTATGGACTCGGGTCCTTCTCATGACCCCTCGCATGAGGTGCAGGTTATTGCCGGGGACACGTCCCCGCCACAGGATATCACTTCCTTACTGGGCGTCCTCGCCAACACGGAGCTTACCCCTGAACAGCTCCGGGCCTTCCAGGCCATTCTAAAGGGGAAATCTGTTTCCCCCACGCCCCAGGAGTCAACTCCGGCTATCGCACCTCTCCACGAGTCCGTGCAGGCCATTCCATCTCCTTCATTGGCGCAAGCCATCCAGTCTCCCTCGCTTCAAGGACAAGCGAGCCAACAACCTCCCTCATTCCAATTCCCGTCACAATCTCAAACTCCCGGTGTTCCTCACACACCGTTTCAGCCAGGGCCAACTGTCGGTGGTCCGACAGTTCCCTCTCATTCCGGGTTTCCCCCTCAAGTCTCCGGGAGACAGTTTCTCCCCCAATGGCAAGTGCCACCTTCACCCCCAGAGGAGCTCGCCCAATCGCTCCTTAATAGGTTCAATCGCATGGACGAGCAGTTTCAAAATCTGAGAAGAATGGTGGACGTGAAAGCCACCCCGGAGGTTGCTTTGCCAATCCTCCCCGTCATTCATCTCCCTCCCTCCGAAATGCCCACGTACCACAGATACAATGGTACCGGCAACCCCTTCATTCACCTCAAGGACTTCATGTATGAGTCCTCCTATTGGCAAAACGATCAGAGGTCCCTGGCATACCTCTTTCGGAGATCATTGGATGGTCCCGCGCTTGAGTGGTTCTATTCTCTGGAGCCCCGCGAGGCCGAGAATTTTGAAATAGTGCAGAGAAGGTTCTTGCAGAAATATAGGGATAGGGTCGGTCCCTCACTCTCCATTACCGACCTAGTGGCCGAAAAGATGAAACCCGACGAGGATTTTGTCCGATATGCTGATAGATGGAGGTCTCTGGCGGAAAGAATAAGGGATACCCTCTCCGAGCCCGAACAAGTGAAAATGATTGTGTCTAATGCAACCCCACAGTTCAGACATGTCCTGGCCATGAATAAACTCACTACAATGGAGGAGCTCTATGAAAGAGCCCGATACATCCAAACTCAGCTAAAGGACTCCCCCATTATGAATATGTTTGAGTCGCCGAAGCCCAAAGTGGTCAGAAAGACAGGCGCTGGTGTCCCGGGCGGAGCCACAGAAGGGGTCGTGACAAATGAGCAAGTCAGTGCGGTCAACAATGCCAACTATGCAGTCAACCCAAGGCCTCCACAAATGCCCCGACTCCCCCTTCAACCAGGTCCTTTCCCTCTTCATCCTCCACCCCAAAATAATCCACCCCAGGATAATATGCCTCCATTACGCCAACCCAGTACAACCAAGTTCCACCTCCAGGGAACTATGGTCCCCAACAGCAACAAAGGAGGCCGCTCGGTCCCAAGAGAGCCTACTATCCACCATTACCAGAAACTTTAACAGACATTTTTAATGCCCTCATGGCATCAAACCAACTCGCCTTACCCAGAGAAAGGCTCATGTGGCCCCCCAATGTTGATACCTCCAAATACTGTGTTTACCACAGGCAGCCGGGACACACAGTAGATTACTGCTTCCATTTCAAAGATTACATACATGATATGAACGATGAACATCAAATAGATTGGGATGAGATGAGACGATACGTCGCCGCTCTCAAGGCTAGGAGACCTCCTCAAAGGCCACAGCAGCAGTTACAACAGCAACAGCAACCACAACAACAACAACAGCCTCAGCAGGCCCCACAACAACAGCCCGACATGGGAATAATTCAGAATCCATTACCAGAGCACCAACAGCCCAATCATCAGGTTAACCCCATCTCCTCCTTCCCGGAAGTCGGGAGAGAGCAGGTGTGGCACCAGGAAAGTACCACCATTCTTTCTACCTCCAACCCTATCGTCATGCAACCCCCTCACCTTGCCCGGGTAGCACCTCTCTCTCATCAACCCGCATCGGTATCGCCTTCGCCATTTCCACTACCATTACGCCCTCTCATCCGCACCCCAACCTCCTATCAACCGACACTTTCTACTACGCCTTCACACCCTCTCACCTTCTCCCACTCCCCCACTTTACCATCCACCTCTACCACATTTACCCCTACGCCTTCTAAACCCCTTATCATCCGTACACCATACATAACCCCGTCTTTCTCCACCACATCACCACTAATGCCTTCAAAACCACTCATCACCCACCATCCGCCTCAAAACCTTTACCCGTTTCAAACCTTACCTCCACCTCCACCTTCCAAACCCCTTATCCTTCATAATCCGCGTGATATCCCCTCTACCTCCACCATGCCTCCACCTAACAAACCCCTCATCAGAATCCCTGCTCCCGTCATCACCCCTGCTTCATCAACCATTCCTCCACTACTACCCCTCAAACCCCTGTTAAAACCCACTGCTACCCCCACAGAGGTACAAAAGCCACAGGCAATGGTGCTCCGGAGTGGAAGGATTTTCCACAGGGTTTTCCCCCACAACAGTCAGAATCCCGAGCAATCTCAGCCAGAGAAGGATGACGGAGAACAACCAGAAAAAGCTATCACTGGAACACAGTATGATCTATTGAAACACCTGGACAAGACGCCTGCTCGGATCTCCATCCTGGAGCTTCTTCAAAGATCCACATCCCACCAGGCGGCCTTGATGGAATATCTTCAAAAAGTCATGGTTAATGAAGACCTCCCCGTGGAGAAGATTTCAACCGTCCTGACCCCAACAGACACACAACCGGCCATCATGTTCCACAACTACGAGCTCGCTCCCAAGGAGGCTCGAAATATGCACTGTGCATTTCAATAAAAATTAATGGGGTATCCATAAACCCGTGTCTTGTGGACACGGGTGCGTCCATAAATGTGATCTCCATGAGCACTCTTCAGTTGTGTGGGATCGACGAGGAACAAATAAGACCTTCCTCGATCACGGTCACGGCCTATGACAATAGCAAAAGGCCGCCGCAGGGGATGATTATTCTGAAGGCAGAACTAGGCCCCATGTCAATTCCCACGGAATTCCATGTCCTCGACATGGACCCCACATTCAAGGCTATACTGGGTCGACCTTACATCGAAGCCATGGACGCTGTGCCTTCCACCAACCATCAATGCCTGAAGTTTCCTTACAATGGGAGAATTATTAAAGTGGTCAGTACACCTGTCCTTCACACAGTGGATGCTATCAACACCTCTCTGCCATCTGTTTGACCGTCTCATCGGCCCATATTGTCACTGCTGGACGTACGTGATCCATCTCGCATTCCACTAGCACCAAAGGAGCCGGTCAGGGCAACCACAACATCATGTCTCCCTCTTCACTCCAAAGGTTGGGAGATTATGAGGAACATCGGCTACCAACAGGGAAAAGGTCTGGGCGCACAGTTACAGGGTATGCTCAAGCCGCCAAAAGAAATTAGGCCGAACCGTAGGTTTGGCCTAGGCTTCAAAGGACCGTTCAAGGTAGATTGGAAGCCCCTCACATGGACTCTATCAAACCACTTCAACAGAGGGCCCGTTGTTCAGATAGGAGATCACCCACGAGAAGTATATGGGGAATCACATGCTGTATATTTTGCTGAAAAATGTCCGAGGATCACCAAAAGAGGCAAGATCAAAGATCCGGAATGCGAGTGGGATAAATGGTTCGACATACGGGACATTTCTGTTGCACTGGAAAGGATGTTCTCGTCCCCACAGCTTGAAGGACCACCATTGATCTCCGAGATACCAGAGAACATTGCCACTCTTGCCAAGGTTCCAAACTATCCTCGTCCTCGCCAGAAGGACTCTGTCATCGGCGGATCTTCATCCGTCCTCAACATAGCTATCGACGGCTCATTAGCCGCCATCCTCTCCATCCACTCGTCTCAGCCTTTGCTGATATTTTCTTCCTGGGCCAGACGATTGTCTGATGATCTTCCCAGGTCCCCTTCTTTGCTTACATACCTGCGCGGGCTTTTCAACCCGCGCCAGGTCTTCAACCATGATCTGCTCTACGAGCCCCACAATCCTCTAGCCATAACCACTTTCCTCTCTCCTCCAATCTCTTTTCACTGCTTTGTCATTAAAAATGAAAACGAAAAAAAAACGTCAATTTTCAAACTCTCCAACAACACATCTTCGTTGAGGAAACCTCCTACATCTCCCACGGGTGCGTACCGCCTTGCGGACCACCCGTCCAAGGTCCGATGAGCGACCTTTTCCACCCCTCCTCTGAGGGGTCTTCTCCTATACATTCTACACCATCCTCCTCATCTTCCTCTTCTTCTGTAAATATTGTCAGTCAATCTAGGAATGACAGGCCAAGGGTAGTACCTAGGAAGAAATCCAAGGGTAGGCAGATCCCTCGTCGATTCCTTCTGGATTTGGCCGCCAGGTGTCAGGCCCTTCTTGCCATCCCCCAGTTGTTAGAAAATCCCATCCAGCTACCCGAAATAGAATGCGAGGGCGACTGTGCATCTGATGAAGGGTATGGAGTCTACGAGATCACGAATGAAGAATGCCCCACTGAAGATGAGGGTGAAGAATATGAGGATGTGGCGGGCGCATACGCTAGTGGAATGAGGAGATTCGACGAGCCGTCAACCGCCGTAGAAGAATCCACCAAGGAAGTCAACTTGGGAACTGAGGAAGACCCTAGGATCATCCTCATAAGTGACAACCTACCACCCTCTGAAGAAGAGGCATTAATTGAGGTTCTCAAGGAATATAAGGACACGTTTGCATGGAGCTACGAGGATATGCCGGGTTTGGATTCAACCTTGGTCGAACACCGTTTAACCCTAAAACCAGGGTCCATCTCGGTAAAACAAAGGTTAAGGCGTTTCCACCCTCAGATGGCTTTGAAAATGGAAGAAGAGGTCGATAAGCTCCACAAAGCCAGGTTCATTAGAGTCGTTCTTTATCCTCAATGGGTGGCGAACATTGTCCCGGTCATGAAGAAAGATGGGAAAGTCAGGATTTGCATCGACTTCCGGGACCTTAACCGCGCGTGTCCAAAGGATGATTTTCCCTTACCTCACATTGATGTGTTGATTGATAACACGGCAGGTTTTGAAACCCTCTCTTTCATGGATGAATTTTCAGGATACAATCAAATTCGTTTGGCAGAAGAGGATCAGGAAAAGACGTCATTCACTACCCCTTGGGGAACATATTGTTACGTGGTCATGCCGTTTGGGTTAAAGAATGCTGGAGCTACTTACCAAAGAGCGATGATGGCCATATTTCATGACATGATGCACATATATCTGGAAGTGTATGTGGATGACTTATTGGTGAAATCAAGGACCACATCCAGAAGTTTTGGCTAAGGTCTTGCAAAGGTCAAGAGAATTCCAATTGAAAATGAACCCGAAAAAGTGTGTGTTTGGTGTGTCGTCAGGTAAATTGCTGGGGTTCATTGTGAGTAAAAGAGGGATCGAGATAGATCCCGACAAAGCCAAGGCTATCAGGGATATGCCGCCTCCCAAGAATTTGAGGGAAGTCCGAGGTTTAATCGGCAGGCTGCAGTTTATTCGTCGGTTTGTGTCTCAACATTCACAAAGGTGTAGACCTCTCTACGAGTTGACCAAGCCAGGAGTAGAATTCCACTGGAATTCTAAATGTCAGAAAGCTTTTGAAGGGTTGAAGGAATATCTGGCTAGTCCACCCGTTCTCATTCCACCTAAACCAGAAAAACCTCTGATCCTTTACATCTCAGTCTTAGATGACTCCGTGGGAGCCGTCCTCGCACAAGCTGATGAAGAAGGCAAGGAACGGGCAACCTATTACTTGTCCAAACTTCTCAATCCCTGTGAGCAGAAGTACACCGGCATGGAGAAAACCTGTGCTGCCCTCGTTTGGGTAGTGCAGAAATTGAAGCACTACTTCTTGGCTCACGAAGTCCACTTGATTGCTCGAATGAATCCTATCAAATTCCTTCTGGAGAAAGCCGTCCTTACGGATAGGCTAGCACGCTGGCAAAGTTTTCTCTCTCAGTTCGACATCACCTACATCCAGCAAAAGGCGATTAAAGGTTATGCCATAGCCGAGCATCTCGCTCACCATCCTCTTCCCAAGTTCGATCCCGTCCAATCAGAGTTTCCAGATGAGGAACTAATGTCCATCAACCAATCAGATGAGCCAATGTGGACACTATATTTTGATGGAGCTCTGAATTCTCAAGGGAAAGGAATCGGCGTCGCCCTCCTGTCACCGGAAGGCCTCACATTCCCATTGGCGTACCAGCTCAAATTTCCAGTTACCAACAATATAGCCGAATATGAAGCCCTTCTAGCTGGCCTAGGACTCGCTCATTCTTTTCGTATCACTGAGTTGCGAGTCGTAGGTGATAGTCAACTCATCCTTCGCCAGGTACTCACTAAGTATCGCACTCGCGATCCCAAACTCAAGCCATACCAAGAACTCACTGCTGCCTTTGCCAAACTGTTCACAAAACTGATCTTTGTTCATATCCCTCGTCATCAGAATATTCTCGCCGATGCCCTCGCCTCATTGGCATCATCCATAAGGTTCCCTCTAGGAAGATGGTTTAAGTCCATTTCCATCTACAAACTTCACGCCCCTGCAATCGATGATGCTTCCTACGTAAACATCAAAGACAGGATAGCAAGGAAGATCCTGCATGAAGATATCCTTGAGAAAAGGGAGCTCATGTTGGCAGAGGCCGAAGAAGAACTGGCTGATGAAGAGAAACCATGGTTCTATGAAATTGTCAAATATTACCAAAATCAGTCTTATCCTGAAGGGGCCACCACAGAGGACAAGAAAGCCATAAGAAGGGTGGCTCAGAAATACACATTGATCGGAGGTCTACTCTATAGGAGGAGCCTTACTGGTATTCTGTTAAGATGTCTTGGTGACGATGAGGTTTGGAAATGTGTAGAGGAGACGCACTCGGGTGTGTGCGGTGGCCACGTGAATAGTCAGATGCTCGCCAAGAAGATCATTCGTCAAGGCTTTTATTGGCCCACTATGGAAGAGGATTGTGCTGTCTATGTCCGTAGGTGTGTCAAGTGTCAACTTCACGCCGATAAAATCCATTCACCATCTTCCTCACTTCATCCAATATCCTCCCCATGGCCTTTCTCCATGTGGGCATTCGACATCATTGGTCCCTTAGGTGATCCCAATTCCCTCACCAAGTAGAAATCTTTCATCCTTACTGCAACGGAATACTTCACCAAATGGGCCGAAGCCGAAGCTTACGCGGAGATCAAGGCGTCAACAGTCTGTAAGTTCATCATGAAGAACATTCTCGCCAGATTCGGCATCCCAAGCACGATCGTCACCGACAATGGGCCACAATTCATTTCTCAGGACCTACAGGACCTCTGCAAAAGGTACGCAATTGCATTGCATCATTCATCGCCTTATTATCCACAAGGTAACGGCCAAGCGGAGGCCACCAATAAAACATTGCTCAAAATCATCAAAAAAAAAACCTGCGAGTCTAGTAAGTTTTCAGACTGGCCAGAAAAGCTTATCGAAGCTCTATGGGCCTATCGCACTTCAATCCGTACCCCCACCGGGCAGACTCCATTTGCCCTTACTTATGGTATGGAAGCGGTAGTCCCGTACGAGACTCTGATCCCTTCTCTCAGGGTACAATTGGACGAGGAATTTTCCCTCGACGATCGTCGTAATTCACTCCTCGCCCAGTTGGAACTCTTGGATGAGAAACGGCTGGCCGCTGCCGAACACGCGCGTGTGTATCAAAATAGACTCGCTCGCTTTTACCAAAAGAAAGTCGTTGAGAGAAAATTCAAAGTTCGTGAGATGGTCGTAAAAAGAATTTTCGTCAAACCTGGAGGTCCGCGTTCTAAGCTCCAACCCAATTGGGAAGGACCATTTGTAATTCAAGCCGTGTACCCTGGCAACGCCTACAAGCTAGTCAACGCCGAAGGGACCGAGTTATCCTACCCTTGGAATGGGCTTTATCTTAAGAAATACTACCCTTAGCACAACAAACAAAAAAAAAAATGATGAAAAGATAAAAACATCAAAAACAAAGGAATATTGAAAACCACTAAAAATATGGAAAATTCAAAATGCCGATGCCTGGCAGGCACCATGTAGTTAAGTCCCTGCATCTAACCTTCATGTTAGGATAGGGCCCATTAAGGCTTGGTAGGCACCGGGTCTTGGTTTGCCAGAACCGTGGAGATCCCTGTCCGGCCACGTCGGCCTATGCTCGCTCGAAGGAAGCTAACATGTGTTCACTTATGTATTTTATTCAAAAAAGTTGGTAGCATCACCTACGGTAGGGCCACACCTAGAAGATCTCCGGAAGCTGTAATCTTTATTCTTTTCTCTTCGACCAAATGAGACAGTCGGCGCCCTTAAAACGCTGAGCATGAGAAACCGAAACTCAAACCCCAAAGGCAAGAGTAGGACCCATTTCCTCGAGCATCGATCAGAGCACGAGAAGAGGGCAGTGTCCCCGCAGGCATACGAAGAGGGAGCCCACCAATGTCAAACGACTATATCTCCCTCACAGAAAGAAATACAAAATCAAAATCAAGAGAAAAGCCTGGTCGTGACCGTGCCTGGTACGATAAACGGAACCCCTCAAAGCAAAAGTCTGAATCCACAAAGGGGGGCCGTGGAATGTAAATGCTCGAGATTTGGTCCGAAGTTGTCCGAAAGGAAAGAGTTAATGGGCCCTTATTCGCTCACCGGGTTAACGGCTTTGCCGGTCCTCTCAGGAGGTTTATCCCCTACGCTCTTCCTTCTCCCTCTAAAGATGAAGGTTCGATGGAGTTTCTGAAAGGTGAAAACTGCCCAGGGTCTGCGACCTTATTTTAATATACACATTTTGGTTGCCTACTTTGAAAAGCAAAAGCTATCGCTGCGAAGGAGTCTCTGTGTTTCTGGCTGGTCAAGACCCCTGTTTACCACCTTGATGTCTTCTTGTTTAACCTCGGGCTTAGGCCAATGCAAGCGCGTCACCTATGGGTGCGACGGCGTCTGATTCCGGGTCAGCGTCGCGCGGTTGGTCGTTAGGGTTCCAGGGTGTTCCATCTTATACCATCTAGAGTTGTGAGGAAACAGACCCGGGTCGGGCAAATCATCTACCTCAAACACCTTTTGGGTGAATCCCTGTGGTCGGAAGCAACTGGGAGCCTAAGCATGGCATGACGGTATTGTCATCAGGGTAAGTCTTAGCCGGCGGGATGGTCATTCGAGGGGTCTAGAGGCCCAAATCAACCTAGACGTGCACTTAAGATACCTGGGAGGTTAGTAAGAAACCCCTGTCTCACATAGGTTAGGTGCCATTTGGGTGCTTGCCGGACGTTAGCAATAAAAAAAATTGAAATGATAAAAGCACAAAAAAATGGAAAAGAGAAATGTACATATTTGCAAACAAAAAAAAAATCTTTTTATGATAAAACAAAAAAAATGTCAAATATAAAAAAAGAAAACAAGTCAATTTTGCATGATTACATTTGCGTGCAGCATCTCACTTTAATACCGCTTGCATTCGTGTGCTTGCCTGTCGCATTTATCATCACCGCATCTTTCCCTTGCCTTCGTTAAATAAAGGCTTGGCCCCTTGACCAGTTATCAAGGACAGTCACAGTGACCATTTGCCTATTGAGCAAGGGGCCAAGTCAGAACAGAAATTCTGATTTGTTTGTTTCAGTGATATGTGCAGGGATTCAGGTAACTGAAGCAAAGGTAAAAAAACAAACAAACCAAACCTTGTGTTTATTCCAAAAACCAAAAAAAATTACATCAAGTTCCGCCCTCTCTCTCTGCATTACTCGTCCCACTACTCTCCGGGCAAAACACTCTCAAAGGTGCTACCCAACTACGAAAAGCGGTACTCCTGCCGCTCTGTACTCCTCTTCCTATTCCCACATCCCGGCGTTGATCCGCGGAAGCAGCAGAGAAGCTACCAACACGAAAGCCACGCTCTCGTGCTCTTCGGTAGCGCTCCTCACCTTCTCTCAGCCACTGTTCAGTAAGACCAAGGCTGATTCGGAGTTCGAATAGTTGGGCCTCCATGGCCCTTCGTTCCTCCCTTTCAGTCAATCTGTTGGCTCTTTCTCTCTCTGCGTCTCTTTCTCTCTCTGTCCGTTCTCTCTCACGGTCTTCCCTCTCCAACTGGAGAGTGATCCTCAGTTCCATAGCATCCCTGGATGAGTCGTCATCAGGATGACGCCGCAGTTCCCTCTCCAGTTCTGCTATCCTAGCCTCCTTCTGCGCAGCTTGGGCAAGCGCTTCTTCCGTCTCCTTTTCCTGTCGAGTGTACCATCTCAGATACGCGATAAGGCGTAAACAAAGAGAACTCAACGCTGAAACTTTTACCTGTATACGAAGCATTCCTTCTGCCTCCGCAGCACGCTGCGTGGCGTGAGCAAGTTGCTCATGAAGCGAGTCAAGTTCTGAGGTGGGAATCCACAAGCTGGAAGAGGAACCACCTACTCCCATCGCTGGGGAGGCTGCGCCAATCTGGGCATGCTGCGACCATGTGAATTAGCAGCCAACATCTGGAATCTGGGGTTTTAACTAAGAACGTACTGTACACCTACCAAGGCGCTCGTAGCTCCGCGGGCATCACCCAACTGTTGTTCCATCTCTGCCAAGCGAGTTCGTAAATTCGCTATCATGGCATCCCGGACATCCTGCAGCCTTACAAGTCAGCATTTTTACCAAAAAACCAAGAAAAGGAGAAAGAATAGAAGAGAAAAAGGGGAAACCTACCTCCACAAGTCCCCGGGGTTGGAACCGTTCTGCGTACTTTGTCCTATATAGACGCAAGTAGTCCTCGCTGTCCCGCGCCTGTGATTCTACAATCGTGCCACCACGTTGCCAGTCCTCATACTGTTCGGGGAATCGCACGCGCCAGTCAATGCAAGTCGCCGGTCCCCGCGTCTTTCTCCCGACACGAGGTGGCGCAGCTGAATCCACCCATTCTTGAGCCAGTCCTAAAGTCCTCATAACTAATCGTAGCCGAAGCGGCTCGATTTCATTCAGGCAGTGCATCCATAGTTCCCGTCCGAACCGGGCACGACTTGCTAGAACCCACGGCTGGTTGGCATCGACCATGTCTGAGTAGGGTCTCCAGTTTACCATCGCTGTAGGGAACTCCTGTAGCTCCCGCCTTAACACCATCAGTTGGTAGGTTAGGGGTGCCGCACTCATGACGGGTTCCCACCGCCTGGCTAGCGGCACCATCACGGGTCGCCAATGTCGAGCTCTCCCCATAGGGAGGTAATAATAGCTCCATAACTGCTCGGCGCAGGTCATCAGCACCTTGCGAAAATAACAAAAAAAATACAAAACAAGCAAAACCAAAAAATACCTGGATGAATGGTGTGAAACCACTCACAGTCATCTCACGATCCGTTTCTTGGAATAGGCCTGCAAACAAGTGTGCCAGCATGGCGGCTCCCCAGGCATAATACCCTACTCTTCCAAGGTCTGACAGCAGCTCCAGGAAGCAACATTGGATACCATCCCCTTTCGAGCTCAGTACCAATCTCCCCAAAAGGAAGAGGAGAAATCTCCTCAAATCTATGTCACATCTTTCCCAGTTGCCGAAATCTGTGCAGTACACGGCACGGCATCCTATTTCTATCCTTTCCATGAACTCTTCTGAGGATTCGTCGTCCCGCCGACGAGTGTCGGTTAGCCCTAATGCATCCATGAGGGACGCCCTAGCTACCGACCTGTTCTTCCGACCATCTAGGTCCAAACCCAATAACTTCTGGGCACCTTCTCTGTAGTCCGCGTAAGTGACTCCGGTCACTGCCTCGCCTTCTACCTTCAGGCTTGTGATCCGGACCACATCCTCCAAGCTGGGCACCATGTGCCCCCAGGGCATCAGGAATGCCCGGCTCACTGGGTCCCATCTCTCACACAAGGCTTGGATCAGGACTAGGTCAAGTTGGATCGGCTCGATCCGAAGGAAGGTACCAAATCCCATCACGTCTAGCCTCGCCTTCTGAAAATCTGGGAGGCCCCTGTACGCTGCTACTACCAACTCCCATAAGATTTGTGATTTCATCACAACCTACACATACAAGGAATGGGGGTGAGGTTTGATCAGAAGAAAGGAAGAAAGAATGAGAAAAGGGCAAGAAAACTTGGCTTACGAGTTGTGATTGGGTCCTTTCGCTGAAGTGCCCTTCGAGGTCCGAAAGCCTCCTGGAACTACTACCACTAGACCTGCTTCTCTTCGAGGAGTGGGAAGATTCGCCCTCCATTCAACTCTCGGAATTTTGAACTCCTCCTCTCCCGTGAGAACTTGTGCTCCTCGAGTTAGTCCTCGATATACCTAGGAAGATAAAAGGGACACAAATTTATAGAAATGGAAGGAGCGCGGGCCAAGATTGCCTCCATCACCTGTCGATGATAGCCCTCGTAATAAGACACCGACCAAGCGGCCCCATGTGTCGCTTCACCGCTCGCACAGGGTGATTGACTGGACGAAGAATAGGACGAATAGCCCCTATGTTGTCTAGGGATACCCTATCATGTTTTGGAGGACGCCCGCAAAATTTGGCACAACATCCGGGAAAAGGAACTAGGGCCGCCAGTATTGACTTTGACGGCAGATTCCCGTGGAAAATGGTCACAATAAGACGTAATTCTCCGCTCGAGGCGGAGTCTCGACAGATCCGTCACATGGGAACAGTGCAAAGGAGAAGAAGTGTAGGGAAGAAGGAACGCACAAGAGGACAAACAAGCATCAGAAAATCAAATCACTCCATTCATAATTCTACATAAGTTGTCAAAAACATCATAAACATAAAGAGGTGACGGGTCCGCTAGCCCGCCAATCCTCACCATCACTCATCTCTCCGGGCACTCTCCTCCTCTCCCCCGAGGTGAGGGTCCCTCAGAAGCCTCCAGGATCCCCGTGCAGTAGCACCTGCCTCGCCTCTGGGCGCCTGCTCCGCAGCAGTGACTCGCTGCTCCTCCCCTGGCGTGGCGAAGAAGCCACTGGTGGCAAAGCGACCAGACTGCCGGAGTCGCTCCCCGAACTCTCGCGCTCTCTTGTAGCGCATCTCCATCCCTCCTAGCCTCTGCACGACGGCCTGAAGGCCCAGCTGGAGCTCCCTCACTTGGGCCTCCAAGGCCCTCCTCTCGGTCAGATCCCGCTGTCGCTCGGACCTCCTCTCGGCTTTCTCTCTCTCTACCTCTCTCCTCATCATCTGCAGAAGAACCCTTAACTCCAGGATGTCTGGAGAAGGTCTCTCCTCTCCACGATGCCGCAGCTCCGCTACAGTCGCCACCCAGGCGTCACGCTCCTCTTCCGCCCGGGTCGCACGGGCCACCGCACCGGCAAGTTGGTGAGGACACACGGCGCTATCCTCGACGGAGCACCCAGCACACCGCTACCTCCTTGTGGCTCGGCGACGGCGGCACCTTCTAGTTATCTTTTCATCATGTTTAGGCCATGTTGGGCCTCAGTCTGGACTTGCTCAGGCCTTGTGGGCCTTGTCTTTTGGTCCCTGCGTGGACATCTTATTGTTTGGGCACTTATTGGGCCATATAGTGGCCAATTGGGTTGCTTTGTGGGGTAATGGATCTTGTTATTGGGTCAGGGGCTTATTGGGGCTTGAAGCCCACTTAAAAAGAGGCCCATTAGGGTTTAGGGGGCGGCCCCCTCCCCATCTAGAGGAGGAGGAGGCAGCCGCCCCCCCCCCCTTCCTAGTTCTACTAGGGAAGGTGGGGGGCGCTCCCCTCTCCCTTCCCCTTTTCCCCTCTCCTCCTTTCCCCAACTCCACCCCTTCCTTATCCCACTTAGATCCCTTTCCTATTTTCTAAGCTTGCTGAAATATGGGCCGCCTTTCTCTCCTTGGAGCTGGGCGCACCCCTCCCTTCTAGTTAGATTAGGGTTTTCCCATCCCCTATAAGTAGTTCTCACCTTGTACCGATTACAGTTTTACACATGATTTTGAATACAAGTGAGTATTGTGCAAAGATTTTTGCGCCCTTCTCTCTCTCTCTCTTTCTTCTCCTGCGACGGGAGAACGGCGGGGTGTGACGCCTCAGCCCTCGGTGGACTCCGGGGTTCCCTCTTATCCTCATCTTCTTCCTCAACGGTTCGTGTGCGTGATTCCAGATTTCTGCCCCGACTTGTAGCAGAGCTCGCGCCCCCTTCTTGGAAGAGTTTTGCCACGATCTATTTTCTGGAGATACGTCTGCGGATCAGCTTCGCGTCGGCGCCGGTTTTGCATCAATCGGGGATCGGCACTGCCCGTACCGATTTTCTCCGCCGACCTGCGCCAGCACCACTTTCTCTGCTCGCCCAGCGGGGAGGCCCTGATTGCGAATTTTCCCCAGGCCTCCACGCTGCGTCTTTTGCGCTGGTTTCTTCAGGGTTCGTGGATCTCCGAGTTAACTTTCCAACGCCGCCGACGGCGTTGCGTTTCGACATCGTCACCGTCCGTGGCGGTCGATCTCGTGGGGTTGCGCCAGCGTGTCTGCCCAGTCCGCCCAGCGAACCAGTCCTGACTTTCAACGACTCCTGCGGCTCGCACCGGCGTCGTCTGCCAGCGCCATTTGGCCGAGGGCGACCTCTGCCAATCAGCTGTCACCACCAACCGGCCCGGACTTGTTCGGGCACCAGAAGGCCGATTTCCAGATTTTACCGACGGCGTGCGCAGTTCTGTGTCCACAGAACCTGATCTGACTTTCAGCAGCGCCCACGGTCACCACCGGCGGATCCAGCGCGCCCCCTTTGGCCGGAGCGTTCCTCCATCAGTCAGCGACGCGTCCTCTCTGACGGTGCTTCAAACGGGCGTCGTATCAGCCCGTGAGACCCCCTCCGCTCAGGCGCGCGCGACACCGGTTTCGGCAGCGTTGCACCCGAACCTCCTCGCGGCCAACCCGTCACCGAGTGCGGCCCGTCAACCCGTGTCCGGCAGTCCCGAACGTATTGGTTGTAGCCTTTTACCTCCCTGCGAGGAGTGGGCCACTATTGGGTTGTATTTTATTGATCTCTGGTGTATCGGGGTTGTTGGTTCACGGCCGGGGTTCCTTCCCCACGCCTAGGCGTGGAGGTACGCGCTCCGACTCTCCTCCTTTTGCTTGCTCTTTTAGTATGTGATTGATTATGCCGCGTGAGAGAAGGTAGGCGTCTAGCCACTTTTTGCCATCACCGCGGATCGTGAGTGAGAGCATCCATCCCTAGCACTAGTCGAGCACCGAGCTAGGACTCGACTCCCCTTGTCTTTGGAGGTCGACTATACGCCTAGACTCGTGCGCTTCCCTCCTTGGGACGGCCGAGGTCAGAGTTTCTGTTGAGAGACGTCCCTCATTCTGTGGGATATCACGGTGGTCAGCCACTTGGCGACCCTTGAGCGTGCTACTGCTGGCCTGAGTTAGAGTCTTTTGTGAGTCTTAGTCCGTGTCGGTCCCCGTCCCGCGTCAAATTTGGTATCAGAGCTTAGGGAACCAGTTTGTTCTAACAAATTGGGGTCTTAGGTCATTCGAGTCTTTAGGTTGTCTAGGGTGCAATTGAGGCCTTAGAGTTATCTAGGTTGCATTGAGTCTCTTAGTTCATCTAGGTAACCCACCATTGCATTGTAATGTTAGGTTTGTGTCTAGTTAGAGTTTTGTCCTTGTCTCGTGGAGTCTTGCATGTCCAGCTCCGCGCCAACCCCATGGTGGTTCCTCGAGACCACATGTCAGATTAGTCATCCCTATTGGCCCGATTCGATGCTCTTATGGTACGACCCCTAAGTGTCGCCCCTACCACTCAGTCGTCGGGAGACCCGATCCCTATACCGATGACCGAGTCATTCCAGCGCCCTGTCATGTCCACTGCCGTCCTACCTAATGGGATGCATACGGAGATCGATTTCATCAGTAGGGTGTCATCTAACTGTGTCTCACAAGACATTGTTGAGTCACTCTCTAAGACTGGGGAGATTGTTCTCCGTGATGGTTTAGCTTTTATCGAGTTTCAACGGTGGTTTGGCCCCGTTAAATATTTCGATGGCGCTTGGTGCAAGATCAGCACACTTGCTGGTCCATGCATCATTTTAGGGCGAACTTGGTTGGAGGAAAGAAGTGCGACCATCGACCTGGATAGGAGGACCTGCACCCTACACCCATCTCACCTTCCCGGTGAGTTTGTCTTCCATGACGGCGTTACGCCGACCACCTCCATGTCATCACCTGGGTTTGTTCCAGTGAGTTACGAGGCTGAACAGGAGTTGATGGAGGAGTACCTAACTGAGGTTGAGGAGTTAGGGAGTGACCCCCCCCACATCATAGAGGACTCAGTTTCCACTCCCGAGAGAGAGGCTTCACCCTTAGACCCTCATATAGAGACATTCTTACCTTCCGAGGGTGAACTGGTCATTGGAGAGTCTTTAGCTAGCTGGCTAAGGGAGGGTCCACTTCTAGATGTCGCCATTCCTTGCTATACACCCATGGGACCAGCCCTCCCAATAATACCCCTTAACTCCTTTCACACCACTTTTCGGTCCTTCTGCTTTCTTGAAAATGTGAAGGACTTCCTTAGGAGTTTAGATTATCAATGGGAGTTGACCTATATGTTGACCTTAGGGTCTGACCAACCCTATAGTCATAGCTTTACACTCCCTGCTTTGGGGTCTATTACCTCGGTCTACACCATAGGACATATCACATCCGAGGTCCTTTTATTATTTCCCATACCCGTGGAGGTTGATTTTGTCCCCGCTTATGGTTTCACGGTCCCGAGGGAGGAACCTTGCCTTCCTTGCCTTCCTCATGAGCCTCTTGCCCCATACATGAGAGTGCCCGAAGGTGATTATCTGCACCTGGGCGAATGTCGCACATGGGCAAGTATAGTGAAGGGACCTGTCGGGAGGGGTCATCATTTCTTTGACCCTTTCGATCCCCTCCCTGGTGAGCCTCTCGACCCATATTCTTTTCCCCACCTTGTCGAGGAGGTCCACTATCAGACACCACCTAGGCCTTCTAGTCAACACCTCACCTTATCGGCATCCAGATGCCCGAGCTTAGGAGGCCAGGGACACATGTCTCTTCCCCATGTTTCTTCATGTCCACCATCATATAGGGGTTTGTCTCATATAGGGAATGTCATGAGTGAGTTTGGGCAATTTAGTCCCCATGAGTCTACCACATTCCGTAGGACACCCATGCATGATAGATACAACTTTGGTTGTCCTGGTCCTCCCCGTGTTGTCCAATCATGTAGGAGTCATAGGCATGCTAGGTCTGTGTTTGGATGTCCAGGACCCCCACTGCATTCACATAGGTATGAGTCAACACAGCTAGTTCGGAGTCTGCATCATCACCACCTTGAGGCCAGCAACGCACGTTACAAGGAGTTAGCTGACGCGCACAGACGCACACGTGAGTTCCGCGAGGGAGAGTACGTCATGGTCCGGGTTAGACCGGAACGGTCTCCTTCGGGAGCCGTAAAGAAGCTCCAAGACCGCGGTGCAGGACCATTCAGAGTGTTGAGGCGTATTGGGTCGAACGCGTATGAGATCGAGCTACCAGACGACTACGGGATCAGTTCGACGTTCAATGTCTCTGATCTGGTAGCTTATCGGGATCCCGCGGTGATACCCAGTGAGTTATTTGGGCCTGACCCTCCTGTTGTGAGTGATACACCTACTGAGAGTCCACCTCCTCCAGCCCCATTACAAAAACGCGAGCATATAGATTGCATACTGGATGAGCAGGTGACTACTACCAGGAGCGGAGCCTACCAACGCTTCTTAGTGCGTTGGAGAGGGCGCCCCGAGTCGGACAACAGCTGGATTACACGTGGAGAGCTGGAGCGGATCGATCCAGACCTGCTGGAGCGGTACCTCAGCGACCGTGACCCTTACTCGACGGGGTCGAGTTCTTCCCACCCGGGGAGAATTGGTGAGGACACACGGCGCTATCCTCGACGGAGCACCCGGCACACCGCTACCTCCTTGTGGCTCGGCGACGGCGGCACCTTCTAGTTATCTTTTCATCATGTTTAGGCCATGTTGGGCCTCAGTCTGGACTTGCTCAGGCCTTGTGGGCCTTGTCTTTTGGTCCCTGCGTGGACATCTTATTGTTTGGGCACTTATTGGGCCATATAGTGGCCAATTGGGTTGCTTTGTGGGGTAATGGATCTTGTTATTGGGTCAGGGGCTTATTGGGGCTTGAAGCCCACTTAAAAAGAGGCCCATTAGGGTTTAGGGGGCGGCCCCCTCCCCATCTAGAGGAGGAGGAGGCAGCCGCCCCCCCCCTTCCTAGTTCTACTAGGGAAGGTGGGGGGCGCTCCCCTCTCCCTTCCCCTTTTCCCCTCTCCTCCTTTCCCCAACTCCACCCCTTCCTTATCCCACTTAGATCCCTTTCCTATTTTCTAAGCTTGCTGAAATATGGGCCGCCTTTCTCTCCTTGGAGCTGGGCGCACCCCTCCCTTCTAGTTAGATTAGGGTTTTCCCATCCCCTATAAGTAGTTCTCACCTTGTACCGATTACAGTTTTACACATGATTTTGAATACAAGTGAGTATTGTGCAAAGATTTTTGCGCCCTTCTCTCTCTCTCTCTTTCTTCTCCTGCGACGGGAGAACGGCGGGGTGTGACGCCTCAGCCCTCGGTGGACTCCGGGGTTCCCTCTTATCCTCATCTTCTTCCTCAACGGTTCGTGTGCGTGATTCCAGATTTCTGCCCCGACTTGTAGCAGAGCTCGCGCCCCCTTCTTGGACGAGTTTTGCCACGATCTATTTTCTGGAGATACGTCTGCGGATCAGCTTCGCGTCGGCGCCGGTTTTGCATCAATCGGGGATCGGCACTGCCCGTACCGATTTTCTCCGCCGACCTGCGCCAGCACCACTTTCTCTGCTCGCCCAGCGGGGAGGCCCTGATTGCGAATTTTCCCCAGGCCTCCACGCTGCGTCTTTTGTTCTGGTTTCTTCAGGGTTCGTGGATCTCCGAGTTAACTTTCCAACGCCGCCGACGGCGTTGCGTTTCGACATCGTCACCGTCCGTGGCGGTCGATCTCGTGGGGTTGCGCCAGCGTGTCTGCCCAGTCCGCCCAGCGAACCAGTCCTGACTTTCAACGACTCCTGCGGCTCGCACCGGCGTCGTCTGCCAGCGCCATTTGGCCGAGGGCGACCTCTGCCAATCAGCTGTCACCACCAACCGGCCCGGACTTGTTCGGGCACCAGAAGGCCGATTTCCAGATTTTACCGACGGCGTGCGCAGTTCTGTGTCCACAGAACCTGATCTGACTTTCAGCAGCGCCCACGGTCACCACCGGCGGATCCAGCGCGCCCCCTTTGGCCGGAGCGTTCCTCCATCAGTCAGCGACGCGTCCTCTCTGACGGTGCTTCAAACGGGCGTCGTATCAGCCCGTGAGACCCCCTCCGCTCAGGCGCGCGCGACACCGGTTTCGGCAGCGTTGCACCCGAACCTCCTCGCGGCCAACCCGTCACCGAGTGCGGCCCGTCAACCCGTGTCCGGCAGTCCCGAACGTATTGGTTGTAGCCTTTTACCTCCCTGCGAGGAGTGGGCCACTATTGGGTTGTATTTTATTGATCTCTGGTGTATCGGGGTTGTTGGTTCACGGCCGGGGTTCCTTCCCCACGCCTAGGCGTGGAGGTACGCGCTCCGACTCTCCTCCTTTTGCTTGCTCTTTTAGTATGTGATTGATTATGCCGCGTGAGAGAAGGTAGGCGTCTAGCCACTTTTTGCCATCACCGCGGATCGTGAGTGAGAGCATCCATCCCTAGCACTAGTCGAGCACCGAGCTAGGACTCGACTCCCCTTGTCTTTGGAGGTCGACTATACGCCTAGACTCGTGCGCTTCCCTCCTTGGGACGGCCGAGGTCAGAGTTTCTGTTGAGAGACGTCCCTCATTCTGTGGGATATCACGGTGGTCAGCCACTTGGCGACCCTTGAGCGTGCTACTGCTGGCCTGAGTTAGAGTCTTTTGTGAGTCTTAGTCCGTGTCGGTCCCCGTCCCGCGTCACAAGTTGCTCCCGGAGGGAAGCAATCTCGAGAAAAGGGGCCGAGGAACTGGAAGATCCGCCAGCCACTCCCACCGTCGCTGTCTGCTGGGCACGCTGGAACAAAATAAACAACGGCCGTCAGTGAAACTCCAAAATCTGAAGTTAAAAGGGCGGCACGTAACTTACCAGGAGCGACAGCTCATGTTGAGCGACGGCCAGTTGCCGCCTAGTCTCTGACAGCTGGGCGCGCGAGCCGCCGATGCCACGCGTGTCCCCAGCTTGGGGAAGCCCCGCGTAACTCTCTCTCTGCCGCCGCAGGAAGTCGGCACTGTCCTGCACCAGTACACCCCCTTGCTGTCCAGGGAGACGTACGGGCCAGTCCTCGAGCCTCGCCTTGCCGCGACTCTCCCTCCTAACGCGGCTCGGCTCGTCTGCACTCGCCCACTCATCGGCCAGGCCCAGGGTCCTTGCCATGTCCTGCACCAAGAAAGGGGTCCCATATCAGTCAAAAGGAACGCGTCCCCTGTCTAGGACGCGTCCATCATTTGAGTGCAACACTCACCGAACCCTTTCCTCCTCGCGCGGCTCGCTTCAAAACCCGAAATGAATTAAAAGAGGAAGAGATCGGAGGACCTACCGGACCGTATTCACCTCCTCCCACGCCAGCGGGCCCCTCGGGTCCCTCGGGGGCCCGAAGCGGCCCTTCCTCCTCCATGGACGTCGTTCCGTGCTCGGGCGCGTCCCTCCTTGGGCGAGGAGTTCCTCGTCCCTCTCCACCTTCACTACGGTCGGGCCCACCGAACTCCATCGATCAAAAGAGGAGGAAGATGAAAAAGGGGCAAGCGCATTTCGGCGGAAGGCGGGCTCGTTTGCGGGTAAGGCACGGGAGAAGAAAGGACCACCCGTCGCTTTAAATTTAAAATCAAGGATTAAGACGCGTCCTCGCGCCTGGACGCGCCCAAAAGGGGGAAAAGTAAACAAAATCCCCCCGTGTAAAATATAGTTCCCCGCTGTTCAGGGCAAGGTCTCGCGGAGCGTGCCTCAAGGGATAACTCAGTGCAAAAAAAGAAAGTGTGGGAGAGAGAAAAGTACACACAACACAAAAGCCATTTCCATTTCATATAATAGCCGAAAGTACATCATACAGTGAGAAGGGTGACGTACAAGCAACTCTCTAACTCTCACCGTCACCCTCCTGGTCATCTCCTTCCTCCCTCCTCTGACGGAGATCCCTAGGGGGCCTCCGCGACCTCTATGAACCCTGAGAAGCCGTGCTCGCCTCGCCCTGCGGTGGCACTCCAGCCTCGAAGGCGCGACGACGCTCCTCGGCCGAAGAAACCAGGTAGCTGCCCATGGAAAAAGAACCAGACTGACGAAGTCGCGCCCCGCGTTCCTTCGCCCTCTGGTACCGCTCCTCGCTCTCCCGAAGCCTCCCCTCCGCCGTGCCAAGACTCAATCGGAGCTCCAGCAGCTGGGCCTCTAGAGCCCTCCTCTCGGTCTGATCCCGCTGTCGCTCCTCCCTCTCTCTCTCTCTATCCCTCTCCCTCTCCCTCTCCACGCTCTCCCTATCCCTCTCCCTCTCCTCTCTCTCCCTCATCGCCTCTCTCCTCGACAGCTCGAGGGCGATCCGCAGATCCACTACGTCGCGAGGAAGCTCCTCAGCCTCCCGTCGTCGCTCCTCCTCTAGCTCCGCAATCCGGGCGTCACGCTCTGCCACCCGGGCATCGCGCTCCTGCTCAGCACGAACCACACGCGCCAGGGCCTCTCAGATCTCGGCCACCTGTCAAGGCACGCATGCACCATAAGAAAACAGTGATAGAAGGAAAGTAGCTAGAAAAGGGTCGCGGCCAAGCAAGCACTCACTCGAGCCTCGCGGTCACGCTCGGCCTCCTCAGCCCGAGCCACCGCGTACGCCAGCTGCTCCTGGAGGGCAGAAACCTCCGGAGGAGGGCCCCGCGAACTGGAACCCGCTCCACCAGCCATCGCGGCTGCCGCTGTCTGGTGGGCCCGCTGAAACACGGGGCAAACGTCAGTCAAAGGCTAAGCATCAAAAATCCAGGTCACAAAAAAAAAAATGCATTGCATAAACTCACCAGGATCTCCAACTCCTGTCGGATGGCCACCAACTGTCGCCTGGCGTCCGCCAACTGGGCCCGCAGGTCGGCAATCATGGTATCACGAGCATCCTGCATTACACATAAGTTAGTATCCCATGCATATACATATAGAAAGGTGGAGCAGTTTCATTTCACTTACCCCTGCCATACCACCCAAGGAGAGGCGGTCCCCGTACGTAGCTCGGTACCGTCTCATGTAGTCTGTGCTATCCTGTACGTGGGACACTACTGGGACCCCGCCCTGCTGCCAGTCCTGGTACTGTGCTGGGAAGCGCGTACGCCAGTCCACGATCTTCGCCTTCCCCTTGGTCTTCCGCCCAATGCGGGCCGGCGCATCTACGTCTACCCACTCCTGGGCCAGCCCCAACGTCCTCATGACCAGTCTAAGCCGCAGCGGCTCAATCTCGTTCAGGCAATGGACCCACACGTCCCGCCTGAAGCGAGGAAGACCCGCTACAACCCAGGGCTGGCCAGCATCGCCCATGCCCAAGTAGGGCCTCCACACCACCTGCATCACCATACATACATCATGTTAGTTACCATTCAGTCACATGCATAAACACAAAAAAATCATGCGCATCATACCATGGCCTCGGGATACTCGCTCAGCTCTCGACGAAGTGACGCCAGCTGGTAGCCGTGGGGTGCTGCAACCACGACCGGCCTCCACTGCCGCGCCAGAGGCACGGCCCTCCTGTTCCCATGCCTAGCCCTCCCCATCGGGAAATAGTAATAGCTCCACACCTGCATCCATCATATATCATTAGTACAATAATTGCATATTTAACTGTGAGAATGCATAAATAAAATATTTACCTGGAGGAAAGGTGCGAAGCCGCTGACTGTCGTCTCCTTCTCCGAAGTCTGGGAGAGATCGGCAATCAGATGGGCAAGCAGAGCCGCTCCCCACGCATAGTGCCCCACTCTGTCCAGATCCGCCAAGAGCCCGAGGAAACGGCAGTGGATGCCATCCCCCTTCGTCCCCAGCAGAAGGCGGCCCAGGAAGAAGAAAAGAAACCTCCGAAGGTCTAGATCCACCAGCTCCCTCTCGCTCGGATCCTGGGTGAAAGCTGCACGAGCATCCCCCTCCAGTCGAGCCAAGAACTCCGCTCCAGTCTCGCTAACCCGCTGGCGCGGGTCGACGAATCCGAGCGCCTCCATGATCTCCACTCGGCCGACTACCCTGCTGTCTCTATCAGTCACGCTCGTCTCTAACCACAGCAGGTCCAGGGCACTCTCTCGGTAGTCGGGGTAGGTGACCCCGCTGACTGCCTCTCCGTCAACTCGTAGCCCGGTGATCCGAGCCACGTCCTCCAGTGACGGCACCATGTGCCCCCAGGGCATCAGAAACGCCCGGCTCGGTGCGTGCCACCGCTCCCTCAGTGCCTGGATAAGAGGAAGGTCGAGCCGGAAGGGCTCGATCCTAAGGAAAGCTCCAAAGCCCATGGCGTCCACACGCGCCCTCTGGAAATCCGGCAGCCCACGGTATGCTGCCACCACCAAGGACCAGCTGATCCGGCCCTTCATCACGCCCTGCAAACCACAAAACCAACAAAGAACACATCAGCATCATGAACAGTAATCAACAATAACACTGTATATACTATTTTATTTTATTTAAAAAAAAATACATATATATATTTTTGGAGGCGTCCAGACCCCTGGACGCCTCCTTCCTATTTTCTTTATTCCTTTTTCGAAAAAAAATCCAAAAAACAAAAATAAAAAAAAAATATATAATATATATATAATTATGGAGGCGTCCTAGGCCTTGGACGCCTCCTTATTTTTTAAATTTATTTTATTATTTACGAAAATTAATAAATAAATAAAAAAAAAGAAAAAGAAAACATGGAGGCGTCCAGGTCCCTGGACGCCTCCTTCTCTCACTACCCGCCTCTCTCTCACAACCTCTCGTACACCCGTTTTAGCCTATTGAACCACAGAGTGAGGATTCCGAGGTACTTACCGGGTCGTGATCATCCTCTTCCGCGTCACCAGCATCCGCAGCAGCCTCCGCGGCCAGGAGAGGCACCTCCATCCCCTCCTCCGCAGCAATCTCCTCTGCTGCAGCCTCCTCGGCATCATCCCTCAACCTCCTCGCACGACGAGCCAGTCGTTTTCGCTTCCCTGGAACCTGGCTCGATCCTCCTCGCTCCATGGGGACTAAGAATAGGTCGTCTGGGTGACTGGGTCGTCAGATTGAACAGTAAATGAGCAAAAGGGGGGGGGGGAGCCCTTAAATAGGAATTTCTTTTTTTGGGGCGTCCAGGCGCCTGGACGCCCCCATTTTTTTATTTTTTTCAAAATTTAAAAAAAAAATTTTGGGGCGTCCAGGCGCCTGGACGCCCCCAAAACAAAAAATCAAACAAAATAAAAAAAATAAAGTTGGGGCGTCCATGACCTTGGACGCCCCCAAAACAAAAATAAAAATAAAAAATAAAATAAAAATTTGGGGCGTCCAGACGCCTGGACGCCCCTAAAACAAAAAATTAAATAAAATAAAAAAATAATAGTTGGGGCGTCCAGGACCCTGGACGCCCCCAAAACAAAAAATAAAATAAAAATAAAATAAAAATTAGGGGCGTCCAGGCAGTTGGACGCCCCCCAAAACAAAAAAAATTAATTAAAATAAAAAATAATAGGGGCGTCCAGGGCCCTGGACGCCCCCCATAATAAATTTTTTTTATATTTATATAAGAATATGTATATAATCCAAACAAAATAAAAAACACAAAGAAAAAGAAAAAACCATAAAAAAAGATAATAATTATGGGGACGGGGGTCCGAAACATCCAAGTGCCAAATTTTATTCCATCCGAAAAGCAGAGTGAACTACATCAGGGGCTTAGGCGCTTTAGGCCTTAACTTCCCCAGTTCGGTTACATAAGCCTTCCACGGCTCGCATTCTTCCACCACGTACGCTAACGCCTTTCCCGCAACACTTGTCTTCCTGGGAGCTTTAATGGCCTTCGCTTCCTTCGCATCCGCTTCAGTGCCCAACTCCCTTTTCTTCAAAGGAACAATGTCAGTCGGTGGCGGGAACGAATGGCGTGGGATGCCAATCTGGAGGCAGCACCGATGCGCGTTGTAAAGAACAAACTCGGTCGCGCCGATCAGTTGAAGATCAACTTCGGGAGAAGGCCTCATGAGAAGATCAAGCGAAAGCAAACATGCCGGTGCGCAAGTGAAGAAGCCTTGTGTCACGGTGCGGAAGTGAGACTGCCAGTCTTCGCGTTTCTTCAGCCACGGAACGCGGTTCACTACAGTACCACCAAAGCCTAACACGTCGGCTATGTGGTGAAGCGGGCTTTGTTGGAAGAGCTTCGAAGCGGTTGGCATTCCCCCGCGGTGGTCGAATTTGAAATGCAAATCCAGCCAGCAATTCAAGACAAGTGCACAACCAAATGGAGGCTTACCCATGCTCGAGGCGGTAAGGCCGCTGTAAAGATAGGCAAGGACGGCGGGTCCCACCCTCTTTCCACGCCAGATCCCGCAGATAGCACTCAGTTGGTCTTCCTCCACTATGTTGTCGGTATAAGGGAACAAGAGAGCACCCGCCAGACAAATGGTGAACCCCTTCATGATTCCCTCCAAATAGTCATCGTCTGGTGACCCTCTCAGGGCGTTCATGACCCACTCCGCAAGCTTTTGGAGATCGATCCCCTTCTGAGTGCGGACCTTTCTAGCTGCGTCGGGCGGCATGAAGCTTCCAAGGACGCTTTCAGAAGTACCCCGTGTCAGCATCCGCATAGCCTTCACCTTCCCGTCACTCTTGAACTTCTTCAAACCAAGCAGAAGTTCCACCTCCTCGAGGAGGATGGTCACCTCGAAGGTCGGGAAGATAAAAGTGTGGGTCTGGGGATGCCAGACCTCCACTAGCGCGCCCATAGCCGCCCAGTCCATACGAATCTTCTCGTAATGCTTGGCGTGAATAAGGAGCCCCTGCAGATGCCACTTCGAGAGTATGGCCCTCATGCCAATGGAGATATTGGAAGTCAGCTTTGAAAGCCATGGCAGCTTGGAAAATTTCCTCGGGCCTGGGAAGAGTGGATATGGCTGGGAGAGGAAGGAAGAAGAAATGAAGGAAGTAAGAAGAAGGTTCACGTACAGAAATTTGAAAAGAGTCGACTTACCATATGCGACATGATCGTCCCACTCAGATGACCCTCGAGGTCAGAAAGTCGCCTAATCTCGCTGCTAGGCTTGCTCCTCTTCATAACGCGGGAAGACTCTCCTTCCATCCTGAAGATCTCTAGATTCTCCTCTCCTTCCTCTCCTGAGCTTCCAAAACCCACCTTGGTGCATTTGAATGAACTTGCCTAAGGGGAGTTCTTATAGGAAGGGAAGGGTGCTACAGGACAGAACATGTCACATCAGTGGTCATTGTCAAGATTTTGTCTGGATCTCCTTTGAACTGTGGTGCGATTCTGCTACCTTTTGATGTTGCTAACCTTTGCTGGCATGTGCAGGTTTTACTAACGGACATCTTTGTCCTATCTCCTGTCCCACCTTTCATTGGTTGGTCCCACCATGTCATGCATCATAGTATATGATACCTACGCTACTAGAACATGTCAAGGACCTTGCGGCCCGAACGTATCTGGGATTTGAGTTCCCCTTCAACAAAAACGGTGATGATCCCGGAAGAGTTTGGGTTGTACGGATAGGCCGTCAATTTGTGATAGAATGGGGACGACGGTTCCATTCAGTGAGTTGGTACGCGGATAAACGGGCCCCAGCCCAGTATCAGCTCACCGGGTCGGTATCCTGACCCGTTCTTCACAAGTTGACAATATTATCCTTGGCTATTTTCTATTTTAGTTTGTTTTGAATTTTTCTTTAAACCCAGCATGCATTCATATAGGACTTTGATTTATTGCGGAAGATCATTCAAGCGATTCGATTGTGAAAGCCGTTGTGTTTCAATTCCTACAAATATGAGATATTCCACTCTGAATGAAATACTGAGTTTCTTTGAGACAGCCCTACGCTGCTCTTCCAAAGGAGACCCTTGTTTGGACAGACCCTCAGATATTCCTTTACCTTTTTGACCCACCTTGGCCGCAGCACTTCCACATTGGCTGGTAACCGCTCCCCAAAGGTGAAACCTCCGGTTTATGACCCAGGTACTTCCACACCGAGAAGTTGGTCTTCTTTTGTTTCGTGCCTGAGTGCACATCTCACCCTCCCTTATTTGATCTCCGTCCAAGCAATCGTCAATATTTGAAAGACCTCCTTCAAGGTCGCCTCATTAAAATTTCACAAAAGATTCCAAACAGTAACGTCACAAGCGTATCTCATCACACCTTGGCATCAACTTATCAGTCCGCTCCCACTCCATTTCACTCCACTTCGATACCATTCCACTACGTATCGCTCCCTTGCAAAGCAGACGCCAAGGCGGGGCAGCTGTAGACACGCCATTCCTGACGTCTCCTGAGAAAGTCTCATATTACTATACAACGTCCCGCGACGGCTTACGCGTTTTGAATCACTTGAGTGCTTCCTTTTCTTGAGTCTTCTTCCGCCCTTTTCGGCATCCGGAATCGTCTCGTCACGGCATTCGGACGGCATCAACACCAGTCGAACACATCAAGAGGTTCCGGAATCAAGAAGGGGGTCTGCCGGGCGGCCGCCGACGCCTGATTTGAGGACCCGGGTGGGTCTTAATGGGGGCGTCCAGGCCCCTGGACGCCCCCATATTTTTAATTTATTTTATTATTTTATTATTTTTTTCTCAGGGCCCAAAAATAAATAAAAATAAATGTATATTAATGGAGGCGTCCAGGACCCTGGACGCCTCCATAAAAACTAATAATAATAAATATTTATAAAATGCCAGTTGGCATAAAAAAATAAAATAAATAAAAAATACATAGAGGCGTCCAGGATCCTGGACGCCTCCATAAAAATAAATAAAAAATTATAAAATGCCAGCCCTTGTATAAATGACAAAAGTAAAATAAAAAATAATAAACTTTTGGAGGCGTCCAGGCCCCTGGACGCCTCCATCAACTCACTCACGGGCGCCGCCCACCGAACGACGGTTTGGCGTGTGTGAAAAAAGCCAAATTTAGAGACGTCCAGATGACTGGACGCGCCCATTTCTGAATCACGAGGCGCCGCTCACAAAACCACGCGTTGTGCCAAACCGCGTGCGGCCGTCGTCGGTTTTCGGTGGACCTGTTAGAGGCGTCCGGGACCCTGGACGCCCCCACAAACGTATTCCAAAAAAATCAATAAAAATAGAATAAAATATTATTTCAGCCCTGATGGAGGTGTCCAGGGTCCTGGACGCCTCCACCTTCCGGAGCTCTATAAATAGAGGCCCACCCCCTCAGTTCTGGAGGAGCGAAGCAGTGATCCGATAGGCTGCCGGAGCCCAGAGGCTACGGAGTCATTTTTCTAACCCGTGGGGTCTTTTGTAGGTGGAGGTTCTGCCGGCTTCTCGGGTGCCCACGCTCGCGAGAGGGAGGTCGTCTTCATCCACCGCGCTTCTACGTCGTCCCCACGCTGCCGGAGCTCCGCCGAATTTCACCACCGGCACATCCAATAAGCCAACTCTTTCCTTTTCTTCGTAGTTCTTTTGCATTCATCATCTCGCATCCATCATCTCATTTTCCTCCTACTCGAGTCCGAGAGGGGTTTAAAAGATAACACCAACCAGGTGTGTGTCTTCCCGTTATTTCATCATTTTTATTGCAAGGATATGAATACTACACATTCATCTTTCTAATCCACTTGTTATTTGTTTGTCGTTGTTTTGCAAGGGTAACCGAGGAAAGCCCTCTCCGTCGGCCGGCCGGAAGGAGAGGAAGAAGCAACCCGCCATCTCCCGCTCTTGAGGTAGGCGCGATCACCTTCTTATTTTGGGGTCTTTTGGCCCCTGGCGATCACACCTTGTCATCGAGGCCGCGGCGAGTCACTTCCCCAATGGCCGTTTAAATTTCTGTTTCCTATATTCTCTTTATATTTTGTTATATTCTGCTTATATCATCGAGGCCGCGGCGAGTCACTTCCCCAATGGCCGTTTAAATTTCTATTCCTATAATCTCTTTATGTTTTGTTATATTCTGCTTATATCATCGAGGCCGCGGCGAGTCACATCCCCAATGGCCGTTTAAATTTCCGTTCTTATATTCTCTTTATATTCTGTTATATTCTGCTCTTATCATCGAGGCCGCGGCGAGTCACTTCCCCAATGGCCGTTTAAATTCCCGCTCTTTGTATCCTCTTCATATTCTGTCATCTTATTATCTGCTCATATTCTCGAGGCCGCGGCGAGTCACTTCCCCAATGGCCGTTTCAATTCTTGTTATTTAATTTTTGCACCATTCCCGTCCCCCCGAGGCCGCGGCGAGTCACTTCCCGCTATGGCCGTTTAACCCCCATATTTTGCTATATCACGCTTGTCCCGCTCGCCCCGCCGGAGCAATCTCCCGTGGTGGCCCCTTCTCTCTTTCCTCTCATTTCTGTGTTGCAGCAAACAAAACAAACAAAAAAGAAGGAGCCCGCGCGCTCTCCGCTTCTTCCTCTTCCCCGCTCTTCTCCGAACCGCGTGACGTCGCTCACACTTAGGTCAGTAATGTGAATAAAAAATTTTGAATGATGAATAGTGATGAACCATCTGCCGTCCAAAAGGCCACTTTCAAGGTCGTGATGAGGATCTTCATCCGATATCCCACTTATACACGTCCAGTGTCTATACCCTTTCGACCCTTGTAACCATCGGCAAGATCGGTCACTACCTATCCGGTTTTTGTCACCATCGGCAATACCGTCTACCCTTTTGACCCTTGTCACCATCGGCAAGATCAGTCACTACCTATCCGGTTTTTGTCACCATCGGCAATACCGTCTACCCTGTTGACCCTTGTCACCATCGGCAAGATCGGTCACTACCTATTCGGTTTTTGTCACCATCGGCAAGACCGTCTACCCTTTTGACCCTTGTCACCATCGGCAAGATCGGTCGCTACCCTTATCCGGTTTTTGTCACCATCGGCAAGACCGTCTACCCTTTTGACCCTTGTCACCATCGGCAAGATCGGTCGCTACCCTTATCCGGTTTTTGTCACCATCGGCAATACCGTCTACCCTTTCGACCCTTGTCACCATCGGCAAGATCGGTCACTACCTATCCGGTTTTTGTCACTATCGGTAAGACCGTCTACCCTTTCGACCCTTGTCACCATCGGTAAGATCGGTCACTACCCTATCCGGTTTTTGTCACCATCGGCAATACCGTCTACCCTTTTGACCCTTGTCACCATCGGCAAGATCGGTCACTACCTATCCAGTTTTTGTCACCATCGGCAAGACCGTCTACCCTTTTGACCCTTGTCACCATCGGCAAGATCGGTCGCTACCCTTATCCGGTTTTTGTCACCATCGGCAATACCGTCTACCCTTTCGACCCTTGTCACCATCGGCAAGATCGGTCACTACCTATCCGATTTTTGTCACCATCGGTAAGACCGTCTACCCTTTCGACCCTTGTCACCATCGGCAAGATCGGTCACTACCCTATCCGATTTTTGTCAACATCGGCAATACCGTCTACCCTTTTGGCCCTTGTCACCATCGGCAAGATCGGTCACTACCTATCCGGTTTTTGTCACCATCGGCAAGACTGTCTACCCTTTTGACCCTTGTCACCATCGGTAAGATCGGTCGCTACCCTTATCCGGTTTTTGTCACCATCGGCAATACCGTCTACCCTTTTGACCCTTGTCACCATCGGCAAGATCGGTCACTACCTATCTGGTTTTTGTCACCATCGGCAAGACCGTCTACCCTTTTGACCCTTGTCACCATCGGCAAGATCGGTCGCTACCCTTATCCGGTTTTTGTCACCATCGGCAATACCGTCTTCCCTTTCGACCCTTGTCACCATCGGCAAGATCGGTCACTACCTATCCGGTTTTTGCCACCATCGGCAAGACCGTCTACCCTTTCGACCCTTGTCACCATCGGCAAGATCGGTCACTACCCTATCCGGTTTTTGTCACCATCAGCAATACCGTCTACCCTTTTTGACCCTTGTCACCATCGGCAAGATCGGTCACTACCCTATCTAGTTTTTGTCACCATCGGCAATACCGTCTACCCTTTTGACCCTTGTCACCATCGGCAAGATCGGTCACTACCTATCCGGTTTTTGTCACCATCGGCAAGACCTTCTACCCTTTTGACCCTTGTCACCATCGGCAAGATCGGTCGCTACCCTTATCCGGTTTTTGTCACCATCGGCAATACCGTCTACCCTTTCGACCCTTGTCACCATCGGCAAGATCGGTCGCTACCAATCCGGTGCTTGTCATCATCGGCAAGACCGTCTACCCTTTCGACCCTTGTCGCCATTGGCAAGATCGGTCGCTACCTATCCGGTTTTTGTCATCACCGGCAAGACCGTCTACCCCTTTTCGACCCTTGTCACCATCGACAAGATCGGTCGACTACTCTCTAACCTGGGCCTTCCGCCCTCACTGACCAACAAAACATCGTGGCATCGACATTTGACCCATGTCAAGGGTCATAACACACCTCTCATCATCATCGGCAAGGTTCGCTAGGGGCATCTGCCTACGCTGCCTATGCCCCACATTAACGAAGGCCCCGTTCCGGGAACGGCTACATCGCGGTGGAGTGAACACCTCACCCCTTCCTTGAAGGCGTGAGCGCTCTCCTGCGCCATCAGCAAGTATCCTTAGGTTCGGGTGACCATCCAGAACAAGAAAGGAAAAGAAGTCGCGATTGACGGCAACAAAAAGAAATATCTCCATTTAACGAGAATGGGTGGAACACATTCTTTTGCCCGGGGTATCCCCCGAGGGTACATGAGCTCCGAAGACAAAAGGAGCATTACAAAAAAAAAGCAAGGTCACGGCAAAGGGCGCCGGAAGATGTCTGCCAAGTCTAAAAGGCCCAGCGAAGGATATCGTGTCAACTCTTGCAAACGGGTCTCGGTGGCTGTCAGCTGAAATAACCTCTCGTCTAGTGAGGCAAGCTGTCCCTCAGCCAGGTCAGCCTCTTCCGTTGTCTGGACCTCTAGGCGCTCGCCTTCCTACAGCTCGGCTTCGACCTTAGCAAGCTCCGAGCGCAACTCGTCCATCCGTGCCGTGAGGAGCATCCGACGTTCTGAGATATTACTGGTAACATTTCTCAGCTGTCCCACGGTCATCCTCAATGAACTAACGGCGGTACGGCAATCTGCCTTCTCCAGCTTCACGGCAGTCAGCTGATCAGAAACCTCTCGACTGAGGAACTCCCGCCTGTTGGCATGTTTTAACAACATCACAACCCGCGGGGTCCAATCATCCATTGGACAGCCGAATGCTAAAAGCGATCGGGAGAGATGATCTATCAAGCTTCTCAGCTGAAGATAAGTCAGGTCCGGAGAAGCTAGCATGGCCCGCTGGAGGTTATCGAGAGACTGCCACACCATGTCTCCAGAAAATTGTAGGCCCAGTGGCGAAGTCTCGGGGAGCTGAAAGTCTACCCTGCTATCTACCTCGGCCCAGATATCGTCGGCTACCCCGAGGGACGTCGACGGCATAGTCTATACGACGCCCACATTCAGCCCGACTATTGCGGCTACATCAACTGGAGGAACCTCCATGATGGCAACTTCCTTGCCCGCCCGTTGCGGTGAGGCTACAACAACCGTGTCGACGATGGAAGGCGCTAGCTCTTCCTGAGCAGTCTCACCGGCCGCTGAGGCAGGAGAGCCCTCTATGATCGACAGAGCTTTAATGATATCGGCCTCGCCTGCAATAATTTCCCCTGCCTCTATTTCCGGGGGGCCACTCGGCTTCAGCAATGACTCGTCACCGGCAACCAGGGCTTGAGCCCCTGCAACCTCGGGCAGGCCGCCGACCTCGGCAATCACACCGGGTTCCTCCGAGGCCGCTGCAGCAGCATAGGTCCGTGGAAGCCGCAGGGCAATAGGCCTCACAACTGGTGGGAAGGCCGATTGACCCATATCCACATCTGGAAGGGGTACGCGGATCATTATAGCCGGCGCTACCACCTCAGCCTGCATTCCATGTATATACATCAGCCAGCTGGCTTAAAAATTAAAAGAAGTGCTGCAAGTGGGAATCAGAATACTGCATACCTCAACCGGCACTATATTTAGGCCTCCCAAGGTGGCCTCTGAAGATTCAGGCCCCTCTCCTGTAGCCGGGTATGATGGCCTGTGCTCGGCTCCCAATAGCCTCGGAGGGCTAAACGTCGGCAGGTCGCTCTCATAAGTTGATGAAGCCCCGGCGTCCTCAGTCTCGGTGTCGACCATGGGGAACCCCTCGTCATCGGCAGAGCCGCCGCCATAATCAACCTGTTCAGAAGAGGATGACTCTTCTGCTTGTTCTCGAACCTCAAGTACCTTAGCGGGAACTAGGCTGCCAGGGGAGGGCCCTCTATCCAGAGCCTCCTCAGCGATCTCTGTCTCGGGAGCATCCGTTGGCGGAATATCTAGGGGCTGGTCCCTTGGAAGCCCTTGCTCTCCAATGACGACCTCTACCGAGGCGCCAACCTCAGGGAGCAGTGTGGGCCGAATGTCGACTGGAGTCAAAGGACAATAAACAGTCAAGACTTGACTAAAAATACAACATGCCACTGAGCTCTACAGGCGAGCTGCAAATTACCTTCTGTTTCTCGATGAGGTGTCGGTGAAGGCAAGTCGCCCTCAACAGAGGTCAAGGGGACTTCTCTCTCCCTCTCCCCGGCGGCAGCTCCGGTTGTCGCCTCCAACCCAACAACGGCAGGGATAGTGCCGGCAGCTACTGAAAAGAAAGGTGGTCAGCCCAGGCGGCCGAAACAAGCAAATAAGCCATGCAAGGATAAGAAGTCACCTTCGCCTTCAGGCCCTTGTGTCCGGGCGGCCTCAAATTCAGAAAATGACGGAACTCGTGGAAGGGGAGCCGTGGACTCTTCCTCAGCGGCCTTCCTCCGACGTGCCCGAGTAGCACGGGAGTCCGCCCTCTTGGCTTTCTTAGCCCTGCTGATGGCCTCCCTGACCTGAGACCTGGTCCGCTTCCGCGAGTCCCCAGGGGGTAATGGCATCGTGGTGGGGGCCG
Organism: Amorphophallus konjac; assembly: GCA_022559845.1. Classification (NCBI taxonomy): domain Eukaryota; kingdom Viridiplantae; phylum Streptophyta; class Magnoliopsida; order Alismatales; family Araceae; genus Amorphophallus; species Amorphophallus konjac. The sequence goes on along the minus strand of CM040125.1, from coordinate 292,860,247 downwards.
GCTCTGGAATGTTAAAATATGAAGGCTTCTGCACCTTAGATATCCCTACAGTGTCGGGTCGCTTCCACAGAAAGACGAGCTGCAAAAACACATGAGTAAGAAGATGCACACTGAATATAGGGGAAGCAGCTCCAGGGCTGAAGAAGAAAACAAGCATTACCTGGCATCCCCGTATATCGAGGACTGAGTGGCCAGTAAAGCAATACTGGCGCCTTATCCCGGGAAGCCGCCTCGCGGATCAGCCAGCATACATCACCAATTGTCTCACTTTTCTCCGTCAGTTGGGCCAAATCTTCATGGCCGCAGGAGGACAAGTGATGATATAAGCTCAAGTTGTCAAATCCCCAGCCGTCGACATACTTGAAGGATATTAGAAGCTGATGGCTCCGAATGGCTTCTAACGGACTGGCAATTGAAAGCCCATGAGAATGAAGTAGGGCGAATATCCAGGGGGTGTTGGCATACAAGTCAGTCCGCCTGTTTTCCCTCCCGATGAAGGTCCGATAAGGATGAAAATGATCAACCTCCGGGCGCCAGCTCGGCGTACTGGGAAGAGGTTCTTCCACTGGAAGGGGGATCGTCTGGAGAGCAACCCTCTCACTGCTAACCCGGCACAGCCCCCAGAGAGTCTTAATATAATCATCCCTCTGGATCTCTGGCATCTTCGGGTCGGCTCGGGACGACTTGCCCTTCGCAGCTTTCCTGGCTTCTACATATGCCGCCACCTCAGCATTGGACCAAGATTTCAGCCTCTTCAAGTAGGCTGGGTCAACATCCAGAATGGGCTCCCGCTGGGAGTCTAAAAAATGGCGTTCGGCAGCATGCCAGCAATCCTTCCGGAAGTTCCGATAAAAGCCCGTCCGTGCATTCCACCACTTGATGAAGTCTGGAGTCACTCGGGGCAGGCGAGCCGGGGTTGGCACCCTGAAGGATACATCCTCTCGGCGATGGAAGTAGTCCCACCATCCACGGGCTTCATCAGTAGCCGTCTGACCAGCCCGGTGTCTATTCGGCAGATTGAATTGGGCTGAAGAAGAAGGAATTTGCTGGTCATACCCGAAATTCCGGCTGAAACGGAAAGGATAATACGGCTCCAGCCACAGCAAGCCGCTTTTCCTGAAGACTAGAACACTGGGGCGAATAGACAACACCCACTCAACCAGTTCCGACTCCAAGATCGGCCTTGTGCTCTTCGACCCTGTCAGCTGATGAATGAATTCCTCTGTCTCAAATAATCTGCATTGCCGCATCCTGTTGACAAGAGGGCTGGAGCTGGCAGCCAAACTCCAGAAATGCAGAACGCCATGGGAATCTATTGGAACTGTCGTCAACTTCCCCCGAATGGCGAAAAGCTGGTCCGCTAGTGAAGATGGTTCAGCACTGGCAAATTCGATCATCCGCGGCAAAGGACGATCTGACTGCATTGACCGGGGAGCTGCTTCCGGAAATAGGGTGCAGACCCAGGCATTAAAAAAGTGGAGGGGACCAACTGTCCGTGAATTCCTGGGGATGCGCGACTTGTGCAAATCCCCCAACATTTTGTATATAAGGCATAAAGCCACAGGGCACAGGGACAGCTTCGTCCCCCAAGCCATCAAACAGGCAGGGTAAATCACCTCCGGCCTGATCACCGTCTCATCTCCTTGGGGAAGGGCGAATGAACAAAGCCAATATGTCAAGTACGCAGCACAGTGTGTAACTGCGTCAACTCCCGTGGGATTCGGGCCGGCCTGTCGCCCTCTCCCTGAGATAGCAGGATATGTTGCTTGGCACCGAGCCCTCTTCTTCCGCACCACCGCTGTCGGAACCACTGTGGGGAAGTCCTCGTAATGCTGCTCCCCACCAAAGAAATATTGAAGCCACGTGCCCATCCGCACGCGCCTCTTCTCACCGGGCTTTCGCGCTTCCCGCGAGTCAAGTGTCAGGCGCAGTAGGGTGCGATACGCCTTCATCAAATAACGATAGGCGAAGCCCGTGAAATAGTTGCCTTCACCATCTGTCTGGTCCTTCAGCCAGTCTGCGAAGCATACTTCTTCATACGGCTCTCCATCTATCGGCAGGCCGCTCAGCTGAGAAAGGCTCCATAAATCCAATGAAGTTTCACCTTCTGTAGTGTAGAAAGTATTGTACTCTGGGCAGAAGACTTCAATCATCCCGTAACATAGGCCTCGGGAGATCGGGTATCTATACCGGGAAGCGTATACGCTCTGATAAATTCCGGCGTGCACCAAGATGGGGGCGTATTGCCGCAACACGAAGTCTATAAATTCAACCGCTCCCGGTCTGAAGGCGTGAGCATCGGTGGCTTTGAGCTCTCCAAACCACCCCACTGAAATTTGATGTTTGAACTGGACCGCCAAGCAGTCCAAAAGAAAAGGCTCGTCTCGGTATCCCCAATGGAGCGGTGTGAGGAATAGACCATATATGGGCTTCTCCCTGTCAACACGGTCGGCGGTCTCATTCCAGCGAGCTGGTGTGTATTGCGGCGCTCTCGTCAGCATCCTGGCCTCAAGAAATAATTCATGCACTCCGAGCACGACCCCCCATTTCCGGGGTTCCCCGGGGATGTACATGGGCATACCATATGTGACTGACTCAGTCAGGCTGTCCCGCTCCGCCAGTAGCGCTCCTTTAGCTTTGCGGACCAGAATTAAATCACGCTTCCCGCCAAGGTTGAAGCGCTCGAGGAACGCCATCAGGTGCTTGTCTTTGGGGTGGTCCCGTCTGATGTCATCCCCTCGGTCATACCTGAATTGGTTGCCGTCAAGAATCAACAAATGGCCGGTGTCGACGGTGTTGGTTTTTGAGTCCGAAGATTCAGCCACCACGGCTACACGTCGGAGCCCCCGATCAAGGGAATGGACGTTCCCCCATGTCACGGCAACCCGAGATACAGAGGAAGAAGAGCCGGAAGCCATGTTATCTGCAAAACAGCACCCAAAAAAGAACAAACAAAAGTCAGAAATTAGTGGATCAAAATAATATTTCTGACAAAATTTCAGCAGCATCTCCTCAGCTCGAGGGTTTGCCAAAAAGAAAGCGGAAGCCGTCCACAAAGGGAGCGGCCCCTAAAAGCAGCCATAGGCATTAAGCCAGGGCCAAATGGGACACCCGAGGGATCTAGCTCCGAGGACAAGTCCTATGAGAAGCCTCCCGGGGCCCGAAGAATGGGTTCAAAACCCAAAGGACAGCAACACTCAACTCACCCGCTCACAGGCGAAACCGCCCGAGCCCAAGAGCTACTCGGCGCCGAGGGAAGAGGAGAAAGCGAAATGAAGAGAGAGAAAAATCTGTTGCAAATGAGCAGTGAAGAAGAAAAAACAAAGAAGAAAGCCTTATATAGCCCCCCCCCTCATTTTGTTAAAACGGCGCGCCCCGGAGCGCGCCGTTTTAAGCAAATGGCGCGCCGGGGAGGGCGCGCCGTTTTAACCCCTGAAAGGGCCAGGGCGCGCCGGGAAGGCGGCGCCGTTTTAACCCCGAAGGCCCAGGGCGCGCCGTAAAGGCCGCGCCGTTTTAACTCACGAAGCAAAGGCCGCGCCATTTTAAGCAACGCCGTCAGGCTTCCTACCTCGCCGGATCGACATCCGACGTTAGAATTAAGTGCTGGTCGAGCCTCCGTCAGCCAAACGAAGCTCATCCGCAGGCCTTGCCGCATTCCTGCCTCACTTGCACCGCCTACGTCTGGGGGGCATTTGTTGGCACTCAAAACATGATCCTTTGGCAACCAAGCCGCAAAGATGAATGATACGGCCCACTGAAGCACGGAAGCCAATAAAGATCAACTTATCAAGGGGACCCCTCAAGCTGACAAAGCCCCGAGCCACCTTGAAGGGAACGTCGGGGACTTTACCTCAGGAGAGCCGAAGTGAACCCGCAACCAACCGGCAGCGCGATCAAGCCTGCCCAATGATCCAGCATCGACCTCGTCATGCCGCTACCCCACATCCGTCGCCCGACCAAGGACGACGGTCTACCCAATGACTCTCCTAAGGAGGAAGAATGTCCTCGGCCATCCGAAACAAGGGGGCCAAAGGTTCTGTCAGCAGAAGACCCCGATTACCCGGCACGGGTTCGGCTTCTCGCCATAGTGGGCCCGTTAGTGGCCGATTGATCACCAATTCAAGGTGGAATTGTCCAGGATGTAACGTCATCCTGTAAGGAAGCTTCGAGCACGAGTCCGTCTCAGCCAGAAGCACAAATCACAGTGCCGAAGACTGTGTCAGTAGGACACCCGTGTGCTCGGACCGGACACACACGAAGTCTTGTTTAAGGCCATTCGTCCTATCAAGAGCTTCGTAAACACCCCATCAAGGCCCTTCGATGGCCAGGGCGAGGGGAACAGTCGACGGGAGCTTCCGGAATCATCTCCGGGCCTACCGGACTGACACGCCAAGTGAATAGGTTAAAACGGCGCCGTCAAACCGGCGCGCAAAGAACAAAAGGGGGTGTTCCCCGGCGCCGTCAATCCGGCGCGCAAAAGCCAGATGGGGCCCTTCCCCGGCGCCGTCAACCCGGCGCGCAAAAGCCAGATGCGGCCCTTCCCCGGCGCTATCAACCCGGCGCGCAAAAGTCAAATGGGGCCTCTCCCCGGCGCCGTCAATCCGGCGCGCCTCTTCCTAGGGCGCCGTTTTAACCCCAAGGCTATATATAGCCTGTCGACAGAAGAGATCAAGAGAGAGAAGATCAAGGGGGACCCGATCAAGAGAGGAAGTGGAATCAAAAAGAAAGAAAAGGGAAATAGAAAGAAAGGGGGGAGGTCCAGGGGTGCTTCTTTTCTGAAGGAGTTCCCGACTGAAGTCCCTCGGCGGCCGCCACCCTCTTCCGCTCGAGCTCCCCGGTGTCGGAGAGGATGATCGACTGCTTTCCTACCTTCTAGGTGGGTCGTCATCGTGTTCCTCGTCGAGTCTCCCCGCTTCTATTTTGCTGTAATCACCCCAGGGCTGCAATGTAAATGAAGAAAAGGGGGAGGGGCGATGATACGAGCCTTTCCTCCCCCTTTTTCCTCATCTTTCCTTCTGCCTTTTTTTTATTCCGTCTGTAATCGTTTCTTCGATTAATGGAAATGGCGGCCGATCGACAACGACGGCGCCGGAATCTACGTGCTCTGCATACACATAACTGTGTCTTCCATGGGATGAATAAAGAGTTGCTCTGATTGATGTTGTATCTCTTCCTCCCGCTCTCCAATCCTCCTTCGAGCGTGCATTTAATGATGTCTCCAACATATGTATATACTCTCGTATAACCGATTTCTCTGACATTGGTTATGCCTTCGGGCTACATGAATCATTCATCCCCCTCCCTGGGGTTCTCTCCCTTTCGAGTTTGATGCAACGGCTGGACTCAGCATTGAATATTTTATGGGCTTTGCGAGCAGAGATGTACTTGTGTGCATATCTCTGTCTGGTCTCCGCCTAGGGAATAAGGTTCTTCACCGTCCCCTTTATGCTCTGTTTCATAGACCAGGGGGATGGGAAGAATCCTTGGATGGCTTCCAGTCGTTCGACGGTGAGCCCCATGTGGGTTTGTTCTCGAATGTCATATATACGTATATGTATATCGGTACCCCGGGCTATGCGTCGGCTACATATTCTGCTGGTGATTGACTTGCTCGATCCGTGGGGCTCCATCATTTCAATGTATTTCTAGGCAATTAGCTTGTCTGTCTGGCATCGTCAAGCGAAGTTTCATACTGCTTCCTGTTATGTCATTTGTACTTTGATGGGAGTATGCTATGTAGCATCACTCCAGCATCCGGGGAGGGGGGACATTCCCCAAATCCTATTTTCACCGATCATTCGGTTGACAGAGGGATCGTCTCTCGATGACAAATCTCCCTGTGGACCATTGGGTGTACAATAATGGGGCTAAGCCCTACAGTTCAGAATCTGCAGTCCTTAACGGACTTGACAGTGACCGTGGGTGGTGTTCCCCTCGTAGGCTAGCCCTCGGGGATTCCTTCCCTATATGGTCATCCCGATTCGAGTGTTGTGGTGACTCGGGTCGCGTGCCCCTCGTAGGCTAGCCCTCGGGGTTTTCGCTCTCATATCGAGTCACCTCACTCACTCACCGTTACCCACGGACTCGGTGCCCCTAGCAGGCTAGCCCTCGGGGTTTTCCTATCCGTTTGGGTCTGCCGGACGCCGTTGTGCCACCCGGCTTTTAGGGGTTTACTCCGCCACGTGAGTACTCCCTGCGTCTCCCCGACCATCCTTTGAGATGGGGAGATGCTGCCGAAATTTCGGCTCGAACGAGTTAAACTCGAAAAAATCGCCTCACGCGAGCCCGTGACTCGGCCTTTAAATGACTCGGCACCGATTCTATGAATAATCAACTTAATAAATTCTCAAAACCATCCAAAACCTCTTAATAAATCTATGAATAAACCAACGAGGCTCCTGTTTCCATGAAGTCGGGTTAATTCGGCGCATTCATGTGCGATCACGCCTTAAAACGGCGCGCCCTTCCCGGCGTGATCTTCCAGGTGCGGCCTTCCCGGCGCGCCCTTCCCGGCGCGACCTTTCCGGCGCGGCCTTCCCGGCGCGCCCCGGCTTCCCGCGCCATTTTAACAGCCTGCCCCTTTTACCTACGGTTCTGACGCCGTTTTAAACCTTTTACCTACGTTCCAGGGCGCCGTTTCAAGCGTTTTAGCCCCTGTCTTTGCACGCACTGCACCGGTTTCGTCCCGAATCGTGTCGTCGCATCATTCTAACCCCTTTCCCACTTATGGGATGAACTCTTGTGTCAATCACAGAAGGATGCAAGTCCCTCAACTAATAATCGTCATGTAGTTCCTTTTTCGGCTTCGACAGCCCGATATCTCGGCAATTAATCAAAGGTGTTCCCTCCTCGTGGGGGATGTAATTAACGCCATAACCTTTATGGTATGGCGGACTGCTGGTCCCGACCGAACCTCACATTCGCCCGACACGGGTCAGAATGAGCGCACAATAGAATCGTCACTCATGTGACTGGCACGCCCGCGTCGTTAATTGATCGTTTGACTACCAGTTAGTCAGTTGGTCGATCGACCCGCGAAAGAAGAAAAAAAGGTCGCAAACAATACCCCATTAATTTTTATGGAAATGCACAATGCATATTTCCGAGCTTCCCTGGGAGCGAGCTCGTAGTTGTGGAACATGATGACTGGTTGTGTGTCTGTTGGGGTCAAGACAGTCGAAATCTTCTCCACGGGGAGGTCTTCATTAACCATGACCTTTTGAAGATAATCCATCAAGGTCGCCTGGTGGGATGTGGATCTTTGAAGTAGCTCCAGGATGGAGATCCGAGCAGGTGTCTTGTCCAAGTATTTCAATAAATCATACTGTGTTCCAGGGATAGCTCTTTCTGGTTGTTCTCCATCATCCTTCTCTGGCTGAGATCACTCAGGATTCTGACTGTTGTGAGGGAAAACCCTGTGGAAAATCCTTCCACTCCGGAGCACCATTGCCTGCGGCTTTTGTACCTCTGTGGGGGTAGCAGTGAGTTTTAATAGGGATTAGGGTAGCGGTGGAGGAATGGTTGATGAAGTAGGGGTGACGACGGGAGCAGGGATTCTGATGAGGGGTTTGTTAGGTGGAGGCATGGTGGAGGTAGAGGGGATATCGCGCGGATTATGAAGGATAAGGGGTCTGGAAGGTGGAGGTGGAGACGAAGTAGAAGTGAGTAGGGCTTGAAGCGGGTAATGATTTTGAGGTGGGTGATGGGTAATGAGTGGTTTTGAAGGCATTAGTGGTGATATGGTGGAGAAAGACGGGGTTACGTATGGTTGACGGATGATAAGGGGTTTAGAAGGCGTAGGGGTAAATGTGGTAGAGGTGGATGGTAAAGTGGGGGAGTGGGAGAAGATGAGAGGGCGTGAAGGCGTAGTGGAGAGTGTCGGTTGATAGGGGGTCGGGGTACGGATGAGAGGGCGTAATGGTAGTGGAAATGGTGAAGGCGATACTGACGCGGGTTGATGAAAGAGAGGTGCTACCCGGGCAAGGCAAGGGTGTTGCGTGATGATAGGATTGGCGGTAGAAAGAATGGAGGTACTTTTCTGGTGCCACACCTGCTCTCTCCCGACTTCCGGGAAGGAGGAGATGGGGTTAACCTGATGATTGGGCTGTTGGTGCTCCGATAATGGATTCTATATTATGCCCATGTCGGGCTGTTGTTGTGGGGCCTGCTGAGGCTGTTGTAGTTGTTGTGGTTGCTGCTGCTGCTGCTGTTGTAACTGCTGCTGTGGCCTATGAGGAGGTCTCCTAGCCTTAAGAGCGACGACGTATCGTCTCATTTCATCCCAATCTATTTGATGTTCATCATTCATATCGTGGATGTAATCTTTGAAATGGAAGCAGTAATCCACTGTGTGTCCTGGCTGCCTGTGGTAGACGCAGTATTTGGAGGTATCAACATTTGGGGGCCACACGGGCCTTTCTCTGGGTAGGGAGAGTTGGTTTGATGCCATGAGGGCATTAAAAATGTCTGCTAAGGTTTCTGGCAATGGTGGATAGTAGGCTCTCTTGGGACCGAGCGGCCTCCTTTGTTGCTGTTGGGGACCATAGTTCCCCGGGGGTGGAACTTGGTTGTACTGAAGCGGTGGTTGTTGCTGCTGAGGTTGTGGTTGTTGTTGCTGGGGTTGACGTAATGAAGGCATATTATCCTGGGGTGGATTATTTTGGGGTGGAGGACGAAGAGGGAAAGGACCTTGTTGGAGAGGAAGTCAGGGCATTTGTGGAGGCCTTGGGTTGACTGCATAGTTGGCATTGTTGACCACACCCACTTGCTCATTTGTCACGACCCCTTCTGTGGCTCCGCCCGAGACACCAGCGCCTGTCTTTCTGACTACTTTGGGCTTCGGCGACTTAAACATGTTCATAATGGGGGAGTCTTTTAACTGGGTTTGGATGTACCGGGCTCTTTCATAGAGTTCCTCCATTGTAGTAAGTTTATTCATGGCCAGAACGTGTCTGAATTGTGGGGTTGTATTAGACACAATCATCTTCACTTGTTCGGGCTCGGAGAGGGTATCCCTTATTCTTTCCGCCAGAGACCTCCATCTATCAGCATAGCGGACAAAATCTTCATCGGACTTCATCTTTTCGGCCACTAGGTCGGTAATGGAGAGTGAGGGACCGACCCTATCCCTATATTTCTACAAGAACCTTCTCTGGACTATTTCAAAATTCTCGGCCTCACGGGGCTCCAAAGAATAGAACCACTCTAGCGCGGGACCATCCAATGATCTCCGAAAGAGGTATGCCAGGGACCTCTGATCGTTTTACCAATAGGAGGATTCATACATGAAATCCTTGAGGTGAATGAAGGGGTTTCCGGTACCATTGTATCTGCGGTACGTGGGCATTTTGGAGGGAGGAAGATGAATGACGGGAAGGATTGGCAAAGCAACCTCTGGGGTGGCTTTCACGTCCACCATCCTTCTCAGATTTTGAAACTGCTCGTCCATGCGATTGAACCTATTGAGGAGCGATTGGGCGAGCTCCTCTGGAGGTGAAGGTGGTACTTCCCACTGGGGGAGAAACTGTCTCCCGGAGACTTGAGGGGGGAACCCGGAATGAGAGGGAGCTGTCGGACCGCCGACAGTTGGCCCTGGCTGAGCGGTGTGTGGGGAACAACGGGAGTTTGAGATTGTGACGGGAACTGGAATGAGGGTGGTTGTTGGCTCGCTTGTCCTTGAAGCGAGGGAGACTGGATGGCTTGCGCCAATGAAGGAGATGGAATGGCCTGCACGGACTCTTGGAGAGGTGCGATGGCCGGAGTTGATTCTTGGGGCGTGGGGGAAACAGATTTCCCCTTCAGAATGGCCTGGAAGGCCCAGAGTTGTTCAGAGGTAAGCTCCGTGTTGGCGAGGACGCCCAGTAAGGAAGAGATATCCTGCGGTGGGGATGTGTCCCCGGCAATAACCTGCACCTCATGCGAGGGCTCATGAGAAGGACCCGAGTCCATAGCATAGACTCGCGGGTCGGCTGACAAACCACGACTAGGGTGGTTCTCCTCAAAAGACTCGTGAGCCATGCTCACAGTTTTCCCAGAACGCAAAAACATACACTAGCAAGTAGGTAGCAGAGATTATCAAACAAGTGGATGCCTTTACGCCTTTTTTTGTGTTTTGATTTTGATGATTTTTTTTATGTTTTTAGCGAGATCAGAAGTTCACACAAAATAGGGGCCCTAGTTTATTTTTGTTTCACCGCCGTGTCGGCTAGGGTCTCTCGTCTCACCACGAATGAAATGACTAACTCCGGGGAACTTCAATGGTACAACCAGCCCAGTGAACGAAGAGGAGATTCTTCGATGTCGGGGACTTACGGAGGTCCCAGTGTAGGAGATTCTAGTCCGTTGAGAGGAATTCCCAAACGGAGAGTCCTTCCTTCACCGGGAAAGGGTGATCCTCAAAAAAAAAATGAAAAAAAAAGGATAGAAAAGAGGGATGGAAGCATGCAATGAAATGCTGACAGAGATATGGAGTGGGAAAACAACAGAAATAACAGACATATAATAAACAAACAACCAATCACAACTAACAGTGCTGCCGTGAGCACAACGGGGGCGCGCGTGAGCGCCAAGGTGGAGAGGCACGGATGGTGCCGAACTTGCAAGGGTAGCCGAAAGGAAGCAGTAGATGTCCCACCGTGATCGCCAATCTGTGAGCGACGTCATGCAGTTCGGGGTGCGAAGAGGACGCAGAGCGCGCGGGCTCCTCTTTTGTTTGCTGTAACACAGAAATAAGAGAAAAGAGAAGGGGACACCACGGGAGATTGCTCCGGCGGGGCGAGCAGGACAAATGTAATATAGCAAGATATGGGGGTTAAACGGCCATAGCGGGAAGTGACTCGCCGCGGCCTTGGGGGGATGGGAATGGTGCAGAAATTAAATAGCAAGAATTGAAACGGCCATTGGGGAAGTGACTCGCCGCGGCCTCGAGAATATGAGCAGATAAGAATATAACAGAATATAAGGAGAATATAAAGAGCGAGAATTTAAACGGCCATTGGGGAAGTGACTCGTCGAGGCCTCGAGAACATGAATAGATAAGAATATAATATATAAGAACGGGAATTTAAACGGCCATTGGGGAAGTGACTCGCCGCGGCCTCGAGAATATGAGTAGAATACAACAGAATATAAAGAGAATATAAGAACGGGAATTTAAACGGCCATTGGGGAAGTGACTCGCCGCGTTCTCGAGAACAAGATGTGATCGCCAGGGGCCAAAAGACCCCAAAATAAAGAAAGTGATCGCGCCTACCTCAAGAGCGGGAGATGGCGGGTTGCTTCTTCCTCCCCCTTCGGTCGGCCGACGGAGAGGGCTTTCCTTGGGTACCCTTGCAAAACAGTAGACAATAAACGAACAGAATCAGAAAATGGCAGTGTAGTAACAATTCCTTGCAATAAAAGTAACGAGATCGTGACCTGACACACACCTGGTTGGTGTGGTTTTAAACTCCTCTCGGACTCGAGTAGGAGGAAAATGCGATGATGAATGCAAGAAGTATGCGAGAGACGGCGCCCTTATGTAGGGCGATAGAGGATGCAGTATGATGAATGTAAAGAACTATGGAAAAAAAAGGGGAAGAAAAGGCTTATTGGAGGAGCCGAGGGCGAGATCCGGCGGAGCTCCGGTAGCGTGGGGACGACGTGGAAGCGCGGTGGATGAAGACGACCTTCCTCTCGCGAGCGTGGGCACCCGAGAAGCTGGCAGAACCTCCACCTACAAAAGACCCCACGGGTTAGAAATGACTCCGGTAGCCTCTGGGCTCCGGCAGCCTATCGGATCTCTTAGAAGCTCCCCCAGAACTGAAGGGGTGGGCCTCTATTTATAGGGCTCCAGAGGGTGGAGGCGTCCAGGACCCTGGACACCTCCATCCGGGCCGAACTAATATTTTATTCTATTTTTATTCATTTTTTTGGAATATTTTTGTGGAGGCGTCCAGGGCCCCGGACGCCTCCAACAGGTCCACCGAACACCACCGACGGCCGCACGCGGTTTGGCACAACGCGTGGTTTTGTGAGCGCCGCCTCGTGATTCAGAAATGGGCGTGTCCAGCTGGCTGGACGTCTCCGTAATTTGGCTTTTTTCACACACGACAAACCGTCGTTCGGTGGCCGGCGCCCGTGAGGGAGTTGATGGAGGCGTCCAGGGGCCTGGACGCCTCCATAAATATATTATTTTTATTTTTGTGTTTTGTTTTTTTATGCCAACTGGCATATATTTTTTTTATATTTGTTTTTATGGAGGCGTCCAGGGGCCTGGACGCCTCCCTTAATATATTATTATTTATTTTATTTTGGGGTTTGAAAAATAAATTAAAAGAATGGGGGCGTCTAGGGGCCTGGATGCCCCCATAAAGACCCACCCGGGTCCTCAGTTCAGGCGTTGGCGGCCGCCCGGCAGACACCCTTCCTGGTTCCGGAACCTCCTGATGCGTCTGACTGGTGTTGATGCCGTTCGAATGCCGTGACGAGACGATTCCGGATGCCGAAAAGGGCGGAAGAAGACTCAAGAAAAGGAAGCACTCAAGTGATTCAAAACGCGTAAGCCGTTGCGGGGCGTTGTATAGTAATATGAGACTTTCTCAGGAGACGTCAAGAATGGCGTGTCTATAGTAGGGAGCTATTAAAACAGGTGATGCTCTGGGAATGAGTTCAATGGAGAAGTTTACTTCCCTTTCGGGTGGTAAACCGGGTAAATCTGATGGAAATACATCAGGAAACTCATTTACGATAGGAATATCTTTTAAGGTAACCTCTTTGGATTCAGTGATAATTATGGAAGCAAGAAAGGCTTCACATCCTTACGAAATAAATTTTCAAGCGTGAAGAGATGAAATAATGGCATGGTGCTTCCTATATTTGATATCAAGGAAAGAAAACCTTAGAAGACCTGGTTTTCGAAAGGAGATAATCCGATTACAAGAATTTATATCGGTGATATGGTCTATAAGCCAATCTACACCTAATATAGCATCGTAGCCCTCCATGTCAAGGCATATGGGGTTTGCAGGGAGATTGTGACCTTTTACCCTTACCTCACTATTAGGATAATAGTTTGTGAGTTTGGTTCCAGGACCTAAAGGTGTAGTAATAGCAAGGTCCGAAGGTAAAGGAATTGATGAAACTGGCAAGGTCTTTGCAAAGGTGGTAGATATAAAGGAATGAGAAGCACCAGTATCGAATAGTACAAAAGCAAGATGGGAACAAATGTGAACGGTACCTTCCATAAGCCTATCATCCTTGGGTGCTTCATCATCTCGAATAGCATTGAGATGAGCATGTCTCTTATGTCCACTTCTAGAAGATAGTTCCTTCATAAGGGGGCAATCCGGCATGCGGTGCTCCCGGCTACCACAACGTAGACAAGCACCAAGGCACTTCCAGCATTCTTAGACCGAATGATCGAACTTCTCACAAAAAGTACATGCCGTGGCGACCTGCTTATCTTCTTCCTTAACTTTCTTATTTTTGTGGTAGCCACTACCACTACTATTCCAGGATCTCTTCTTCTTATCATGGGATTTGTAGGGTTCTGTGATACTAAACTTGCCTTTCTTATCACGCCGATCTGATCTTCGGCTTGGTTCTTTACCTTTTCCATTTAATTTTTTGACCTTCTCTAAGGTCCTTTTGCACAAATATGCCCGTTGGACCATCTCCGCATAAGTACGGAAGTTTTGAGTCCCGAGCTGCAGAATAAAATCGGGTCTTAAACCATCCAGAAACCGATTAGCCTTTAGTAAGTCGGTACTGACCAGATGAGGAGCATACGATGCCAGCCTAGAAAACTTAAGCTCATATTCTGCCACCGACAACATGCCCTGGCGTCAATAAGTGAATTCCATAGCCTTCTTCTCCTTGACATGCTCAGAAAAATATTTGGCATGGAATAGCGTAAAAAAACCTTCCCATGTATGGGGTGCATCAACTGGCGGTGCCGGAATCGACTTCCACCATGTGCGTGCATCTTTGTAAAGTTGAAAAGCGGGAAGACACACTTTCTCTTGGTCAGCACATTGTATGACATCAAATATACGGTTCATCTCATCAATCCAGTTCTCAGCTTCGTCTGGATTAGAAGAACCATAGAATCGTGGAGGGTTTAGACTCCGAAAGTTGCGATGTAAATCTCCAGCGCCCGCCCTAGCGCCTGTTTGGGCCATATTCTGTAATGCTTGGGTGAGACCTGCAACAGTTTGCTACATACCGCCCCAGTCCACACGAGGAGCCATGGAGATAATATTGTACCTGAGAGAAATAACAAATCATTAACTCCTATGGAATCTAAAAGGGTTAATCTAGAGCTAATTTACTATCTCATCCCGAGCTCTACCCAATTCTCACATAGGTGGGGGAATTTCTTCCTTAGTTCATAGGTCTGGGTCCCTAAGCCTTGGACTTAGCCTATGACATGACATACTTTTTCCTAGGACTTCTAGGCCCTAGGCTCTGATATCAACTTAACTGTCACGCCCCGAGATTTATGCAGCGGAAACAATCGGGAACGCGAACAGCCGGCATGATAAGCCTCTTAAAAGCGAGAATAATCAGAGCGTAAAATAATCACACAAAGTAATTGCACAATAACTTACTCAAATCTTCACTTTTATTAAAAATAACAACCATAATTCAAGTACATGAGACATTGACCTTAAATTTGCTAGACTCAATAAGAGAAAATTACATAGACTCAATCTAGACATTTTGGACTTCCTAAGTCTTCACTCTTTAATCGCTCTCGGACCCATCATTGGAATGACCTAAATCTGAATCTGACCCACTGGTACTTCTTGAAAAGATTGGAAAATAGGTAATGATCACACTTGCCCAGTAGGTATCTTCGCATCAACATAAAGGCAATGTTAAAGTGATTAATGTCTTAGCCCTAAAGAACAAGATAAAATCATGCAGATACGATAAATCACGTGAGTACAACCAAAGTAACAAGACATTATCATATTTGAGATATGAGACAATGATTGGGCTAGTATAATCAAAGAATGTAACAATGGCCTTTCATGAACAAGAATGTAACAAGAATGTACTAGCAAGTCATGTAACAAGCACTTAAGTACCTTTCGCTTAACAGCAAGTACTTAGTGAATTTATGTGGATCTATATTCAAGGCCCCGTGGATTTTCACTTATTTATAAAGAAAGTACTCCCAGCACAATGTGACGCCAGTAGCATCATATCCCATGGTTTATATAGTATGTTTCTGATAATCAGTCGAAAGGACTAGCATAGAGCCTTTGAACACAATCAGTGCTTGAACTGCATCTTCAAGTATAAATCAAGCTACTTCCATGTATATAATCAATAAAGTTTGGCCGTGTAAGTAACAAGTTCAATAATGGTCTTCAAGATACAATGTCAATAAGAGAATGCTCAAAATATGAATATGAGAGTTCAAGAAATGCATTAATAACTAGGTTATGCTTTTGGAGAGAATTTTGACAGCATAACAGTACTTTCTTTATTTTTCATAATTTATTTACTATATCTTGATTAAGGTGACAAGTCCCAGAAAATAAATAGTCCAACTGGGATCATAGGAATATTAACCCTTGTGTCAAACCTCGGGTTAACTGTACTCAAGAAAATAGCGGTCGTTTTCTGGGTCGTTTCTTGAATAAAGTGGTCTAGTTCTGGACCGTTAATGACAAGACTGTTCGATATTTAAAATAGATTATCTGGAGTCTTTAGCGGTCAAATGAAGAACCGTCTAGGATCCGTTAGTGGTCTAGTGAAGGGCCGCTAGCAGACTCTGGCGGTCAACCAGAAGGCTGCTATGTTCCAGGAATATAAAACACCGGTATAAGTGCTTTCTAGACAATGGGCTTTAATGGTACAACCAACTCGGCGTCCTAGAGGGAATCCCAGGCTCGCGGAGAATTAAAGAGGCCTTGAAATAAGATTTCCTAGTCTGTTGGAAGGAATATCTAAATGAGAGGTTATCAAGTCCAAGATTGTGTGCCTAATGTGCATAGGTGTAACTAATGGTCATATACCGAGATATATGCTATGTACTTATGAAAATGACTCTATAGATGAGAAGAGGATCAATAAGGAATCTATAGTGAACCACATTCATCTACTTTAAAACATGTGTTAAATACAAAATGTATGAATTTGGCAAGAAATTAACTTATGTTTAAAATAAGTTCTAATGCGTAAGAAACATGAAATCTACAAGAAATCTCTATATGTACATAAATAATGCCAGTAACAGGGATAAAACTTAACTAACTAGGTTTATCATATAAGAGATAGGGTGATTCTGCATTAGGTTTTAGACTAACCAAAAATACAGAACTAAGAGTTGCAAACGGTTTAATATACAGCCGTTTGTAGTGCTAAGCGGTCTATCGTAAATCTGCTTATGGTTCTATAATAGTGAAATCGTAGGAAAACAAACGGTCTATATATTGGCTGCTAATCCTCGACAAGCGGTCTATCGTGGGGCCGCTAACCAACTACTGGCGGTCCATTATTAGGTCGTTTATGGTTAGTTGACAGAAACTAAACAATTGAAACTAAAGGTTAATCCAAGACATATCATGCCTGGAAACCAACATATATAAACTCTTTAGCATGCAAGAACAAAGAATAAGTCAACAATATGCATGGGTTCTGTGAAATTTACAAGAGAATTTCTTATTTTCATTAGGGTTAGGATCTATGCATGAACATTACACTAGATGCATTGACTCAAATAAAATGTGAAATTCTCGGTCTATAATGCATGAACTCAAGTGCAACAAGAGGGATTTTAATCCTAGAATAATGTTTTAGCTGTTCATGAGATGACCAACCTCTGTCCTGGGCTTTTGACTTCGAATTTAAGCCTGGAAGTTAACCCTTGTTCCCTACACTTCCTATGCTAAAACAGCAACTTCAAGACCTAATATCTCTTGATTCTTCTGACCTAAATACGTGAAATTTGGAGGGTAAGAAGAAGATATAAAGGAGAACAAAAAGTTCTAAAGGTGTAACTTCTAAATACCTCGTTTTGGGTTTCTAATCTCTTAATCTTCACTGGTTCATTGCTCAATTTCCTGGGTTGTTGGTATAAAATCAGCAACTTTGAACACCTCTAACTCCTTACGTGCTTGATCTCCTAGAATAAAATTTTGGGAAGAGTTAGATCTATATATTGTGAACAAAAAACTCTAAAGAACCTACCTGAATTAAAGCCGTCTTACCTTAGTTCCACGCGAGCCAAACATAGGGGTCGCGCAAGTGAAACCTAGGGTCTATTCATAGGGTTTTGGAGATTAGAATGATGCTAGAGTCCTTATTAATCTTTGGGTCAACCTCTGAGAGTCCTAATTACGTCTATAAGTCCAAAAACCTTGGTCTCTAGAAGTCCAAATGCCAAAAATTCCAACTTTTTGCTCTTTTCTCAATCCACGGAATCTGTAGAGACAAGCGGTCGTTATGGCGACCGTCTGATGGACGTAGGCGGTCTTGCGATAGACCGCTTACGGGTCCGGGCGCCGAATTTGAATTTGATTCAAATTCATTTTTTCATTTATCCATTTATTTATTTAAATAGGGTGTATTTATCCCATATATTCCGTAAATAACTAATTAGACTTCTAGAATATGGGTCAAACTTCATGGGCTTGGTCCTTAAGTCCTTTGGGCTTTATTTAAATAGGCTAGGTTAATTGGTTATCATACTTGGGCCTTAATAATAATTTATTTAACCCAAAAATTCATTTATTAATCTATTTTGGTCTTTAAAAATTCTTATAAATTCCTAAAAAAATTCTTAAATACTTCAAAAATATTTTATAAAATTTCTGGGGCATTACACTCCTGTCCTAGTATCCAATATCTGAGTCCCAGTCCCCAGTCCCAGTATCAAATTTTCAGCTTCCAGTTTCCTGTCTCTAACTTCTAGCTTCCAGTAATAGACCAACACGCCTCAGCTAGGCAGGTCTCCAGTCCAAGTATCTAGTTTCTAGCCTTCAACTTCCAGTTGCCAACAACATGTCAGTATGCCTTACTCAGGTAGACCTTCAGTATCTAGTTCCCAATCTCTAGCAACAGGCCACTATGCCTCACAGGCTGATCAACCATAATAACCACATGAACAAATCAAGATACCTTACAGACTAGTATGCCTCGAAGGCCGGTCTACAGTAACCCTAGACCAACACACCCCCAAGGGTCGATCTATTACACTCTCTGATCATTGCAACTCAATGGTCGACCAGTGACAATACCTTCGACGACACCTCAATGATCAGTCGATCGTAGCTCTCTGCCAATACACCTCAGCGATCAGCAGAGATGGGTTCCTAGTTGAAACACCTCGGCAGTCAACCAGGACACCAGTAGGGTCTGCCAACCTCGACTTCTGCCATTATGCCATGACGGTTAGCCGACAGCATCAACATTTGGCCATACACCACAAGGGTCAGTCGAATATGATTTCAAGCCAACACGCCTCTCTAGGGGCAAGTCCTATAACTTCAGACCAAGATGCCTCACCGAGGCAGGTCTCCATCAACCTCAAACCAAGATGCCTCACCAAGGCAGGTCTCCAACAACCTCAGGCTGACTTGCTTCTCTAAGGTAGGTCTCCAACAACGGTAAACCAAGACGCCTCACGAAGGCAGGTCACCAGTAACCTCAGATCAAGAAGCCTCGTCAAGGTAGGGCTCCTGCAACCTCAGGCCGACATGCTTCCCCGAGGCAGGTCTCCAACAACATCAAACCAAGACACATCATCGAGGCAAGTCCCCAGCAACACCTGGTCAACACGCCTTTGTAGGCACCGAAAAGGGTGTGTGAGCCTCTCGATTATGTTGCTACGGCCTATAGTGCTCAGATTAGAAAGACAGAAGTGGAGTGATCACTAGAGACTTATACCTGAGCCTCACATGGATAGGATCATGAATGCCTTCGAAACGGGAGAATGTGGGTTCTTCCTGTCCTCGCTTTCGGCCAGCCAAGAACTGGGAGCTTGAGTCTACGAGTCCAATGTGAGGTTCTTGTGAATCAACCAGTAAACACCAAAAAATTCACCATTAGACTGAGGAAATGTATTATATGCTCAGAGATGAAAAGAAAATAAAACATGCAAATGGGGTCAATCGTACCGGGAAGGGGGTTGGGAAGGGGGATAGCCGAGACTTTCGACCATCGGCCTTCCCTATGTTTTGGATTGAAAAATCTCTTTAAAATATGGATTTAGAAATGTCTAGTATGTGTGTAATGCAGTAAAATAAACTAAGCAGCAAGATAGAGAACACGGGAAGAAGGACGGGGTTTGCCCGTCGACCAACAGGAGGCGGCCAAGCAAGTGGTCGTTCAGAGTTGGTGGGCAGCCATGCCGATGGCCGCCTTTAGCAAGTATCGCCTCCTCTTGTAGCAGACACATGCTCGCTCTTGTGGATGAAGCTCTTCAACGGGATGGAGGTGAGGAAGGGTTCTCCGAGCTCTTACGGCCTCCTGGGCTCCAAATGTCCAACCCCCTTGTAGGTTATTCCAGACAGGGATTTTGTATGTGGGGGATTTCCCTCCCAGCAAAAACCTTTGAAGATTGATTCCAAATCCTTTTTGACAAATTTTGAAGTGAGGACATGTGAGACTATGTACACTTTGACCCCCCCGAGTAGGAACGGTTGCAAAGGACGTGCCCGGAGCAGGCGAAATCATGGAGTTGACTACGGTTACTAGGAGGCGGCCAGGTCGATGGTTATTTCAAGGGAGCTGTGCGGCCAAGGTTGTGGCCGCCTTGGGGATCTGGGCAGCCAAGAGTCTGGCCACCTTGGGGTCTGGGTGGCTAGCACTCTAGCCACCTTGGTTTGGCTGGTTGGCCAGGTATCTGGCCGCCTTGGGGTTCTGGGCAACCAGCACCCTGGTCGCCTAGGGATCAGTGCAAAAATGTATATAATACCTTAAAAAAATCACCTCGGGGGCTCACCCCCCCCGAACACCCAACCTTTCGGGCAAGGGGGCATTGCCCCCCTACAACCCCCCGCCAACTTACATCAGGATGTAAATAAGGATAAGACAAATATGGATCCGCGAAGCAATAGGGTGGAGCCTACCTAAATAAGGATAAGACCACACACTCTCAATCATCTAGAAGAAAGTGTCACTTTTATGATGGCTAGATAAGGTCCACCGGATGTCTGAAATTAGGTGTCTACAGCCTCACCAAGGCCGACCGCTAGAAACACCAGGTCTACAGGCCTTGCTGAGGCTGATCCCCAACAACTCCAGGCCAACATGTCTCGCCGAGTCTCGCCTCTAGCAGCATCAGGCCAACACACCTTGCTGTGGTGGGTCTTCATCGACAACGGACTAGTGCGCCTCATCGAGGTGAGTCCACAACACAACTCCAGCTACAACGCCTCAGAGGTGTGACCAGCCCGTCCCATAGGATGGTCAATGCCAAGCCTTGCCAATGCACCCCTATAGGCGGTCAATGAATAATGCGAACATCCTACAAAAAAATCAACCATGATAGAAGTGGTAGGCCACTAGCAACCAACCACAAGCGTCATCACAAAGCCTCAGTCAGAGCGGTAATCATCTCGTAGCCAACCAGCGGTCCCAGAACCTCTGATTCCCAACACTGGGAAGTCTCAAACCCCCTACGCAACATCATCTGCTATAGTCACGCTCACAGGGGAACATGCCAAGGAGTGAAAAATACTCATAGCACTCCTTGACATAGACAAGGTGGAAAACCTAAGAAAACACCAATCTCACTCTACGAGTCCACCTTCTGAGGCAAGCCATGGCTCCCCGCTAGTGAAACCTCAAATGATAAAAGAGAGCCACCAATGGTCTCCCACTACTCGCCAGCCACCCTACCAGGTGCAATGGACTCGACAATCCCGGCTTCCCCCGGTCTCAGATTTCTAATGGGGGAGGGTTCCTTCCACCGAGCCGCCTCTCCTCAGAAAATCCACAAAGCCTACTGCACAAGATAGGGCCCCAGACATAGGCAACAAAGCCAAGAGCATTGTTACACTAGGCTCCCCTGACCTCTTTTCACCTTCGGCATGGGCGCCACACCCAGTCACACCATCAATCGTCGAAATGGCCACCTATATGGAGAGTTCGGTGTCTAGACCAAATTACTTCCGCAATGCGGGCCCTATGCACATGTGCCACAAGCCCAACAAGTGAGATAAACCGAAATGAAATTTCCAAGTCGCGGACGATGGGCTACAACTTCCAGCACCTTGTGTGAATCCAATACACGCCATCTCCACTAGCTCCATGCCCTCAGTGGCTTTGGCAAACTGCTCGCTAGTAACCTAGATCTCTCTAGAATCCAGCTCTGCAATCTCCGAGGCTCAATGGTCTTCTTCAAACGTGCCACCGTCGAATGAAAGATCGCAACAAGAGCATCGAACCCCAGGACGAGTAACTCCCACAACGCTAGTAAGGCCGGGAGAAATCAAAACTGTAATGACCCAAAACCCAGATACCGGGTGAACCCGATATCGCTTGGATCCTGAGAGGCCACCCATGAGCAGGAAAGCTCGAAAGGGTTAGTAAGGTGTATGGAGGTACATTGAAATTTAAAATAATGCAGGAACACCAATATAATTAACAGTTTAAATGATAGAAATTAAAATTACATTTTCAATTAATCAAATTAACTATAGAGTCCAGTCCAACAAGAGTACAGTCTACAAGAAAGAACCATACTCAAGCACCGGGTACACCCCCGGCTCTGGCGAGCTGGCACTAAGAACCACAACACTGCACCTCCGAACCATGAGGAGGAACAGCTACACCTGAAAGGAAAGGGGTGGGCCTCATCTCATTGGCTCTGTAGGGGTCCCACGGATCCCCATCAAGAAACAACAGCTGTAAATCACAGTGCTAACAACAACAATAGCAATAGTAACAGGAGTAACAACAACAAAAGGAACAGCTGTAACGACAACAGTCGAAGAAACCACGGATCGCTACAAGCTACTCCTAACGGCAAGAAAAGCAAGCCCGATCTTACAGTTGGGAATTGCCAAACCAACATGAAGAAATGCTGGCCACACTACCAGGAACACCACGACACCTCTGTCACGCAGGCTCGTCCTCACTGACAAATCCAAACTCAAGACCACATGGTCTAAAAGTACTAACACATACACGACCTCGCCGTTGTGTACTCTACACTGACTACGGGTAAAACCTCAACATCTCCACTGGAAACCCTAAACCTCAGTGTCGGAAGGACACACAAAACCACTCGAAGAACCACATCAACATAGACGGGAAACTTGTGGGGATGGATTTTTATCTATCCTTATTTTTATGTTTTATTCTGTTATTTGTTTGGTTTATTAATTAGGCGTGCCAGTCATTGGCGTGACAGTTTATTGTGCACTCGATCTGACTCAGTCAGTAGATTGTGATATTCGTGTCAGGACTCGGAGTCCGCCATACCATAAAGGTTATGATGTTAATTACATCCTCTAAGAAAGAGGACCACCCTTGATTGATTGCCAAGAAAGGATGACTCGAGGGCAAAATGAGATAAGACTGTGACGCTAACTTTGCTAGCAGGACGTGAAACATGCATAGAAAACCATGCGATGCGAGATATGATAATAGTGTTATGGCATAAATCCGACAGCATACCCCCTTATTTTGGACTATGCCAAAAGGGTAGTATAGGTCACCCACCCACGGAATGCCGGGATGGAAACCAAAAGGAGAGCCGGGCGTAGCCCGAGATCCAGAAGGATCTGAATATGACGGGACGATGTCCATGGCCATGGTGTTTCTTGATGTTCCCTTTAGAGACCATTGGAGAACATACAGTGGTAGAACTCCAAGGGCCGGCAGGGTTAGAAGACAACATGGTGGTCAAATGGCGTATAATGTGGGGGTAAGACCCCATCAATATAGATCCGTTAGACATGGATGGAGAACTATGAAACCCCCATGATATGGTGGGAACTAGCATGATGGTCCATGGAGGTTAAGGTACCCAGTTTAGACTAGTTTTGGGCTCAGTAAAGTTGCTGAGGAGTCTGATGTTTGAGTGATGGTTGATTCTAGAGTGAATCGGCGGGGCCAGGGTTTCGGCACGAAGGCAAACCGGCGCTGCTGAGGTTCGGCACAAAGACAAACCAGCGCGATTGGTCCCTCGGTGTGCCCGTCACCCGGCATGAAATTGGCGCCGAGAGGAGGCGGTGCCGGGAGGGCAGGTGGCGCCGATAGACTGTGTTCTTTCGGGCTTTCAAGGATTGTGAGTGCTTTATGAATTCAAATGGGTCTTTTACGTTCAATGGGGGTTCCATGGGTTTGTTCACGGTGGTATTTGAGTAGGATACAGAGTGAGGGCAGACTCGTCCATAGAAAGTCTAAGGAGACCATGTGACTATGATGGTTATATTCCCTTCAGACGGTGGTGAGCAGAGGATCGTGAGATGGTATAACTCAGATCTCTGCCACATAGCCGGGGTTAGATTCATAATTTCAGTGAAACCGTCGCACTACACGATTAATAAAGCTCGTGGATGAATTTTGGCAGCATCTCCCCTTTATTTTGGACTATGCCAAAAGGGGAGTATAGGTCATCCACCCACGGAATGCCGGAGTGGAAGCCAAAAGAGAGGCGGGCGTAGCCCTGGATCCAACAAAAGGATCTCAATCTTACGAATAATTATCCACTTATTGATATCCCCTGTGTAGCCAATGGAGAACATGCAGTGGTAGAACTCCATGACTTGATGGGGTGGCAGAGTGTAGGGGGGGATGAACCCCGTTAATGTAGCTCCCATAGGTGTCGAGAGAAGGATAATCCTTCTTCTTGGAAGGACAGGGTATTATGACCAAGGATGGCATAGCTCAAAAGTGTTGAGGGTATCGGCACGAAGCTATCGGTGTGGCCGGCTTCAGCACAAGGGATGGAGAGGTCTCGGCGCGACAAGGAGAGTAGAAGGGTCTCGACGCGATGGGAAGAATCCAACCGGCGTGGCTAGCACTCGGCGCGAGACTCGCGCTGAGGGATGATGGCGCCGGGAGGTTGAGTGGATTTCTAAAACAAGGGTTTTAGTGGGGTTTAAAGGGGTTTCTGAGGTGAGAACTTCCGGGGACTCTGGGAATTTTAAATGGGGTTTATTCAGGGATTTAGGGCGAACACTGGAGGTGGTTCTAGAGACGGTAATCCAGGGAGAAGATGGCCCTCCCTCAGGGGCCTCACTGGGAGCCTGATTACAGACCGAACCTCGTGAGTTCCAGTTTGAGTATATCCCTCTTCATTTCACAAACGAGAAGCCATGAGATAGACTGTCTCAGGCTCTTGATGTGAAGGTGAGGTTGGGAAGGACTACGGCAGAACACACTCATGCAGACGGGATACGTTTGCAGTAGCTATTAAATACATTGAACCTCGGATGCAGAGGAAGAAAGGAAAATGAAATGGCGAGCTTCAGCCCTCTTTTATTAACTATTCATCCAAACAGCATACACGCATCTAGCTCAGAAAAAAATCCAACTAAAAGAAAAAAAATCATACATATACTATATCCCTGATAACGGGGCTACATTAGCATTCAATGCTACTAGAGCAAGGATGCTTGAAAATAGACACAAAAGAAGAAAGGGATATTCAAATAAAGGACAGGGGGGAAAGGGAAACTATAGCCCCTCAGGGCATCTTGAAACCGATCCCACTTTGACTCTTCCTTCGAATCTCTGCAACTCTCTCTTCTCCTCAGCTTCCTTAGAGGGCTCTTGAGCTCCCTTTCCTTTCGGTGGCTACTGCTCCATGTTCCCTCTATTGCCTCTTCTTCTCTTCTATATTATGTTCTCACTTTTTTTGTCGTCCTCAGAGGGCTCTCGAGCTCCTTTTCCTTTCGGTGGCTACTGCTCCCTACTCCCTCTATTGCCTCTTCTTCTCTTCTATATTCTATTCTCTTTTTTTTTTGGCGTCCTTCTTGTTTCGAAGGGCTGTAGGTTGTCTTTATAGAGGGATGGCCCTCAGCCTCTCGGCACGAGCTCCCCGGCGCGCCAGCAAGAAGCCTCTCGGCGCGCCTCAACTTGTGTTGGGCTTGGCCCATTTTCCATCATTCGGTGCCGAGATCAACCTAATGGGATCCCTTCATCAGCGTGGTGGGCTTCTCAGAGTAGACGCTCTACCCAAGGTTGCCTGATGCCTTGTATTCACGACCGAGCGTGAGGCTACCTGAACCCCTTTCTGTGAGTATCAGAATTATCTGAAGATCCTTTCCAGCAGGCAGATGGTTGCCTGGATTTTGTTATAGTTTTATCAGCCTGACTATCTGAATGATAGCAGTACTGGGTAGCGGCCTAACCAGAGATGGCTTTAGCCAGACAAAGTGTTAGGGGTTGAGGATCTCTTCTATTCTGATTCTTAGAACTTCCAGGGATGGTGCAGGAGCTGCACCTCTGATCAGCCTTCAGAGCCCTGAGTCTGCTTCGGTCTCTTCTGGTATATTTTAGGTGTCAATAAATGCCCCCCACCCGCAGGTGGCGTAAGCGAAGGATGAGCGACACAGGATATGCGGGTGTACATTACACCGCACTTTGTAATTTCTTCTGGTCTACTCCTGTTCATTGTTCATTTTTGTGACTCTGAGTCTTCATTCTGCTTGTATAATCCCAGTATTTGTAAGCATACTTGGACAGACATCAGCATTCTTGGTTTAATCTCCTGTTTGCAGCACCCCTGGGTGAGCCAAACGGCGCCGTTAACGATCTCGGCATGGTCATCTCGACACAACACTCAATCGGCACGTGTTTCATATCGGCATCACTAGCCTCAGTGCGCCTTAGGGGTTCTACCTTTGTCCCGGCGGCCATAATGACTATTGCGCCTGACCCTGCGGCCCCATCCATGCCAGAAGTAGAGTCGGAATCTCTGCCCCCTCCAGCACATGTAGAAGAGAGTTCTTCAAAGAGCCTGATGGAGCATGAGCACGCTGTCGTGGTACCTGCTACTTCGGCTCTGGTGGCCGTTCCATCGTCTTCTTCTGAGCCAGACATTCGCTTATGGGCTTCCATAGATAGGGAGGTGACCTTTGAGGTGGCTCCGGTAGCCTCCCTGGGCTTTACTTCATCGGAGGACGTTGTCTGCCAGCATCTAAAGATATTGTGTCAAGTTGTAGAATCTCAGACGGCGTTATCTTACCTCCAGCTGAAGGAAGTGGCTGAACGACTGACGGTTGGGCTGCAGACACTAAGCTGTCCTTTGGATACCTGGACCCAGCGGGTGCTATTCCTGCTGAAATTTGTAAACTGCCGAGACTTTCTCAGGAGGGTGATGGACGACCGGCTGGCGGCCCTCAAATTGCAGAACGTCGACTGTCGGATGGAGCTGACGTCCCTGGCCTCCGATCTTCATAGGAACAAGGCCCATGTTGAAGCTTCAGCTGCTCGGGCACAACTTCTACACAACCGATGGGAGGAACTCCAGGCTGAATTGGCTGCTGTTGAGGCTGAGATACCACTGCTGGAGGCTGCAGAAGTTCAGGGCCTCGAGGAGACCGCCTTGCTAGAGGGCCAAGTCGCATCCCTAGAGACTGAGATGACTCGCGTTCAGGAGGAAGAAATGCAACTCCGTGAACTGGGAGCGGCTCCACATGTTGGGCTCATGGACTTTTGTAATTCGTCCCCTTCGAAGGGCCCCTTTTGTATTTATTTCTCCCATTTTTGCAATGAAATACAAGTTTCTTTTATTACTTTAGGTGTCCACCTTCACACTTGTATTCCATCATATCTTGTGACAACTTTGGCGAGCTGTACGGAACTATACCCGTATCTGTACCGCAGGAGAGCGTCCACCCTTTCAAGGAAAGGATGGGGGCCTCGCTCCGCCGCGTGCTGGGGTCCCAGAGGTTGTCAAATTGTTACAAATGTAAGTCTTACTAGCAAGAAATGTCGAAAGTACGATGGCCGGCTGATGAGAGGTCCATTCGGGATAAGCTTTATTACCGGTGGGACAACTGATGGGAGTGTCACCAGGAGGTATAGCATGCATTTGATAATAACCACATCACTAACCCACGCACCCTTTCAGGTTTTCACGTGGCGGGATACCCGATTTTGCCTGTGGCGCCCTTTCGGGTTTTCGCCACAGCCGGGTTTACAGCCATTTTTGCCCTTGCCCTGGTGTAGGAACAAGGCCGGCGAGGCACCTCTATTTTAAGCCTTATTTTTTTTATAATTTTTTATTACATACATATATATATATATATATATATTTTGAACTCAATTCTCGGGGTAGAGCTGGGCTTGAGGAAACGCTGGCCGACCTTGTCGATGATGACAAGGGCCGTGAGGAAGTTGACCGGTCTTGTTGATGATGACAAGGGTCGCAAGGAGGCTGACCGATCTTGCCGATGGTGACAAGGGTCAGAAGTAATTCGACCGATCTTGCCGATGATGACAAGGGTCACAAGGAGGCTGACCGATCTTGTCGATGGTGACGAGGGTCAGAAGTAGGATGACCGATCTTGCCGATGATGACAAGGGTCAGAAGTAGGATGACCGATCTTGCCGATGGTGACAAGGGTCAGAAGGAGGATGACTGATCTTGCCGATGATGACAAGAGTCACAAGGAGGCTGACCGATCTTGTCGATGGTGACAAGGGTCAGAAGTAGGCTGACCGATCTTGCCGATGATGACAAGGGTCACAAGGAGGCTGACCGATCTTGCCGATGATGACAAGGGTCACAAGGAGGCTGATCGATCTTGTCGATGATGACAAGGGTTAGAAGTAGGATGACCGATCTTGCCGATGATGACAAGGGTCGCAAGGAGGTTGACCGATCTTGCCGATGGTGACAAGGGTCAGAAGTAGGATGATCGATCTTGCCGATGATGACCAGGGTCGCAAGGAGGCTGATCGATCTTGCCGATGATGACAAGGGTCAGAAGTAGGATGCCCGATCTTGTCGATGATGACAAGGGTCACAAGGAGGCTGACCGATCTTGCCGATGATGACAAGGGTCACAAGGAGGCTGACCGATGTTGCCGATGGTGACAAGGGTCAGAAGTAGGATGACCGATCTTGCCGATGATGATAAGGGTCACAAGAAGGTTGACCGATCTTGCCGATGATGACAAGTGTCAGAAGTAGGATGACCGATCTTGCCGATGATGACAAGGGTCACAAGGAGGCTGACCAATCTTGTCGATGATGACAAGGGTCAGAAGTAGGATGACCGATCTTATCGATGGTGACAAGGGTCGAAAAGGTAGTTGGTCTTGCCGATGGTGACAAGGACCGAAATGGTAGCCGATCTTGCCGATGGTGACAAGGATAAGAAAAGGGTAGCAACCGATCTTGCCGATGGTGACAAGGGTCGAAAAGGTAGGTGGAAGTGGAATGACGAACGAGGCCAACCCCGTTACTACATCATCATTTTATTTCATTCATCATTTTTTTATCACATTGTTGTGCCCCTGTGGTTTTGATGATGGTTTTAATGGTGGTTTTGATGATTGGCCTTTGAAGTGAGTTATTCGTTGTATGAGTCATCATGCTATTATTCACTTTCTGATCATAATGCAGTTCTTCATAAGTTCTGATATGGCATTGCATATTTGATTATGTTCAGTCATGTTACTGTTGCTCTTTAGACTGTAGTTTGATACTGCAGCGTCGACCCATCGAACTGCAGCGTCGACGCTGCCAAGGCACTTCAGAGGTAACAGAAAGAAATATTTGATCTGTTGCGTCCACGCTACTTGGGCAATGCGTTGACGCTTGGTGCCTCTTTAACTTTGTTGCATTTATTCATTGGTATGGTCTGTGATGCGTCGACCCCTTGTGCTGATGGGTCGACCCCTCAGTTCATTCATTGGAAGTCTATACACTGCTGGAGCATCGAGTCTGTACAGCCACTAGTCTAGAATCTGAGTCTGTACATCATACTGTGCCCTCAGCTTTCAACGTCAAGTCTATACAGCGTGAACAGTGCATCACTTCTCGAAGTATATACATCGGCCTCCTTGCCTAAAGTCTATACACTGGCTCAAGCTCACCTAAGTCCATACATCACAAAACTCTATACATACGATTGATGTTGCAGTGTTCACCAAGTCTATACATCGCCTTCAGACCTTCAAGTCTATACATCCACAGTGGACGTTCAAGTCTATACATTGGCCCTAATACTCAAAGTCTGTACACTCGCTGCACTATACAAGTCTATACACTGGCAATCCTGCTGAAGTCTATACATTGGCTCTAACATTCCAAACTCTGTACAGTCACTCCCTCAGCAAGTCTATACACTGGAGTCATCAGCTGTGAGGACAGCATATCTGTACACTGGTTCTCATGCATGTTAAACACCAAGTCTATACACTGCACTCATGTATTGTCCTTTACGGTAAAGTGTATACACTGTCCATGTGCTAATTGTTCAAATGTATATACACTCACTGTTATAAGAGCCTAAACTAACTAAGTATATACATTCCTTTTATCTCTGTTTGCAGACGATTCAGACTGATGATTGGGCCAACGCTGCATCCAAATGAGTCAATGCAGCATGCTGAGAGCGTCGACGCAGCACGCCCATCTGCTGAAGACTTGATCACTGGATCACCGATGCGTCAACGCAGCAGGCTGATGGAGTCAACGCAGCAGACGTGAGTTTTGCTGGTCGAATGTCTTTGAAGGCTGCGTCAACCCTTTGGTGCAAGTGTGTTGACGCCACCTCAACTCCAGTTGCTGAGCGTACTGATGAATGGGCACGTGACCCGAAGATGGCACCTGACACGTGATCCGAGGTGGGTGCTGAGCACGTGATCCGAGGAGGAATCTTCTGGATGGAAGGCATGGGAAGCTCACGCCCTAGCTGCTGCTGCTGCTTATAAAAGGAAGCCTTCATCCAACAGATGAAGACTGATCGAAGGTGAGAGAAAAAGGGAAAAAGTCTATACAGTGAGAAACAAGCAGCATAGAGTCTTCGATCCACAGAAAGAGGAAGAAAAAGAGAAGAAGAAGAAAAAGAGAAGAAGAAGAAATAGAAGAAGAGTGAGCCGGCAGAAGAAAAAGGGTTGCAGAGAAAAAGGAAAGAATAGCGTTAGAGAAAAGGAGAGCAGAGGAGAAAGAAAGAGAGATAGAGAGAGAGAGAGTTCGTGGAGAAGAAGGAAGAAGCTATTGAAGATCTGTCCTCTGGCGTCTGGATTAAATCCAAGCCAGATCTGCTCCTTTGAGAGCTACATTCTTGTTCTTCATTTACAGCCTTCCGATCGCTGTGTATTTTCTGTTTCCTTATTTTTTCTTTTGTTTCTTTGGTTAGCCTTGTTCTTCCGATTGCCCTGCTGGGGATCGGGTTCCTCCTGTGGATTTAGGAGAAGGGAGACTTGTCTCCGGTTCTGGGCTTGTGGCTAGCAAGTCCAGGGGTCCCTCCGGTCTGGAGGAAGAGAGACTTCGGTCTCTGGTTTCCAAGTGGCTGGGAGTCACTTGGGGTGTCCCTCCGGTTTGGAGGAAGAGGGGAGGTTATTCCCCTGGTCAAGCTGTGTGGCAGCAACTTGTTTGCAGACTGAGTCTGCGGTCTAGCTTGTGCTAGTGGAAGCCTCACTCCGGTTGGGAGTGAGGGGTGGACGTAGGTCTTGGTGACCGAACCACCTAAAAATCCTCTGTGCAGTGTGGGTGTGCTTTGCTCCTTATCTTCTACCTCATTCACAGGTTGCCTTAGCATTCTCGTTTATATCTGTGCTGCTTCCGCTAGTTGATTGTTTAGGCGCGAGATAGACGTTTGTTCTTCGGTTCAAAAGAGATTTTGATTAGTTATCCTGTCTGTCTATCTTGCTCTAGTTAGTGTTTTAGTTTTTATTGAGCGAAAAGTTTTTTTTTAAGGGTGGGATTCATTCACCCCCCCTCTCTGAATCCTTGCACCGATCCTATCAATTGGTATCAGAGCGGTGTCTGCATAGAAGGTCCAGCGACCTACAGATCCGATCTTGCTGTCTTCGGTGCATTTTTGTAAGACTTGGTTTATTGGTTTGAATTCACTGCTTTGAATTAGTTTTGATCTGTGTTAATGGCTCATCCTCCGCTATTCAGTGGTTCACATATTAATTTCTGGCTATATCGTATGTGCAAGCATGTTAACTCTATTAATCCCCAACTGTGGAAGGTTATATCTCACGGTCCATATAAAATTCCTAAGGATAAGTCTAAGTGGACTTATGATCACAAGACGAAAAATGATGATAATGTGAGAGCTCTAAATCTAATGAAGGCTGCAATTGATTCTGACGATTTTTCTTTTATCTCAGATTGTAGCACTGCAAAGGAAATTTTTGATAGAGTGACTGCAACACATGTGGAACAGGAAGAAGAATGTCTCATGGCAAGAAGGAGTGATCAATCAGATGAGTCCTCATCCCAGGTAATCTCTGAGACCGAGGATATTAGCCATGATGAGTTAGTTGCCATGCATGAGCATCTTCTAGATAAATATGAAAGAGTCAAATCAGAAAAGAGAAAATTAAGAAAAGAGAAAAATGCTGAAATCACAAGTCTAAAGGCTGAAAATGAAAATCTAAAATCTAAATTAAAGGAATTGATTGAAGAATTACATTCTGATGATAATGTACAGAAAAACTTAATCACTTCCTTGAAAGAAGAAAATGATTCTCTGCTGACTCAGAAGAAGGAAATTGATAAATTAAAAGATAAGCTGATTGAAGAAAACATCCATCTGAAGGAACAAAATAAAAAGCTAATGGTCCTTAACACTGTTTTCTCTGAAAGATGGCTAACGGTAGAAAGAGAAAAATCAACTTTGAAAGAAAAAGAAGTGAACATTGAATTGAAGTTAACTCAGGAGAATGAGATCCTGAAAAGTCTGAATGATGGGCTACAAAATCAGGTTATTTCGTGTGAAGACCACATTATGACCTTGCAAATTGAAACTGAAAATCTAAACAACTCTCTGTCAAAATTTACCAAAGGTAAAGAAAAAATGAAAGATTCTTTGAATGTGGAAGTCACCAAATTGAATGAAGAGAAAAGGTGTAATTCTCAAGTTAAGCAAGCTATAAGGAACAAACTATACGCAACATTTGTGAGTAGCTCAAACTTAGCTAGTACTTCTGCACCGTCTTCAAAACAATCTGATGATCAGAAGATTCAAAAACAGAAGGAAAATGTGAAAATGAGAACACTGAAGAAGAATAGTAAATTTCATGCAAACAAGCCTAAGGCTAGAAAATTTCCAATTATTCACGGAAGGAATGTTGAATGCTTCTATTGTGGAAATTCTGGCCATGTACTTGATGATTGCCTTGTCATGAAGAATGATAATGATAGATTTCATGCTAGGACCTCTTATGCTAAGAAATCCTATTCTGCTCAAAACAGGATATCCAAATGCTTTTACTGTCATGAAATTGGTCATCTCATGCATGAATGCAAATCAATGGAGTTAGATGACTTTGCTGCTACTACTGCACAGAAATATCATGCTAGAAATTATGTTCCTAGGAGAAAGAATCTGAATTGCTTTTGTTGTGGGAAGCCAGGCCATAGGGCAAAAGATTGCTGGCATAATCACGGAAAGAAATTCAATTCTGAAATTATCAAATTCCCTGTAAAACAATTTCCAAAACTTTCATGCTATAACTGTGGAAAGCTAGGTCACAGGGCTGCAACATGTTGGCTGGCAGGATATCGAAACCAAACTGGTTTTGGTAAACAGAATTTTTATTCTGTTAACAAAAAATTTCATGCATATGCACATAGAATTCATGCTAACAAGAATGTGCATAAATCAGATTTGAAAACTGCAGCTTCTTGCCATCATTATGACAAATCAGGACATTTGATAGATGGTCATCCTCTGATGAAATTTAATGATCATCAAGTTAAAAATGTGCTGAGAAAACCTGCTAGAAGTGATACTATCATGTCAGGACCCAAGACTTCTTGGGTACCTGTTTGTGCAAAATAACATTGCTATGCAGGTGTGCCTTGGGACTGGAATAAAAGGGGTAATGATCCAAGGCACTCAAGAATGAATAACCCCATTCTCACACTGTTCAGGTAAACTCTCTACATTTCAGGTTTTGAAATTCATCTAGTGCATGCATGCTAAATCTGTTCTTGCATATTCATTCATCATCTGCCAGTTGCATTATTTTCTGATCATACACTTGCTGAGTGTTCTGTGCAAATTTGAGTTTAAAGGGGTTGTCTGTATTTGATGCATGCATAGGCTAATTGCAATTGCTTGATAATTATGTTATGCATAAACTCTGAAAATAAATTGCATTTCGAATTTTCTGGAAAAATCTGAACTGCTTATGAATGTGGCTTGAAATTTGTGTGTTGCAATAGCTCACTGAAATTCTGAATTACATATAGGACTGCATGTTGAATTATCATGCATGACCTCAATGGTATATAAATGGTAAGATACCAAAAGGCAGGGAAGTCTGTCTGAAGGTTCTTACTATGTGTGAGGTGGTCTTTTAGACCAAGTGCTCCGCCTAGTACCATGGGTCACCTTGTTGGATAGGACAGTCTGAATGTGCATGAATCAAAATCATATGTTCAGTTTCTCATGGCAAACATTGCATGTTTTAAGGGGGAGTTACTTGCATGTGTTTTTGCATACATAAAGTGCATTGCATTTCCTTAGATTGAAAATGCCAAAAAGATTGTCTAAATGCATGTTGTCAGGGGGAGTCAATGCATTGCATATAGGTTGTCAAATGCATACTCATGTGAGAATTCATTGCATATCCTTCCTTATTGATTTTTTTGACAGACCTTGAACATATTTTTGAAAACATTGAGCTTCAAAATCTCTCCTATCAATTGGTATCATTTGACTTCAGATTTCTATCAGTCTATCATGAAGATTTCAATGGGACTATCTCGATCATAAATCTGAAAATTCTTGAACTAGAAATCTTCTATTATATATTTTTATGAATGACTGAAATAACTCATGTGGTTTAAGTTTAATGTATTCAATGAGTTTGACTTTAAAATCTCTTAAAAATATCTGAAGCATGTTTAATAAACATTAACCATCTGTTTCGTGATGTGTCTTGTAAAATCTTCTGAAATCTGCATTATTGAATACATGACTTTATTTGGTTAAGTACATGAAATTGTTATTGATTTGAAACAAATGAATTTTTCTGAAATGTCTAAAGGGTATTTTCTGGCAGAGCAATGACCTTGGTCACTGAGAAACACATGTCCAAAGGACTGTGTCATGAGGTACCATAGTTAACTCTGATTAAGAATAATTGAATTTCAGGCAGAGCAATGGCATGCACACTGAGAAATACAACTCACTCATCAAGAAATGATTTGTAGTGTGTCATGATGTGAAAATGCTATCTCTATTCATATAAAGTATGACAGTTAGTCACACTAAGTGCTTAGGGATATTGGCCTCTGATCAAGGTATATCTTCTAGTTACAAGGTGTGCACTGAACTAGAGTGCTCGTAAAATTTGTAGCATGAAAAATTGTTGAACGAATTGAAATATCTGAATATTGATGCTAAAATCAAATTGCTACAACCCTAAACAAAATCATATGACTTCATAATTGCTTGATTTTAATACTGATGCATGTAATTCCGAAAGAAGTCAATAAATTTGATTGTGTAAGAGAAAGGGAGTTTTATCAAGATAAATATGAGGGCTTGGTTCATTTTTATTAAACCATGGTTTTAGATATCAATACAGAATTTTATTGATAAACTCTGCATACATCATGTTTAAATCATGCTGATCAATAAAATTCATTCATAAGCCCTTATAATGGAAGACTTTGAAATATTCTGATTTGGATTTATGAGAATGACATTTCCTTGAAAATCTAACTGAAATTCTTGTAGTTGAAGCCTCTTTAAAAATCTGCTAATTGAACCTCTTCTGCTCATTGACCTGAACTTCTCCTTGTTTGCCCCTGTGGTCTCCTTCTCATTCATTTCATAAGGTTCCATTTATTGAGGGGGAGCCTCCTTGTCATATGCATCATGCTGCATAGAAGGAGAAGAATTATGCTCTTGCATTCATATTTCTTGTATCTGCATCTACATTCATACCCCTTCCCATGGTTTATTTTGATTATACCAAAGGGGGAGATTGTTTGCCAAAGAGGGAGAATATCATTCAATCAGTGCATGCAAGTTCCTTTTGATCATCTCTAACTCATGCTTTTGCTGAAACTCTTAAAGGGGGAGAATCATGTTCTTGCAAGGGGGAGAAATTGACTGATTTTTTATACATGCTTTAAGTTCTCAAACTATTTTCTTTTTGATGAAGTCAAAGGGGAAGAATAGTTTGAGTCATCAGTTTGACTCACTGTGTAGTGTTGCCATCATCAAAAAGGGGGAGATTGTTGTGCCCCTGTGATTTTGATGATGGTTTTAATGGTGGTTTTGATGATTGACCTTTGAAGTGAGTTATTCGCTGTGTGAGTCATCATGCTGTTATTCACTTTCTGATCATAATGCAGTTCTTCATAAGTTCTGATATGGCATTGCATATTTGATTATGTTCAGTCATGTTACTGTTGCTCTTTAGACTGCAGTTTGATACTGCAGCGTCGACCCATCGAACTGCAGCATCGACGCTGCCAAGGCACTTCAGAGGTAGCAGTAAGAAATATTTGATCTGCTGCATCCACGCTGCTTGGGCAATGCGTTGACGCTTGGTGCCTCTTTAACTTTGCTGTATTTATTCATTGGTCTGGTCTGTGGTGCGTCGACCCCT
This sequence comes from Amorphophallus konjac, assembly GCA_022559845.1. NCBI lineage: Eukaryota > Viridiplantae > Streptophyta > Magnoliopsida > Alismatales > Araceae > Amorphophallus > Amorphophallus konjac. The sequence goes on along the minus strand of CM040125.1, from coordinate 292,824,535 downwards.
TGTGCTGATGGGTCGACCCCTCAGTTCATTCATTGGAAGTCTATACACTGTTGGAGCATCGAGTCTGTACAGCCACTGGTCTAGAATCTGAGTCTGTACATCATACTGTGCCCTCAGCTTTCAACGTCAAGTCTGTACATCGTGAACAGTGCATCACTTCTCGAAGTATATACATCGGCCTCCTTGCCTAAAGTCTATACACTGGCTCAAGCTCACCTAAGTCCATACATCACAAACTCTATACATCCGATTGATGTTGCAGTGTTCACCAAGTCTATACATCGCCTTCAGACCTTCAAGTCTATACATCCACAGTGGACGTTCAAGTCTATACATTGGCCCTAATACTCAAAGTCTGTACACTCGCTGCACTGTACAAGTCTATATACTGGCAATCCTGCTGAAGTCTATACATTGGCTCTAACATTCCAAACTCTTTACAGTCACTCCCTCAGCAAGTCTATACACTAGAGTCGTCAGCTGTGAGGACATCATGTCTGTACACTGGTTCTCATGCATGTTAAACACCAAGTCTATACACTGCACTCATGCATTGTCCTTTACGGTAAAGTGTATACACTGTCCATGTGCTAATTGTTCAAATGTATATACACTCGCTGTTATAAGAGCCTGAACTAACTAAGTATATACATTCCTTTTATCTCTGTTTGCAGACAATTCAGACTGATGATTGGGCCAACGCAGCGTCCAAATGCGTCAACGCAGCATGCTGAGAGCGTCGACGCAGCACGCCCATCTGCTGAAGACTTGATCACTGGATCACCGATGCGTCAACGCAGCAGGCTGATGGAGTCAACGCAGCAGACTTGAGTTTTGCTGGTCAAATGTCTTTGAAGGCTGCGTCAACCCTTTGGAGCAAGTGTGTTGACGCCACCTCAACTCCAGTTGCTGAGCGTACTGATGAATGGGCACGTGACCCGAAGATGGCACCTGACACATGATCCGAGGTGGGTGCTGAGCACATGATTCGAGGAGGAATCTTCTGGACAGAAGGCGTGGGAAGCTCACGCCCTAGCTGCTGCTGCTGCTTATAAAAGGAAGCCTTCATCTAACAGATGAAGACTGATCGAAGCTGAGAGAAAAAGGGAAAAAGTCTATACAGTGAGAAACAAGCAGTAGAGAGTCTTCGATCCACAGAAAGAGGAAGAAAAAGAGAAGAAGAAGAAAAGGAGAAGAAGAAGAAATAGAAGAAGACTGAGCCGGCAGAAGAAAAAGGGTTGCAGAGAAAAAGGAGAGAATAGCGTGAGAGAAAAGGTGAGCAGAGGAGAAAGAAAGCGAGATAGAGAGAGAGAGAGTTCGTGGAGAAGAAGGAAGAAGCTATTGAAGATCTGTCCTCTGGCGTCTGGATTAAATCCAAGCCAGATCTGCTCCTTTGAGAGCTACATTCTTGTTCTTCATTTACAGCCTTCCGATCGCTGTGTATTTTTGGTTTCCTTATTTGATGCGAGACGAGACACGGACACGACAAGCTCGCGATCGTCCCTTAACGAGGGAAGCGTCGGACGTGCGCGGTTGAGAAACCGGCAAGAGCTAGGGTGGTCGGCTCGCACTTTCGTGCCCGGATTGGGTCACGGGACGGTCTCGCACTCTCTCGTAGCAGCGGTAATGAATAGATAAAGCGAGTTAGATATCCTTACACATGCTCTCTAGCAGCGGCATAAACAAATATAGATGAAGTAAGCAAAATGCCAAGTAAGGGAGCGAATGCGATACCTCCACGCGCTCGGCGTGGGGACGACGGACCCGGCCGAAACTCGTACTCCCGGGACAATTAATACACCATATTACAGCAAATGAATTACTGCCCACTCCACGCAGGGAGGTAATGGGCTACACAAACGGGCCCGGGAGGACCGAATTCGGGTTGACGGGCGGCTTCTCGCGTCTCTTCGGCAGCACCCGAACTAGTGACGGTGGGGCCCACGTGCTGTCCGGAGGGACCGTGCGGGACCTGATGTCACCACTGTGGTGGGGACACTTGTGGAAGTGTTCCCTGGGATGGCGGCACGCTGGTTCGCCGGCCGGAGGCCGGGCGGCTCCGTTCGGCACCGGTCGGAAAAACCGATCGGAAATCTGCAGGTTCTGTATTTCAGCGCGCACTCCGGCGAGAACGGACGCTGCGATCAGCACCGGTGTCGGAATGCGACGAGATCAGAGCCGTTGGAAAGCTGCTTCGAAGTACTGCAATCTAGTGGTCTTCAAAAAAATTCACCAGATTTGTAATTTGTGTTGGAGAATTTTATATGCTGCTGTTGTACAATAACTGAAGACTCAGATCTGTAGAGAACTTTCCTATTGATTGCCTTTGACCGTGAAATAGATGTCCTAATTTGAAGATGTGTTCTTCATCAAGGTTGTAGGAAATCGAACAAGGAAACCAGGGCTGTTTGTGGATCTGGATTTGGAGGTGGTGGTGATTTTTTCTGATTTTAGAAGTGGAGGGTGGTCGGATCTGGGATCTGACTAAAAAACACTGTATCAGAGGAAGAACACGAATTTCTAAAAATAGATAGAAGGCGGATAAAAAATTAAGAAAACTTGTGAAGGTAGGGGGTGATGGACAGAACTCCTAGTAAAATTGGGAAGGTTTGGACAAATCAAGAAGATGGTCGGAGGGGGAGAACTCAGAGGTTCTGTCACTGTAGACAGAAACCTGGCAGATCTGGGATGACAGGTTGGACGAAAATGTAAAAATACTAAACGATGGAATTTTGGCGTGAAAATTTAGGTGGATCTTGGGACGCAAGGGCTGAACACACCATAAACAATTCAGATCAATCTAAGCTCGTGGCAGAGACAGACAATTCCTGGAAGTTGCTATGGTCGGACGAAGATAGAACTGCAGAGGCGGCACGATGGCGGCACGAACGGCGGCGGCGGCGGCACAGACGATCACCGGAGGTTGAGAGGAGGGGATAGGAGGTAGAAACACTCTAGATCTGGGGTTGGGGAGGGAAGAACAGCAGGGGAGGAGAGAGGGGCGCACCAAGCTCCTTGCTTACACACAAAAATTCTGATTTTTCATTGATTTTCTCATAAAAATACAAGCTTATATATGATTCCAACCAAATCAATTGTGCACCCTTGGATCTAGGGGTGTGGATTAAAGGGCTGGGATGAGGTGTGAATATCACACAAAAACTAATAAAAAATTCAAGGGGAAGGGGGCGCACCATTGACTATGTGTAAGTTGAATGGGGTAGGTGGCCAACCCATTAGAATGTTGACCCATTTACACACATGTGTCCATATGACCAGCCCACCATTCTAGATGTCCACCTTGGAAGGTTGACCAGGCCCACATGGTGACATGGACCAATGGGAAAGGGCTGAGGGCCCCCTTGCTGGTCCTACTGCATAATTGCATAAAAACCCACACAATCTACGGGAGTGACGCATTGGCCGATAAAGCCGTACAATTGCACGTATACTTTCTCGTGGATATAAACATAAACTAAAAGGACATAAATGTAATAAAAAAGGTACAGGCTCGGTGTCGATTCCCATCAACTCTCCCTGGGTGGGAGGAACTCGACCCCGTCGAGTAGGGGTAGGGATGCTCGAGTACTCCGGCGGATCCGTCACCGTGCCAAGTAGCGCGGGTATGCTCCACTCCAAGTGACCTTCACCTGCTCATTCGATATATACTCGATATACACAAGCTGCTATGGGCTAGAGGTGGACACTCCGGGTGGGGCACTCTCAAAAAGGAAGGGAGCAGCTCAAAGACTCAATAGGAATCACCGCTGAGTCCCTATAAGTGACTGATCCGGGTATGGATGTGGAACCGATCCCATACTCATCAAGTGAGTCCACTCGCCTCTTACTCATAAGAGAACGACAACGAGCTTACACAAGACGCATGCAGATAAACAAACGACACACAAACCATGCAAACAAACCACACAAAACAAACCACACAAGGAAAACACACCGAATCATATATGACCCTAGACTAAGATGGTGACACAAGCCCACTAGGTGGCGGCATCCTGGGCGGCGGGTGAGCCATCCAACTCTCCCCCCAAGGCATAGTACTCATCGGCTAGTACGTCATCGGCCTCATAATTGACACACTCAAGCTCGGGAAAAGGTGCGGGCTCTCCAGCACCTAAGGCTAGGGTGGCGTGAGCGGGACACTCGCTGGTAAAGTGGCCAAATCCATGACAATGGAAACACTGCACTCTCGACCGACTACTCTCTCCTATAAAAGGGGCCTTACCCTTATCATCCCATCAGGTAGGGGGTGTAGGCAGCAATGGGGGAGGTGTAGGTACCTAGGACAATAGTGGAGGGGGGGGGGGCGGTGCCAGAGGACGGGCTATAGGAGCCGGGGGACGGGCAACGGGTGTCGGTGGTTGGGGTGGAAATAGGTCCCGGGGTGGAGGAGGGCGAGGTCGAGGAGCAAAGTGCTCCTGATGGGTGGGCTCCTGAGGTCGAGCCATGGGAGGCCGAGGATGTGGGCCTATAGAGTGACGGGGCTCGGTGCTACGGAGAGGGGTGGGGCCCAACCGATGACTAGAGTCAAACTCTCCCTCGAATTGCTCTAACTCGAGAGCAACCTGGTATGCCTCTTCCAACATCTTGGCATTGCGGCGGAAAAGCTCATACTGATAGTGTGGCCGCAAACCACGTCGAAAGCGGGAAACAGGCATGGTACTCTCCTCCGTGACACCACATCGTAGAAAGTACTCATCAAATTCAGCGATGTATTCGGAGACTGACCGGTCTCCTTGGCTAAGACTTTGCCATCTATCGATGAGTCGCTGGCGGTATGTGGGAGGACGGTACTTTTGCCGAAGTTTATTCTTCATCTCGGCCCATGTGTCAATCGGGGGTTCTAGCCGCTGAAGTAGCAGGCTCTCCACATTCTTCCAATAGGTTTGCGCCTGCCCCATGAGCTTCATGGTGGCAAATCGGACCCTTCGGCGCTCCGACATATCATACCACTCAAAATAACAGTCCATGCCGAACTCCCAATCTAGGTAGACTTTCGGATCCAAAGACCCGTAAAAAGAGGGAGGATCCGCTCACACGGTCTTAAGGACCCTATCATCATCCTCATCTCGTTGTGGCTGAAAACCACGACGGTGTTGACCATACCCCTCATAGGCATTGTCGGACCCATAGTCCTCGAGACCAAGGTCACGGTGCGGTAGTTCGGGAACCCGAGGAGGGGTGGGTGGAGGAGCCTGTGGTGGCTGGTTTTGGGCCGCGGGAGCGGCTTGGACTTGTGCCATGGGAGCGGGTTGGACTTGGGCCACCGCGGGAGGAGGTGCGGGTGGGCCTTGGCCTGCCCCAGGAGGGTCCCCGTGTGACATCCTATCTAACCGCCCAACGAGGTCTTGGACCGACCTATCGGAGGTCTCCATGCGTCCCTCCATGGCTCTAAGGCGACCGTCCATATTATCGGAGAAAGTCCGAAAGTTAGCATCGGATTGGTACAACCTAGTCATAATGGCCATCATCGCCTCGTGTAGGGAGTCGAAGTCTCCCGAGGTATCCCGTGGGTTGGCCATAGGTGGTGGTGGGGGTGAGTACTGAGTACCCCGACGAGTGGGCATGCAAACACACCGACTAGAAGACGCCGACTAAAGCAAAACACACTAATGCAAAATGATGCGCCTAGACTTAACCAAAACGCGGTACGCGGCGGAGGTAATCGACCCGAAGGTCACTCGCGCAAGTGTGCGGCCTTCCCGATAGGCGTAGCCTAACGTTCGGACAACACCTTTTGATATACCGAGTAAAGGGATGCAATGCAAAAAGACACTTTTTTTTTGTTTGTTTTAAAACAATGATGACCCTAAACACGACTTAGACGTAAATGACTAATGAATGACACTTTTTTTTTGGACACCCTAGACTCAAACTCGCTCTGATACCAAATTGATGCGGGATGAGACACGGACACGACAAGCTCGCGATCGTCCCTTAACGAGGGAAGCGTCGGACGTGCGCGGTTTAGAAACCGGCAAGAGCTAGGGTGGTCGGCTCGCACTTTCGTGCCCGGATCGGGTCACGGGACGGTCTCGCACTCTATCGCAGCAGTGGTAATGAATAGATAAAGCGAGCTATATATCCCTACACATGCTCTCTAGCAGCGGCATAAATAAATATATATGAAGTAAGCAAAATGCCAAGTAAGGGAGTGAATGCGATACCTCCACGCGCTCGGCGTGGGGACGACGGACCCGGCCGAAACTCGTACTCCCGGGACAATTAATACACCATATTACAGCAAATGAATTACTGCCCACTCCACGCAGGGAGGTAATGGGCTACACAAACGGGCCCGGGAGGACCGAATTCGGGTTGATGGGCAGCTTCTCGCGTCTCTTCGGCAGCACCCGAACTAGTGACGGTGGGGCCCACGTGCTGTTCGGAGGGACCGTGCGGGACCCGATGTCACCACTGTGGTGGGGACACTTGTGGAAGTGTTCCCTGGTCTGGTGGCACGCTAGTTCGCCGGCCGGAGGCCGGGCGGCTTCGTTCGGCACCGGTCGGAAAAACCGATCGGAAATCTGCCGGTTCTGTATTTCAGCGCGCGCTCCGGCGAGAACAGACGCTGCGATCAACACCGGTGTCGGAATGCGACGAGATCAAAGCCGTTGGAAAGCTGCTTTGAAGTACTGCAATCTAGTGGCCTTCAGAAAAATTCACCAGATTTTTACTTTGTGTTGGCAAATTTTATATGCTGTTGTTGTACAGTAACTGAAGACTCAGATCTGCAAAGAACGTTCCTGTTGATTGCCTTTGACCGTAAAGTAGATGTCCGAATTTGAAGATGTGTTCTTCAATAAGTTTGTAGGAAATCGAAGAAGGAAACCAGAAATATTTTGGATCTGGATTTGGAGGTGGCGGTGATTTTTTATGATTTTGGAAGTGGAGGGTGGTCGGATCTGGGATCTGACTAAAACACTGTATCAGAGGAAGAACACGAATTTCTAAAAATAGATAGAAGGCTGATAAAAAATTAAGAAAATTTGTGAAGGTAGGGGGTGATGGACATAACTCCTAGTAAAATTGGAAGGGTTTGGACAAATCAAAAAGATGGTCGTAGGGGGAAAACTCAAAGGTTCTATCACTGTAGACAGAAACCTAGCAGATCTGGGATGACAGGTTGGACGAAAATGTAAAAATACTAAACGATGGAATTTTGGCGTGAAAATTTAGGTGGATCTTGGGATGCCAGGGCTGAAAACACCATACAAAATTCAGATCAATCCAATCTCGTGGCGGAGACAGACAATTCATGGAAGTGGCTGTGATCGGACGAAGATAGAACTGCAGAGGCGGCTCGATGGCGGCACGAACGGCGGCGGCGACGGCACAGACGATCACCGGAGGTTGAGAGGAAGGGATAGGAGGTAAAAACACTCTAGATCTGGGGTTGGGGAGGGAAGAACAGCAGGGGAGGAGAGAGGGGCGCACCAAGCTCCTTGCTTACACACAAAAATTCTGATTTTTCATTGATTTTCTCATAAAAATACAAGCTTATATATGATTCCAACCAAATCAATTGTGCACCCTTGGATCTAGGGGTGTGGATTGAAGGGCTGGGATGAGGTGTGAATATCATACAAAAACTAATAAAAAATTCAAGGGGAAGGGGGCGCACCATTGACTATGTGTAAGTTGAATGGGGTAGGTGGCCAACCCATTAGAATGTTGACCCATTTACACACATGTGTCCATATGACCAGTCCACCATTCTAGATGTCCACCTTGGAAGGTTGACCAGGCCCACGTGGTGACATGGACCAATGGGAAAGGGCTGAGGGCCCCCTTGCTGGTCCTACTGCATAATTGCATAAAACCCACACAATCTACAGGAGTGACGCATTGGCCGATAAAGCCGTACAATTGCGCGTATACTTTCTCGTGGATATAAACATAAACTAAAAGGACATAAATGTAATAAAAAGGTACAGGCTCGGTGTCGATTCCCAACATTATTTTTTCTTTTGTTTCTTTGGTTAGCCTTGTTCTTCCGATTGCCCTGCTGGGGATCGGGTTCCTCCTGTGGATTCAGGAGAAGGGAGACTTGTCTCCGGTTCTGGGCTTGTGGCTAGCAAGTCCAGGGGTCCCTCCGGTCTGGAGGAAGAGAGACTTCGGTCTCTGGTTTCCAAGTGGCTGGGAGTCACTTGGGGTGTCCCTCCGGTTTGGAGGAAGAGGGGAGGTTGTTCCCCTGGTCAAGCTGTGTGGCAGCAACTTGTTTGCAGACTGAGTCTGCGTTCTAGCTTGTGCTAGTGGAAGCCTCACTCCGGTTGGGAGTGAGGGGTGGCGTAGGTCTTGGTGACCGAACCACCTAAAAATCCTCTGTGCAGTGTGGGTGTGCTTTGCTCCTTATCTTCTACCTCATTCACAGGTTGCCTTAGCATTCTCGTTTATATCTGTGCTGCTTGCGCTAGTTGATTGTTTAGGCGCGAGATAGACGTTTGTTCTTCGGTTCAAAAGAGATTCTGATTAGTTATCCTGTCTGTCTATCTTGTTCTAGTTAGTGTTCTAATTTTTATTGAGCAAAAAGTTTTTTTTAAGGGTGGGATTCATTCACCCCCCCCCTCCTTGAATCCTTGCACCGATCCTATCACACATTACTGACTCAAGCACCCTTTCGGGTTTTCACCGAAGCCAGCCCCCTCTTGCTTTTGCCCACGCGCCCTTTTGGGTTTTCAAGTGGCGGGGTTCCCGATTTTACTGGCAGTGCCCTTTTGGGTTTTCGCCACAGTCGGGTTATAGCTATTTTTTCCCTTGTCCCAGTTTAGGAACAAGGCCGGCGGGGTATCTCTATTTTTTTTAACCCCATTTTTGTTTCTTTTCTTTCTTTTAATATTCTTTTGTACTTCGCGGAGAATCCGGAACACGGGAGAGCTTGTTTGTTGAAATGTCGACCTGCCTTGTCGATGATGACAAGGGTCGGGCCCTGGTTTAATTCATCGACATTTGTTGAATGCCGAAGCAAAGGCTGTACAGTTCTTAACAGGGATGAAAGGTCCACGTTAAGGGACACGGGTCGACACATTTTGCCGATGATGACGAGGGTCGAACCTGGGTTTGTTCATCGTCGTGGGTTACAAGTCGAAGCAAAGGTATGTTCATTAACTAGGATGAAGGTCCGAGTTAAGGGATAGAGGTCGACCAATCTCGCCGATGATGACGAGGGTCGAACATGGGTTTGTTCATCGGCATGGGTTACATGTCAAGGCCAGGGTAAGTTTATTAACAGGGACGAAAGGTCCGAGTTAAGGGTAGAGATCGACTGACCCCGCCGATGATGACGAGGGTCGAACACGGGTCTGTTCATCGACATGGGTTACATGTCGAAGCAAATGTATGTTCATTAACAAGGACGAAAGGTCCGAGTTAAGGAATAGAGGTCGACCGGTCTCGCCGATGATGACGAGGGCCGAACACGGGTTTGGTAGGGGATCTTCGGTGGGACTTTTGATGGTTGTCCCTTGGGAGTTTCATTAGGAGGAGAACAAAGAGGAACTTTTTAGGTTATCACTTTACTAACTTAAGCGCCCTTTCAGGTTTTTGTCGAAGCCAGTCCCCTCTTGCTTTTGCCCACGCGCCCTTTCGGGTTTTCACGTGGCGGGGTACCCGATTTTACCTGCAGCGCCCTTTCAGATTTTCGCCGCAGTCGGGTGATAGCAATTTTTACCCATGTCCTAATGTAGGAACAAGGCCGGCGGAGTATCTTTATTTTTAACCCCATTTTTCTTTTCTCTTTTACTTTTTTTCCTTTTTATATGACAAAGGGACGTCGAGAGAGTCGGCTAGGACGCAAAGTCTTGCGCCGAGAAAAAGGGTTTATTTGTCAGCACGAAGGCAATGCTAACGCAAGGGATAAATTTGTGCCGATTCGGGCGTAAGACCCGCAATGGCATTGATATATAAGGGTCGGCTAGGACACGAAGTCTTGTGCCGAGGACAGAGGGTTTATTCGTCAGCAAGAAGGTAATGCTAACGCAAAGGATAGATTTGAGCCGATTCGGACGTAAGGCCCGTAATGGCAAGGATGTATAAAGGTTGGCTAGGACACGAAGTCTTGCGCCAGAAAAAGGGTTTATTCGTCAGCAAGAAGGTAATGCTAATGCAAAGGATAGATTTGAGCTGATTCAGACGTAAGGCCCGTAATGGCAAGGATGTATAAAGGTTGGCTAGGACATGAAGTCTTGAGCCAGAAAAGAGGTTTATTCGTCAACAAGAGGGTAATGCTAACGCAAAGGATAGATTTGAGCCGATTCGGGCGTAAGGCCCGTAATGGCAAAGATGTCAATTTTATGCGAGTTCGGTTAGGGCAGAGTGCCACTGGACCAAGATAAGGGTAGCTCGGCCAGGGCGGAGTGCCACTAGACCAAGATAAGGGTAGCTCGACCAGGGCGGAGTGCCACTAGACCAAGGTAGGTGAAACTTAGCTAGGGCAGAGTGCCATTAACCTAAGGAAGATGAAACTTAGCTAGGGCGTGGCGCCACTAGACTAAGGTAGATGAAACTTAGCTAGGGCAGGGCGCCACTAGACTAAGGCAGATGAAAATCAGCTAGGGCGGAGTGCCACTAGACTAGGGCAGATAGAGCTCGGTTAGGGTGGAATGCCACTAGACCAAGAAGAAGGTAGCTCGATCTGGGCGGGGTGCCACTAGACCAAGATAAGGGTACCTTGATCAGGGCGGAGTGCCACTAGACCAAGGTGAAGGTAGCTCGATCGGGGTGGAGTGCCACTAGACCAAGGCAGATGAAACTTAGCTAGGGCAAGGCACCACTAGACTAAGGTAGATAAAACATAGCTAGGGCGGGGCGCCACTAGACTAAGGCAGGTGAGACTCTAGTCGGGGCGGATATAGCCCCTAGACTGAGGTGGGTAAAGCTTGGTCAGGGCGGAGTGCCACTGGACCAAAGGCATGTAGAACTTAGCTAGAGCAGAGTGCCACTAGACTGAGACAGATAGAGCTCGGTTAGGGCGGAGTGCCACTAGACCAAGGTGGGTAGAGCTCGGCTAGGGTGGAATGCCACTAGACCAAGGTAGGGTAGAGCTCGGCCAGGGCAGAATGCCACTAGACCAAGGTAGGGTAGAGCTCGGTCAGGGCGGAATGCCACTAGACCAAGGGTGGACATAAATCATTCTCAGAACGCCAGTTGAACCGTGTGATATAGCCTCAGGTGTTTCCCATTAAGGGGAGAGAACTGGATAACTCCTTTGTGATCCACGAGGACATACACACCCCCTTCATATACTCGGTAGACGACATACGGTCCGACCCAGTTTTCAACCAACTTTCCCTTGGGGTTGGAGGTCATCACTTCTCTTCTTTTAACCATTATCAGGTCACCCTTTTTGAATTTCCATCCTTTGACCAGCTTATCAAAAGCACGGGCCATGCGGGCTTGATAGAGTTGGATATTTTGTTGCGCCCGGAGACGCTTTCCTTCGAGCTCGGCGAGCTCCTCCAGTCTTCTTTCTATGTTGGTCTGCTTGCTGCTTACCAATCCATGCTGGATGGCGATTTTCAACGAGGGGACTTCTAGTTCAATTGGCACCACAGCCTCCGACCCATATACGAGGGAGTAGGGTGAGCAGCCAGTTGGGGTCTTGTAGACTGTACTGTAAGCCCAGAGTGCCTCGTACATTCTTTCCTCCCAATCTCTTTTGTTAGCCTTGACAGTCTTTGCTAGCAAAGTGCATAGCGTCTTGTTGAAGGCTTCTGCAAGTCCATTGGCTTGAGGGTAGCAGGGAGACGATGCCCTCCAATCAATCTTGTACTTATCAGCTAGTCGGTAGACCTTCTGATTCTTGAAGTGACTGTCGTTGTCAGAGATGATTCGGTTGAGCACCCCAAACCGGAATATTATATTATGTCGGAAGAACCTAGCGACCATTTCTCCCATCACTTCTCTCAATGCTACTGCCTCTGCCCATCTGGAGAAGTAATCTGTAGCTGCTAAGATATATTTGCATCCGGATGAAGATGCTGGTAGTGGCCCCACCACATCCATGCCCCATTGAGTGAACGACCAACTTGGGATGGTAGGATGCAGTGGCACAGGCGGCCTTCTTGACACAATGGCATGTTCTTGACACCTCTAGTAGGCTTTGGTGAACTTACAGCAATCGTCAAACATAGAAGGCCAATAGTAGCCCAATTTCATTATTTTGATTTTCATTTTCGGACCAGCCTGGTGTGCCCCGAGTGACCTGGCATGGACCTCTTGCATTACCTACTTGGCTTCCCCTGGAGATAAGCAGTGAAGTAAAATCTTCTTTTGGGCATCTGCCATTATCCGGAACAATGTTCCATTCCTCATCTCATAAGAGTCTTTGACTCTCAAGAGTTTCATTCTCTATTCTTTCCCTTTCGGGAGTTGCTGGCGTTGAAACCAATGCAGGAGGTGCTCCCACCAATCGGGATGCTGGATTGCTTCAACAGCTGCTACCCCATCTGCTTGTTCATCGGCTAGAGCTTCAGTCACACTGGGGACTTGCCACCGGTTGATCACTGTTATATTCAGGCTTGTATTAGGTGGGACCGCCAAAGAACTTGCCAGCTTTGCGAGGGCGTCTGCTTGAGCATTCTGTCCTCGGTTGACGTGTTTGATGCTAATGAAATAGAATCTTGTCATTAGGCGTAGGGCCAGATGGTAAAAAGGGATGAGTTCTTGCTTCCCCACATCGAACTCCCCTTCCAACTATTTTATGACCAACATGGAGTCTCCGAATGCTTCTAGCATTTGAATCCCCATGGACAGAGCAATCTGTAGCCCGATTATGAGGGCTTCATATTCTGCTTCATTGTTTGTGCAAGGCTTGTTTATTGAACATGATGTATGTATGACTTCTCCTTCTGGGGACTTCAGGACTATGCTTGCCCCTGCCCGGACCCTGGCTGATCCCGTTGCTGAGGTGTCAATTCTGGAGGCACCGACAAAATACAGCTGCCATAGAGAGGGCTGCACCTGGCTAACCTCTAAAGTTTCATCTTCAAGAAGTTCCGGTTCCAGGGGGCAGTCTTCAGGTACTGGATGCTCAGCAAAGAAGTCTGCGATAGCTTGGCCCTTGATGGCCCTTTGTGGTACATAAGAGATATCATACTCCATAAGAATCACTGCCCATTTGCCTAGGCGGCCTTTGAGGGCTGGTTGGGACATGATGTATTTAAGCGGATCCTCTTTGGAAATCAGCTTAACTTCATGCGACAGCATATAGTGTCGGAGCTTCTTGACCATGAAGACCAGTGCCAGGCAGATCTTCTCGATGTAGGTGTACCTTTCCTCATTCCTGACCATTCTTCGACTGAGGTACTAGAGGGCTTGTTCTTTCCCTTCTCCATTATTCTGGGTTAGCATTGCCCCCAGGGAGTTGCATATGGCTGCTATGTAGAGAATTAGCGACCGTCCTTTAACCGGCGCACCCAGCACAGGAGGAGTCTTTAGGTAATCCTTCAGCTTGTCAAAGGCTGTCTGGCATTCTTCATCCCAATAGAAGGGAACATCCTTCATCATTAGCTTATGAAAGGGGTGACATCGCCCTGACAAGTTGGATATAAACCGCTGGATGTATGCAAGGCGACCTTGAAGGGATCTCAGCTCGGAGAGGTTCCTTGGAGAGGGTAACTCCTAAATCGCCTTGATCTTTGTGGGGTCTATTTCAATTCACCGATACCTGACAATGAAACCCAAGAACTTTCCGCTCGATACTCCGAACGCATACTTCATAGGGTTCATCTTTAATTCATACTGCCTCAGCCTCTGGAAAATAACTTGGAGGTCTTGCAGATGGTCTTCTTTCTTTCTGGTCTTGACTACCAGGTCATCTATGTAGCACTCGACCTTGTGGTAGAGCAACTCATCGAATATTCTGGTCATTGCCCACTGATAAGTTGCGCCGGCGTTCTTTAATCCGAACGGCATTCTCTTGTAGTGATAAATGCCCTTGGGGGTTCAGAAGGCAGTGTGGATCCGGTCATGCTCCGCGATCCATATCTGGTTGTAACCGAATGACCCATCCATTAATGATAGGGCCTCATGACCAGTTATTGCATCTATCATGACCTCTGTTATCGGCACTGGGAAGTCATCTTTAGGCAGGCTTTATTCAGATCCCGGAAGTCAACACATATCCGAATCTGTCAATTCTTCTTCTTTACGGGCACAATGTTAGCTAGCCACGTGGTATATTGATTTTCCTCGACGAAACCCACATCAATGAGCTTGTCGACTTCCTTGCATATTTGAGTGATGAGCTCTGGCCTCATGCACCGCGGCGGCTGCTTCACCGGCTCGACCTCAGGGTTTATGGTCAGCTCATGCTGTGAGACTACGGGGCTCAGTCCTGGCATCTCCTTGTAGGTCTAGGCAAAGTAATCCTGATATTCCTGCAACAGCTGGATGTACATCTTCTGTTCTTTTGCAGACAGTTGAGCACTGCAGAAGGTTGGCCTGGGGTCATCCTCGTCTCCCAAGTTGACTTCTATCAGTTCATCGACTGTTGCTTGGCCTCCGTCAGGGGGTGCAGGCTGAAGGTTGACAAAGTCTGGTACATCATCTTCGAGGTCGAGGACGTCGATCTCTTCATCTTGACTTATCTAGGCTTTGTCAGAAATCCCTTGTTCGGCTGGTAATGGCTGCATGCACCGTTCTGCCAACAAATCTACCTCATTAGCAACTTCAAGGGGCGAGTCGATTGCCTCACCCCCTGCTGAGGGGGTTGCAGTCACTAGGGACTGGTGGTTGTTTGTCATTAAGTCAGAGTAGCACTGCAGCTCTATGGTTTAGGGTGAGGAGGTCTCACTCCCTTGGATCACCATGTCTTCAGTGGAGATAGCTATTTCTTTTCTAGCAACATCTATCCCTTGATCAGGCTTGGCGGAAACTTCCCCGACTGGTTCAAGAAGTGTTGACATTATGAATAGAGGAGGGCCACTGGAGGGAGGCGGCTCTGCCTCTTCAACATCTTCAGCTTCACTACTGCTAGCTATGTCGAATCTGGCTTGAAGAGCCGTATCTTCAGGATAGACCTACTCCCGGCGCCGGCAGGGGAATATAGCCTCGGATTCCAGACTTCTTGATTGAGCTGGCTGAGTGTATTCACCTTCTGTTGGGTGTTCATCAAAAGTTGCCGCCAGTGGATCATCCTCTATTGAGTAAAAAGTGGAGATGGTATCCACTTCATAGCGTCCGCTATAATAGTATTCCTCGAGGGTGAAACCCAACCCTGGGTGTTGAGAGACACGTCTCATTTCTTTATCTAGGCTTGGGGGGTACCATAGATTCTGGAATGCTCCTTTCTTCTTACGAGGCTGGCCAAAGGGGATGTGCTGCTTCTGGAACATCTTGGCCATTCGACTTGTTATAAACGTCAACCCCTGTATAGGTATTGACGGGTCTTCTATATCTTCAGGTAGATGATAATCAGTGTCTTCCTGTGTAGGGTGCTCTTCAGATGTGTAAAACAGGCTGCTGGGACCATCTATCTGTGCCATCTCCCAAGCTTTGAAAGGCTCGATAGTGGTATTATCGAAGCTAAAAATTGGCTTGGTAAGGCCTTCTGGGACCCCGACGTGGTCGTGCTGCTAGTCGACCCTGACTGCATTAGCTTCGGGGTAGATGGCGGGTGGTTGTATCCGGACCACATCCCCGATGATAGTGATATGTGAGACCGTCTTGGGATTGACATATCCATGCGGTGGCGGAGGGAACCATCCTACTTTGGAGGTGCTTTTTGTTGTGCTAGAAGAGGTCTTGGCTTCAGGGGCCTTCTGAGACCATTCTGCATATAGAGGAGCATCTGCCAAGTGGCATTCGAACACCTCGAACAGGTGGAGATCAGCAAATACTCTTTCCTCCCTCCCATCGAGGTTATATTTGATGCACTGGTGAAGTGTAGAAGGTACCACCGTATTCTCGTGTAACCAAGGGAGGCCAAGCAGTGCCTTGTACGAGGTGCGAGAATCGATGACATGAAACTGCACCTTTATGACAAAGTCCGCTAGAGTGAGTGTGAACTCTGCTACTCCTAGCGATACTTCGCACTTCTGATTGAAGCTGACAATACGCATATCCCCGACTTTTTGGAGGTGCACGTTGAAGTAGTGCCTCTCATATATCATGTAGGGTAGGATGTTGACAGCCACCCCGGGATCCACCAGGATTCTGTTCAGCTCTCGGCCATTTAGGTGCCTCCTCATATACAGAGGTCTATTGTGGCTGATGGTGGGGAGCAACATGTCTTCCTGGGTGAAGGTCATGCTGGCCTCCGGTAGTGCTTCAGCTAGGCAGGCCTCATATCGGGCAGGCGTCTGCAGAGTAGTAATGATCGCTTGTCGGGTCTCTTCACTCAGGGAGAGGATTTCCCAAATAGTGTCGAGAGTTTTTTCAATAGTTTGACCACTAGGCTTCCTGCTCTGACATTAGATAGCTTCATTTCTTCTGCCCACCTGGGCTTGGGAGATTCCTGGATTGCGGCTCCTGATGGGCCTACTTCATCAGACTCAGAGGCCGCACCCTTCTGCTTGGGGTCATCTCCTGGCTGTGTCTCACTGACTGCTGCTGGGTGAGCTTTTGCTTCCTCTGGCGATTCAGGAGATTGTTGGAGTTGCGGGTGACTATCCCCGGTTGCTGATTCAGCATCCCTGCATGGCTGCTTCCCCTTTGACATCTTCACAAATTCTGGGAAGGAAGGAGCGGGAGTGATGCCCCCACTTTGGTTGTATAAGCCTGACGGAGGAGGGATTTGAACTCCCCTGACCTCCGGAGGGGTTATCTTGTAGGGTTGTTCTCCCTGAAGATAATGTTGTGGTTGGCGGGCGGCTGACGCCCCCATTTTCAGCCCGACCGGGTTGCATGTGCGGCAGTTGCGGCTTCGGCCTGGCTTTCCTTAGCGACAGGTGTGAAGCATATCTCTTCTTCACCCTCCTCACCGGACGAATTGAACAGAGCAGAGAGGGTGTTGCAAGAAAGGATTACACCCTTTGTTGCCTTGCCGACCCTTCTCTCCTTTCTTTGTCTTCTTTTCTTTTCTTTGGTTGGCACTTGCCCCCAGAACAGGCTGCCATCCTTGTCTGATGCTTTGTCAGCCTCCTCTTCCTGCTTTAGTGAAAGATATTCAAGCTCCTGCCACGTGACATGATCCCGTACCAGCAAAGGTTCTAGTTCGGGCTGTACATACTCATCTAGCCCATTTATGTAGTCCTGTAGCTGCCGGGCTTCTGGACTGATCTGCTTGACTGCCGGCAATGGAGTTTGCCTCCTCCGATTGCGGGTAGGTATCTTGATGACTGCTGGTGGATTGGTCCACACAGGTGTTGCCACTGGCAAAGGGGGTCGTGGTGTGATGCCCCGAATATGTGCCCCCGCTGTTGGGCGAGACATGCCCTTCTTCTTAGTTCTTGCAGGGACTTGTTGCCATCCCTCTTGTTCTTTTATTGAGGCCAGAAAGCAGGCTTCATATGTGCGCTGGGTACTGGCTTCTGCAGTCTCCTCAAGCAATGTTTGATATAGAGAGACCATGTTGACGGCGGCTCTTCTTACGGGTGCCTCATGTGGTTGTGGAGGGTCGACCTTGTACTCCCCCAATTCTATTTCTTCCTTTCTCACCATGCCTTCGATAATATCCTTGAAAACATAACAGTCTTCAATTGGATGCCCCAGCATCTGGTGGTAGGGGAAAAATCTTGGGCTATCTCTTCTCTTCAGGTCCTCTAGCCTCTTTGGCTCAAGCAAGGTGACCTTATCATACTGGGTAACCCAGTCAAACAAGATCTTGGTCTTCTCTTTTGGGAAAAAGTAGGCCTTCTTCATTTTATCCCGGAGGGATGGGCCTTCTTTGCCGTCTACGGTCTTGGCAAGCTGAGGAGCAGTCGTCTTCTTGCCTTTATCTTTTTGTTGTTCAAATGCCTTGATATCAAGGGCGTTTGCTTCTTTCGGTGCCTGGCGCCGCTCTGCTGCCTTGCCCTTTTGTGCAGTGGGAATATTTGGTGTAGGGGCAGGTTTTGTTGTGCCGCTGTGATTTTGATGATAGCAAACACTATGAGTGAGCATTGTATATCATGAACATCTCTATCTAAATGAAAGTCCTGCTTCAGCATATAGGAAGACAGTGCATTCGGCTATTTCATGCATACATCAAGTCTGTACAACGTCATGCATATAGTTGGTGCACGATTGTCTGGAGCATATAGTCCGTGCACAACTGCATTCCACAAAGTCTATGCGTCTCATATTAAGTCTATACATCGTCTGCCAGCACACACAAAGTCTATACATTGTCTGGCTGCATAACACTAAGTCTATACATTCATGGCATAGTCAGCATAGTGTTTGCTAGCAAGTCTGCACATTGCTTGCACATTACACAAAGTCTGCACACTCATTAGTGTTATGTCAATACGACAATTCATCTGAAGTATGTACATTCTTTATTTTAAAGTCTGCACACGGTTGCTTTGATACCAAGTGTTGGGTTCGGTGCGATGGATTCAGAGGGGGGTGAATGAATCTCTCCTTTAAAAATTTTGCTCACTTACACAAATTTAAACTGTTACAGAAGCAAACTGATTCACTTTGTGAACTGAAATACTTACTGACATAGAAGAGCGAGATCCTAAACATTCATCTAGCGTCAAACACACAATGAGATCAAACCACACCGTACACAAGAGATTTTTAGGTGGTTCGATCCTCCAGACCTACGTCCACCCCACACTCAACCCGAGTGTGGATTACTGCTGACTCACAGCTTGAACGGCTGGGCATCATAGCTTGCCTACATCAGCTGGGCCTCACAGCTTGCCATCCACTGAGCATCACAGCTTGCTTCCGCTGGGCAATACAGCTTAGCCATCCACTGGGGACTACAGCTTAACCCGACCAGTGGAATCCACCACTGCAAACGCTGAGCCTCACAGCTTGCTCCGCTGGGCAATACAGCTTAGCCATTCGAGGTATCCACCTCGCCCGCTGAGCATCACAGCTTGCTCTACTGACATACAGTTTGATGAAAGGTTTAAAAGAAAAACAAGAAATGAGAAACAAAATAGCAACAGAAACCTGTATACAATAAAGCATAAAATATATCCCTACAGGGAATGAAGCTCAAACAATTGAGCAAACTCAGATCTGGTTTTGAACCAAAGATCTGAGGAACAAATCTCTCTCAACTCTTCTCTCTCAACTCTCTCCTTCTTTTCTTTCTTTTTCTTCTGGATCGTGGAAGCTCTCTCTCTACTTCTGCTCCTTTGATCACGATCAGGTCTTCTTATGAGGAAGAAGCTTCATATTTATAGAGCAGCAAGTAGGTGGGCGTGTGTCCTCCACAGTTCCCTCCCTAACACCTTGGCTGCGTGGCAACATTTCAGCCTGCAGGATGACACGTGTCACGATCCTGAGCCATCTCCATTCTTGGATCACGTGCCCTTATTAACCTCTACGAAATAGCACCTGCCAGGGCATCAATCATAAAGTGTTCTTCAGACAGTTATACAAGATGTAAAGAGATTGCACGTAGTATGTATGCTACAGCCGATGTATAGACATGACACAAGGGAGTGTATAGACTTAGAGTGCATGCTACAGTAATGTATAGACTTTGAACGCGTGCAATGCAGCAAGGCAATGTATAGACTTTAAACGCGTGCAATGTAGCATGGTAATGTATAGACTTGCTCAATTCAGCTGGTGGATGTACAGACTTGATAGTGTATAATGCAGCATGCATATATCAAAGTATGTACATCAAGAATGAATGCCATTTGAAGAATGTACAGACTTGTGTTCTGAACGATGCACAAATGCATAGTGTATGGACTTGGTGAGCATGCAGCACCCAATGTACAGACTTGACCGATGTATAGACTTCACGCGATGTGTAGACTTAGTTAAAGAAGAGATGCATGAACTATGCACATGTATGAAGAGCATACAATGTACAGACTTGCATGAGACGCTGGGTATGTTGAGACACAACATGAGATGCTAAGTGAGACACAACATGAGACCCAGAACTGCAAAGAATGTATAGACTTGCTGAACTGTCGTATTGACATAACACCAATGAATGTGCAGACTTTGTGTAATGTGCAAGCAATGTGCAGACTTGCTAGCAAACACTATGCTGACTATGCCATGAATGTATAGACTTGTGTGTGCACGCGTCAAAGCTACCAGCAGAGAAACTGAAGCTTACCAGGAATCGCAACACATGTCCGATGGTTGACGATGATGGACAGCAAGAAGAAAATGAAAAAGAAGATGAAGATGAGGTACCTTCTGAATTTGATAATTATGATATGGATGATTGGATTGTAGCATACAATGATTTGCTTGATTCTTACGAAAAGTTGAAAAAATGAAATAAATCTCTAAAAAGGAAGTTGAATGATCATGTGAATGTTAATTCTGGAGGTGAGGATATGGAAATTCTGAAGACAGAAAATGAGATATTCAGAAGACAACTAAAAGAGTTTGATTCTGTTACTTCAGATCTAGATCATTTGAAATCTGAGAAAGAAATGCTTATGAAACAAATTAGTTTACACAAAAAGGAAAATCAAGAGCTTGCTTGTGAAATTGCTGAACTAAAGGAAAGACTTAGCTTGATTGATGATGATCAGGCTCATAACGATAATGTAGTTCAGAATGAAAAACTGGTAAAAGATTTAGAGTGTGTTAGCTCTGAATTGAATGTCTTAAAATCTGAGAATGAATGTCTTAGGAAACAGAGCTCAAAAGTTAATGCTAAAATTACATGTGAATCTGTTTGCAAGGATTGCACATGTCTGAAAGAAGTTAACGAGAGTCTTCATATTGATCTTGAATGGTATAAGGATCTAGTTGCCTCATTAAGAAATGAGAATAATGAATTGCTCAATAAAAGTTTGAAAGATGAACAAAGAGAAGAAATTCTAATAGAACAGCTAAGTTCCATTACTAATGATGAAAATTCTGCTGAACAAATCTAAAATTTGAAATCTGAAAATGAAAAATTGAAATTGATATAAAAGGGGAATGAAGAGTTGAAGCAGTTAAACACTGCTATGTCAGAGAGACTGCGTGCTCTAGAAAAAGGAAAATGTGTTGTTGATGGAAATCAATTTGAAAATCAGCTCAAACTCAAACAGGAAAAATGAAACATTGAAAAGTCTGAATGATGCACTGCATAACCAGGTCATTTCCTATGAAATTGAAATTGTTGGCCTAGAACTTAATGTTTCAAAACTTGAATCTGAAATCTCTGACTTGAACAAATCTCTTGAAAAATTTGTGAGTGGAAAGGATAATTTGGATAAGCTCCTTGGTTGCAAAATTAATTTCTAACGTGAGGGTCTGGGTTTTAACCCAGCTAATAAAAAGAGCCTTTATAGTAAGCTTCACACTTCATTCGTGTATAGTTCTGAGCCAATTAGCACATCTAGTGTACCTATCTTCAAATTCAGTGCTCAGAAAAATCAAAAATCCACTGTCAATTCCAAATATGCAGAACAAATTCAGAAACTGAAAAGGAATGAAAATCTTCAGAAAAAGAACAAAAACACTCTTGCTGGTACAAAGAAAGCTGCACACAAGACACATGATCTCTCACACACTCATATTTAAAAAGGGTCATGTTATTATTGTCAGATGGTAGGTCACATAATGGAACATTGCAGATTGTTGTTAAAGGATGAGCATGCTAGTGAAACATTGCATTCTAGAAAGTCCTTTGATAGAAACCATGCTACTAGGAAGACTGATGTTTCATGTTACTATTGTGGTAAGCATGGTCATCTCATGAATGCATGTTTTATCATGAAAGAAGACAATAAACTGCATGCTAGGTCTTCCATGTATTTTTATGGTCCTTACGGAATTAAACCCAAGTCCAGTCAGCATACTGTGTGCTCTAACTGCAATAAGCCTGGGCACAAGGCTGTTGAGTGCTGGTCAGGAAATTACTGGAATAATTTTGAATCAAGCAGCAAGCACCTCAGGTGCTTTGAATGTGGCAAGTATGGGCATATAGTCAGGGACTGCTGGTATGTTCAGGGAAATCACATAAATTCCAAATCTGCTAAATTCCTTAGAGCAAGACCTGTAAATATTTCATGCTTCAACTGTGGTAAGCAAGGCCACAAATCTGCTGAATGTTGGCTGATTAAGAATAAGAAACAAACTGTTCATGCATACAACAGAAAATCTTATGATCATGTTTATAGACCTCATACTGCTGTTACTATGCATCATAAGAACCAGAAATCAGTCATTTCATGTAGATATTGTGGAAAATTTGGACATTCTATGGACAATTGTCACCTGATGGATCATGATGATAACTTTGCTAAAAGATTGTTCAGAACTCCTGTCAGGGTTAACGTAGGACCCAAGGTTGCTTGTGTCCCTGCACGATCAAAATGATCAAAACGTTGCAGGTGTGCCTTGGAATGAACAAAGAGGGGTAATTTAACCAAGGCACTCAAAAAGAAAAACCCCAGGATTCTACTCTTCAGGTCAGTTCTGAACACTGTTTAAATTTCATCATCTGAAAATTGCTTGTTTGAGATGGTTGAGCATCCTATTGATCTGATTTGTGTTTAATTGAAACTTTCTGAAAATTTGAAATGAACTTGATGCATTTGATAGTTTCTCTCTCTGATTGAACAAGCATGAATTCTCATTGAGCATAAACTTTAAAATCATGAGCAGTGCTTTAATTGCATGTCATGCACTTTGTCAGGGGGAGTTTGACTGTTGTTGCATTTGAAGAGTAGTGCATGTCATAAAATTTGAAAAACCTAAAAGGATATTCCATGCATCTAGATAGGGGGAGCATTCCTGTTTGATCACTTCTTCACCTCTTGAGCTCATTCTGTCTAGCAATCTGATCCATTCTCTTGGCAAATGTGTGGTTCACTTGAATTCACTACTGTCTCCACTTGTGTAGCCGTTCTGTCTGTACTCCAGACTCAGCTATTGATTTCTAAAATGCACTGTTCTAATGTTCAACCCCTGTCTCATCATGATTGCTTTCTGCTATTCTCTCAATAAAAATGCTTTGTTGACTCCTCTGATTTGCTGCAATGTCAATGTTGATTCATTTGAATGAGGAAAGATTTTAGTTAGTGCTCCCTAATCATAAATCAGAAATATTCTGAAAAGAAGAATCTTCTATTATACTGGCTTAAGAATGTCTGATGAATCAAATTGATTTAGGACTAATGTATTCATTAAGTTTTGATCTAAAAGACTTGAAAGTATCTTCATCATTTGTTTAATAAATCTTAACCAACTATCTCATGTAATTTCATGCAAAACCTTCTGAAATCTGAAATTTTAAAACCATGGCTTTCCTTGGTTAAGATACATGTAGTTGGTATTGTTCTTAAACTTTTCAGTGATCTGAGAAATGTCTGTATAATCTGAAAATACTTGAAAGAAATCTTGGTCAGAGCAATGACTTTGGTCACAGAGAAACTGGGTTCTCTATCAAAGAAATAGAGCAAGCCCATGTCATGAAGTGCCATAGTTACCTCTCTTATAAAAATTATTTGAAAATCTGGCAGAGCAATGGCATGGTTGTGTTGAGTAACTAGGGATTCTGGCCTCTGATCAAGGTGTCTCCTCATGTAAAAAGACACTCCAAATTGCTAACTCTGTTCTCTTTGAGAGGTAATATGGTTGTCACACTGAGTAACTGGGTCACTTCACCTAAGACGTGCTGTGCCTCACGTAAAAAAAAAGGTGTTGACTTAACCAAACTTGCTCAAGAAATAAGTGCTGATCAATAGAAAATTTTGAAAAACTAAAGACAAAGTCAGACACATTTATCTTTGTTTAATCTCAATACTATCTTACGTAACTTCCAAAGGAGTCATTGAATTTTAATTGAGTAAGATGGAGGGAGATTAAACATGAATATCAGATGAGTTTTTGTTTGGTTCATTTCTATTAAAAGATGTTTCAGAGATGAGTAATGAATTTTCCTGATAAACTTTGGATTCATCATTCTTAAATCATGATAGTAAGTTGAAGATCATTCATAATCTATTATAAATGAAGAGTCTGAAATCCGTTTATCAAGATTTATGAATTTTGTGTGCTGATAAAAATCCTTCTTCCTCATCCATTCATTGGCATCTGAATCAAATGCACTATGCTTACAGATTGTGGTATTGCTTGATTATCCTTGTGCTTTTGTTGATATCTTCTTTCATCATAATTGGTTTCAGCCTTCAGAACTTTTCTGATCTTTATTCTCAAAGGGGGATATTATTGCCAAAGGGGGAGACTTTCATTCAATCATTGCATGCATATTTGTATTTCTCATCTCAAACTATTTCCTTTTTGATGAAGTCAAAGGGGGAGAATAGTTTGACATGAGTCAGTGTGACTCATAGTGTTGCCATCATCAAAAAGGGGGAGATTGTTGTGCCCCTGTGATTTTGATGATAGCAAACACTATGAGTCAGCATTGTATATCATGAACATCTCTGTCTAAATGAAAGTCCTGCTTGAGCATATAGGAAGACAGTGCATTCGACTATTTCATACATACAGCAAGTCTGTACAACGCCATGCATATAGTTGGTGCATGATTGTCTGGAGCATATAGTCCGTGCACAATTGCATTCCACAAAGTCTATGCATCTCATATTAAGTCTATACATCGTCTGCCAGCACACACAAAGTCTATACATTGTCTGGCTGCATAACACTAAGTCTATACATTCATGGCATAGTCAGCACAGTGTTTGCTAGCAAGTCTGCACATTGCTTGCACATTACACAAAGTCTGCACATTCATTGGTGTTATGTCAATACGACAGTTCAGCAAGTCTATACATTCTTTGCAGTTATGGGTCTCATGTTGTGTCTCACTTAGCATCTCATGTTGTGTCTCAACATACCCAGCGTCTCATGCAAGTCTGTACATCGTCTGCTCTTCATGCATGTGCATAGTTCATGCATCTCTTCTTTAACTAAGTATATACATCGCGTGAAGTCTATACATCGGTCAAGTCTGTACATTGGGTGCTGCATGCTCACCAAGTCCATACACTATGCATTTGTGCATCGTTCAGAACACAAGTCTGTACATTCTTCAAATGGCATTCATTCTTGATGTACATACTTTGATATATGTATGCTGCATTACACACTATCAAGTCTGTACATCCACCAGCTGAACTGAGCAAGTCTATACATTACTATGCTACATTGCACGCGTTTAAAGTCTATACATTGCCTTGCTGCATTGTACGCGTTCAAAGTCTATACATTACTGTAGCATGCACTCTAAGTCTATACACTCCCTTGTGTCATGTCTATACATCGGCTGTAGCATACATACTACGTGCAATCTCTTTACATCTTGTATAACTGTCTGAAGAACACTTTATGATTGATGCCCTGGCAGGTGCTATTTCGTAGAGGTTAATTAGGGCACGTGATCCAAGAATGGAGATGGCTCAGGATCATGACACGTGTCATCCTGTAGGTTGAAATGCTGCCACGCAGCCAAGGTGTTAGGGTGGGAACTGTGGAGGACACACGCCAACCTATCTGCTGCTCTATAAATATGAAGCTTCTTCCTCAGAAGAAGACCTGATCGTGATCAAAAGGAGCAGAGAGTGAATTAGAGCCTGCACGATCCAGAAGAAGAGAAAGAGAAAGAAAAAGAGAGGAAGAGTGTAAGAAAAGAAGAAGAGAAAGAAATAGAGGAGAGATAGTGAGATCGAGAGAAGAAGAGAGCAGTCTGAAGATCAGTCTTTACTGGACCGTGGATCAAATCTAGGCTAGTCAGCTCTCTTGAGAGCCATATTGTGTTTCATCGCATACAGCTTCCTGTTGCTGTGATTTCCCATTTTCTTGTTTTCTCTTAAACTTTTTCTTCAAGCTGTTAGTCAGCAGAGCAAGCTGTGTTGCTCAGCGTTTGCAGTGGTGGATTCCACTGGTCGGGTCAAGCTGTAGTCCCCAGCGGTTGAAGAGGTGTATCCTCTGGATAGGTGAAGCTGTAATTCCTCAGCGGGCGAGACTTGGTCTCGGACAGCAAGCTATGAAGCTCAGCGGTTGTAGGCTAAGCTGTAAGGCCCAGCGGACGCAAGCTATGTTGCGCATCAGTAAGCCACACTTGGGTTTGAGTGTGGGGTGGACGTAGGTCTAGAGGACCGAACCACCTAAAAACTCCTGTCTACTGTGTGATTGCTTTGTGGTTTGCATCGCTTCTTTATTCTTGTACTTTGCGTAGTAGATGACTGTTTAGGACGGTTCTTTAGAAGTTCTGGCTGGTCTTTGCTTTGTGCCCTCTATCTGTTTAGCAGAAGTTCTTATATTCCGCACTTGAATCTACTGTAGTCGTTTTTATCAGGTGACTGATCTATTCACCCCCCTCTAGATCACCTTAAGCGTCACAACAGGTTTTTCCAGGAAGGCTTCTACCTCAACCACAATATTATTCAAACGGTCGAACGACCGGATTTCCATAACAATCATTTTTTTCCAGCACCTCTCTCCTAAGGTTCTGCTTGCATATCTGTACAACGTCCTCCTGGTGCGGGGGCCGCTTGCTTCTCATTCCGAGGTTCCTCCACCTCTTGATGTAGTCGAGGGCCGTCTCATCTGCCCTTTGTTTCGTTGAATAGAGTTCAGCCACTGTGACCTCCCTCTCTGTGACATGGAATCTTTCTCTGAACTTCCTCTGCATGTCCGACCAGTCGCCGATCGATCCGTCCGGAAGGCTGGAGTACCATTCGAATGCGAGCCCTGTAAGTGAGGACCCGAAAAACTTCAATAAATATGACTTGTCGGTGGCCAGGTCACCCATGATGGTCATGTAGTAGGTGACATGTTCCTTTGGGGATCCCTTCCCGTTGAACTTGTCGAATTTTGGCGGCTTGCTAATCCCAGGAGGGAGCCACTTGGCAGCATGATGCGGCGGGTATGGAACCCTATATGCATCGAATGCGACAAAGTCGCCTTCGGCCCTTTCAGCGAGCTTGAGCTCGATCATCCTTTCCACCATCATTTTGCTCATGACGGTCGGGTCAACCGATTCTGGGTAGAAGTGTGCCGGCTGCAAGTAAGGGGTGACCAGGGTGGTCGCCTGCGGAGGAGGATGCAGCAGTGGAGGTGTCTGGTGCACCTGTGGTAGCACCGGCGGCATCAGCGGCTGTGATAGGCGCTGTTGAGTTGTCGCCAAGCTTGGTTCTGTCGGCTGAGGCGGGGTGTAGAGTGGTGGGAAGTCATTTTGGTTGACGGCTCCCCTTGATGACTCGGCCTTCAAATCAAGATGCTTGGATGCCGAAGACTGATCCATCTTCTCCATCAACTACTTCTTCAGCTGTTCTATCTCTTGGCGGTACCTTTGGAGTATCATCAGTACGGTCGGGTCCATAGCTGCTGTGCTGGGGATAGTCTCTGTTGTCTCGACAGATGCACCCTCAGGTAGGATGTCAAGCAAGACATCTTCTTCGCCTGTCGTCACCATATTTGCGGTAAGAATAACGGCCTTGTCATGCTGCTGGAGGCGGGACGAGGTTTGTTTCCCCTTGGTTGCCGCCAGCTTCTCCTTTGCGGCTTCCACCCTTCGAGTACTTGGCCCCAGTCTTCCGGCCAACTGGGCCAACTCACGGGGCTCCTCGGGCAATTTTCCATAATGGCCATATATCCCGGTCATGTTGCATGTGAAAATTTACATCCTTCGTCTCTGTCTGCAAACCCTCCTTTTGACATTTTTCGGGAAGGTGAGCCTTTCAAACACAGAGACTCTTCTCCTTTCCCCTTGGTGGGGAGTAGCTTCATCGGCTTGAATATCAAAGCCGTCTTCATACCCATTGTCATCAACCGATTTCGTCATTCTTCTGTCTTCTTCCTCTTCCACTGCCATTGACGAGCATTGATCTTCTTCAGCCGCGGCTACTTGCAACAGCCGTTGTTGGCCCAAGGAGGGGTTGCCTAATCCCTTAAAATAGCTCCTGACCATATTGGTCATTTCTTCTTGCCCTCGGCCCGGATGCAGGGTTGGGGATAGTTGTCGACCTCCGATTGGAGGGACGTAAGAAAGCCGAGCTCTCTCGGCAGTCTGTTGGAATCTTCTTCCCGCCACGGGGATGTTAGCTTGTCGGGCGCAGGCCCTAAAGCTTTCTCGACGTGGAGGCTCCACGATTGTCTCTTCCTTCTTCGGGGCAGGGCCCCTCTTCTTGTTTCCTTCTGCTCCGGTGAATCTGGAGCGGTACTGGACTGGAGCATCTTGGTAGACAGGCTGAACTATTTTGGAGATCCAAACCTATTTGAATCTTCTTAGCCTGGGGGCCAACCTTCTCTAGCCATGGCGGTCGGCTTCTTCCTCCTCGGCTCTTCTTCCAGACAGAGCCTGATAAGAGTTTTAGACTGGTACTATGGGGATTACCCGATCCGGGCTCACTCAAGCTGGGCGTCCATCCAGAAAAACGTGGAGCCCCCCTACCAGCATGGACTTGCCGGACGTAGAGAGGCGTCTGGTTGTAGCAGCAGCAACCTTCCTTCAGGGGTTCCGGTGTCGGCACCGCTCAAAATTCTTGGCAGGGACGGGGCAGGACCCGTGAGCAATGTGATGTACCATGCAGCTGGCGACATGAATTGGGCTCGCAGGCGAGCCTGTACAGCGTCGAGCTTCCGGGGCCTCGACCTTCCCAGCAATCTTCCTCTCTGTGGGCTCTGAGGACTCCGTCTGCAACATGTCAGCAAAGGCCAACCCCAAAAAGTTGGGGTAGCCTATGGCTGGTGGGAAGGAGCCGAAAACCGTGGGCACCGCCAGGTACCCGTGTTCAGCGTGAGCAGCTACGATCGCGGGGCCGAAGCCAACACTGGTGAGTCCAGATGACGTCATTGTCCACCTGAGGCAGATAGTGAGATAGTTAATATTCTTGGGGAAAGCCTCCAAAGGCATTCTTTCTTGGCAAGGAGATGAAAGGAGACTCAAGTCCCACTGGGCGTGCCAGAGCTGTGGGGATGGATTTTTACTATCCTTATTTTTATGTTTTATTCTGTTATTTGTTTGGTTTATTAATTAGGCGTGCCAGTCACTGGCGTGACAGTTTATTATGCACTCGATCTGACTCAGTCAGTCGATTGTGATATTCGTGTCAGGACTCGGAGTCCGCCATACCATAAAGGTTATGACGTTAATTACATCCTCTAAGAAAAAGGACCACCCTTGATTGATTGCCAAGAAAGGATGCCTCGAGGGCAAAATGAGATAAGATTGTGACGCTAACTTTGCTAGCAGGACGTGAAACATGCATAGAAAACCATGCGATGCGGGATATGATAATAGTTTTATGGCATAAATCCGGCAGCATACCCCCTTATTTTGGACTATGCCAAAAGGGTAGTATAGGTCATCCACCCACGGAATGCCGGGATGGAAGCCAAAAGGAGAGCCGGGCGTAGCTCGAGATCCGGAAGGATTTGAATATGACGGGACGATGTCCATGGCCGTGGTGTTTGTTGATGTTCCCTTTAGAGACCATTGGAGGACATACAGTGGTAGAACTCCAAGGGTCGGCAGGGTTAGAAGACAACCTAGCGGTCAAATGGCGTATAATGTGGGGGTAAGACCCCATCAATATAGCTCCCTTAGACATGGATGGAGAACTATGAAACCCCCATGATATGGTGGGAACTGGCATTATGGTCCATGGAGGTTAAGGTACCCAGTTTAGACTGGTTTTGGGCTCAGTAAAGTTGCTAAGGAGTCAGATGTTTGAGTGATGGTTGATGCTAGAGTGAATCGACGCGGCCAGGGTTTCGGCACGAAGGCAAACCAGCACTACTGGAGGTCGACACAAAGGAAAACCGGCGCTCCTGGGGTTCGGCATGAAGGCAAACCGACACGGTTGGTCCCTCGGCGCGCCAGTCACTCGCCGCGAAATCGGCGCCAAGAGGAGGCGGCGCCGGGAGGGCAAGTGGCGCCGATAGACTGTGTTCTTTCGGACTTTCAAGGATTGTGAGTGCTTTATGAATTCAAAGGGGTCTTTTGCGTTCAATGGGGGTTCCATGGGTTTGTTCATAGTGGTATTTGAGTAGGATAGAGAGTGAGGGCATACTCGTCCATAGAAAGTCTAAGGAGACCATGTGACTATGATGGTTATATTCCCTTCAGACGGTGGTGAGCAGAGGATTGTGAGATGGTATAACTCAGATCTCTGCCACACAGCCAGGGTTAGATTCATAATTTCAGTGAAACCGTCGCGCTACACGACAAATAAAGCTCGTGGACAAATTTTGGCAGCATCTCCCCTTTATTTTGGACTATGCCAAAAGGGGAGTATAGGTCATCCACCCACGGAATGTCGGAGTGGAAGCTAAAAGAGAGGCGAGCGATGCCCTGGATCCAACAAAAGGATCTCAATCTTATGGAACATTATCCACTTATTGATATCCCCTGTGTAGCCAATGGAGAACATGCAATGGCAGAACTCCATGACTTGATGGGGTGGCAGAGTGTAGGGGGGATGAACCCCGTTAATGTAGCTCCCATAGGTGTCAAGAGAAGGATAATCCTTCTCCTTGGAAGGACATGGTATTATGACCAAGGATGGCATAGCTCAGAAGTGTTGAGGGTATCGGCACGAAGCTATCGGCGTGGCCGACTTTAGAGCGAGGGATGGAGAGGTCTCGACGTGATAAGGAAAGCAGAAGGGTCTCGGTGCAATGGGAAGAATCCAACCGACGTGGCTAGCACTCGGCGCGAGACTCGTGTCGAGGGAGGATGGCGCCGGGAGGTTGAGGGGATTTCTGAAACAAGGGTTTTAGTGGGGTTTAAAGGGGTTTCTGAGGTTAGAACTTCAAGGGACTCTGGGAAATTTAAACGGGGTTTATTCAGGGATTTTGGGCGAACACTGGAGGTGGTTCTAGAGACGGTAATCCAGGGAGAAGATAGCCTTCCCTCAGGGGCCTCACTGGGAGCCTGATCACAGACCGAACCTCGTGAGTTCCAGTTTGAGTCTATCCCTCTTCATTTCACAAACGAGAAGCCATGAGATAGACTGTCTCAGGCTCTCGATGTGGAGGTGAGGTTGGGAAGGACTACGGCAGAACACACTCATGCAGACGGGATACGTTTGCAGTAGCTATTAAATACATTGAACCTCAGATGCATAGGAAGAAAAGAAAAGGAAAGGGCGAGGTTCATCCCTCTTTTATTAACTATTCATCCAAATAGCATACACGCATCTAGCTCAGAAGAAAATCCAACTAAAAGAAAAAAAAATCATACATAGACTATATCCCTGATAATGGGGCTACATTAGCATTCAATGCTACTAGAGCAAGGATGCTCGAAAACAGACAGAAAAGAAGAATGGGATATTCAAATAAAGGACAGGGGGAAAGAGAAACTGTAGCCCCTCAGGGCATCTTGAAACTGATCCCACCTTGACTCTTCCTTTGAATCTCTGCAACTCTCTCTTCTCCTCAGCTTCCTCAGAGGGCTCCCGAGCTCCCTTTCCTTTCGGTGGCTACTACTCCCTATTCCCTCTATTGCCTCTTCTTCTCTTCTATATGCTGTTCTCTCTTTTTTTGTCATCCTCCGAGGGCTCTCGAGCTCCCTTTCCTTTCGGTGGCTACTGCTCCTTGTTCCCTCTATTGCATCTTCTTCTCTTCTATATTCTATTCTCTCTTTTTTTTGGCGTCCTTCTTAGTTCAAAGGGCAGCAGGTTGTCTTTATAGAGGGATGGCCCTCAGCCTCTCGGCACGAGCTCCTCGACGCGCAAGAAAGAAGCTTATCGACGCGCCTCAACTCATGTTGAGCTTGGCCCATTTTCCATCATTCGGCGTCGGGATCAACCTAATGGGCTCCCTTCGTCGGTGTGGTGGGCTTCTTAGAGTAGACGCTCTACCCGAGGTTGCCTAACGCCTTGTATTCACGACCGAGCGTGAGGCTACCTGAACTTCTTTCTTTGAGTATCAGAATTATCTGAAGATCCTTTCCAGCAGGCAGATGGTTGCCTTAATTTTGTTATAGTTTTATCAGCCTGACTATCTGAATGATAGTAGTACTGGGCAGCGGCCTAACCAGAGATGGCTTTAGCCGGACAAAGTGTTAGGGGTAGTGGATCTCTTCTATTCTGATTCTCAGAACTTCCAGGGATGGTGCAAGAGCCGCACCTCTGATCAGCCTTCAGAGCCCTGAGTCTTCTTCGATCTCTTCTGGTATATTTTAGGTGTCAACAAAACTCAACCTCGAATCATGAGTCCAGAGTGTCCTATGCCATGTGATAGGAGAACTAAGCCCACTAGAAGGAAGATCGGATGCGTCCACTGATGACTTAGTCCGTGCCTCAGGTGTCTCCCTACACGCCCCAGGCGGAAATTGAGACACCGTACAAGTAACACCAAACAAGGACTAGTGGGGGTCGTGCTCATCGGCACTAGTCCACTGCCCCCAACCAAGTGTGCACACACAGACCAACTGCTCTAGGTCGGGTCAACTAATTGGTTTTCCCCGCAGCCGGACTCAGGCTGCAAAGGCAAGAGGCCCTACGGTAACCAGCTTAGAAACTGTCTCTCTGAGAAGTGGCACTACCACTGAAGTCCCGCGATCAATGACACCTAAGAGGGGGGTGAATTGGGTGTTTACAAAACTTAAGGAAAACTTTGGCATTTTTAAAGAATGTGATAAAACACTAACTAGAAGGTTGAAATCTATTTAACCACGCGTTAGAATACAACATATACTAACGTTCACACAGAATGGAGGTAGGATAAATGATCCAAACCACAAAATCATACCACAATGCAAGGCGATTTTTAAGGTTGTTCGGATGCAACGACGGCAATCCTACGTCCACCCCTCACCAAACCCGGTGAGGCTTCACTTGGGGACAAATCTCCAAATGGAGACGACACTCCAAACACACACGCAGGATGACACATGCCCACACACATGGGGACACGCCCCAATACACACCCACACACGGAGACGGGGTCTCCAACAAGATCCAACAACCGGATCAACAACACACATACACACTGCGACATATGCATCACTCCATACACTAGAACGACCGAATCTAGATAGATTCACACACAAACACGCAGATATAGGAAGATCCACGCACACACACGAATCAGACACGACACACACACACAACCACGGATCCAAAATGATCCACACACACACACAAGTGCTTACAGTTTATGAGAAACATAAATATAACACCCAAAACACAAAGACAATGAGGCACAGTTTAGAAAACTTCTGATTTGGCTTCTGTTGACACCTGGAAAATGAACAAGGGTGAAAACATAATTGAAAAGAGGGTCGGACCAACAGTGAAAGACCAATGATAAAGCTCATCAACTGTCTACCCGGCTAAGACCCTTGTCGGCAAAGCTGATGCCTGGTGTCGATGTCACTCAGACGGCAGCACTGATAAAGCAGCAGTCACTCGACTGATGAGACCTTCCAGCCCTTTAATGAGAGCTGTACTACCATTTCGTCCAAGAATCCACGGATGATATGTCAGGGTAAGTCAGATGTCGGCTTACTGACAGATGTAATAAAAGATAAGGATGAAGCCGGTGCCGGCAGATGAAGATTGTAAAGGCTTTTGCAAAGTCAAAACACAAGAAGAATCGTCTCCACAGACTATACGCCTGGCTGAAGTCTTTCCAGACTAAAGCTGATGTCCGAGCTCGTCACCATTCAAGTGACGATATCGATAAGATAATACCCGGTTTTGTCACCATTCATATGGCAATACCGATGAAACCCCTGTCTACGGACTGATGAAAACCGTAATGATGATCTCGATACAAGATATGTCATCAATGAAAGGCCCTTTCGGGTGATGATGCACTTAAAAAGTCCCAAGTGGGCCTGTGTGAAGGTCACGCCGAGAGGCACTGGCTGAAGCCCAAAAGATGGCGCCTAGAGGCACTTGCTGAAGCCTAAAGGGTGGCGCCTAGAAGTTGAAGGTAGGCGCGCCGGGAAGCCCGTTTGAGGCGCGCCGAGATGGTGTCTGCCGAGAAGGAAAAGGCTTGATGAAGCCTGCCGAGAAGGGGGGAAACGCTTATAAAAACCCCTCCCTTCGAACAAGAGGTGGCAGAAGAGGCAGAGGAGAGACACACAAGAAAACACAGAATAGAAGAACAAAAAGAGAGAAGAGAAAAAGAAAAGGAGAGCTCCAGGAGGAGAGACTCGAAGAAGCGAAGGAATATCTGAGAAGAGACGAAGGAGCAGAAGCTCAAGGTGGGCAGCCGGGGAGGGAGAGGAGTCAATGCTCCGCCCTCCCCCCCCCCCCCCTTTTTTCATCTTCTCTATTTCTGTTTTCTTCTTTATGTAACCATGCGAGTCTTATCTCGATTCGTCGGTGATAATCGGGATATCCCGGCCGCCATTCATCTCCCTTTCCCCTATTCCCTCTATGTGGCTGGGGTGAGTCCCGGAATGTGTGATTGTATGAAATGCTCCAGTGGCCCGTTTGGGCGCTAGGCGATTGAAGTATTTGCCCGCTATCTGTCTGTCTGCTACTATGATTTTCCTTTATATGTTTTCATTTTAAGTCCAACTGAAGTGCGTCCGATTCCCCGGTGGGTCTTTGGGCTCACTTGTCTGTAGTAGAATAAATGTCGTTCTAAATGAGCCGATGTCCCTCTCCGATTCATCATCGTTTGCATAAAGCTTCCCAGGCTTGCCCTAGGGCCAGAGACAGACCATCTCTTGGCTTCTGGGACAGTCTGCTACCGATATTGGCAGTAACTCCGAGGGTTTGCTCGAGATCCTCTTCTCACAGGAGTAAGTAAGCTGCTTCAATAAATTAATACCGATGGTTTCTAATCCGGCTCTAGTCCGAACAATTACATCAGGGTCACCCCTGGGGTCAGAGATGGCCATCTCTTGGCTCCCAGGCGACCAAAGATGCCAGCAAATGAGCCCCTGAGGGTCAATAATGATATGACGATTTACAACCCCATCCTGCAGTGATTCCTTCGATTCCCCTTTGAACCCAGCCCATCTTTGGCAAATCAAACCCATATCTATGTAATCTCTCGCTTACACTCTAAATCCAGCCTCAATCTAAGCCAGAAATCTCATAAAATCCCCAAACAGAGCATCGTTTGAGCTCTGCAAATCATGAAACCCTGTAGCAATTCCATCCTCTCGGCGTGCAACATTCCCCGCCGAGAACTACGCTGCCGAGAGACCTCCTTCTTCAGCAAACCGATAAAAGTCTCTCCAGGCCACTTCCACGTGAACCCCCCAGCTCTTCGCTTCCCGGCACCACCTTCCCGGCGTGGTAATGGGCGCGCCGGGAAGCCCCTGGCCGAGACCTTCCCCTTGCCTTTGGCCTCTCGGCGCCAGCCTCCCGGCGCGATGAGGAGCGCGCCGAGAAGCCTCCACGCCGAGAGCCTCCCTCCTGCCTTCTGTTGCATTTCGAGCCACGCCGGCAGCCTCCCTCCTTCCTTCTCTGGCCAATTTAAACCCATGCCGAGAGCACCCCCTCTGGCCAGTTTAAACCCGTGCCGAGAACCCCCCTTGGCCAACCTATAATCCCACGCCGAGAGCCATCTTCTTGTCAATGAAAACCATGCTGAGAGCCTCTCCTTCGTCCACTCCTTTGGCCTCTTCGTCCATTTATTCTGGGGCGTTCGTGAGTCGTCATATGCACCCTAGGGGATAAATTAACTGGGGATTGACCTCCCCTATATTCTGAGGTCCCTAACAGGATTCACATGCCACCCCGTGGGTCTGACGAACCCTGTCTCTACATGAGTTTCGTCAGTCTTCGAGAAGGGGAATAGTGACCGATGCCAGAGACATGGATAGTCTCTTCGAGCCTTAGTGCTCACTCATTTTTCGGCTTTCATCCCGGCACTCCGTGGATGTCCGCCTATACCATTCTCTGGCAAATGCTCGGTCCAGGGGAGGTGCTGCCAAAATTCTCTCATGAAGATGAAAGTCGACATCAGGTTGTCCCCCGGGCTCTGCATGATAATGGTGACAGGGTTTCCCTCGACCCTAGTCTTCCTAAATCCCTCTTCTATCCTGATGCTCCTGTAAAGCCCAAATCTAATCCAGCTCAAATTTGATGAACTGATCCACTTTGACTTCATAGAACCTATCTGGCTTGTCCTGCATCGCCAAGAAACCCAAAGCAGAGCCTCTGGAACCCCTTTCGGGTCCTCACGGCGCCAGAACACCAACACTCTCTCGGCGCCATGGCTCCCGGCGCGGCCCTGGGCACGCCGGGAACCCTCACGCCGAGAAAACCCCCCCTGGCCCTCTTGTCAGCGCGCCGAGAGCTCCTCTTCCTCTTCAGCTGTGCCGATATCCTTTTCCTCCTCCCTTCAACCAGGCCGAGAATACTCCTGGCCATCTCCCCTTCGCGCCGAGAAGCTCTCCAGTTGGCATGTCGGGAACCTCAGCCATCTTGCCTTCGCGCCGGGAACCTATGTACACTTGAACTGCATTGATGAGTAACCCCTTTAGCTCGGGAGGACTCTGCCATTGCATGAGTTCCGCCGGCTTCTATAGGGAATATCAAACATTGCCCCATGGCATATATGTATACATATGGGTAGGGAGGTCTGGCCTCTCTCTTTCTCCCGGCTTTCATCCCGGCACTCCGTGGGTGATAGCCTATTTCTGCCTGGGCATAATCCAGATTAAGGAGAAATGCTGTCGAAATACCGATCGATGCTTTAAACCCCATCATGGTCACGGCTCAGTCTACCTGTAACTGAGATCCTCCTCCCCCCCTAAGCCCGATCTTTGAATCGCTGACCTAACGATATCATCTGTTTCTATGGTTGATGTTGTTAATTTGCCCGCCTTCCTGGCTTCGGTATGAAGTTCCATTTGCGCACATGAATATATGTTTGCCTCTCGAGGCCTCCTACCTTTAGCGTTTAATCAAGGGTTGTCCTCCTTAGGGGGGATGTAATTAACGTCATAGCCTTTATGGTATGGCGGACTTCCGGTCCCGACTCGGACTTCACAATCGACTGATCAAGTCAGATCGAGCGCACAATGAAATCGTCACTTCGGTGACTGGCACGCCAATAAATCAATGAACCAAGAAGATAAAATAAAACATAAGGATTAAAATAATAAGGAGAGAAAAGATGTGTCAAACAAGTCTGGCACGCCCGGTGGGACTGAGTCTCCCTTCATCTTTACGCTAAAGTAGGAGGCCCAGCGGGCCCCCCCTCAAAATTCTGATTCTGTGTACTTTCCTTATTTTCAGGAATCTACAATGACAGCCGCTATCATGTCCGTTTGCTTCGACCAGCAGCCGATTGACATGCATGTGCGAGAAGGCTACCTGGCTGTACCCCTCGCGTTCGGATCAATGCCGCCTGCCGTTGGGCTGCCCAACTGCTTGGGCGTCGTCTTCACTGACCTTCTACAGGTCGATGACAATGAGCAAGGCACTGCTGCAAGTGCCCCAGTGAAGATCACTGACCAGAAAAATATCTTACCAGAGAAAACGGTCCCCACGGCCGTCGCCTGCTACGTCCATCATGTCCAAAAAAGGGACATGGTCCCTGCTACTGCT
Source organism: Amorphophallus konjac (assembly GCA_022559845.1). NCBI lineage: Eukaryota > Viridiplantae > Streptophyta > Magnoliopsida > Alismatales > Araceae > Amorphophallus > Amorphophallus konjac. Next base: position 292,787,000 of record CM040125.1, on the reverse strand, counting down.
CAGAAGGGGAGAAGAACCAACCGGAGGAGCCGGTATGATGCTGTTGACCATCATCTTTCCAACTCCGGAAAGACCATGATGATTGGAGGTGTCCGGGTAAACATGAATGGTTACCCAAGGGAGGTCAGGCCGGACGTGATCATCCCGATGGTGCCCACTACCAACAGATTCCAGACTCTGGCCGCCAGGCAGGCCAATTGGGAGGCTGATGAGAGGAAGCCGCTGGCGCCCAAGCCAGCAAAATACAAACAAGTCTGGCGACCGAAGAGGATTCAGAGCTGGGTTCCAGCTCGAGATGAGGAGAAGGCTGCTGAAGATGCTGTTGCCCGCTTCAGGGCAGAAAGCCGAAGAAGAGAGGGAAAAGAGACAAGAAATGCTGTTGCTGCTCGCCCCAAAGCCTGGGGCAGAAGAGATGAGAGAAATGATGAAGAAAGAAATTTGATTGCTGCTCGCCCCATGATGAGGGGCAGAAGGGATGAGAGGAAGGAAGACCTTACTGTCACCCGTCCTAGGGCTGGGGGAAGAAGATGGCAAAGAAAGAAATATGATGCTGCTGTCAACTGCTGCCGAAACGGCAATGTGGGAATGAGTGAACCAGTCACGGTCGCCATCCCAAGAAGACCGAGGGCCTGTGCCAGACAGGCCGACTTGTTCAAATATTCCAAAGCCGAGCATTTGAATGCTTAGGTAACAAGATTGGCCTATCAGCAGAGAAGCCAGGAAAGACTAATGCTCCAGCCTGAGCCACAGAGGCACAATTCTGAAGAGATGAAGCAGATAGTCCAAGACTATTTCCACTACCTGGGGAGCTCTGCCCTCGGTCAACAAAGACTATCCCGTGCCCTGGGCACCAGAGGTGAAGAAAAAGAAGAAACACTTCGAGAAACGATGATCGGAGCCTCTTCCTCCGATTCAAATCACTATGAAGAAGGTCTCAGGGCCGGATATGACAAAGAAGACCTGTACCGGGAAGAAGCCAAAGAAAGAATATCGGTCTTTGACTGGCTCAAATATCCTGACCAGGTGGAAAGAAAGGTCTATAGGCGGAAAGAAAAAATGCAAATCTTCGCCTGCAACATGGCTGGACTTGCCAGGGGGCAAGATATACTACCAACTCGGCCAGATGAACTGCTCAGGTTGGCTACTAGACCTGGTCCTGTCACAAGAAGAGGCCAGGCCGCAAAAGATAAGATGAAGAAATATGATGAAGCCCGCAAGATCACCACCATGACAGTCAATGTGGTGACGACAGAGGATGAGGACAATCCCCTTATTGATGATGCTGAAGGGACTTCTGAAGATATGCAAATCCCATCAGCCTTGGATCCTATGGTCCAGATGATGTTCAGAAGATACCAGCAGGAGATCAGTGCTCTCCGAAGGCAGCTCAATGAGAGACATGAAGCTACATCAGTCTCAAAGCAAGCTGAACCTGCGGGGCAGACATCCAGCTTAGCAGAAACGGCTATCCCAGCTAACCCTCTCCTAGATGATAAGGGCAAGACACCGAGCCAACCTATTCCACAGCAAACAGCAGCTCAGCCCTCTGTGTCTCAGACACAGCCTACCGCGCCCATCTTGCGCGCCACTGTGATGACAACTCCTCACAGCCAGCAATAAGCTCACTTCTTTCCAGAAGACATAGATCCAGCTGTAACCCACAAGCAGATGATTGAAAGAATTATGGAAATGAAGCTGTCAGAAAAGACTGGTGGTGATGCTGGTACCTATGATGTGTACAAGGTACCGTATCCTCCCCAGTATGCTGCCAAGAGACTACCCCCAGGCGTCAGTAAGCTGCCGAAGTTCGAGAAATTTAATGGCCAAGGCTCCCCTAGGGAGCATATAGCCTACTACACTACAATCATGGGCGACCTAGCAGTCGATGAAGCTTATCTGCTCAAGTTCTTTGGCTCATCCCTCACTGGGTTGGCCTTTGAATGGTACTCAAGCCTGCCAGCTGGGTCAGTGGTTGATTGGCCTGATATGCAGAGAAAATTCCGCGACAGATTTCATGTCACGGAAAGGGAAATCACGATAGCAGAGCTATATGCAACCAGGCAGAAGCAAGATGAAACTGCACTGGACTACATTAAAAGGTGGAGGAACTTAGCCATGAGATGCCGCAGACCTCCTCATCAAGAAGATGCGGTGCAGATATGCAAGCAGAGCCTCAGGAGGGAGGTGCTAGAAAAAATGATAGGTGCAGATGTCAGAACATTTGACCGACTGAACAATATAGTGGCAGAAGTCGAGACGTTCTTGTCCAAGCGTCCGACCGCCAATGTCCCCACCATGCCGAAGGGAAAATCCAATGAGCGACGGCCATCACACTCTGAGGCCAACACCGTCGATTTCAGAACCTTCGAGCAACAGAAGGGGAAGAAAGGGGCAGATGAAGCTCCCCCGCTGGCAGATACAGCAGAAAGAAAAGATAAAGTCTCTCTGAGAGACAAGATGAGAAAAGCATATTCCTTCCCAAAAGATAAGACGGCCGCACTGTTCAACTGGGCATACAAGTTCAATAAGGTAACATTGCCTGAACCCAAAAGACCAGCAGATGCAGCAAAGAAAGATGATCCGCTGTTCTGTCCATTTCACTGTGCGCTGGGGCACGCAATTGAAGATTGTTATGTCTTCAAAGATATCATGGAAGGAATGGTCAAGAAAGGTGAGCTGCAGCTGGGAGATTACCAGGTAAAGTCGCCCCATCCACATGAGCCTCCACCCTGGAGAATGGCTGCCAATATGATCTCAGTATACCAACAGCTGCCCAAGGAAGCCGTTGAAGAATGCACCAAGCACACCTATGAAGCTTGCTTCCTCACCCTACAGAAAGATCAGGAAGGATGGCAGATGATGCCCATAAAAAGTAGAAAGAAGACTCCTGCAGCCAGTACCAGCGGAGCAGTTATCCGGGGTGTTACCCCAAGGCCCGAGCCGCCTCCGATAAAGCCAATATGGCATACAACTGAGACTGGACCAGTCATCCGGATCCCTACTCACAACCGGAGGAAACAAACTCCCCTCCCTACACATAAAGAAGTAAGCCCTGCAGCCAGGCGTCTGCAGCAATATATTAATGAGCTTGATGAGTACGAGCAGAAGAAGCCCAAGCATCAGCTGATGAAAGACTGTATACTCTGGGAACAGCTCGAAGAATTGAAAATCAAAGAGCAGCCAGAGGCAGAACAAGAAAAAGCTGAGAATGAACCCTTCTGGGGGCAGGAGCTAGCAAAGCCAAATTCCCAGAAGAAAGGGAGACGACCCAAGTCCAAGAAGGGAAAGAAGGTCACGACAGTACAATGTAACACTCTGTCGGTACTCTTTTCCTTGCCCGGGGAGGATGATGAGCCAGAAGCATCCGACGCCCCGCTAGAAGCTAACCATGCCGAAGCCTCCACCTCGGCCCATGCAACACGTTCTGGGAGAAGATGGGGGCGCCCATATGTTCAGAGGGGAGCAACCCTATCAAATCCAGAACTAGAGATACGAGGTGCCCAGGTTCCTCCCCCTGCCAGTCTGTACCAAGACAAAAAGAAGGCAGATGAAGCCCCTTCATTCCTGGAGTTCCTGTCCAGCTTAGAGAATGAGCAACCGGCTCATACTGCTCCAGCTAAAAGCAATAAATGCCAGCAGACAGCAGCTAGAAAGCAGAAACAGCATGAAGAAAATGAAGAAAGTAACCCTCTAGCAGAGCCGGGGGCAGTCGCTACAGAAGAAGCCTTCCGAGAGACCGATGAAGCAAATGAAACTGGGACTGGGCAGCAAAGGCCACATGCACCACATGAACCTCCAAGACCCCGATGGGCAGAGGAGATGAGACTATCTAATGTCCGGGTGGGCAGTCGAGTCATGAAAATGCTGAAGAAGCTCTCTACCAGATTCTCCATCTGGGAAATTCTCTCTCTGAGCGAAGAAGCTCGCCAAGCAATCGTGGATGCCCTGCAGTCCCCGGCACAATGTGAAGCACTCCTGGCAGAAGTGAATGATGGGCCATCGGTCACCTTCACGGAAGATGATATGCTAATCCCAAATACCGGTCACAACAGACCGCTGTATATGAGGGGCTCCCTGAACTGTCAGTCGCTGAGCAGGATACTGATAGATCCCGGGGCTGCTGTAAATATCCTTCCCTATCGCATCTATCAGAAATACTACTTTGACCTACAGCTTACCAAGGTCAGAGATATGAAGATTGCAGGGTTCAATCAGAAATGTGAAACACCTTTGGGGGTGGCTGATTTCAACCTCACACTGGGCGACCTCACTACCGTGGTACGATTCTATGTAATCGACTCCAACACCACGTATAAGGCCCTGCTGGGAAGACCGTGGCTGCACGAATATCAGATAGTGCCATCCACACTACACCAATGCATAAAATACTGCCATGAAGGAAAAGAAGAAAGGGTGTTTGCAGACCTACATCCCTTCGAAGTGTTCGAGTGCCATATGCTCGATGCATCCTACTACACTGAGGTGTCACAAAAGGATAAAGGAAAAGAAGCTGTGGTCAGCCAGAAAAAGCGAGATACGAAGACAAGAAACTTGTCTCCGCCGCCGCCAAAAGGCTACATTAAAAAGCATGGAGTATCTCACATCTCTTATGCTGGTGATTTTGCTCGGATCACTCCTCCTGGCATACACCCAGATGATACTGAAGAAAAAATGAAAGAAAAATACACACAGGTGGAAGTTCCTCAGGGTCTAGTCAAGCCCATAGCCAGCATAGAATACCAGACGGTGCTGCCACTAAAGACTATGGAAATCCCTCGCTTCTGCGAACCCCCTATTATATTCTACACCGGGAAGCCAGTCGAAGAAGATGATCAAGACTGTATGGCCCCTGAAGAAGCTACAAACCTGATGGTACCGATTACAGGCTTGGATTATACTACCCAACGGGTTTCACAAATGTTCTCCAAGATGCAAATGCCATCGATGCAGCCTGCTGCTCAGAAGAAAGCATTCAAGGAGCTATGGGATCCGCCTCGAGATAGCAAGGAACTGAGGAAGATCACACAGCACCCGGGACTGGGTTATACCCTGCAAGAATACTATGAAGCCGAGGTGGATGTCATCTCTGCCTTCTACCAGAATGAAGATCCCCCTGAAGTGGGATATGATCAATACCCCTTTGAAGATGAAGAAATTATGTATCAATCCATAACAGACAATGAAGCCCAAGACAACCAGCCGGAGCCAAGGATGTCTAATGAGACTAAGAAGGGTTGGTGCTGGGAGAATCCATCTTGCAAAGAGGATCTGTTCCAGGCCGAAGCACAATTTGATACGGGAACCCCGGATGAAGATCAAGTAGCTAGAGAGCTGCAAGAGTGCCTGGAGTTTGGGCGCATTCTAGAAGAATTCCGAGCTCTACATAATGATGACCTCTCAGGGGAGCCCACATCAGAAGAGCCTCTAAGCACAGAAGACTGCACTTCGAAGTTTTCCACTGAGCCAGTCACGTCCTTGGGGCAGACTGAACAGAATCCGGCCATATTGGCCTTATACGATGCACCAGCATCTGCTGATGACCAATATGATGAAACAGAAAATCATGAGAATGAAGAAGATTATATCCCGGGAGGCTTTATTGATTTGCAAGAAGCCCCACCCGAAGTTGAAGACGGAGGCCAAGCCACCGTCGATGAGCTGATAGAAGTAAATCTGGGGTCAGTAGATGAGCCAAGGCCGACATTCCTCAGTGCACTGCTGGAGCCAGCTGTCAAAGAACAGTATATTCAGTTTTTAAAAGAATTCCGAGACTGCTTCGCATGGACATATGATGAAATGCCAGGACTGAGTTCCGATGTGGCACAGCACCGATTGGCGATAAACCCAGAGGCAAGCCCTGTGAAGCAGCCTTCCAGGAGAATGCGCCCCGAACTGATAAATCAGATTAACAAAGAGGTTGATAAGCTGATTGATGTGGGCTTTGTTGAAGAGAACCAGTATACTACATGGCTGGCCAATATAGTGCCCGTGAAGAAGAAAAATGGGCAGATCAGAATATGTGTAGATTTCAGGGACCTGAATAAGGCTTGCCCGAAAGATGATTTCCTAGTGCCGATCACTGAAGTCATGATCGATGCAACCACTGGCCATGAAGCCCTGTCATTCATGGATGGGTCATTCGGATACAACTAGATCTGGATTGCTAAAGAAGACAGAGTGCACACTGCATTCCGCACCCCGAAGGGGATATTTCATTATAAAAGAATGCCGTTCGGCCTTAAGAATGCCGGCGCTACCTATCAAAGAGCTATGACAAAGATCTTTGATGATTTGCTCTTCAAGAAAGTAGAGTGCTACATTGATGACCTGGTGGTGAAAACCAGCAGAAGGGAAGATCATCTGCAAGACCTGAGGATAGTGTTCCAGAGGCTGCGCAAATATGAACTCAAGATGAATCCTATGAAATGTGCCTTCGGCGTGTCCAGTGGAAAATTTCTTGGGTTCATTGTCCGTCATAGGGGCATTGAGATCAACCCATCCAAGATTAAAGCTATCCAGGAGCTCCCTCCACCAAGGAATCTCCACGAGCTGAGATCTCTACAAGGGCGTTTGGCCTATATCCGACGATTCATATCAAATATGTCGGGGAGATGCTACCCTTTTCACAAGCTCATGATGAAAGATGTACCGTTCCTCTGGGACGATGGCTGTCAGGAAGCCTTTGAGAAGCTGAAAGAATATCTCAAGACCCCTCCAGTGCTGGGGGCACCTATTAAGGGCAGACCCCTGATACTGTACATTGCAGCCACACACTGTTCCCTGGGGGCAATGCTAGCACAGATAAATGAAGAAGGCAAAGAGCAGGCTCTATACTACCTGAGTCGGAGGCTGATTAGAACTGAAGAAAGCTACACCTATATAGAAAAGACATGCTTGGCACTAGTCTTTGCCGTTAAAAAGCTCCGGCACTATATGCTGTCACATGAAATCAGATTGATATCTGCAGTAGATCCACTCAAATACATATTGACTCAGCCAGTACTGAAAGGTCGGTTGGGCAAATGGGCAGTAATTCTGATGGAATTCGATATCACATATATACCCCAGAGGGCAATAAAAGGATAGGCCGTGGCCGATTTCTTCGCAGAGCATCCTGTGCCAGAGAATGATATGTTGGGGACTGAGTTACCCGATGATGAGACGCTAGAAGCCTGCCAGGCTCAGTCAACTATGTGGCAGCTATTCTTTGATGGAGCATCTAGAACAGAGACGGACTCCGATGGAAAGACCAGAATACGGGCCGGAGCCGGTATTGTGCTAAAATCACCAGAAGGGGAGGTTGTGCATACTTCCTGTTCTATAAACAAGCCCTGCACCAATAATGAAGCCGAATATGAAGCTCTGATAATCGGGCTATGTATAAGCCTCAACATGGGTATCCAGATGCTTTAGGTATTCGGGGATTCAATGTTGATAATAAAGCAAATCCAAGGGGAGTTCGAAGTGCGAAAGCCGGAGTTGAACCCCTACCACCAAAAAGCTGTGCGCCTCATGGCGAAATTCTATCATATTGAGCTCAAGCATGTGGGCCGTGGACATAATGCCCAAGCTGATGCACTGGCAAAGCTAGCCAGCTCAATAGCAGTCCCACCAAATGAAACACTGAACATTGTTGTTATAAACCGGCGGCAGGTCCCCAGCATGCTAGAAGAGTGCCCCGAAGAAGAAGAAGTTGCTACTATCAGTACAGAACAGGCATCTGATTGGAGACAACACCTGCTACAATGGTTTTTACACCAACAGCTGCCGCAGAAAAGAGAAGAAAAGATGAAACTTCTAAGGATCAAAGATTCTTATGAATTCAGAAATGGAACTCTGTTCCGAATAATGGCAGATGCACGCAAGAAGATTTTGCTCCGCTGCCTGTCTACTGAGGAAGCTTGGCAAGCAATGAAAGAAACACATGCTGGGACAGCAGGTGCCCACCAGGCCAGTCCCAAGATGAAGATAGAGATTAAGAAGCTGGGCTACTATTGGCCCACTATGTTTGAAGACTGTTGCAAGTTTGCAAAGTCATGCCAGAAATATCAGGAGCATGCTGTTGTGCCTAGAAGGCCACCTGCCGTTCTGCACCCTACAGTCCCTAGCTGGCCGTTTGCACAATGGGGAACTGATGTAGTCGGACCATTGCCAACTTCCTCGGCCGGACATAAGTACATACTGGCCATAACAGATTACTTCTCCCGATGGGCGGAAGCTATAGCATTAAGAGAAGTGACTGGTGAGCTGGTTTCCAGATTCATCAAGCAAAACATTATCTTCCGGTTCGGGATCCCCAACCGAATAATATCTGATAATGGAAGTCATTTCAGAAATCAGAAAATCTATCGGCTTGCCGAGAAGTACAAGATTGAATGGAGAACCTCCATTCCTTACAATCCACAGGCAAATGGATTGGCAGAAGCCTTCAATAAAACTTTATGCACCTTGCTGGCTAAAGTCGTCAGTTCTAATAAGAAGGACTGGGAAGAAAAGATGTATGAAGCTCTGTGGGTGTACCGCACTATCTTCAAGACACCTACAGGGTGCTCGCCATACACACTGGTATACGGCTCAGAGGCAGTAGTTCCACTAGAGCTGGAAGTCTCGTCACTCAGAGTGGCTGTCCAATATGACTTGGTCCATGGCGAACAAACCAATGCAGAAAGAAGATTACAAGAATTGGCTGAATTGGAAGGGAAGTGCCTCCAAGCTCAGAAGAATATCCAGATGTATCAGGCCCGCATGGCCACTGCATTCAACAAACTCGTAAAAGGACGAGAATTTAAGAAAGGTGACCTTGTCATGGTCAAGAAAAGAGAAGTCATGGCGTCCAACCCAAAAGGAAAGCTAAATCCTAATTGGGAGGGTCCTTATGTGATACATAGGGTCTACGAAGGAGGGGCCTACATGGTTGTTAACCATCGAGGGGAAATCCAATTCTCACCACTCAACGGTAGACACCTAAAGCTGTATCATGCTGCCCAACCAATATTTCCCGAGTAATCGGGCAAAAAGCTACCTCCTCCTTGGTCTAATGGCACTCCGCCCTAACCAAGCTACCCTTTTCCTTGGTCTAGCGGCACTCCGTCCTAACCGAGCTACCTTTTCCTTGGTCTAGCGGCACTCCGTCCTAACCGAGCTACCTTTTCCTTGGTCTAGCGGCACTCCGTCCTAACCGAGCTACCCTTTTCCTTGGTCTAGCGGCACTCCGTCCTAACCGAGCTACCCTTCTCCTTCGTCTTGTGGCACTCCGCCCTAACCAAGCTACCTCCTCCTTGGTCTAGTGGCACTCCGCCCTAACCAAGCTACCCTTCTTTCTTGGTCTGGTGACATTCCGCCCTAGCCAAGCTACCTTTTCCTTGGTCTAGCGGCACTCCGTCCTAACCGAGCTACCTCTTCCTTGGTCTAGCGGCACTCCGTCCTAACCGAGCTACCCTTTTCCTTGGTCTAGCGGCACTCCGTCCTAACCGAGCTACCCTTCTCCTTGGTCTAGTGGCATTCCACCCTAGCCAAGCTACCTCCTCCTTGGTCTAATGGCACTCCGCCCTAACCAAGCTACCCTTTTCCTTGGTCTAGCGGCACCCCGTCCTAACCGAGCTACCTCTTCCTTGGTCTAGCGGCACTCCGTCCTAACCAAGCTACCCTCTTCCTTGGTCTAGCGGCACTCCGTCCTAACCGAGCTACCTTTTCCTTGGTCTAATGGCACTCCGCCCTAACCAAGCTACCCTTTCCCTTGGTCTAGCGGCACTCCGTCCTAACCGAGCTACCCTTCTCTTTGGACTAGCGGCACTCCGCCCTAACCAAGCTACCTCCTCCTTGGTCTAATGGCACTCCGCCCGAACCAAGCTACCCTTTTCTTGGGTTAGTGGCACTCCGCCCTAACCGAGCTACCCTTCTGTCTTCGTCTAGTGGCATTCCGCCCTAGCCAAGCTACCTCCTTCTTGGTCTAGCGGCACTCCGCCCTAACCAAGCTACCTCTTTCTTGGTCTAGCGGCACTCCGCCCTAGCCGAGCTACCCATTCCTCGGTTAGCGGCACTCCTCCCTAATCAGGCCGCTTCATCTTGGTCAATAGCACTCCGCCCTGATCAAGCTACCCTCTCCCTGGTTCAGTGGCATCTCGCCCTGCCCAAGCTGCCCTCTCTCTCAGCTCGCATACCAAATAAAAAAAAAGAAGAAAAGAAAAGAAAAATGGGGTTAAAAATAGTGATACCCCGCCAGTCTTATTCAGATATTCTGAACAAGGGCAAAAAATGGCCAAAAACCCGGCTGTGGTGAAAACCCGAAAGGGCACTGCAGGCAAAATCGGGTACCTCGCCACGTGAAAACCCGAAAGGGCGCGTGGGCAAAAGCAAGAGAGGGCTGGCTCCGGTGAAAACCCGAAAGGGCACTTGGGTTAGTAATGTGGTAATCCCAAAGAAAGCCTCACCTCCCGCCATAAAATGCCTCGTCAATCGACCGGCGCCTTGCCCGATCGACGATTAGACCCACTCAGTATAGGCCCTACGTCTATCCTGATAAAAGCCCTCATACCTTGTCCCAGGTCCCACCGTGATGAAACCTGCTGCTGATCAATGGGCACACTCACCCGATCAGCAATGAAACCTATCCGGCTTAGACCTTACGTCTAGGCCGATAAAACCTATGAAATCCTTTGCACCGATATAAACCCAATATCGATGATGAAACCTGCTGTTGATCGATTGGTACACTGCCCGATCAATGATGAAACCTGTCCGGCTTAGACCTTACGTCTATGCCGATAAAACCTATGAAATCCTTTGCACCGATATAAACCCAATATCGATGATGAAACCTACTGTTGATCGATTGGTACACTGCCCGATCAATGATGAAACCTGTTCGGCTTAGACATTGCGTCTATGCCGATAAAACCTATGAAATCCTTGCATTGGTATAAACCCAATACCAATGATGAAACTTGCTGTTGATCGATTGGTACACTGCCCGATCAATGATGAAACCTACCCAGTCTAGACCTTACGTCTATCCTGATGAAGCCTATGAAATCCTTGCATCGGTATAAACCCAATACCGATGATAAGAGCAGTCACTAATGTAGCAGCACATCGCCTGATCCGTGCTGAAGTCCCAATTTAAGAAATATATATATATGTATATATAAATAAAAAAAATGGGGTTAAAAATAGAGATACCCCGCCAGGCTTGTTCGGATATCCCGGACAAGGGCAAAAATGGCCAAAACCCAGCTGTGGTGAGAACCCGAAAGGGCACTGCAGGCAAAATCGGGTACCCCGCCACGTGAAAACCCGAAAGGGTGCGTGGGTAAAAGCAAGAGGGGGCTGGCTCCGATGAAAACCTGAAAGGGCACTTGGGTCAGTAATGTGGTAATTCAAAAGTTCCATGCCAACAGGCACGCTACCTTTACCTCCCTTTCACTGATGAAACCTCCCGTCGGTCAGTCGGCTTCATTCCCCACCGATGATAAAACCCTTCAGGGATAGACCTTACGTTTACCCTGTGATGGAGGCATCACCCACGATTCCCTTTGGCTCGGGTCCACTTCTTCACACCCGGGAGCTGGTTGAGTTTTTGGCCTCACTCTATTAAGGCCCCTTATCCATTTTGTAGCTTTCCTTTGAGTCATTTTGATATATTTTCATTTTATTTGAGTCATTTCCCTAGGTCTTGCATTTATTTTCCTAAGATTGTGTGTCATTAGATGATGTAATGTGCTAATTGGGCCCAATTCATTGGACTAGGCCCATGTGCACCCCTTCCACCTTCGGTTATTTGCTATTGAGTCTTTTGTCATGGACTTTTGTAGAAATGTGGGTTTCCTATATATAGGACCACATTTCCCCCATTTGAAGTCAATGAATGAATGAATGATTACATCCTTTTGAGTTAAACTTGCCATTTGAGTTCAAATTGGAGTGATTCCTCTAGTTTTTGGGTGAGAGACCCTAGGGGAGAGATTCCCCACCCATTCCCCTCTTAATCTCTCTATTTCACCCCTCTTTCTCTCTCCTCCAACCCCAAATCCGAATTTCCTTCTCTCTCCTCCCTCCTCCCATCCACTTCCAACCTCCAACCACCTCCTTTAATGCCCTCCACTTCCCCATGGCCTCCATTACTCCACTCCCTAGTTCCTAGGTAGAAGTCTCCCCATTCCAACACCTTCCTCCACCTTCCAACCAAATCTACCCCATTCCAATGCAAGCACTCCACTTCCCAACATAATCACCCACCTTCCAAGACCTTTTGAATTTGAAATCCACCCTTCCCTCCACTCACTTGTGCCCCCCTCACCTTCTCCTCTCACCCACCTTCCCCAAATTCGTAGCTCTTCCTCCTCCACCTGCTAGCACTTGCTTCCAGCCATTCTCCACCTCATTCCCCATCACCATTAGCTCCCTTCTCCACCCCACAAGAGCCCCCACTCTCCCTTAGGTCATTCCTACCATTTCCCTCCACCAAAGAAGCCACATCTCCCTCTCATTTCTTCTAGTAGGTTGGAGCTGTGCAGATCTGTAGAACAGCCCTTGTTGCAGCGTCAACCACGGATTCATCCTAGTTCTTCAGAAGGCGTGGCCTACCTTTCTGGAAAAGCCTTCCAGTCTACTTCACAGGCGAGGTGGAATCAACACGGTCGGAGCTCGGAGCTGCCAGATAGAGCCATTCTCCCAACAGTGCGCAGAGAGGTCTTCATCCTGGACCAGAGCGTGGAAGATCCTTCTGTCACGACAAACCCCAGCGGATTCAGGCTGAAGCCCCTTCATCAAAGTTCTTCCTCTACCGGTCATCTTTCAAGATCAAGAAACAGAACCCCGTTCGGCCACCGGAGGAAGAAGTTACGAATTTTCTCCCCCGATCTATCTAGTTCTGTTTTCTGCTGTCTACTCCGACCAGTACCCACTCTTCTGGGTGCCCCGGCCATCCTCGACCTCTGAATGCATCTCCGTCACCTCCTGCTGAAAGCTACCTCGACCAAGAAGATGATGCCGCTGGTTTCGTGCTGATCGGAGCTCGGGAGGGCGCTCAGTCACTTCTGCAACTTGCTGTTACAGTCCAGACAGTACCTGCGGCCAGACAGAGGAGGTTACTTCCTGTTGCTGGTGCAGCCACCTCCGACCGTCTGAGCTTCCCCAAAAATTCTGGAGTCCACCTCTTCCAGTCAGGAAGCTTCAGGAGCTGGTTTCAATCAATTTGGAGTCCGGACAAGCCCGGCATAGCCATCACAGCGACCCCCTATCCAGAATTCCATATTGAAGCTGCAACTTCCCTAGTTCTCATTTCTCTTCATTTCGGTCCACCAACCCCTCCCCGCTTGGCCGGCTGAAGGCCCCACCCTGCGTGGTGGTAGTGTTTGAATGTATCATATTAACCCCTACCCTAAGATCCCCCCTCCTGCGAGAGGAGTAGTTTTGTAAGTGATTTGGCAGGTCAAGTGACACCGCCACGGCGTGTGGGGAACCACCGCCTCCCCGCTCGCCCTCGTCTCCGACCGGGACCGGTTTCTTCAAACCGGTCGAGTAAGTGTCTCTTCCTTGCTCACCTAGTGTAGCTCTCTCAATATTTGATTCATGCACCGCTGAATTTGCGAGGGAGCGCCCGATCCTCAAGTCCATGACTTAAGAGTGATCGCTGTGGGATAGTGTGAACCGGTGCCCTTGTGCACTTTGTCGGCCCCAATTGAATTGGGCATCCAAACCTTGGGAGTCAAACCTTGGCCTTGCTGGCCCTCTACCAGCAAGGGCCCTTTCCCATACCTCACACTTGGCATCGCCAAGTCACTCCGGGTATAGAGTGCGACGGGAGAGCGGTGGCCCTTAAGGCCCATTTGAATGCTTAATTGTGCTTGTTTGCCTAAGTCCGAGGTCGTGTCACATCAAGTGGTATCAGAGCAAGTCTTTGACTTGTCTCTATCAAGTCAAGTCCTAGGGCATTCTTGCATTAGAGTCATCATCAATCCGACCCTTGCATTGATCCCCCCGATCATCATGGCCAACTACTTAGCCTACTCACCAACCTTGAATTTCATTCTAGATGGGGACATTACCTTTGACAGATCACATTCTAGTGATTATCTTAGGTGGGAAACTACCATGGAAAGATATTTTGAACGGACTTGGGTATATGGACCCGCGAGAGTCCGCAAGGCCAAGGGACGATTTCGGGGTCAAGCCAAGAGTAAATGGGCAAACATAGAGGGATTAAGAAGGGTTAGGAGGCAAGAGCCCATTTCTTCGTGGGATGATATGAAGAAGGAACTTAGGAAGATCTACATCCCAAAATATTCCCAACCCTCCTACTCGAACACCCCAAGCCCGAGGAGCACTACCACTCCTCCATCCTCACCCGACCAATTTGAGACCGACCTTTGGTCTCCACCCCCACCAATCCCAACAAATCACCTCTCAACCATCATAACTACACTTTGTTGTGCATCCCTTGGTTTTGATGATGACAATAGGATATGTTTGATTAATCAAGTTCTATCTTGTTTCATAACAAATACAAGTGGTTTGATTGTTCCTTCAAAGTAATGAACTCATGATTATTTGATGATGATAGTTCAAGTTACTTCTGATAAGTTAAGTAATTTCAGGTCCACTGAAATCCAAGTGGAATCAACAAATCAGAAGAAGTGTCAAAGACCGCTTGTCGACCAGGGAAGTGGTTATGGTCGACCAACGAACCCAGCCAGAAACAATTCAAGTCATCCGTCTTCTGCATGTGCCTTGGCTGTCGACCAAAGCCCCACTTCTGGTCGACCACAGAACAGACAGAGCATCAGACAGAACTGACGGCCATCTGGAATTTGCCCCTTGTCGACCAGCGACAAGGCTGTGGTCGACCACGGGGGACGCGAGTGTCAGCCAGAATGAAACCGCCATCAGGACACTGCTCGTTGTCGACCAGGGACAGTGTCATGGTCGACCACGGGTGTTATAGCGTCCAGAACCGAACTCTAACCGAATTCTGTTTTGGTTCCTTAAAACCTGCAGATTGTTGTTGCAGGTTGTTGGGTAGTTCAGATGATGAGATTCCGCACGGGAATCAAGGAGAGAATCTTGCTTAGAAGCGGTCAAACTTATTGTAGTGATCGGATTTAACCGTCTCCCTGCTTTCTAGCAGATTGACGCTCGATCTGGAATTTGAGCGGGAAGAGCTTCAGGCTTGAAAAAGTATCTGCATAAAAAGTAGAAGGAAACTGATCGCGGAGGCAAGCACACAGAGAGAGCATAGAACAGAAGCTAAGAAACACACCTACATCACAGGACGAAGTGGCTCTTCATCAACCAGAAATCTGCAGAAGACTAAAAGCATTCTCATTGCTGCAGAAGGAAGACTGGACTTGAAGCTGTGCGACCTCCAGTAGCAAAGCAGCTGAAGGCATCCGATCGGAAGTTCTACAGGGAGTCTACTCTTGTTATTTGTGTGTTTAAGTCCCAGGCTGAATTCTTTACTTTTTTACTAAAGACTATATTCAGTCCTGTTGCATCATCCCACCTTCTCATCATTTCTATTCATTCTTACACCAAGTGTCAAGCTGTGAGGCAGCGGATTCAAGCTGTGTGTCAGCTGGTACAAGCTGTGTGTCAGCAGGAACAAGCTGTGTGACAGCGGTGTCTTGTGTTTTGGATTGAGATCAGAGGTTCTCATAAGTGAAGCCTTACTTGAGTTAAGCAAGGGGTGGATGTAAGTCTCGGGAAGAGACTGAACCACCTTAAAAATCCTATCTTGTGGTTTGCTTATATGTGTGCGTGCTTCTCTATGTGTTTGTTTTCTTCATTGATATCAACATTAGTTCTGTAATTCGTCAATCACCTGCAACTTATTTAGTCAATAGATATTAAATCGAAAAAAGGGGGAAAGATCTATTCACCCCCCCTCTAGATCTATTCAGTCTGTACTCAACACACTTCGCAACGAAGTCCTCTCCCTTAAGACCCTAATAAACCAAACATCCACCTCTCCATCTAACCCCATGAGGGCCCCCATACCCCAACCAAAACCCCCTTCCCTAACCTACGCTAGTCAAGCCCCTTTAGCTCCCACTTCCACCCCAAACGATCCTAAGGGCAAGAGACCCCTAATCGACCCAATCCCCTCCATGATGACCACCACTCAACCAACCCTCACCATTCAAAACCAAGTGGACACCGTGTCCACCCCTCCACCTAGGCCCATGATTGTCACCACCCTCCAATCCAGAAGCTCCCACCAAACCCCTACCCCACAAAACCCCTTGGTCCCCACCACCACCCCTCCCTTGTCTCCGAAAAAGGACATTCCCCCCAAAACCAATCAACCCAAGCCACCCCAACCAACCCATCTCCCACTCCCTACCCCAAAAGTCCAAAGTCCTAGGCTTCCACTACTTCCCCTCCCTATCCAAGCCAAAGTTTCCCATCACCCACCACCCCGGGTACACCATGCACCAACCATCATCACCCCACCCCCAATAGACCTTCCCATTCCCTTGAGAAAGGAGACCACAACCATCCACATGGGAGTAGATGAACCCATCCCCATCATTGAGGAAACCCAAGTTCATATCCGTGGTAAGGAAGAATCACAAATGTCCCCTAGCTTGGACCCCCAAGAGCCACAAGCCTTCACAAATAGCACCATAATCATAGATGGGCCCCTAGCTAGATGGCTAAAGGAGAGACCACTTCACCCCATCATGTCCTATGTTTACCCACCCATGGAGAAAAACCTTCCCATTGCACCCATTAACTCCTATCACACCATAATCCAAACATCCTACCAAGTGGAAACCTTAGAGGATCTTCTTAAGGGCGTAGCATGGCAAATTGAGTTCACTAGCATGTTGACCCCTATGGCCAAACCACCTAGGAGCCTTGGCCTCCTACACCTATGCATAGGGTCTATCACCTCGATTTGCACCATTGGTTGCTACACTAGTGACCTCCTTCTATTCCTCCCTACACCCGATGAGCCCAACCTTCTCCTCGATTTAGAGCTTCTTATCTCGGGTAGAAAGCCTAGTCCTCCATTCATGGCCGACCATCCCACCAAAAACTTTGGCCCGATCACTTTACTAGAGGAGGAGGATCCACCATCAAGGGGTTGTGAGGACCAAAAGGACCTAGGGTTCCTCTCCTTAGGTGACCCTTACCATGACCCCTTCGATCCCTTCCTATACCCACCCATTAAGATCCCAAACACTTTGTTCGGCCAACCCACTAGAAAACTTGGCCCACTTACCTTGGAGGAGGATGACTCACAATTTGGGAACCTTGAAGACATAGAGTGCCTCCCTCTAGGAAGACCTTTCTACGACCCCTTTGATCCCTTCCTATGGGAGTCTAGTTCCCCATGTAACCAACCATCTTACCCACCACCCACCCTTTCCTACCCTCACCCATCATATTGGGCCAAACCAATCTCATCCATGACCCGGGTTACACCTTGGGAGCCAAGACCTTGGGCCACATATCCCTAGGTAATAAGGTTGTGCCCCACCCCATGATGACCACCTTCTTAGATCCATTCGATCCGTTCCAATGGGAATTCAAAGGTTGTCCCACCCCTATACACATGGAAGTCACTTTTGGGAAAAGTATGCATGTGTCTAGGCTTTCCACACCCCTTGGCATGAACACTATGTTGGGTCCATTCATTCATATCACCCACATGTCAAGTAGAAAGCATGAGTGGTCCAAATTTGGATGTAGTGGTCCACCTTCATTCATCATGGGTCTTAAGCATATCAAAGGCATCTACGGATGTCCGGGTCCCCCGACATGCATCACCACTTTGCATGATAGATTCACATATGGTTGCCCTGGTCCACCTAAGCCCACCAAAGTCTACATGACAACATTGCATGATAAGTCCACATATGGTTGCCCCGGCCCACCAAGGCTCATCAAGGTCCATATGGCATCATGGCATAAATGGTCTATATATGGTTGTCCAGGTCCACCCATAACCACTAGAAGGTCAGTACTCACAAAATTGCATGAGGAAATCCGCAAGCACATTAGCATAAAAAATGAGGCTTATAAAAGGTTGGCTAACTCTCACCGGCGTCACTTAGAGTTCCAAGAGGGTGACTTTGTGATGGTAAGGATGGAGAGGCTCTCCCCAGGAGCCAACTCCAAGTTGAGGCCACGTGGGACTGGTCCCTTCCAGGTTTTGAGGCGCATTGATGCAAATGCTTATTGGTTAGATCTCCCTGAGGACTATGGGGTAAGTCCAACATTCAATGTCGCCGACTTAGTGCCATACAAGGGCCCCACGGTGGTACCTAGTGAGGAGATTGAGCCTACTTCTTCCTTTGAGAGAGCACCCACCCGTGAGGAGAGTCCACTAGCCAAGAGAGCTCAGCGCGAACGCATTGAACGAATATTGGATGAGCAGGTCACTACCACCCGGAGCAAGGTATATGAGCGCTATCTCGTCAGGTGGAAGGATCGGCCTCCTTCGGAAGACTCATGGGTGAGTCGGGAGGACCTCCAGCGGTTGGATCCGGACCTCCTCGAGCGGTACCTTAGCCGGATGGACCCTTACTCGACGGAGTCGAGCTCTTCGCGGCCCAGGGGATTTGATGGAGGCATCACCCACGATTCCCTTTGGCTCGGGTCCACTTCTTCACACTCGGGAGCTGGTTGAGTTTTTGGCCTCACTCTATTAAGGCCCCTTATCCATTTTGTAGCTTTCCTTTGAGTCATTTTGATGTATTTTCATTTTATTTGAGTCATTTCCCTAGGTCTTGCATTTATTTTCCTAAGATTGTGTGTCATTAGATGATGTAATGTGCTAATTGGGCCCAATTCATTGGACTAGGCCCATGTGCACCCCTTCCACCTTCGGTTATTTACTATTGAGTCTTTTGTCATGGACTTTTGTAGAAATGTGGGTTTCCTATATATAGGACCCCATTTCCCCCATTTGAAGTCAATGAATGAATGAATGATTACATCCTTTTGAGTTAAACTTGCCATTTGAGTTCAAATTGGAGTGATTCCTCTAGTTTTTGGGTGAGAGACCCTAGGGGAGAGATTCCCCACCCATTCCCCTCTTAATCTCTCTATTTCACCCCTCTTTCTCTCTCCTCCAACCCCAAATCCGAATTTCCTTCTCTCTCCTCCCTCCTCCCATCCACTTCCAACCTCCAACCACCTCCTTTAATGCCCTCCACTTCCCCATGGCCTCCATTACTCCACTCCCTAGTTCCTAGGTAGAAGTCTCCCCATTCCAACACCTTCCTCCACCTTCCAACCAAATCTACCCCATTCCAATGCAAGCACTCCACTTCCCAACATAATCACCCACCTTCCAAGACCTTTTGAATTTGAAATCCACCCTTCCCTCCACTCACTTGTGCCCCCCTCACCTTCTCCTCTCACCCACCTTCCCCAAATTCGTAGCTCTTCCTCCTCCACCTGCTAGCACTTGCTTCCAGCCATTCTCCACCTCATTCCCCATCACCATTAGCTCCCTTCTCCACCCCACAAGAGCCCCCACTCTCCCTTAGGTCATTCCTACCATTTCCCTCCACCAAAGAAGCCACATCTCCCTCTCATTTCTTCTAGTAGGTTGGAGCTGTGCAGATCTGCAGAACAGCCCTTGTTGCAGCGTCAACCACGGATTCATCCTAGTTCTTCAGAAGGCGTGGCCTACCTTTCTGGAAAGGACTTCCAGTCTACTTCGCAGGCGAGGTGGAATCAACACGATCGGAGCTCGGAGCTGCCAGATAGAGCCATTCTCCCAACAGTGCGCAGAGAGGTCTTCATCCTGGACCAGAGCGTGGAAGATCCTTCTGCCACGACAAACCCCAGCGGATTCAGGCTGAAGCCCCTTCATCAAAGTTCTTCCTCTACCGGTCATCTTTCAAGATCAAGAAACAGAACCCCGTTCGGACACCGGAGGAAGAAGTTACGAATTTTCTCCCCCGATCTATCTAGTTCTGTTTTCTGCTGTCTACTCCGACCAGTACCCACTCTTCTGGGTGCCCCGGCCATCCTCGACCTCTGAATGCATCTCCGTCACCTCCTGCTGAAAGCTACCTCGACCACGAATATGATGCTGCTGGTTTCGTGCTGATCGGAGCTCGGGAGAGCTCTCAGTCACTTCTGCAACTTGCTGTTACAGTCCAGACAGTACCTGCGGCCAGACAGAGGAGGCTACTTCCTATTGCTGGTGCAGCTACCTCCGACCGTCTGAGCTTCCCCAAAAATTCTGGAGTCCACCTCTTCCAGTCAGAAAGCTTCAGGAGCTGGTTTCGATCAATTTGGAGTCCGGACAAGCCCGGCATAGCCATCACAGCGACCCCCTGTCCAGAATTCCAGATTGAAGCTGCAACTTCCCTAGTTCTCATTTCTCTTCGTTTCGGTCCACCAACCCCTCCCCGCTTGGCCGGCTGAAGGCCCCACCCTGCGTGGTGGTAGTGTTTGAATGTATCATATTAACCCCTACCCCAAGATCCCCCCTCCTGCGAGAGGAGTAGTTTTGTAAGTGGTTTGGCAGGTCAAGCGACACCGCCGCGGCGTGTGGGGAACCACCGCCTCCCCGCTCGCCCTCGTCTCCGACCGGGACCGATTTCTTCAAACCGGTCGAGTAAG
This sequence comes from Amorphophallus konjac, assembly GCA_022559845.1. Classification (NCBI taxonomy): domain Eukaryota; kingdom Viridiplantae; phylum Streptophyta; class Magnoliopsida; order Alismatales; family Araceae; genus Amorphophallus; species Amorphophallus konjac. The sequence goes on along the minus strand of CM040125.1, from coordinate 292,766,414 downwards.
TGTCTCTTCCTTGCTCACCTAGTGTAGCTCTCTCAATATTTGATTCATGCACCGCTGAATTCGTGAGGAGCGCCCGATCCTCAAGTCCATGACTTAGAGTGATCGCCGTGGGTTAGTGTGACCCGGTGCCCGAGTGCACTTTGTCGGCCCCAATCGAATTGGGCAACCAACCTTGGGGAATCAATTCTTGGCCTTGCTGGCCCTCTACCAGCAAGGGTCCATTCCCATAAGTCACCCTTGGTATCACATAGTCAGCCCGGGAATAGAGTGCAACGAAGAGAGCGGTGGCCCATTAAGGCCCATTTGGATGCTTAGATGTGCTTGTTTGACTAAGTCCGAGGTTGTGTCACATCACCCTGATAAAATTCACATACCCTCTTTCAAACGTCCCACCGACAACGAAACCCATCACCATTCTGATGAAGCATGTCCAGCTCAGACCTCACGTCTGTCCTGATGAAGCCTACGCATTACTTGGCAAGCCTCACCTACGATAAAACCTGCTGGAATAGACCTTACGTCTATCCAGATGAGACCTACGACTCTACCGACGTCCCACTGTTGATCGACTGGCACCTTGCCCGATCAATGATGAAATCCTGCAGTTTAGACCTTTCGTCTATTTTGATGAAACTTATAAACCCCTTTGCATCGATATAAACCCAATATCGATGATGAAACCAACTGTTGATCGATTGGCACCCTGCCCGATCAATGATGAAACCCTAGCCGGTTTAGACCTTTCGTCTATGCTGATGAAACTCTTCTTTGCATCGATATAAACCCAATATCGATGATGAAACTAACTGTTGATCGATTGGCACCCTGCCCGATCAATGATGAAACCCTAGCCAGTTTAGACCTTTCATCTATGCTGATGAAACTCTTCTTTGCGTCGATATAAACCCAATATCGATGATGAAACCAACTGTTGATCGATTGGCACCTTGCCCGATCAATGATGAAACCCTATCCAGTTTAGACCTTACGTCTATTCTGATAAAACATATGAAATCCCCCTTGCATCGATATAAGCTCAATATCGATGATGAAGTCAACCGTTGGCTGATCGGTACATCGCCCGGCCAATGATACAATCTGTCCAGTTCGGACTTTATGGCCGTTCTGGTGAAAACCCCATACCCTTTTTCAATGTCCCACCTGCTATAACCTCTACCCGGTCTAGACCTTTCGTCTATTCCGATGAAGCCTCTTCTTTCACATTTCTGCAAATTGTCTCCCTCGCAGCACATATTGCCAAGAGTGACGATTGCTGCTACCAACAGAATCCGATTTAAGCACCTCCCCGGATGCCGTCACGCGGTGGAGCGAGTTCCCCATCCTTTCTCTGAGGGGGTGGACGCTCTCCTACCAAGTACAGGCCATTCGCATGAAGAATTGCTAAAATCGTTACCCCACTTCTCAAAGTGATAAAACCACATGCAGAAGAAAATGGATACGCGTGAAGCCAAAGATTTCTTTTCATTAATAAGTGAGTACATAAAGGGCCCCGAGGGGACGTTGTATCGCAAAAAAGTACAAAAGGAAAAGAAAGAGAAGATGGTTCATGGCTGCTTGAAGATATCCTCGAAAGCCAGAAGACCCACATAAGGGGCGGCTCCCAGTTCATGAAGACGAGCCTCCTCCTCCTGCAGTCGAACGGACTCGTCTTGAAAGGACGCCACCTACCCCTCTAATAGAGCTGCTTCTTCCTCGAGCTACGGTCGAGAAGTTGTTAGCTGCGGCAGCTCAGCTCGGAGATCGGATAGTTCAGCTTCCAGGGTAGTTATCCGGTCGTGCACAAACTGCTCCCGCTCCGCCAAAGACTGCATCTGGCACTGTCGCTCCTGAAGAATAGAGTTCGTCTTCGCCAGCTCGGATTTGCATTCCATTCTTTGCAACTTCAAAGCTGCCAGTTTGTCAGACATGATATGTGTCAAGAAATCTTGGGTAAAAGAACCCGCTGGGCCCATATTTCTATGGGACATCCCATCGCCTGCAAGCCGGCGGTGAAGCGCTCAGCTATCTCCTTCAACTGTGGATAGGTTAGTCCGGGCTGGGACTCCACTAGCTGGCGCAGCATGCCCAGATGTTGCCAGACAAAACTCTCAGGTGAAGTAAAGCCAGGCAAAGGAAGAGGAGCTACTTCGAAGGTCACTTCGCTATCAATATCTGCCCACAGTACGACATCCGGCTGAGAGGATGAAGACGGCAAATATGCTGGAAGAACTGGCCGGTCCCTCTCCGTGCCCTCTGGCTGAACTAAAGATTCCCCCTCCACCGCTGTCTCGGGTGCTATGGCTTGAACATTCGCGGAGGGAGGACCAATGAATGATGGAGCTATCTCTTCATGAGTCTCCTGAATAAAGGCTTCGTCTCCAGCTACTCTTCCTGATAATGGGGGCGAAGGGTCCCCAGTCTGTAAAGGCAGAAATCCAGTCTCTATAGCCACTGTGGCAGGGACTGCTGACTCAGGCGCGATTGACATTATGGCAGCTGGTATAAAAGCGGAGCTTCTGGCTGGGTCTATTTCGGCTCTGAACTCTGAGGCCTTAACAAGGAGGGAAATCTCTCCTGATGATCCTAAGTCCAACGATGCTAAATCTATCGAAGACTGTATCCGCGCTGGCACAGGGCGAATGATCTCAGGGATTCCCGTGCAAGTTAAAGGCTGAAAAGGGACAATAGCCCAGTTTATAGAAGAAATGTCCGTGATAGCCGCAGTTATGTCTGAGCTAGCAATGGCAATGCCCTGAGACCAAAACAAAGCAACTTCAGCGCTAGAAAAAAAAAGAGGAAGAAAGAAGGGGGGGGGGCAGATGAAGCAACAAACATGAAAAGGAACCCACCCCTGAAGCAGGGTCCACATCCTCGAAGTGGGGTGAAAGAGAAGGAAGCTCCATACTCGGAATGACAAATGGTGGAGTTATGTCAATCTCGGTATCGAGCCCGGCAAACTCCTCTTGCAACTCCTCCTCAGGAGATAGCACCACCAGCTTAGCAGGCTGAAAAGACAGAGCACCTTTTGCAAATACAAGTGGGGCCTCTGATTCAGAAGCATCCCCCTCACTGTCCCTGAAGGTCACTTCCTCCTCATCAGAGGCGGTCTTAGAACTGCCTGAGGATATTTCCACACTAGCTATACACTGTTGGGCCACCTCTAAAACATGTCGAGATGCAGACCGAGTAATTATGCGCCTGGCCGGAACAGTACGCTGCTTCGACTGAGCCTTGTAACCCTCCTGTGGTTGAAGCAATTCTTCTGTCACCACAGCCTCAGTCTTTTCCTCGCCTGCCACTGATGCAAAAAGAGACCTCTGAGGAATGTAGCAAAGAAAACAAATACAGGTATGAAACAGATGAGAAGATACACTTACCCCCCGCCTCACTAGCCGGCGTAGGAGAAGGCAATCTGGTCTCCACCACAGATGGTGCTATGACTCTCTCTTGGGCTGTGCAAAAAGAATGGGTCAGATTCAAGGACTTCTTTGAGATCCAGCAGAAGACAGTGAAGAATGCAAATGCAAGCTTTTGATGTTACCCTGAATCGGTGTCTGAGCAGCCTCCCTTTGCAGCTCGAAATCATCGAATGATGGAATGACGAGGAGAGGGGTCCCAGTGTCCCTCGCCACCGAAGTCGACTGCTAAATATGGGCCTTTTTGGCCTTCCTGGCCTTCCCAACTGCAGTCTTGACTGCGGAAGCCTTCCTCTTCTTACCAGGAGGCAGGGGAGTAGTGGTCGGTGCTGCAGCAGGGACTTCAAAATAAGTAGGCTTCTCGGCCTGCGCAATAATCTTTCTATAGAGCCCCTGCCGCTTTATATCAGGCCGGTCTGTTGAAAGTGGCAGAAGGGTGATGGGATCAGTGGGTGCGAAATTCAGATGCTAAGCAGAAAACACTGCAATCAGAAAAGAAGAAATCTTACCTGCTGGGCCGTCATAGAATACAGAAAGTGGCCAGTACAGATAAGCTACCTCCTTGGAGCGGGAAGCAGCCTCCTTGATGAGCCAGCACACATCACCAAATATCTGGCACTTCTCTACTAAAGCAGCCAGATCATTATGGCCGCGAAAGTCAAGGCATCGAAATAAGTCAAGATGGTCCATGCCCCAACCATCGACATAATGAAATGATATAAACAGTGGCTTGTTCAATATGCCAGCTATCGGGCTTTCTGCAGATAATCCATGCAAATTTAGCAGAATAAACAGCCAGGACGTTTGCCTGTAGTACGTCTGAGTTCTATCTTCTCGACGTACAAATGTCCTATATGGATGAAATTTATCAATTGGACCCCTCCAAGGAGCTACTGTAAGGAGCGGCTCTTCGACAGGAAATGGGTATTGCTGCACCTCCAAGCGAGCGCCCCCTACATGGCTCAGATGTTCCAAACTCCGCATAAAAGTGTCCTCGTTGATAGCAGCGAAGACAGGAGCAAGCGGCTCGGAACTCTTTTCCTTCAAGGCCCGCCGCTGATTCAGATAATTCTCCGCCTCCCTCAGGTGTTGTGAGTAAAGTTTTTTCAAGTGGGCCTCAGAAATATCAAACACTGGCCCAGGCTGCTGTTTCAGGAAGGAGCGCTCTGCCACATCCCAGAAGGCACCCCTACCGTCCCTATAAAAGCCGGTCCGGATATTCCACCATTTGATATATTCTGGTGTTACCCGGGGAACACGGTTAGAAACAGTGGGCACCCTGAAAACTACATCATCCTGGCGATGATAGAAATCCCACCACAACCGGCCCTCGCCAACAATGATGGACCCGTGCTTGGCCCCGCTATCCAGGGGAAACTGGGCAACTGAGGTAGGAATATGCTGATCGTAGCCGAAGTTTCGCCCAAATCGGAACAGATAGTATGGCTCCAACAGAAGCATGCCACCCTTCCTGTAGACCAAAACACTGGGCCGAATTGCCATGGCCCATCTCACCAGCTCCGGTTCCAGGATTGGCCGGGCAGTGTTGACTTCTAAGACAGGATGGATATATGTCTCTGTCTCTTCCAGCTTGCACTCTCTCTGAGGATCAATCAAAGGAGCTGAACCCGCCGCCAAGCTCCAGAAATGTATGCTGCCAGGGGCGTCCACTGGTACTTTTATCAGTCGGCCCCTTATTTTAAACAGCTGATCATAAAAGGGACCAGGCTCAGCGCTGGCAAATTCAACCATCCTGGGTAACACTGTATCCGCCTGCAAGGTTCTCGGAGCTAATTCAGGGAATATACTGCAGACCCAGGCGTTGAAGAAATGAAAAGGACCCACGGTCCTCAAAGAACGGGGAGTCCGATGCTTGTACAGGTCACCCAAAGATTTATATATCAAACACAGGGCCACTGGGCAGAGCGACAGCTTCATCCCCCATGCCATCTGACAAGCTGGATATATGGCCTCTGGCCGAATAACTGTCTCGTCCCCTTGTGGGAGAGCGAAAGTGCACAGCCAAAATGTGAAATAAGCCGCACAGTGTGTGATGGGGCTACGCCTGCTGGGTTGGGACCACCGCTGCCTGCACGGCGCAATGAGGATGGCAGCGCCGACTTATAGCGAGGGGCCCTTATCTGCTTGCTAGCAGCCGGACCCATGGAAGGAAAGTTTGCATACTTCAGGGGACCGTCAAAGAAATACTGGATCCACTGCCCTATCCGGACCCTCAGTTTGCTACCCTTCTCTCGGGGTTGATAGCCTTTAGAGGACCCTCTACTATACGCCAGACAGATGGAGCGGTATACCTTCATCAGATATCGATATGAGAAGCCAATGGAATACTTGCCCTCGCCGTCAGAGCTATCCTTCTCGGAATCTGACAAACAAACTTCCTCATACGGCTCGCCATCAATGGGCAGGCCGGAGAGCTGTGATAAACTCCAGAGGTCCAGGGATGTCTCCCCCTCTGCTGTATAGAAAGTGTTGAATAAAGGGCAGAACACTTCAAACATTCCACAGCACAACCCTCGGGATATGTGATACCGGAATCTAGAAGCGAAGACGCTGTGATACACCCCGGCTCTGATCAGCAAAGGGGCATATTCCTTCAGAACAAACTCGGTAAACTCCACTGATCCTATTCGGAATAAGTGCGCGTCAGTGATTTTGGTATCCTCGAACCAACCAGCGGCCAGATGGTACTTGAACTGAACGGCCGAACAATTCAGCACGAAGGGCTCTTCGTGATATCCCCACTTTAATGGTGCCAACAACATACCATAGCCGGGCTTCTCCCTATGAACTCGGCCGCTAGCATTATCCCACCGGGCAGGTGTGAATTCCGGGGCCCGGACCAGCATCTTCTTCTCTGGTTCCAGCTCCGATATGCCAAGGACTGCATCCCAGTCGCGCTTTTCCCCAGGAAGATAGATGGCCTTGCTGCGATACACTGAGTCCTTCAGGCTATCTCGCTCAGCAAGGATGGCAGCTTCAACTACGCGAGCTATCCGGTAATCTCGCATGCCGCCCACTGTGAAAGTCCGGATGAACGGCATCAAATGTCGGTCCTTCGGGAGGTCTGGCCGATAGCTACCATCCCGCCTGAAGCATGTCTCGGTCGCCGTGGAGTATACCCGGGCTGTTGACACGGTGTCAGTTTCAGAGTCAGATGATTCGTCAACTGAAGCGATCCTATCATATCCGAAATCCAGGCTGTGCACATTCAGCCAATTTACTGTGGCCTGAGATATGTCTGGCTGGGCCGATGAGCTAGCACCAACAGCTCCGGAAGATGCAACATCAGAACTGGAAGCCATTGCAGTGCCTGCAGTTGGAGAAAAGGTGTGAATTAAAAGCCAGTCTTATAAAGATTGTAACATGAGACTCTATGAAAATTTCGGCAGCATCTCCCCTTATTCAGGGTCTGCCCAAGGAGAATAGGGAGTCACCAACCAAGAGGGGGTGATCCCGAAATAAAAAGGGATTAAATCCCAAAATAGCATCCTACCCAGGTGAAATCCAACCAAACGGGAAGAAAAACGAGAGCGGCCGAGAGGAGAAGAAGCTCCCGCCGATGACAGAAAAATGAGGAAAGAGAAAGAAGAAGCAAGAATGAAGAAAAAAGGCTTTCGGCGCCTTAATATAGGGCCCGAAGCAGATGGGTTCTCGGCGCGGCCAAATGCGCACCGAGAACCGCCCAGGCCGAGAGCCCCAGGCGGCCAAAAGGCGCGCCGAGAGCCCCCCATACCGAGAGCCCCCTTCGTCCGCACTGAGAAGCTCCGCGCCGAGAGGTCCCTCGCGCCGAGAAGCTTCGCGCCGAGAGGCTCATGCCGAGAAGCCTATGGCCCTGTGCCGAGAAGCTCCGAATTGCTGAAAATAAAGAAAATATGAAGAATGAAAATATGAAAAGGGAAGATAAGTGTGCAAAATATTATTGCATCAAGATGATCGGGTCTGAGAACCCGATTAAAGACAAATTGAGGAAGATACCCTCGAATGATGAAAGACACCTGCAAGCCCCGTGCCGCTTATTCTGCGCTTACGCCGCCCGCAGGTGGGGGGCATTTGTTGACACCTGGAAAATGAACAAGGGTGAAAACATAATTGAAAAGAGGGTCGGACCAACAGTGAAAGACCAATGATGAAGCTCATCAACTGTCTACCCGGCTAAGACCCTTGTCGGCAAAGCTGATGCCCGGTGCCGATGTCACTCAGACGGTAGCACTGATAAAGCAGCAGTCACTCGACTGATGAGACCTTCCATCCCTTTAATGAGAGCTGTACTACTGTTTCGTCCAAGAATCCACGGATGATATGTCAGGGTAACTCAGATGTCAGCTTACTGACAGATGTAATAAAAGATAAGGATGAAGCCGGTGCCGGCAGATGAAGATTGTAAAGGCTTTTGCAAAGTCAAAACACAAGAAGAATCGTCTCCACAGACTATACGCCCGGCTGAAGTCTTTCCAGACTAAAGCTGATGTCCGAGCTCGTCACCATTCAAGTGACGATATCGATAAGATAATACCCGGTTTTGTCACCATTCAGATGGTAATACCGATGAAACCCCTGTCTACGGACTGATGAAAACCGTAATGATGATCTCGATACAAGATATGTCATCAATGAAAGGCCCTTTCGGGTGATGATGCACTTAAAAAGTCCCAAGTGGGCCTGTGTGAAGGTCACGCCGAGAGGCACTGGCTGAAGCCCAAAAGATGGCGCCGAGAGGCACTTGCTGAAGCCTAAAGGGTGGCGCCGAGAAGTTGAAGGTAGGCGCGCCGGGAAGCCCGTTTGAGGCGCGCCGAGATGGTGTCGGCCGAGAAGGAAAAGGCTTGATGAAGCCTGCCGAGAAGGGGGGAAACGCTTATAAAAACCCCTCCCTTCGAACAAGAGGAGGCAGAAGAGGAAGAGGAGAGACACACAAGAAAACACAGAATAGAAGAACAAAAAGAGAGAAGAGAAAAAGAAAAGGAGAGCTCCAGGAGGAGAGACTCGAAGAAGCGAAGGAATATCTGAGAAGTGGCGAAGGAGTAGAAGCTCAAGGTGGGCAGCCGGGGAGGGAGAGGAGTCAATGCTCCACCCTCCCCCCCCCCTTTTTCATCTTCTCTGTTTCTGTTTTCTTATTTATGTAACCATGCGAGTCTTATCTCGATTCGTCGGTGATAACCGAGATATCCCGGCCGCCATTCATCTCCCTTTCCTCCATTCCCTCTATGTGGCTGGGGTGAGTCCTGGAATGTGTGATTGTATGAAATGCTCCAGTGGCCCGTTTGGGCGCTAGGCGATTGAAGTATTTGCCTGCTATCTCTCCGTCTACTGCTATGATTTTCCTTTATATGTTTTCATTTTAAGTCCAATTGAAGTGCGTCCGATTCCCCGGTGGGTCTTCGGGCTCAATTGTCTGTAGTAGAATAAATGTCGTTCTAAATGAGCCGATGTCCCTCTCCGATTCATCATCGTTTGCATAAAGCTTCCCAGGCTTGCCCTAGGGCCAGAGACAGACCATCTCTTGGCTTCTGGGACAGTCTGCTACCGATATTGGCAGTAACTCTGAGGGTTTGCTCGAGATCCTCTTCTCACAGGAGTAAGTAAGCTGCTTCAATAAATTAATACCGATGGTTTCTAATCCGGCTCCAGTCCGAACAATTACATCAGGGTCGCCCCTGGGGTCAGAGATGGCCATCTCTTGGCTCCCAGGCGACCAAAGATGCCAGCAAATGAGCCCCTGAGGGTCAATAATGATATGACGATTCACAACCCCATCCTGCAGTGATTCCTTCGATTCCCCTTTGAACCCAGCCCATCTTTGGCAAATCAAACCCATATCTATGTAATCTCTCGCTTACACTCTAAATCCAGCCTCAATCTGAGCCAGAAATCTCATAAAATCCCCAAACAGAGCATCGTTTGAGCTCTGCAAATCATGAAGCCCTGTAGCAATTCCATCCTCTCGACGTGCAACATTCCCCGCCGAGAACTACGCTGCCGAGAGACCTCCTTCTTCAGCAAACCGACAAAAGTCTCTCCAGACCACTTCCACGTGAACCCCCCAGCTCTCCGCTTCCCGGCACCACCTTCCCGGCGTGGTAATGGGCGCGTCGGGAAGCCCCTGGCCGAGACCTTCCCCTTGCCTTTGGCCTCTCGGCGCCAGCCTCCCGGCGCGATGAGGAGTGCGCCGAGAAGCCTCCACGCCGAGAGCCTCCCTCCTGCCTTCTGTTGCATTTGGAGCCACGCCGGGAGCCTCCCTCCTTCCTTCTCTGGCCAATTTAAACCCATGCCGAGAGCACCCCCTCTGGCCAGTTTAAACTCGTGCCGAGAACCCCCCTTGGCCAACCTATAATCCCACGCCGAGAGCCATCTTCTTGTCAATGAAAACCATGCTGAGAGCCTCTCCTTCGTCAACTCCTTTGGCCTCTTCGTCCATTTATTCTGGGGCGTTCGTGAGTCGTCATATGCACCCTAGGGGATAAATTAACTGGGGATTGACCTCCCCTATATTCTGAGGTCCCTAACAGGATTCACATGCCACCCCGTGGGTCTGACGAACCTTGTCTCTACATGAGTTTCGTCAGTCTCCGAGAAGGGGAATAGTGACCGATGCCAGAGACATGGATAGTCTCTTCGAGCCTTAGTGCTCACTCATTTTCCGGCTTTCATCCCGGCACTCCGTAGATGTCAGCCTATACCATTCTCTGGCAAATGCTCGGTCCAGGGGAGGTGCTGCCAAAATTCTCTCATGAAGATGAAAGTCGACATCAGGTTGTCCCCCGGGCTCTGCATGATAATGGTGACAGGGTTTCCCTCGACCCTAGTCTTCCTAAGTCCCTGATGCTCCTGTAAAGCCCAAATCTAATCCAGCTCAGATTTGATGAACTGATCCACTTTGACTTCATAGAACCTATCTGGCTTGTCCTGCATCGCCAAGAAACCCAAAACAGAGCCTCCGGAACCCCTTTCGGGTCCTCACGGCACCAGAACACCAACACTCTCTCGGCGCCATGGCTCCCGGCGCGGCCCTGGGCGCGCCGGGAACCCTCACGCCGAGAAAACCCCCCCTGGCCCTCTTGTCAGCGCGCCGAGAGCTCCTCTTCCTCTTCAGCTGTGCCGAGATCCTTTTCCTCCTCCCTTCAACTAGGCCGAGAATACTCCTGGCCATCTCCCCTTCGCGCCGAGAAGCTCTCCAGTTGGCATGTCGGGAGCCTCGGCCATCTTGCCTTCACGCCGGGAACCTATGTACACTTGAACTGCATTGATGAGTAACCCCTTTAGCTCGGGAGGACTCTGCCATTGCATGAGTTCCGCCGGCTTCTATAGGGAATATCAAACATTGCCCCATGGCATATATGTATACATATGGGTAGGGAGGTCTGGCCTCTCTCTTTCTCCCGGCTTTCATCCCGGCACTCCGTGGGTGATAGCCTATTTCTCCCTGGGCATAATCCAGATTAAGGAGAAATGCTGTCGAAATACCGATCGATGCTTTAAACCCCATCATGGTCACGGCTCAGTCTACCTATGACTGAGATCCCCCCCCCCCTAAGCCCGATCTTTGAATCGCTGACCTAACGATATCATCTGTTTCTATGGTTGATGTTGTTAATTTTCCCGCCTTCTTGGCTTCGGTATGAAGTTCCATTTGCGCACATGAATATATGTTTGCCTCTCGAGGCCTCCTACTTTTAGCGTTTAATCAAGGGTTGTCCTCCTTAGGGGGGATGTAATTAATGTCATAGTCTTTATGGTATGGCGGACTTCCGGTCCCGACTTGGACTTCACAATCGACTGATCAAGTCAGATCGAGCGCACAATGAAATCGTCACTTCGGTGACTGGCACGCCAATAAATCAATGAACCAAGAAGATAAAATAAAACATAAGGATTAAAATAATAAGGAGAGAAAAGATGTGTCAAACAGCTTCCCTTTGAATATACGCTGCTGATCTTTGACCGTGGCTTCAACCTTAACTTGAGCAGAGATTGAAAGACTTCAGATTGATCTTTTAGTAGCCTTCTCTCCAATCCATGCTTGCTTGCTTGCTTCTTCTTCTTTCTCCCTTGGGCAATCTTCCTTTTGAATCCTTGCTTGCTTGCTTCTTCACTTCCTTGGAGGTTGCTAGCTTCAGATTCAGCTTGAATCACCTTGGAGATGGATGATGAACTCTTGCACGAAGTACTATTCACGGAGCTACAGTACCCTTCTTCTCCCTTGGACAGCCTCCCCCTTAGATCTCTTGTGGTTATTAGGGTTTATGACCTTTAGGTTGACTTTATACATCTTGGATGGTCAAGAGACATGCCCCAGACCAGATCCACGAATCATGGCTTAATTGGGGTCATTGGGATTAAACAAATGAGAAGAAAGACCTCTCCACGCACTTGAAACACAAAGTCAAACAAGGCTGCATTGGGGTTGGCGGTCGACTGGTAGCATGGGGCGGTCGACCAGAATTTTGCAGGTTTGAAGATTTGGGTTCTAGAAGATTTGGGTTCTGGGATCAAACAAAGTCTAGAAATTTTTATTTATTAATAAATCGCGGTATTACAAGTCGGCTTTACTTGCTTTAACAGAATTGAGAATTCCATAGCCTTACCAAGGGTTTTTGAAGAGTGTAGACATGATTTACCACCTGTTTTAGATTGTCGATAGCAATATGCTTATCCACACGTTTGTTTTACCTTCCAACCAATCGTCATGATGTTTGATCTTGCAATCAAGATAGACAAGATTTAATACCATGCTTGTTCACATTAAAGAGACTATGAAACCTCTTGCCTCTTGTTCTTGTTCACATTAAAGAGATTATGATCATTGCCATCTCAACCATACATAAACAGCAAGAGCACAAGAACACTTGAAATATCACATAGCCAAGTAACATCATGAATCCTCAAGTCATAAAGTTAGTTCTCATCAAACTATGAAGTTTAGTTATCATCAAAAACATATGCATCAGATACAACAGTCTCCCCCTTTTGATGATGACAAACTTTATGACTGACATAGATAGATCATAGTCAGACCATATTCTTCTCCCCCTTTGACATGATCAAAAAGTGGGAGGAAGATAATAAAGTTCAAATTACAGCAAGCAGATTCATGAAGCAATGAGGAACCACATCAGAAGTGCAAGTGAGGCAATAGCAAGGCAAGGATACGGTGATCAAACCATGTTGATTCTTTGTGATGCCAATTGTTCATTATTGGGGTCAGAAAGGTGTGTAGACTTAAGAGTTGCAGACCCAGATTCATAAATCAAGATGAGACCTTGGAAGGCAAATACATTCAAGCACGTATTGATTACCAATTGAAGGTAATGGTTGGCCTCAAGGATATGAACCAGTGGTGGAAGATGTTCACAGGAGAGGTGATCAGCATGGTAGCATTCAAATTCCCGAACCCATCTCAGATTTTCACAACATGCAAGAGCATGAGGGCATATTAAAAGATTTTCTTTGATTTTCAAATTTTTTACATTTTCTGTTGAAATGCATGAAGTTATGTACATGCAAATGATGACACGTGAAGTGCACCCAATGCAACCAAACAGTTACATATAAACATACATGCAACATATCTCCCCCGTATGTATATATGAAGGGAATGGGTATAAGAAAGATACATGAGAGTCATGACAATCGGAATGCACATGTGTAGCACATGGGAGATTGTGCAATCATATAGGAGATTCATGCAATTGCTAAAGTAGTCAATCAATTTTTTGAATACATAATAAATCAAATTTTTAGATGTGTAAGTGAGAAACATGAAAAATGATAGTTGTAATATGGATATTCAGATTTTCAGATCAACACAAGGTGACATTTTACATACTGTACTTCAATCTTGAGAATATCGTATTGGAAGCTTCGCTCTACCGCAAAAACTTTCAACACTATTCAATTTTTTTTAATGATATCACAAGATAATCAGAATTTTTCTAAGAGTGATCAGGTTCAAATAATTCCTTTTTAAGCGAGTAGACGCATGGATCTCATGCCAGAATCTCAGGTTACTCAGAATACTGAACCATTTCACCTCATCTTGAACAGAGGTACTTTAGTCAACACTTTTCAGAAATGAACCACATCACGTCTCAGGTGACATGTGCCCAATTTACTCAGTGAGACTAAGCATTGCTCTGCCATTCTTTTTCATTTCAGATTTTTCAAACAAGGATAGATAGGCGGCCTTTTCCTCAACTATCTCTTCAACATACATGCAACAAGTTTAACATCTCGAGAGTGTTGAAAGGAAATTCATACATCCTTATCTTTAACACTCATTTTCACATTTTGTGCAAGAAGTGTATGAATTTGATTCAGCATGTATACAGAAAATGTCATGAACACATAACAATACAACTCCCCGTAAATAGATGCACTTATGAAATATGAAATCTCCCAGAGTGTATAACATGAAACACTCAAATAATGACTCAAATGCACATTATTTGTCAAGAAGTCATAAGTTCATAGAAATTCCAAAGAGTGGGGGTGAATAGCATATAATATCAAGCAAGCATATAGAGAGAATGTATGCAACATGCAATGTAAATATGCAATGTAATGCAAAATTGCTGATATCAATTGAATGGATATCAACTGAATGAACTAAATACAGCTAATGCATGAGTTCTAATGCAATGCAACCTATGAGGATATAAGAATGCAATGCAATATGCAAAGACAAGATGCAAGTGCTTATTTTTCAAACCAATGAGACAAATGGCATTCACATTTTATTAATGAATCAAACAAGCATCTTTCATGACATGACCTTTATGAATAAGGGTGCATACATGATCAAAACTTAAGCAATGCAACCCATTTTTCAGAAATTGTTCAAAACAGATTTTCAAAAGTTTTCACAAGTTTTTGAAATGAGAAATCATCCACAAGCCAAATGTTTAGATTGTTTAATCAAAAATATATTTTCAATTTAAATAGCTCAGTTTAAGGATTCATCCACAAATCAACCAATCACAAGCCAGTCAAAAATTTTTAAGATCTGGTACGAGACGGAGATTTTAGTCCAAAGACCCAACTCAACACATAGGGAATACTTCCAAGTGGACATAATCCACTCTTCCAAAGACACCATTTGATATACAAGATGTATAGTTAAACTCAAATGTGATTATGCAATTCAAATTGAGAAATATTGAATAGCCAATCACATTTCTCAAGATCTTCAATTTGGTTCAACCAATTTGACAAGTTCATCACATAAAACTAGATTCGACCAATTTGTCAAGTTTTCATAATTGTATACCAGAGTGCAGCAGACCTGTTGAGAGGTGTATTCCATAATCTCCCACATGTAAATGTCAAGGTTCATGAACAATGTATATGAATGAAAATGGATATGCATTCTAATATTGAAATCAGTTTTTTTTTCATTTTATTTATTTTCATTCATGGAAATATGGTTAAAATAAATGTGGGTTTTTCAAACAGAGCTCAGAAGTTAATTTTCAATACTTGTGCCTTGAGCATCCATCATCTTCCAAGTCTTCCACCTGCAATCAAAAGAAGAATGGAATTCAGTTCACCCATTAAGCTTACTTTGAAATCTCCTTGCACAATCCCTGCAAATTGTTCACAAAAAAGGCATTATTAGTAGTTTTCAAAATTTATATTATCCACATGTACTTGAACCACTAAAATGTCTTTACCTGCTTATCTCGTGAAAATGTTTGATCAACCTTACCTATTGAGTTCGTTCTCGATCAAAACGATGTGAACCTCTCATACCATGCCTTGGATACTTACTTCAACACGTACAAGACTTTCATCAGCTTGTACTTAGGTCGATCTTGGAGGTTGTTCAAGCTCTGGTATCCCATCTCCTAGTGACAATTGAGAAAGGTCTCATCATTTTTCATCCTTACAAGGTATTCCTTTCATTGACTCAAGCTTGGCCATGACTAGCCCATCATCATTTGGATTTTGGGAGTATAATCTGCATCCAAAGACAAAAGGACTTGATTTGTCAATTTCGATTCAAATTTATTAATCAATGACATGAAGAATTCCTTTGACAACCAAACATCCCCTTACTAAACTCCAGAGTTGATGCGTGAGTCATATGTGAACCTAACACTAAGTCCATGTGACGAATGTGGTTGCTCCCCCTTAGTGTATGCGTGAATGCAAGATGTTCAACAATCATTCTAATACTAGATGCAGTCATTGATGTGATGAATGCAAATGAATTGCAATACATTATTGCAAGAGTTCACAAGGGTGAACTTCGGCATGACAGAATGTGAAGACATATGACACATATGACAAACTCAATGTGTGTGGTGGAAGTAAATTTGAAGGTTTCCAAATTCCCATAACATTATGCTTATGTGACAATTGACATGCACAAGAATACGCAACTGACTATGAATGAGATGCTTGTTCAGACATATACATGATTACATGACTATATGACTCAGAATAAATCAAAACATGAAACAATCATTGGGGAGAGTAGGAGGGATATCACCTTAGTGTTCAGATTTCCGTTTTGATTTTTCTTTTAACCTTGCTTGAGTCACTTGACTCGTGTGCCTTACCTTCTTAACTAAAAACACATTCCACACTTCATATTCTCGTGGCACACCTGCAAAATAGATTTCTCAATTTGTATTCTTAGGTACCCAAATCATCTTGGGTCCTTGTGGGTTAGCAGCAACATTGGCATGTAATTTTTAATTTTTAACAACATTCAAATCATCATCTTTCACAAGAAAATAATCATGCTTAACATTCCAGATTTGCCAAAGTGATGAGGGGAAACACGTGACATTACAATTTTCTTTCTCATTGGCTCTACTGGTTTGTGTATGTGAGCATGACGTGTTTAGTGAAAACTCTTTTTCTTCATGAGTAACCAGCAGTGTGACTTTGTGTGACCTCTTTTACCATAGTGATTACAATGCATGAAAAGTTTTATGATAAATGATTACTTTAAGTTTTTCAGACCAGCTTGATTTCTACATGGTCTCAAGTCATCATCTTTCATAATGAAATAATTGTGCATGGCATGTCCATGTCTTCCACAGTAAAAGCATGAGAGTTTCTTAATCAATGGATGTGTGTGTGTGTCAGAATTATGCTTAGCATGTATAGTGATGCTAGTAGCATTTTTGGATTTTTGATGCAAGGTGATTTTCTGATTTCTGTTTTTTTTTAATCTTTTGGACATTCACACTTTTTTCGAATCTGGTGGAGTTCTTGACATGGTGTGTTGCTGGGAGTGAGATGTGGAGTTGCTGGGTGCACAAGTGGTATGAACAAATGAAGTATGTAGTTTACTTTCAAATTTCTTTTGGTTCACAAGATTAAACCCCAGCCCTTCTCTTTGAAAGTTCACTTTCATTCCCAATAATTTGTCCAAGTTTTCTTGACCATTCACAAATCTAGACAATGAAGCATTCACATCAAGGATTTCTTTTTCAAGTGATGAAATGTGAAACTCATAGGAAGTCATCTCTTTTTCACACGAATTGACTTGTTCATGTAAAGTAGCATTGATGATTTTATGACTTTCAATTTCTTGCAACAAAGCATGTATTTTTTCAGATTCATCAATATTCATAGATTTTCCTTTTTCAAAAGCAAGCAATCTTTCAGAAATGGCCGTGTTCAATTCCTTCAGTTTCTCATTTTCTTTTTCAAGCTTTTTATCATGAGCAAATTCGTTTTGGCTATTGCTCATCAGACTTATTCTCTCTTTCAGCTCTTTATTTTCATTTCTCAAGGAGAAAATTTGATCTTTATGAATTTCAAGATCGAACACATGAGACTCAATCAATTCCTCTAGATGCAAGCATTTTTTACAAGAGGAATTGCACTTATTTTGTCTAGCATCCTTTTTCAATTTTTTGTTTTTCGATTTTAACTTCTTGTATTTATCAGCAAGCTCATCATATGCATTCAACAACTCTTCATAGCTAAATTCATCTTCATTATCAGAATTTACCTTTGAGCTTGATCCAGTTTGTTGATGACTCCCTTGATCACTCATGCCTGCCACAAGACATTGGTCTTCATGTTCTTCCTTGAAGTCTGCTAATCCATCCAATATTTCCTTCGCGGATCTGTAATGGGAGACAAACAGAAAATGATTAGAATTGACTGCGGTAGTAAATACTTTTAAAACTAAACAATTTTAATCATGTTTGAGCTTTTGATTTACAGTCCAGACATATTTATCTTTAGGCAATTCATAAGGACCATGTGAAATAAGTTTCCATAGCTTAGGATCGTATGAATTGACTAGACTAAGCATTCTTCCTAACCATAAATAAAAATTGCAACCATCAAACACGGGTGGAGAGTTCAATGTGTATATTTTGGTAGTCATTGATCTGGATCTCTCTAGATCATTAGATCTATGAAAAAAAGAGCCTTAGCTCTGATACCAATTGAAGTCTCGCGATCAATGACACCCAAGAGGGGGGTGAATTGGGTTTTTACAAAACTTAAGGAAAACTTTGGCATTTTTAAAGAATGTAATAAAACACTAACTAGAAGGTTGAAATATATTTAACCACGAGTTAGAATACAACATATACTAACGTTCACACAGAATGGAGGTAGGAGAAATGATCCAAACCACACAATCATACCACAATGCAAGGTGATTTTTAAGGTGGTTCGGATGTAATGACGGCAATCCTGCGTCCACCCCTCACCAAACCTGGTGAGGCTTCACTTGTGGACAAATATCTAAACGGAGACGACACTCCAAATACACCTGCAGGACGACACCTGCCTACACACACGGGAATGTGCCCCAATACACACCCACACACGGAGATGAGGTCTCCAACAAGATCAAACAACCGGATCAAAAACACACACACACACGCTGCGACAGATGCAGCACTCCACACACTAGAATGACCGAATCAAGATAGATTCACACACAAACACGTAGATCTAGGAAGATCCACGTACACACACGAATCAGACACGACACACACACACGACCACGGATCCAAAACGATCCACACACACAGAAGTGCTTACAGTTTATGAGAAACACAAATACAACACCTAAAACACAAAGATAATGTGGCACCGTTTAGAAAACTCCTAATTTGGCTTCCCTTTGAATATATGCTGCTGATCTTTGACCGTGGCTTCAACCTTGACTTCAGTAGAGCTTGAAAGAATTCAGATTGATCTTTTAGCAGCCTTCTCTCGAATCCATGCTTGGTTGCTTCTTCTTCTTTCTCCCTTGGGCAATCTTCATTTTGAATCGTTGCTTGCTTGCTTCTTCACTTCCTTGGAGGTTGCTAGCTTCAGATTGAGCTTGAATCACCTTGGAGATGGATGATGAACTCTTGCACAAAGTACTATTCATGGAGCTATAGTACCCTTTTTCTCCCTTGGATCGTCTCCCCCTTAGATCTCTTGTGGTTGTTAGGGTTTATGCCCCTTTAGGTTGGTTTTATACCTCTTGGAAGGTCAAGAGACATGCCCCAAACCAGATCCACGAATCATGGCTTAATTGGGGTCATTGGGATTAAACAAATGGGAAGAAAGACCTCTCCACGCGCTTGAAACACAAGTCAAACAAGGCTGCATCGGGGCTGGCGGTCGACCAGTAGCATGGGGCGGTCGACCGGAATTTTGCAGGTTTGAAGATTTGGGTTTTGGGAAAATCAGTCGACCGCCCCAAGACTAGCGGTCGACCGAAATCTAGGATTTTCCAGATTTCAAACGTTCAATCCCTTAAATCAAGTTGTAGTCCATGGGATCAAACTCCTTCGACCTTGAGGATATATATTGAGTATTTTGACCTGCAGGAACATAGATAATTGATTAGAACTATAGCTCAATAACCCATATGATAAAAGCATGAAGTACATTCATGAAAAGCACATGAGCAAAGAGCACATGAAATGTTTCAACACTTGTTCATCCAAATTGATTTATCAAGGTTAAGTCAATACACCCACCAACAAACAAATCCATATGTTCAAGCATAGAGAACCTTTTCACATTAGATCAAATCAACTTCCCATGTAGGTAAGTCGTGTCACGCCCCGATGCGGAATATCGGGACTGGCAGTAGAAACGAGTAATTATAATAATAATATGTTTATTCTAGACATGATATGTTAAAGCTAAAAGATCGTACATCACCGTAAATAGAAACTGCTCCATTCATTAAATAGCACATAACCAAACCATGTTCGAAGATACAAAGATCTCACTTAACATAATCTTTGACAACATCCACTCAACACTATTACATTGGCTAACTTCAGATTACAACTCTTCCAAAATACTCTTAAATGCAAATAGACTCCACAACTAGAACTAGTTTCACAGGCTTCTATCAGGTTCACTCCACGGTCGTCACACTTGCCCGTTCCCATCAGATTGCGAGTCCTCACCTGAGCTACCTGAAAAAGGGGGAAAAACTAGGTGAGCGAACACTCAGTAGGTAACAACAAGCAAGTTTAAGTAATTAACTGATTGAATTGCATGTTTGAGCGCGTAAATAAAGAACGAAAGGAAATAACTATGCAACAAAATAATGAAAAGAAGGCAATAACATGATATAACCGAGAATTTGGCCAACAAGCAAGATCTAACCAAGTCAAGAGAATTCAAGTAAGAGATTATTATCTTAGACATCACACTAGTCATGCACTCGGTGCAATGCCTCACCATGTCATTCAAACTCCCCGGGGCACAAGTACTTTTCGGGCGCTCCTCCCAGGACCAGACCGGGCCCTTATGATGCGTTGGCATTGATTTATTGGATCCAAGATCCCAAGTTATGTCTAGACATTAATCAAGTTAAATGGCCAATACTCCAAGATATTTAACTTACCAAAGTTCCAAGGGTAAGTTGAAGTAGACATCATGTCTGGAAGGTTCAACTTATCAAGAACCAATCATGTCCTTGGATTCAACACGAAAAATCACGGAAATCACTTCTGGATGATAAGCGGTCATAACAGGGCCGCTCAGAAAATGCACGGTCTAAACTGGACCGTTCAGGATAGAAATGGCTTGGGACTAGCCATACCGAAGTCAAGGTACACGGTCCATGTAGGGCCGCTCGAGTAATTGAACGGTTGAAAATGGGCCGCTCAATACTAGTAGAGCTGGAAGCCCAAGAACAAGATAAACGGTCCATATAGGGCCGTCCAACAGACAGACGGTCCAATAAGACCCGCGCTATAACATGGGCGGTTCCAGTAGGTCCGTTCCACTTAAACAACAAGAAGTCTACCCAAACGGGCTCCGGGCTGCCATAATGTTGTGACCCCTCTATGTTGATGATGTTGACACTTGCTCTATTCTTTGGCAACACCATTATTTTGATTGATTGGCAACTGAGTTTGATTTGATGAAATTGCTCCATCAGATTGACTATGTGTTCTTTGCTTTTAAATACACTACTGTCTGCAATTCTTACTGTCATAAGTCCACACACACTGCATCTCAATTAAATTGATTATGTGTGCACAGCGTCAACGCATCATGTTACAGCGTCAACGCATAAGTCCACACACTGCATCTCAATTAAGTTGATTATGTGTGTGCAGCGTCAACGCACCGTTGGCTTTGAACCTCAGAGTCTGTACATCCGAATTGCCCTTGATCTGGTGAAATGTATACACTCATTCACTGTAGCCTTCACACATTCAAGTCCACACATCGCTCAAAGTCTGTACAGAGTCCAGCGTCTCAGTTAGCGTCTCATACACTTGAGCAAAGTCTGTACATTCACAGTGTTACTCAAAGTCTAAACATTAATCTTCTAATCCAAAGTCTATACAATGGTCTTCACACTTGAAGTCCATACATTTGATGTGCAGAGTTGATGTCTATACTGTGTCCTTGCTGTTCAAGTCTATACACTGACGGCTGAACTAAGAACCCTATACATCGTGTGTCTGCACTAGAGTCTCATGGAGTCTATACATTGCACTCGTTTTCTAAAGTCTATACACTGAAGTCTTCACATTCGCGTGCATAACATGAAGTCCATAAGTGGGCAAAGTCTGTACACTGTCCATGCTTCATGCAGCGTCAACTCATCCTTCTTGCTGCGTCAACTCCTCAAGTATATACAATGCTTTCCTTCGCATGAAGCCTTTAAGTGCATTATGTCTATACAATGCCACTAGGATTTAAAGTCTATACAGCCGTTGCCTCCCTTGTTGAAGTCAACACTTTGGGCAAGTCTGTACGTTGCATTCTGCCTTTGCAAGTCTATACAACGATGTATATATAATGCAATGTACATACTTAACTCTTATGTCTTTATTCTTGTTGCTGAAGGGACAGGGTCGACGCCTGGAGCTTAAAGCTTCCACGCATCAGTAGATGAAGCTTTCATGATGTCTTCTATTACGTCAACGCCACATGAAAGCAGCGTCGACGCAGCAGTTGAAGAAGCATTCATCTTCACAGGCCATTCCACTGCGTCAACGCCACATGCAAGCAGCGTCGACGCAGCAGCTAAAGAAACGAGGCAAATGGCTACTGGAATGCCTCACTGCGTTAACGCCATTAAGTGAAAGCGTCGACGCAGCAAGTCAGATTGATGTCTTTGAGCACGTGAACGGAGAACTCTATACATCGGACTGAAGAAGCTAATGAGGGGCACGTGACCCCAGGTACCTGGCTCGTGATTCGAAAAGGACTAGGTATCCAGATGAGGACACGTGTACTGACACTCCATTGCATGCTGCCACGTGGTCCAAATTGCTGGGCGGGAAACGTGGAGAGCACACGCCTGCTGCTGTTGCTGCTATATATATAAGCCTTCTTCCACAGAAGAAAGCTGATCGACGCAGAAGAAGAAAAAGTCTATACACTCAGCAGCAGTGAGCCTTCAATCCATAGAGAGAAAAGAGAGAAGAAAAAGATATAGAGAAGAAGAAGAAGAAATAGAGAAGAAGGAGAAAAGAGAGAGAGTGAGGTGAGAGAGAGCTGATCGAGAGTGAGAGTGAGAGTGTTTGTATCTCAGTCTTGTGGTTCAAAACCAGAGCTGAGCTTTGCTCTTTAAGAGCTACATTGCTTTTGGGTTTTTGTTTGTCATTTTGATTCTGTCTTTCATTTCCGAATGCTATTTCTTCAAGCTGTGTGTCAGCGGTCTTGCAGTGGTGGTCTCCACTGGACGGGTTAAGCTGTATTTCCCCAGCGGTTGCAGAGGATCAGATCCTCTGGTCGGCAAGCTGTAGTGCCCAGCGAAGCTGTGTATCAGCGGGTTGTTTGGCCAAGCTGTAAAGCCCAGCGGACGCAAGCTGTGCTGCGCAGCAGGAAGCCATACTCGGTTGAGTGTGGGGTGGACGTAGGTCGTTGACCAAACCACCTAAAAATTGTGTGTGCAGTGTGTTTGTATTTTTGTGTGATCTGTGTGCGATGAGATTTCTTGCTTAGCTTGTTTGATTACATCGCTTATGATCATGTCTAGCTTTCTACCATTTGCTTAGCTCTTTTCATTTAGATTTGTTGATGCTTGTCTAAATTCCGCTCTAGAACTTACAATAGTTTTAAATTAGGCAAGTTGATCTATTCACCCCCCTCTAGATCCACATTTAGTGGAGATAGACTGCGTCCATCTAACCCAACACTTGGTATCAGAGCCTAACTCTTCTGCAGGGACTCATCGCCCGAAGAGAATAGGCAGAGATGGATGCTCGAGGGATGACTGCCGAAGGTCACTCAACAACGAAGCCCCCATTCTTTGATGGATCAAACTACGCATACTGGAAGAATCGTGTGCAAGTGTTCCCCAGGGCTAAGGATTACGAGATTTGGAAGATTGTCAGCAAGGGACCTTATGAGCTGTCCCCGAATGAAGATGTATGGACCAAGGAGGAGATCAGAAGGTCCACGCTGAATTGGAGTGCTATTAATGCTATCCAGTGCGCTCTGCATCCTACAGAATTCTCCCGTGTGTCTGCTTGCAAATCAGCTAAGGAAATGTGGGATGCGCTGGAAGTAATTCATGAAGGTACATCTCAAGTAAGAGAGCAGAAGGCCAATCTTCTTGTATCTGAGTATGAAGCCTTCAAGATGAAGCAGAACGAGTCCATTAGCGAAATATACGCTCGGCTGACTGTAATAACCAATGGCCTCAGAGGTTTTGGGAAACCTCAGGTAGAGTATGATGTAGTGAGAAAAATTCTGCGCTCCCTGACTCCAAATTGGCACACCAAAGCAACTGTGATGGAGGAGTCAAGGGACTTGCGTAATACTAAATCTGATGAGCTAATTGGCTCACTAATGGCATATGAGATAAACATGCCAAGGATAGATGAAGTCGAGAGGAAGAAGAAGCCGATAGCGTTGAAGGCTAGTTCCAGCAAATCAACAAGATCCAGCTCCAGCAGCTCTTCATCATCAGAAGAGAACCTAAATGAAGAGGAAGATGTGACTCGATCTGAGATAGCCATGATGACTAGAGAGTTCAGGCGATTTCTCAGAAAGGGAGCAGGACGGTTCGGTCAGAAGAAATACTGTGGTGACCGAAAGGATAAAAGGTATAAATCTAAACCTGTAAAGAAAAATGAAGCTAATGTTTGTTATCAATGCAGGAAACCAGGGCATCTGAAAATTGACTGTCCAGACATTCAGAAACATAAGGACAGGTCAAAGAAGAAAATCAAGAAGGGAAGAGCTATGATCACCACATGGAGTGATGAAGATGAAGGATCTTTCAGCAACAGCTCAGATAGTGAAGCCGAATCTGAACAGCCCATTTGCCTTATGGCAACAAGCTCCGAAGATAGAGAGGAGGATACAGATGAGGTAATCACTAGATTTGAAAACTTCACAATTGCTGATTGGGTAGATGCTTATCATGACATAGCTAATAGAGCTGATGATATCAGAAAAGAGAATAGGCATCTTAGAAGAAAAATCAATTCCATGCAAAATGATAAAACACTAACTGATAAAATTGCATGTTTGGAATCTGAGATTGATGAATTGAAACTCACATGCTCTGAAGAAGATGAAATCAAAAATGAGTTAAAAGTTTCTAAGGAAGAGAATCTAAGGCTTGAAAATGAAATTGATGAATGGAAGCTGAAGATTCAGAAATGTGAAAGTGAAGTCAAAATTATCTCTGAAAAATATGAAGTTGTCCTCAATGTCAACAATGAGCTGAAAAAGGCTATTTATGAACTTCAGAAAGACAATGAAGATAAAATGAAAACCATTGAGAAAATGACCCAAGGAACATATAACTTAAATGCTTTGTTAGGGTCAAAGGTTAATTTCAGAAAAGAGGGCCTAGGTTTTAATTCTAGTGCAACAAAAACATTCGGAATGAAAACAATTTCATTTGTTGCTCAAAAGGAAAAGGGACCTCTAATTAGCATGAACTTAACAAATTTGATGAACAAAACTGCTAATCTGAAAAAGCCCAATGCTGAGGAGAAGGGCAAACGAAAGGTTAATGAGCCTAGTAGAGCTAGCACATCTAAGCAGAATCCTAGGGCTCAGACTCAGGTAAGGGGTCAACCTACACAGTCTGGTAAACCCCAGGTCAAGGTAACCAAGTCTCCACCAACACCTCCACCTCTGAAGAAGACCCAATACAAACCTGTGTATAGGTCAGCAGGGTCCAAAGTACAGGGGAGACAAAGTGCTGCTAGGAGTCAACCCAATTATTTTTATCAACCCAGAGCTCAGACCCACTACAATGCACAGCCAACCTACCTCAATAGGTCGAATTGGTCTAGAACTCAGGATAGGTTTACAGGTCTTGCACACCAGGGTGCTAAATATCAAAGACCTCACAGTAGAAATTGGGTCAATGGGTATGGTTACTGGACATCTAGAAATCAATATTTTCATAGCCAGCCCAGGAACTACTATGGCCAAAATTTTGTGAACACACCCTGGCCAAGGCACTGGCACAGAAATAACAATACTGTCAATAATTATGCTGCTGCCAATAAGAAAAAGAACAACAGAAGAAAATCTATAGGATCCACTGAACAAAGCACATTTAAACAAATGTGGATTTCGAAACATTTGCTTTCCTGTTTTGCTTCTAGTTCATTTACATTGGAGCCCAATCAGTCTTGGGTTCCAAACTTCTCTATCTAATTGTGTATGCAGGCATGCATGGCAGCCAAGAACAACTTGTGGTACATGGATAGCGGCTGCTCCAGGCATATGACAGGAGATAAGGCCAAATTTTGCATACTGACTGAGAAAGTAGAAGGCCTTGTCACCTTTGGAAGCAACACAAAGGGTAGGATTATCGGATCAGGTAAGGTAGGTAAGTGTTCTACCTGCTGCATTGATGATGTTATGCTGGTTGAAGGGTTAGTCTATAATCTACTTAGCATTAGCCAGTTATGTGATAAAGGTTACAATGTTTTATTCAATTCTCAATGCTGCAAGGTTTTTGAACCTGATTCTGATATTGTCAAATTTTCTAGAAAAAGAATAAATAATACTTACATGATAAATTTAGATGAAATTCAACACACTAACCTTTGCCTTACTGCCAGTAGAGAAGACATAGCATTTTCATGGCATCGTAGGTTAGGTCATGCTAGCTACACTGTTTTGCACAAATTAAATAAGCATGGCATGGTTAGAGGACTTCCTGAAGTCTCATTCAAGAAAGAAAACAAAATCTGTGATGCATGCACTCAATCAAAGATAACTAGAAAGTCATTTAAGTCTAGAACTGAAAATCTGTCTTCCAAACCCTATGAGCTGATACATATGGACCTTTTTGGGCCAACTAGATCTGTCAGCCTATCAGGGAGGAGGTATGGGTTTGTCATGGTAGATGACTTTTCTAGGTATACTTGGGTTTATTTCTTATCTAATAAGAGTGATGCTTTCTCAGAATTTCAGGAGTTCTATGTTAAAACAAATCAGAAAATTGAAAATATTTTGTCTAATCATGGAGGTGAGTTTGAAAACTCACAATTTGATGAATTCTGCAGGTCGAATGGAATCAACCACATGTACTCCTCTCCAAGGACACCTGAGCAGAATGGAGTTGTGGAGAGAAGGAACAGAACCCTAGTGGAAATGGGTCGTACACTTCTCGTCGAAGGGGGTCTACCAAGGAAGTTTTGGGCTGAAGTAGTGAACACTGCCTGTTATGTAATTAACAGAGCCATGGTAAGACCTTCTACCCAGCAAACACCATATGAGATATTAAAAGGTAAGAAACCTTCTATTGCTCACTTCAAGGTTTTTGGTTGTAAATGTTTCATTAACATAAATGATAAAAAGGACCTTGATAAATTTGAACCTAAAGGAGAACCAGGAATTTTTCTTGGTTATTCTGAAAACACCCGAGCATACAGAGTGTACAATCTGAACTCTAAAACTGTTGAAGAATCTCCACACATAATTTTTGATGAATCTTTGGCAAATTCTAATGCTGGTAAATGCAGGAATGAAACCAATGGTGAAATCCTGAAGGAAGGAGATCTTGCAGACAAATCCGAGGATGAAGAGGAACATAAAGAGCTTAATGAAGAGGAGCCTACAGTTCAGGGGGAGGTAAATCAAGTTCATGATACTCCAATTGCAAATATTAGATATCTCAAGGATCATCCTGTAGATAATGTTATTAGAAATCTGCATGACCCCCCTAGGACTAGAGGCCACTTAAGAATTCAACATGAACTGAATGCGTATGCTTTTGTATCAAACATAGAACCCAAGTCCATTGACTGTGCTCTCCAAGATGTGCATTGGATTAATGCCATGCATGAGGAGCTCAATCAGTTTGACAGGAATAAGGTGTGGCATTAGGTTCCACCTCTTGATCATGAAACAGTCATAGGGACTAAATGGGTATTTAGAAACAAAACTGATGAAGCGGGGAATGTTATTAAAAATAAAGTCAGACTTGTAGCTCAGGGGTACAATCAGAAATTTGGAATAGACTTTGAAGAGTCTTTTGCCCCTGTAGCTAGATTAGAAGCAATAAGAATTTTATTGGCTTATGCATGTTCCCTAGGAATAAACCTTCAGCAGATGGATGTGAAATCTACTTTTCTAAATGGGGAAATTAATGAGGATGTCTATGTGAGACAGCCTCCTGGGTTTGAATGTTTAGATGTTCCTAATCATGTTTACAAGCTCAATAAAGCTCTCTATGGGTTAAAGCAAGCTCCTAGAGCTTGGTATGACATGTTGAGCAAATTTCTCACCGACAAGAACTTCACAAGAGGTATAGTGGATCAAACATTGTTTACCAAGGTAAGCCATCCAGATATTCTTATCATTCAGATTTATGTGGATGACATTGTGTTTGGGTCAACTAACCCTTAATTATGTGAGGAATTCTCTCAAATAATGATTGATGAATTTGAAATGAGCTCAATGGGTGAGCTCAAACTATTTCTTGGACTGCAGGTTACACAAACAGAAGATGGCATCTTCATCTCTCAGTCCAAGTATGTAAAGAACTTATTGAAGAAGTACAAAATGGACAACCTCAAGGAAATAGCTACTCCAATGGGTACATCAACCAGTTTGGATGAAGACTCTAAAGGTAAACCTGTGGACCAAAGGCTATACAGAGGTATGATCGGATCTCTTCTCTATCTTACAGCATCTAGGCTCGATATACAATTTGCTGTGTGTTTATGCTCTAGATTTCAGGCCAGTCCTAAAGAAAATCACTTTAAGGCTGTGAAAAGAATTTTTAGGTATTTACTAGGCACCCAAGAACTAGGTCTCTGGTATCCTGCTAAGTGTGAGTTAGAGCTTCTAGCCTACACTGATGCAGACTATGTTGGGTGTCGAGTAGATAGAAAAAGCACTAGTGGCTACTGTCAATTCCTTGGTGGCTGTCTAGTGTCTTGGGCATCTAAGAAGCAACACACTGTAGCATTATCCACAGCTGAAGCTGAGTATGTTGCAGCATGCAATTGTGCAGCCCAAGTACTTTGGATTAAGCACCAACTGGCTGACTATCAGATAAATCTGGGATGTATTCCACTTTTATGTGATAATACTAGTGCTATTTGCCTTGCTAAAAATCCTGTTCACCATTCTAGGACTAAGCATATAGAGATAAAACATCATTTTCTTAGAGATGCTGTAAATAAAAAGGAGATTGAAATGAACTTCATATAAACTGAAAAACAAATTACTGATATTTTTACTAAGCCTCTTGGGAATGAAAATTTTAAGTTTCTTAGAAGAGAACTTGGCTTATGTAAATTTCAGCATGATGAATGATTGTTTAATTGCTGTGAATAAAATCTCTGATGTGGACTTGTTTTTGATTGCTTGGATAAATCATGTGGATGTGAATGTGAATGTAGAACTGTCCTGCATTACGTATATTCAGGGGGAGCTTGTTGTGTCTTTGCATGTCTTTGCATATCATTCATTCATGACCTATGCATAAGCTCTCTCTCAATTAATTCTTGCCATGCTGCATGCATATAGACAGGGGGAGTATTGCTAAGAAAAATCAGAGTGGTTTCAACTTTCTTGAAGTCATTCAACCTTTAACTCTGAATACTTGTCTCTGATATTATGGCAATCTGTTGGTCAGTTCTGATTTCTAAGCAGTAGAAAATAGACTTCTTCATTTATAAGAATTTGAATTGTTCAAAGACTGATGTAATGGTTTAAATCTTATAATGGTTGGAGTTTAAAGATTGCAATCAGTATATAAGTAAGTTGAAAATTGATAAAACTCTAAACCTCTTTCTTATTTCATGTCAGACAAAGCTATTCATATCTGAAATCTGAAAACTCATTTGAAATCATGTCGGAGAGATTAAGTATGTGTATTGTTCTTAAACAAGTCATTCTGAAACATAAAAAGGACAGCTAAGAAAGATACTGAAAAAACATTGAGAATCATTGAAAATATATATATTGGCAGAGCAATGACTGGTAATCACTGAGAAACTGAGTGATCCATCAAAGAAGTGGACAACACTCATGTCATGAAGTGTATCAGCTATCTCTGTTTAAAATGTTCAAAACAGCAGGCTGGTTTCACTGAGTACCTGGGGGTAACTGGCGTCTGATAAACGTGTACCCTCACACAAAAAGGTGTAACTCAGCTCTGTTGAATTTGATCATAGGCAGAATGGTCCATCTTGTTGAATATCTAGGGGTATTGGCGTCTTATAAACGTATACCCTTAAGCAGAAAGACTTGTGGTACCTGAATGCTCACAATGATCTAATATTGATAATGCTGCTCCCTCAAAAGAAAAGTTCATGAGTGTCAATTTGTTTAGTTTCAATACATGACTTGGGTTCTCTCAAATTTTTTAGACTATGAAAGTAAGATATCATGAAACTGAATCTTTCATGCAAATGTGATTCTGGTTTTTTGTTTTATCATGCACAGTGAACTTATCCATTGGTTGTAGTGCATGAACTCCAAAGTTTATCCTATTTAAACCAGCACTCTTTCTGACAGCCGTTTCTAATTTCATATGACTGAAGACTCTATGCTTTAGAATGCTTATTCATGAACCACCTGTTCAGAATGCCAGTCAGTTCTTCTCTTGATTCCTCCATTGTATTTAATTTTTCCCTCCTCTTTGTTG
The DNA here is from genome assembly GCA_022559845.1 of Amorphophallus konjac. Taxonomy (NCBI): domain Eukaryota; kingdom Viridiplantae; phylum Streptophyta; class Magnoliopsida; order Alismatales; family Araceae; genus Amorphophallus; species Amorphophallus konjac. The sequence continues at coordinate 292,736,444 of CM040125.1, read as the reverse complement.
ATGGCAAAGGGGGAGAATATTGTCTAGGGGATGTCTAGTTGTCTAGGGGATGTCTAGTGGGAGAATACATATCTGTCTGAATTCTGAAGTCATTTCTAAATTAATTCCAAGGGAGAGTTTGAGGCAGTGAGTTGCATGCATTCATAGCATCTGTATGTCAATCTGCATAACACATCATGTCTTTCATCAAACATATATATCTATGACAGGTTGTTGCTACTCTACTTCATATGGGGTTGCCATCATCAAAAAGGGGGAGATTGTTGTGACCCCTCTATGTTGATGATGTTGACACTTGCTCTATTCTTTGGTAACACCATTGTTTTGATTGATTGGCAACTGAGTTTGATTTGATGAAATTGCTCCATCAGATTGACTATGTGTTCTTTACTTTTAAATACATTGCTATCTGCAATTCTTACTGTCATAAGTCCACACACACTGCATCTCAATTAAATTGATTATGTGTGCACAGCGTCAACGCATCATGTTACAGCGTCAACGCATAAGTCCACACACTGCATCTCAATTAAGTTGATTATGTGTGTGCAGCGTCAACGCACCGTTGGCTTTGAACCTCAGAGTCTGTACATCCGAATTGCCCTTGATCTGGTGAAATGTATACACTCATTCACTGTAGCCTTCACACATTCAAGTCCACACATCGCTCAAAGTCTATACAGAGTCCAGCGTCTCAGTTAGCGTCTCATACACTTGAGCAAAGTCTATGCATCCACAGTGTTACTCAAAGTCTAAACAATAATCTTCTAATCCAAAGTCTATACAATGGTCTTCACACTTGAAGTCCATACATTCGATGTGCAGAGTTGATGTCTATACTATGTCCTTACTGTTCAAGTCTATACACTGACGGCTGAACTAAGAACCCTATACATCGTCTGTCTGCACTAGAGTCTCATGGAGTCTATACATTGCACTCGTCTTCTAAAGTCTATACACTGAAGTCTTCACATTCGCGTGCATAACATGAAGTCCATAAGTGGGCAAAGTCTGTACATTGTCCATGCTTCATGCAGCGTCAACTCATCCTTCTTGCTGCGTCAACTCCTCAAGTATATACAATGCTTTCCTTCGCATGAAGCCTTTAAGTGCATTATGTCTATACAATGCCACTAGGATTTAAAGTCTATACAGCCGTTGCCTCCCTTGTTGAAGTCAACACTTTGGGCAAGTCTGTACGTTGCATTCTGCCTTTACAAGTCTATACAATGATGTATATATAATGCAATGTACATACTTAACTCTTATGTCTTTATTCTTGTTGCTGAAGGGACAGGGTTGATGCCTGGAGCTTAAAGCGTCCACGCATCAGTAGACGAAGCTTTCACGATGTCTTCTATTACGTCAACGCCACATGAAAGCAACGTCGACGCATCAGTTGAAGAAGCATTAGTCTTCACAGGCCATTCCACTGCGTCAACGCCACATGCAAGCAGCGTCGACGCAGCAGCTAAAGAAACGAGGCAAATGGCTACTGGAATGCCTCACTGCGTTAACGCCATTAAGTGAAAGCGTCGACGCAGCAAGTCAGATTGATGTCATTGAGCTCGTGAACGGAGAACTCTATACATCGGACTGAAGAAGCTAATGAGGGGCACGTGACCCCAGGCACCTGGCTCGTGATCTGAAAAGGACTAGGTATCCAGATGAGGACACGTGTACTGACACTCCATTGCATGCTGCCACGTGGTCCAAATTGCTGGGCGGGAAATGTGGAGAGCACACGCCTGCTGCTGTTGCTGCTATATATATAAGCCTTCTTCCACAGAAGAAAGCTGATCGACGCAGAAGAAGAAAAAGTCTATACACTCAGTAGTAGTGAGCCTTCGATCCATAGAGAGAAAAGAGAGAAGAAAAAGATATAGAGAAGAAGAAGAAGAAATAGAGAAGAAGGAGAAAAGAGAGAGAGTGAGGTGAGAGAGAGCTGATCGAGAGTGAGAGTGTTTGTATCTTAGTCTTGTGGTTCAAAACCAGAGCTGAGCTTTGCTCTTTAAGAGCTACATTGCTTTTGGGTTTTTGTTTTTTGTTTCGATTCTGTCTTTCATTTTTGAATGCTATTTCTTCAAGCTGTGTGTCAGCGGTCTTGCAGTGGTGGTCTCCACTGGACGGGTTAAGCTGTATTTCCCCAGCGGTTGCAGAGTATCAGATCCTCTGGTCGACAAGCTGTAGTGCCCAGCGAAGCTGTGTATCAGCGGGTTGTTTGGCCAAGCTGTAAAGCCCAGCGGACGCAAGCTGTGCTGCGCAGCAGAAAGCGCACTCGGTTGAGTGTGGGGTGGACGTAGGTCGTTGACCGAACCACCTAAAAATTGTGTGTGCAGTGTGTTTGTGTTTTTGTGTGATCTGTGTGCGATGGGATTTCTTGCTTAGCTTGTTTGATTGCATCACTTATGATCATGTCTAGCTTTCTACCTTTTGCTTAGCTCTTTTCATTTAGATTTGTTGATGCTTGTCTAAATTCCGCTCTAGAACTTACAATAGTTTTAAATTAGGCAAGTTGATCTATTCACCCCCCTCTAGATCCACACTTAGTGGAGGTAGACTGCGTCCATCTAACCCAACACATAAGTGGGGCAGAACTGAACCAGGGTCCAGCCCACTCTCCACTCGTCAACCTAGGGCTTATTGGGTTGATCCAAACATGAATTGGTCGAAGATAGATCAAAGTTAAACGACCAATGTAAGTGGCACTTGGCCAGGGATGTATGGTTCGTTGTGGGCCGCCCAAGAAGATGAACGGTCCCTTTCGGGCCGTGCAACTCTCAGAGGGTCCAAGTCGAGCCGTGACTTATAAAACGATAGTTCAATCGATTCGATCACGTACACAGGTTCAGGTCTTGATGGTACAAACTGCCCGGTGTCCTAGTGGGAATCCCAGGCTCGCGGGGGCTTACGGAGGTCCCGTAGTGAAGGTCCTAGTCCGACGGAAGAAATATCCGACGGAGAGTCCCAAACATTACAAGGAAATAGGGTTAACAAAACATCAGAAACCAGTGAGACGGTCAGTCAATCCTACCGGAGTAGAACGACCGTCATACAACCCTAATAAAATTTTCAATTTAATGATGAATCACGATTAATATTAACATTGAAAAAGATGATCCAAGGTCAAGATGAATAAATGAGCAAGATTTATAATCATTACTGTTATAATTTTCCAGAGTTTTTATGCATGTTGCTAACTTACATTTAACCATTAATCTACCATCATAAATCATGCGAAAAAGATAACTTAATAAATTCTGTAAAGATGGACGGTCCAGTTTGGACCTTTCATCCTCCTCGGCGGTCGCACGATAGGCCGTTTATCCCCCTCAGGTCAGAAGACCTTCTGGAGATGAGCGGTCTGTAATGAGCCGCTGGAGAAGACGAACGGTCAATAACTGGCCGCCTGACAGAAGGGTGGTCTAGGTGAAGCTGCTCTTCCCAGAAACATAACACGAACCAGAGAACATAAATGGTCAGTAACATGCTGCCTAACTAGGTTGGGCGGTCTATCGTGAGACCGTACAAGTCAAAAATGCTCAAGTCCCCCCTTTCGCCCTGCCCGCCTTCGGCGAGTTGGCTAGGGTTACAAAGAATTGCTAAATACGCATAGCACAGAGCATAATAATTAGGGCTTTTGGATTCAAAAGAAAGAGCACGAAGAGTTTTACAATAAAGCATGCTCAATTTAATCTTTAGTGCCTGCAATCCCTATTTAAACGAGATGGAACAAGTATAACCCTAGATATGACATGCTCTACTAAACCCTAAAATTCTCGCATGATACTAAGTAACTTTTAGGGCTTTTGCATTCAATAGAAAGGGCACTTGATGCTAGTTCTAATCATATATAATACTTAAGGTTTGGCTTGCTATAACCTACCTTAAACGGAGGAAGAAGGAAGAAGAGGGACGACGACACGCTAAGAACACCTCGCTGGTGATCGCCGGAATCCGCCCTCGTGCACGATCCTCGTCGGCCGCCACAGCACCCAAACGAAAATAGGGTTCCTGAGGGTCATTTTTATAGGTCACACAAGGTCTAGAGTCTTCTATTCGAGGAGATGGAGTCCAATCAAGTTGGACGTGTGCGAACGGCGCGGATAGGGTTAGCCGCCCCCTTCTCACCCAAAATTCGATTTCTAGGGTTAGGGTTTCGGGGAGAACTAAGAGGGGAAACGATCTTCCCATCGTAGCCTTCCATTTGGATCCAGTCTCAGCCTAAATGATCGGGTATTGGGCTCAAATTTCACGTTCTAAGGTCCAATTAGATTAAGTGTGGATTTGGGCCTTAATCAATTGATTTGGCCTAATTACGGATTTTATTTGGGTCGGTCACCGAAGATACTATTATTAAACATTGTATCCTCTACAAGATTCTAAAATTTCCAGATTTTTACGAAATAGTCAAAATGTAACTTATTCTATTTATTAAGGATTTTCTAATTAATTTCTTATAAATTTTCTAAAAATTTTTATTTGTTAATAAATCGGGGTATTACACCCTCCCCCACTTCAAAGAATTTGGTCCTCCAAATTCACTGCACTTCAACACGATGGGGAGTGGAACAACTCACCTAGAACAAGTCGGGATACTGCTTTCGTATGGTATCTTCTGACTCCCAAGTAGCTTCTTTCAGTTCCACGCCGACTCCATTGCACCTTGACCATAGGTATAGACCGGTTCCTGAGCTGTTGCTGGTTACGATCCAGAATCTTAACATGTCTCTCTTCATAAGTCAAATCTTCCTTTAACTCAAGATCCGCATGCTGAATGACATGAGTAGGGTCATATATGTACTTTCTCAACATCGACACATGGAAAACATTGTGTACTCCAGATAACTGAGGTGGTAGTGCCAGAAGGTACGTAACCTCCCCCACTCTTTCCAAAATCTCGAATGGACCAACATATCTGGGACTTAGCTTGCCTTGAATGCCAAATCTTTGGGTCCCTCTTGTAGGAGAAACTTTCAAAAACACATGTTCACCAACTTGAAATTCCAAGTCCCTCCTTCTGTGGTCTGCATAACTCTTCTGTCTCGATTGTGCTACTTGCAATCGATCTCTAATAATACGAATATTCTTTGATGATTCAGAAATAAGATCTGGCCCCAGCCATTGCTTCTCACCAACCTCGTTCCAACATAATAGAGATCGACAGCTTCTTCCATACAGAGCTTCAAACGGAGCCATCTGAATGCTGGACTGATAACTATTGTTATAAGCAAATTCAATCAAGGACAAGTGATCACTCCAACTGCCTCCGAAATCAATCATGCAGGCTCTCAACATATCTTCCACTATCTTGTTGGTTCTTTCCGTCTGTCCGTCTGTTTGTGGATGAAAAGCAGTACTAAAATTCAGACTGGTTCCCAAAGATTCTTGCAATCCCTTCCAAAAATGTGAAGTGAATCTGGGGTCTCAATCAGACACAATACTGACCAGAATACCATGGAGTCGCACCACTTCCTTCATATATAAAGCTGCTAGAACATCAACAGTCCACTTATATTTAATGGATAGGAAATGAGCGGACTTTGTCAATCTGTCGATGATCACCCAAATTGCATCAAATCCACTACGAGTCCTAAGGAGACCCATAATGAAATCCATGCCAATACTCTCCCACTCCATTGAGGTATGTCTAGTGGTTTCAACTTCCCTGCAGGTCTGAAATGCTTGGCCTTAACTTTCTGACACACCAAGCATCTACTCACAAATTCTGCAATTTCCCTTTTCATATTTGGCCACCAGAAAGATCTCTTCAAGTCCTTAAACATCTTCGTACCTCCAGGATGAATGGTATATCGGGACTTATGAGCTTCCTCGAGGATCTTGTTCTTAGCTTCGGCCACATCCGGTACACAAGTCCTTCCCTGAAATAACAGTCTGCCATCGTCAGCTATCATGAATTCCGGTCTGCTGCTTAAGCTCTCCTTGATTTCAACCAACTCTGGGTCATTGTCATGCAAGGACTTGATTTCTGCCAAAAATTCTGGTTTAAGCTGAATCTGAGCAATCATGACTCGATCCTTGTCAACATTAATATCCAACCCGGCTAATTGCTCCAACAGCTTCCATTCTTGCATCATGAGACTTGACAATTTAGCCATTGGCTTGCGGCTTCGGGCATCCGCCACCACATTACCCTTCCCCGGATGATATTCTATGGAGAAGTCGAAATCCTTTAGATACTCCAACCATCTCCTCTGCCTCATATTGAGCTCTTTATGAGAAAATAAATACTTCAAACTCTTGTGATCTGAAAATACTGTGAATGTCTCTCAATATAAGTAATGCCTCCATATCTTCAAGGTAAAAACTACGGCTACTAGCTCCAAGTCATGGACATAATAATTCTCCTCATGCTTTATCAACTGCTTGGAAGAATAGGCTATCACTTTCCCGTGCTGCATCAGTACGCAACCCAAACCAATTCCCGAAGCATCGGTGTACACCACGAAGCCTCCTTCTCTTGATGGTAAAGCTAAAACAGGGGCAGTAGTTAAACATTCCTTCAAAGTCTGGAAGCTTTTCTCACAATCTTCCGTCCAATCAAACTTATTCTCCTTGCGGGTTAATCTTGTTAAGGGTATCGTAATCTTGGAAAAATCTTTAATAAACCTCCGATAATATCCTGCCAAGCCTAGGAAGCTTCTAACTTCTGTTACACTAGTAGGCCTGTCCCAATCTTTAACTGCCTCTACCTTCGACGGATCAACAGAAATACCTTCTTTCGTAATGATATGCCCTAGAAAGGACACCTCCTATAGCCAAAATTCACACTTGCTAAACTTGGCGTATAACTGATGGTCTCTCAATAATTGTAACGCCATCCTTAAATGTTCAGCATGTTCTTCCTTACTCTTGGAATAAATCAGAATGTCATCAATAAACACTACGACCCATTGATCCAGATAGGGCCGGAATACATCGTTCATCAACTGCATGAAAGCTGCAGGTGCATTCGTTAGTCCAAAAGGCATTACAATAAATTCAAAGTGCCCATACCTGTTACAAAAGTTGTCTTATAAATATCCTCCTCCTTAATCCGCAACTGATGATAGCCTGATCGAAGATCAATCTTAGAGAAATACTAAGCTCCTGTTATCTGATCAAATAACTCATCAATCCTCGGCAATGGATATTTATTCTTTATAGTCAACTGGTTCAGTTGTCGATAATCAATACACAACCTCATCGAGCCATCATTCTTCCTTACAAATAACACTGGAGCCGCCCACGGGGATGTACTTGGACAAATAAACCCCTTCTCAAGTAATTCAAGTAACTACTGCTTTAATTCCCCCAGCTCCGCAGGAGACATACGATAAGGAGCCTTAGAAATAGGGGTCGCGCCAGGAATTAGATCAATAGAAAACACCACTTCCCTCTCTGGTGGAAGACCTGGCAATTCCTCAGGAAAAACATCCGAAAAATCTCGGACAACAGGAATGTTCTTAATCTCGATCTTCTTCTCATGGGTTACATAAACAAAGGCTAAAAATGCCTGACATCCTTTCCTCATCAACTTATCGGCTCGGATGGTCGAGATAAGTGGCACAGATCTATGGTGCCTAACCCCTATAAAAGAAAGTCCAGGGTGTCTAGAAAAAGACACAGAGCTGGAACTACAATGAACATTGGCCTCATGCTTAGCCAACCAATCCGCTCCTAGAATTACATCATAATCTTTCATATCCATGCATACTAAATCAGTCGGCAAATTCTGTTCATTAACCATAATCTTGCTAGAAGGATAAAAATATTTAATCGCTGATCTAGAACCAATAGGAGTTGAAATCTCTAAGGGGGAATTCATCAAAATCGGCTTCACAGCTAATGTCTTAGCAAAACTCTGAGAAACAAATGAATGAGTAGCACCGGTATCGAAAAGAACAAAAACTGGCTTTCCATGAATAATGAGAGTACCTTCCACAAGTCCACCCTCCTCGGTGGTGCCTGCATCCTCCTCTTGTAGGGCCTGGAGCTTGTCCTGCTGCTTCTTGCCGCCTTGAGGTTTAGTCGGGGTAGCTTGTCGGGATAAGAGAGGACATTCTGGAATGCGATGATCCCTACTCCCGCAACGTAAACAGGTGCCCAACTTGCGCCATCACTCTTCCATCTTGTGACCGGGGCGGTCATAATACTTGCATACGCCCTTAAATGGAACAATCGGGCCAGGCTTTCTATCTTCATTCTTTGGCATTTTCCCCTTCCATGAACCAGGCCCGCCATTGGGCCTCTTCTTGTTATTCCCAGGTTTAGCACTCCCGGAACCAGTAGGTTGCTCCTTTTTAACATTCTTCCCACGGATTTTCTCCGTCATTTCCAAGGTATCTTCTAAAACTTGGGCTTTTCTTACCATCTCTGCATAGGTTTGAATCTCCATTGGCGCCAACTGGTTAATATAATGCAACTTCAGCCCATTAAAGAAATGTTTCGCCTTCATCTTCTTTGTAGAAATCAAATGTGTAGCATAACGAGAGAGTCTAGAAAATTGAGCTTCATATTCCGCCACAAATAAACTCCGTTGCTTCAGAGTAGCAAACTCAGCGACTTTCTTCTCTTGGATTCTGTCGGAAAAGTACTTGCTATTGAAGAATTCTTCAAATTCCTTCCACAAAATTTGTCTGTCACCGAGGGTTGCCTTTACTGACTCCCACCAAGTCCTAGCATCCCGTTCCAACTAGAAGGTTGTTAAAAGCACACGCTCCTGGTCGCTGCATTGCATAACTTAAAAGTTTCTCTCCATCTCCTTAAGCCAGTGTTCGGCTTCATCGGGATCCGTTGAACCTCTAAAACGTGTGGGATTCATCCCACGAAAATTCTGGTGTAGATCGCCAGCACCATGATTTGCCGCTCCACCTTGGGCCACTTGTTGTAAAGCCCGCGTAAGTCCTTGGACCTTTCGCTGCATGTCCAGCCACTGCGCACGCTCAGCTGCCATCGGAACGTCCTGCACAAAAATAATTTATCTTAAGTTCATTTATGAGAAGAGTTTAGAGTTGATTATTAACTCAACCCAAGTCTCTACCCAAATTCTCACTAGGTTTGGTCCTTTGACTCATAACAAGGGTATAGGTTCTATGACAACACTTAGAATCCTAGAACCTAAATAACCTAGGAATATTAGAAACCTAGGCTCTGATACCACGTAACTGTCATGCCCCGATGCGGAATATCGGGACTGGCAGTAGTCTTTTAGCTTTAACATATCATGTCTATAAATAAACATATTAATATATAGCACATCACTCATCGTAAATAGAAACTGCTCCATTCATTAAATAGCACATAACCAAACCATGTTCCAAGCTACAAAGATCTCACTTAACATAATCTTTGACAACATACACTCAACACTATTACATTGGCTAACTTCATATTACAACTCTTCCAAAATACTCTTAAATGCAAATAGACTCCACAACTAGAACTAGTTTCACAGGCTTCTATCAGGTTCACTCCACGGTCGTCACTCTTGCCCGTTCCCATCAGATTGCGAGTCCTCACCTGAGCTACCCGAAAAAGGGGAAAAAACTAGGTGAGTGAATGCTCAGTAGATAATAACAAGGAGGTTTAAGTAATTAACCGATTGAATTGTATGTTTGAGCGCGTAAATAAAGAACGAAAGGAAATAACTATGCAACAAAATAATGAAAAGAAGGCAAGAACATGATATAACCGAGAATTTGGCCAACAAGCAAGATCTAACCAAGTCAAGAGAATTCAAGTAATAGATTATTGTCTTAGACATCACACTAGTCACTCGGTGCAATGCCTCACCATGTCATTCAAACTCCCAGGGGTACAAGTACTTTTCAGGCGCTCCTCCCAGGACCAGACCGGGCCCTTATGATGTGTTGGCATTGATTTGTTGGATCCAAGATCCCAAGTTATGTCTAGACATTAATCAAGTTAAATGGCCAATACTCCAAGATATGGAACTTACCAAAGTTCCAAGGGTAAGTTGAAGTAGACATCATGTCTGGACGGTTCAACTTATCAAGAACCAATCAGGTCCCTTGATTCAACACGAAAAATCACGGAAATCACTTCTGGATGATAAGCGGTCATAACAGGGCTGCTCAGAAAATGCACAGTCTAAACTGGACCGTTCAGGATAGAAATGGCTTGGGACTAGCCATACCGAAGTTAAGGATACACGGTCCATGTAGGGCCGCTCGAGTAATTGAACGGTTGAAAATGGGCCGCTCAAGACTAGTAGAGCTGGAAGCCCAAGAACAAGATAAACGGTCCATATAGGGCCGTCCAATAGACAGACGGTCCAATAAGACCCGTGCTATAACATGGGCGGTTCCAGTAGGTCCGTTCCACTTAAACAACTAGAAGTCTACCCAAATGGGCTCCGGGCTACCATTAGTGGGGCAGAACTGAACCAGGGTCCAGCCCACTCTCCCCTGGTAAACCTAGGGCTTATTGGGTCGATCCAAACATGAATTGGTCGAAGATAGATCAAGGTTAAACGACCAATGTAAGTGGAACTTGGCCAGGGATGTATGGTTCGTTGTGGGCCGCCCAAGAAGATGAACGGTCCCTTTCGGGCCGCGCAACTCTCAGAGGGTCCAAGTCGAGCCGTGACTTATAAAACGATAGTTCAATCGATTCGATCACGTACACAGGTTCAGGTCTTGATGGTACAACCTGCCCGGCGTCTTAGTGGGAATCCCAGGCTCGCGGGGGCTTACGGAGGTCCCGTAGTGAAGCTCCTAGTCCGACGGAAGGAATATTCGGCGGAGAGTCCCAAACATTACAAGGAAATAAGGTTAACAAAACATCGAAAACCCGTGAGACGGTCAGTCAATCCTATCGGAGTAGAATGACTATCATATAACCCTAATAAAATTTTCAATTTAATGATGAATCACGATTAATATTAACATTGAAAAAGATGATCCAAGGTCAAGATGAATAAATGAGCAAGATTTATAATCATTATTGTTATAATTTTCCAGAGTTTTTATGCATGTTGCTAACTTACATTTAACCATTAATCTACCATCATAACTCATTCGAAAAAGATAACTTAATAATTTTTGTAAAGATGGACGGTCTAGTTTGGACCTTTCATCCTCCTCGGCGGTCGCACGACATGCTGTTTATCCCCCTTAGGTCAGAAGACCTTCTGGAGATGAGCGGTCTGTAATGAGCCGCTGGAGAAGACGAACGGTCAATAACTGGCCGCCTGACAGAAGGGCGGTCTAGGTGAAGCCGCTCTTCCCAGAAACATAACACGAAGCAGAGAACATAAACAGTTAGTAACATGCCGCCTAACTAGGTTGGGCGGTCTATCGCGAGACCGTACAAGTCAAAAACGCTCAAGTTCCCCTTTCGCCCTTCCCGCCTTCGGCGAGTTGGCTAGGGTTACAAAGAATTGCTAAATACGCATAGCACAGAGCATAATAATTAGGGCTTTTGGATTCAAAAGAAAGAGTATGAGTTTTAGAATAAAGCATGCTCAATTTAATCTTTAGTGCCTGCAATCCCTATTTAAACGAGATGGAACAAGTATAACCCTAGATATGACATGCTCTACTAAACCCTAAAATTCTCGCATGATACTAAGTAACTTTTAAGGCTTTTGCATTCAATAGAAAGGGCACTCGATGTTGGTTCTAATCATATATAATACTTAAGGTTTGGCTTGCTATAACCTACCTTAAACGGAGGAAGAAGGAAGAAGATGGATGACGACACGCTAAGAACACCTCGCCGATGATCGCTGGAATCCGCCCTCCTCAACGATCCTCGTCGGCCGCCACAGCACTCAAACGAAAATAGGGTTCTTGAGGGTCATTTTTATAGGTCACACAAGGTTTAGAGTCTTCTATTCGAGAAGAATGAGTCCAATCAAGTTGGACGTGCGCGAACCGCGCGGATAGGGTTAGCCGCCGCCTTCTCACCCAAAATTCGATTTCTAGGGTTAGGGTTTCGGGGAGAACCAAGAGGGGAAACGATCTTCTCATCCTAGCCTTCCATTTGGATCTGGTCTCAGCCTAAATTATCGGGTATTGGGCTCAAATTTCACGTTCTAAGGTCCAATTAGATTAAGTGTGGATTTGGGCCTTAATCAGTAGATTTGGCCTAATTACAGATTTTATTTGGGTCGGTCACCGAAGATACTATTATTAAACATTTTATCCTCTACAAGATTATAAATTTTCCAAATTTTTATGAAATAGTCAAAATTTAACTTATTCTATTTATTAAGGATTTTCTAATTAATTTCTTATAAATTTTCTAGAAATTTTTATTTGTTAATAAATCGGGGTATTACAAGTCGGCTTTACTTGCTTTAACAGAATTAAGAATTTCATAGCCTTACCAAGGGTTTTTGAAGAGTGTAGACATGATTTACCACCTGTTTTAGATTGTGGATAGCAATATGCTTATCCACACGTTTGTTTTACCTTCCAACCAATCGTCATGATGTTTGATCTTGCAATCAAGATAGACAAGATTTAATACCATGCTTGTTCACATTAAAGAGACTATGAAACCTCTTGCCTCTTTTTCTTGTTCACAATAAAGAGATTATGAAACCTCTTGCCCCTTGTTCTTCTTCACATTAAAGAGATTATGATCATTGCCATCTCAACCATACAAAAACAGCAAGAGCACAAGAACACTTGAAATATCACACAACCAAGTAACATCATGAATCCTCAAGTCATAAAGTTAGTTCTCATCAAACTATGAGGTTTAGTTATCATCAAAAACATATGCACCAGATACAACAACCACTCCCTGGTAGGTCAACACTCGCGTGTCGTAACAGGCTACAGCTAGTCGGAGGTCACTCGACATAGACTCTCAAAGGAAAACACCAGAGTACTGGACATGCTACACTCGTGCCCGCCATGAGTAACTCGGAACTTGATGTGACATAATGCCACTCGACTCAAGACAACTAGCTAGACCTGCAAATCCAATGGCCCTTGAGTCATGTGACTCAGGTCAAAATAGTTAGGTAGCACGGCTCTACGCTGGCAAATCATTCTAGCCTTAGAGTCAAAACCACGGTGAACATAATAATTTAGAAAGAGAACGGGAGTCCTCAGCCCCTTGGCCGCTCACTGGACTCACACTCATAGGCCACACTCATGGCCAATACGGAAACCATTTTTTGAAAAAGCCAACGGCATGCGAGAACAACCTTCCTCACTCACACTGACACACGGTGACTCGATTTAGCATAACAGGAAAGCCCGAAGCACATGAGGTCACCCGGACCCTCAAAACACATGGGCACACAAATCAAGGTTACATGACACCTCTGAATGCCCAAAAACACAATCTTGATCCCCACGGGGCATCCGAGACACTCACGAGGTCAGAAGTCAACCATTGGGTCATAACCGGGTTGATCGGAGACCAAAACAAGAAAAATAGGTTAAGTTTGGTCGACCAAAACACAGGCCGGTCGACTAGCTCTGAACGCGGATGTCCGAAGACCGCGTTCACAAATCACGGTTACATGCGGGGCCGCGATCATGAAGTCGCATTCACCCTGCAGACCGTGACCAACGCGATTCGCCTATTGAGTCGACGCACCTTGCGAGGGTGAGTCAATGCACACTTAATCGTTGTTTAGGGGCAGACCACCTTCACAAGGTCACGGTCAACATACTGACCGTGACTTGCACGGTCGCCCGAGGGTTTGACGCACTCTTCACGGGTTGAGTCGATGCGCCTAAGACACAGTTTACTAAAGAACCGCGGTCATCTGGTCGCGGTTGGTCGTCCGACCGCATCCAGAACCACCTTACTATTCTTCTTCCTCGATGAGTCGCAGCCTGGATACACTGTGTAAGCTCCAGAGGCTGAACTCGATTTAGTACCTGACTTCGATCATGTTACAATGCGAATCAATGGAAAATCACACGAAAACCCTCTTTCCATGCCCCAATCATTCCATACGAATGGGAAAACATCCATGATCACATTCCACACCTTCCACAAGCCGGAAGGGACCAAAAAGGCCACAAAATGACAAAGAAAGGGGTGATTTCCTCGAATCGACCCAAACCAACTCACATGAACGTCTGGCCTCATTTCGACCTCAAATCGCGACAGAAAGAAGTCAAAATCAACGGGAATCGCATCCCGACATGCTATGGGTTCGAGATCTACCATTTGAATCAAGAAAAGCCGCCTAAAGCGGTGGATTCGCCACTTTCTCTAAAAGCATGATATTCACCCCAAAAATGTAAAGCCCGCTCAAACTCGCGTCAAACGGCATGAATATAAGAGAAAACGTAGAACAAAGGACAGGGAATCCATCCCCCTACCTCCACCGACGATCTCCCATGCCGAAGATGCCATTTCCATGAGAAAATGCCGCTCAAACCCGATCGGCATCACGAACTCGCGAGCGAGGTCAACGTCGTGCCACACCTCGATCTTCGTGCCATCCACGCCGCTCATCGCCTCCACGTCACCTGCACCTCATCCCGCACCTCATCCGTCGGCCGCCTGGAGAAGAGAGGAAGAGAAAGAAAGAACGGTGAGGAGAGAGGGACTGCGTAAGATGAGAGAAGAGAGAGGGGGTGAGGGTTAATAAATACAAAACTATTTATGAAATTATTTTTGGGCTCAAAAATCCAAAAAATAAGAAAAATGAGGAAAATTTACCACCACAATCCTCGAAAAATGCACAACGCGCCTGTAACGTCATGGAGTTCGAAATCACAACGGTCACCGTGTACGGGGATCTGAAGATTAAATACCCCAAAAATCAAATTAAATTGCCAAACTCCATTCGGGACCTACAGAAGCGCTATGAAACTCTCAGATTCCGATGCAAGAAATCCTGGGTGTTATAAAAACCTACAAGGCGCACGGGCCGCACGTCGTCGTCTTCGCCTCTGACGCATGCCCCGTGGGGGACATTTGTTGACACCCACTTATTTTCTCGAATTAATTATGGATTAAACATAGAAAAATACTCCCTAAATAGAGCAAAACAGCATAACACCAAAGGTGCTTTGCCAGCTGAGCTGAGCTCAAAAATTGGGACATTTTGTCAGGTCAAACGGCACAACATAACAAGCGAGGATCGTTCAGGAGCAAAGGGCACTACACCAACCAGCTTCCCGACAACCGAGTCGGATCCAAGGGTCGGGACAACCTGCCGTACCGAACGACACTCTGTAAAGATTCGGGGACCACCCCCAAATACCCTGCATATAGTATCACACTACCAGCACCTCAGCAACCAGGTTAACCCAGGACTCAAAATAGCCTACTGTACCACACAACTCTCCACCAAGAAGCGAGGGTCACCCCCGACTACTAGACAAATGACATCATCACGTCAACATCCCAGTTGCCGGGCCAACCCCAGCTCCCAGCAACCCATCGCATCACATGGTGCATGATGAAAAGGTAGGGAACAACTCCCGATGCACCTTCTACAAGCGGCTTGACACCAGTGACTCCAACAGTCAAATCACACTTGAGTCCACCGCATTCAAGACGGAGCTCGGACGAACACCGAGTTCAGCCATTCTGGGTCAAAATTTGAAGCCTACTCTAGTGCCCCCCACAGTGCTTCTGGGCGAACCCAGCCTACAGGGTATTCCTCTTCGAGTCCTCTTCACAACGAGTCCATGCTCATCGTCATCCGCCATCAGATCGGGCCGAAGCGGCCGTTCTCGTCCGACTGCACAGATCTGCGTCGCCAGACTCCCGATAGGACGCGATCTCCATTTCGAACTCTTTTTATATGATCCTGCTAGCAAGGACAGCCAACCTCAACCCCTCATACGTCCTACTTCAAGTCCTCTTCACAACGAGTGCCCACCCACCCCGATCTGACGTTGGAGCTGATCGTGGCGCCCGTTCTCGCCAGGCTACGCGACTCGCCCAGACAGGCCCGATCTATGGACGATCTCCCTATTTTGGGAGTTCTCCTCATTGCCTTGCTATGAGTTAGAGCCAGACTTAGGTGACATCATACTACGTCCAACCCTCTTCTTAACGAGGGCTCGCTCGCCGCCATCTAACCTCGGAGCAGGCCGTGGCAGAATTTTCCGTCCACCTGCGCCAGTCTGCACCAGCAGACTCTTACTAGCCACCAAAGCTCCATTGCAGAGACTCCCATGGCCACCTCATAGTGATCTAGGATGCACAACGCTGCCAAACTGATCCTCTCCAAGTTCCCTTCAAGTCCCATCAAGCCGTGGTCTGTTTCCCCTCTGGATCAGCCCGGGCCAGTCATTCTCTCCAGCACGCGCAAGCTGCGACCTGCCTGCCTGCTGACCGGTATTAAAGCGACCGCGCCTTCCACGGTCACCATCTACTGCTCATCAACCTGCTCTCCCGCATCATCCTAGCCGCAACCGAGTTTGCATTAACCCCCCTAGGCAGGGAAGGGGGGGGTTTACGTGGACCAGACTGGACCCCCCAGTCTAGTCCGCGTAAACCCCATTTCTCTCTCAAAAAAAAAAATAATAGCCACTCAGCCACGCGTTAACCCCCTCAAGGGGGGGCAGTTTACGCGGACCAGACTGGACGCCCCAGTCTGGTCCACGTAAACCCCATTACTCTCTCCAAAAAAAAACCCACTCAGCCCAGTGTGAACCCCCCTAGGGGGGGTTTACGCGGACCAGACTGGACCACCCAGTTTGGTCCCCGTAAACCCCATCTCTCTCTCCAAAAAAAAATATAGTCACTCAGCCCCGCATTAACACCCCCTACGGGGGTTTTATGCCCACCAGACTGGCCCCCCCAGTCTAGTCCCCGTAAACCCCTCACTATTCAATTAAAAAATATTTTTTCAGAAATCCCCAACACATTCCGCATTAACCCCCCATGGGGGGGGGGGGGGGGGTTACGCGAACCAGACTGGCCCCTCAGTCTAGTTCGTGTAAACCCCTGGGGTGGGGGGGTTTACGCAGACCAGATTGCCCCCCCACCGTCTAGTCCACATAAAGCCCCCACTTTTAAATAAAAAAATAGTTTTTATTAAAAATCCCCAACCAAGTCCGCGTCAACCCCCCATGGGGGGTTTACGCGGACAAAACTAGCCCCCCAGTCTAGTCCGCGTAAACCCCCTGGGGTGGGGGGGTTATACAGACCAGACTGGCCTCCTCAGTCTAGTCCACATAAACCCCTCTCTTTTCAATAAATTTTTTTTTTGATAAATCCCCAACCTAGTTCGCGTTAACCCCCCATGGGGGGGTTTACGCGGACCAGATTGGCCCCCCAGTCTAGTCCGCGTAAATCCCACATTTTTCAATAATTTTTTTTAAGAAATCCCCAACCCAGTCCGTGTTAATCCCCCATGGGGGGTTTTCGCGGACCAGACTGGCCCCCGAGTTTAGTCCGCGTTAACCCCCCTCCCCCTATCACAACCAACAAAAAATGTTTAATTGTAGGGGGTTTACGCAGACTACGGCACCCCCTCCATTCCAATCCGGGTAAGCCCCATGGCCCTTCAACTTTCCCTATAAAATCTCTCTTAGGGATTCCAAGGAGAGAGATCGATGGATGGATCATCCAATAGCCCAGACCTAGCACATGCAAGGAGAATTTAGCACGCAGATCTCGGAAGGCTTTGTTGGCCTGTTTCACTAAACACACGCCGAGGGTATGCTGCATGATCATCCCTAATACGGCGTTTAGCCAAGACGCAAGCCTTCACATCAGACGAGAACATGTTCGCAAGTTTTGATGAAAGATGGAGTATCAAGTCCCTGCCTTGATCAACGTACCTCATCCGGATGCCACCTTATGATCGTGCCCTGCCCATATGCTGCTTCTGGGAAAGCACCATGCCTGGTCCATGCCTCGATGATCGTGCACTGCTTGGATACTACTTTGATGAAAGCACCCTGCCCAATACCTACCTCGATGATTGTGTGTCGCCCAGATGTCACCTCAATGAGCGCGCACTGAATGCGGTTGCCCGGACCACGAAGATACTTCATGAGTCTTGACGCAAGATGAAGTGTTAGGCTCTTGCCTCTAAGAACACACCCCGAGCACGACCATCGAGGTCTCACGATGCCCAACTCCTTCAGTCACAATGGTGCTCCTAGCACCTGTCTGCCAGTCTCAGACGGGCCCGACAGCCAGGGTCTCACGGCGCCTAGTCCCTTCAGTCACAATGATGCACATGGCACCCGACTGCCAGTCTCAGATGCGCTCGACCGCCTGGGTCTCACAGCGCCCAGCCCCTTCAGTCACAACGGTGTCACCGACACCCGACAACCAGTCTCAGCGGCGCCTGACTGCTAGGGTCTCCCGACACCCGGCCCCCTCAGCTACAAATGTGCCCCCGACACCTGACTGCTAGTTTCAACGACGCCCATCCAACTTCCTTCTCAGCGGTGCCCACCGGTTCCTGACTTTACTAACTACACCAGCTTTAGCCGCACACTAAGGTCATGGTCTCAACGGCACCTAGATACTCTAGTCCCAACGGTGCCAACGGCACCCGACTGCCCAGCTACTCTAGCAACAATGGTGCCCATGGCACCAAACTGTCCAGCCCAGACGACGCTTGGCTACTTCAGCCCCAAGGCGCTCAGCCACCCTAGTCTTAGTGGCATTCATGCCACCTGATCATTCCAACAACAGTGTCCAGGGTATCCAACTCTCCCAGTTTCAACGGTGCCTGGTCGCCCCAATCACAGCGGTGCTTAAGACCCTGACTGCTCCAATCACAACCATGCCAACGGCACCCAGTTACTCAAGTCATAGTGACACCTACATCCTCGACTGCCCCAATCACAATGGTGCCCATGACACCCGGCTGTTTCAAGCTCAATGGCACCTGATTGTTTCAAGACATGGTGGTACTTACGTCGTCCGATCGCTCCGGCCTCAATAGCGCTCGACTGCCCTTGTCTCAAGAGCGCCCAACCGTTCCAGTCACAGTGGTGCCCGCGCCAACTGGCCGCCTCGATCTTAACAATGCCTAGCTACTCTAGCACAGCATTACCCATGGCACCCCAACTTCTCCGACCTCGACACTATCCCATATCGGGAATACATTGTGACGTTCCTCGAGCGATATCTTGTTGAGTCACGAGTCCTTCGATGGACACTATGTGCAAAAGCGGAAAAACCCGCATGACAACGCAATGAGCCAGGGACCGTCACAAATGATGGAATTGTCCCATGGCTTGCACACATTTGTAATCAGACTTTCACGCCCCCACATAACACCTTTTACAGGATATAGTTATGTAATCCAGTTAGGGAATTGATCCCCATCCTCGCCAGCTACCAGTCTCAATGTTGTCCGGCGGACTGTCATCTGTCTCCCAGCTCGGTCCTAACTCCTCTAGCCGAATAGCTCCACGCCCAAGCAAGGACCTGCCTACTCCCTATCGAGCCAGTGCCAGCCGCTCCACACCCGAGCCAAAACATGCCTACTCCTTGCCAAGCCAGTGTCCGCTGCTCCTCTTTCTGAGCCAATACCTCATTCTCATAAACCTAGAGTGCATACCCTCTCTAGTGTCCACACTAGAACCAGTCTCTCTACCCCTAGTTATCCCTGCTGTGTTGCTGTTGTCCTGTCACTGTTGCATGGACTAAGCCCTCCTGACGTCGTGGCTCCAAGTGTCCCTAACTCTCCTCTTCGGCAGTAGAAACAAAGGTGTTCGGGCTCCGCCTGATGTAAAATAAACACCGATTGCTTGCGATTGGTGGGGAAGACGTCCAGTATACGAGTCCCCACAATCACGTACACTCGTACCAGTGGAACCTCCTTCTCTCCACGTGGCACATGACATTTCATGCCCACGTGCCGTGCCCTAGTGGAAAATCCCCCGTCAAACACTTGGTTCTGCAGGTGATCATCGAGAAATCGACTAGCACGCCCGCATTCCATCCAGCCATCCTTGTCCCAGTTTTCCAGAACGATTAACCATATGTCATTCTTTTCTATGAGACCCTATCGTTCTTTTCACCTTCTTGTCAATATCCCCTCAATTCCCGTGTGCCAAGTCGACCTATCTCGGCTTTCCATAAAAGGCGAGTATCTATCACCGCCGCGAGGAAAACAGAAGAAATTCTCGCGAGCCAACAAAGGGTTATGGTGGTAAATGCATTTGAATCACACACCACCTTTCATGTACCAAAAATGCCACCAACTTACTACAACTGAACACTGAACCTGAAATATTAGATAAACTCAAAATTATTGTTTATCTGCTGGTCACCACTTAAGCATGCATCATGCCAACCATAATCTATAACTAACATGTATATACAAAAAATGGAATAGGTAGAAAATAATAGAAGAATCATGATAGAAATGTTATCACAAATAAATGTAACTGTTAAAACTGAAAGTGTTATAACATATTAAGAGAGCTAATAAGACCCATCTGAATCACATGACTACAAAAGGTGCTAATAGATAGTCCTTTAGTGAGCGGGTCAACAAACATAAGATCTATCCCAATATGTTCTATACACATCCCATGATTCTTCACTCTATCTCTAAGAGCAAAATACTTAATGTCAAAGGCTCTACAACCCTTAGATGTCTTATTGTTCTTATAGAAGAAAATCGCAGCGCAATTATCATAGTAAATCCTGATAGGTATGGAGATGAAATCGATAAATGATAGACTTGTGAGTAAGTTCCGCAACTGAATGGCATGTCCACTAGCCTCAAAACAAGCAATAAACTCAGCTGCCATAGTGAAAGTCATTGTAACACTGCTTCTCACTACACCAGGTAATGGCTCCTTCTGCCAAGAAGAAGATGTAGTATGTAGTGGACTTCCTCGTGTCAAGGCAGCCACCAAAATCAGCATTAGAATATGCAATGACCTCTAACTGATCTGATGTCCTATATGTTAGCATGTAATCCATTGTCCCTTTTAGATAATGCATGACTTTCTTGGCAGCATTCCAATGATCCATGCCTATGTTGCTCTAGTACCTACTGAGCATAATCATAGCAAAAGTAATGTCTGGACGAGTACAAGTCTAAAGATACACGAGGCTCCCAACTGCTGAAGCATAAGGGATGAGTTCCATCTACTTCATTTCTAAGTTATATTCTTGGGACACTACAAATCACTGAATTTATCTCCTTTCACAATGGGCACTTTATTGAGTGCGTAGAATTACATGTCGAACCTTTCCAAGGCCTTTGAGATGTAAGCTTTCTGAGCAAGACCAAGTGTGCCTCAGGGTTTAACTCTGGTGATCTCAATGCCCAAGACATGGCAAGCATCATCTGTCTTTCATCTTAAAATTCTTAGAAAGAAAAACCTTCGTTTCATGTAACAAACTAAAATCACTACTGGCAAGTAAGATGTCATCCACATATAAAAGCAAGATAATGAATTTACTCCCACTGACCTTTAGGTATAAACATTCATTAATGATGTTTTCCTTAAACCCAAAGGACAATATGATTTCAATAAATTTAATGAACCACTGATGAGAGGCTTACTTAAGTCCATAAATGGATTTCTTTATTTGCATATCAAGTATTCTTTTCCTTCGGTAAGAAACCCCTTGATATGAGATGACCTAGGGATGCCACGGGACGACTCAATGCACCTTGGACCTAGACTCGCAAGCACATAGCCATGATACCAGACTCGATGTTGGCGGATTCACTCACATAGTGTGCACTCTTTCCCGAAGTTAATTCGGGATGATGGTGAGGGTCCGGGGCAGGACCTCGCTATTTCGAGGGCTTGGTTATGCCAGGGCTGACCCCCGGAGGGTTGGGATACCCACTGTGAACGCATCACTTAGTGTGCATGTGGAAGATAGTAATGCATGTTGACAGAAAAAAAAAAGGGGGGGAGCACGTGGTGCTCAACGAAACATGATTGCCAGAGGAAATATCCTCAACAATAATGAAAAGAGTGATCGCGTGCAATACCTGATGAAGCGGGTGTGTGAGTTCTGCTTCCTCCTTCAACCGGCCGGCCGACTAAGGGGGTCTCTTGATTTGATTACCCTGAAACAAACACAGACAAGCAAATAAGGCACTGAATTAGATCAGGTCGTGCAGTATCAACTCTTAATAAGAATAAAGATATGCATAAAGGAAGCGAACACACCTTGTGTGTTTTTAAACCCCTTAAATGTAAGGGTGGGAGTATGAATGTGATGAAGTGATATGCAAAGAGATCTAGCGAAGGCTAGATGCCAGTGTGTGAACAATGGAATGATGCAGCATATAAACTAAGTAAATGAAAGAAAGGAGATCCGGGGGAAGAAACGGAGGGAAGTCCTCCACTCTGATGGCACTGCAGAGAACACAAAGAATCCTCCTCGCTAGAACAATCACAGACACAGCCGAGCAACAAGCCCTATGTCTCTCCCTCTTGTGCATTTCTGTGCCTTTGTGTCTCTATCTCCCCTTTTCCTTCGCGTGGGCACAAAAGAGTCCAAATTTATAGGAGAGGAGTCCTAGCTCAGGGATGATTCCAAGTGAGGAAGGGGATAGACTTCCCCAAGAAGCGGAAGGATCAAAATGGGCGATAAACAACCAGGAAAAGAAGCCCAGATAAAATCGGAGGTGCAAGAAAATGGGCGTCGACTATTACCGTCGCCAATTAAATCTACGTCCACCATACAGGACGCTCATTCTTGGGCCTAATTTAGTAATTCCAGACTTTCCATAAGAATTGGCGGCTCCCATAACAGTCGTTAATTAATTAGCGTCCACCAAAGCGATTGCTCATTCTTTAATCAAAATTTAGCAGTTATTATTAATAAAATCAATTAGCGTCCGCTATGGAGGTCGCCATTTCCCAAAAATCGGTAGCTCCGAAAAATGAGGTGATAAATAGCTCAAGAATGAGTGTCTAGACTGGCAGTCGCCCATAAAAATTAGCATCGAGGGAAGTTGACGCAAATTCAAGAACAATTCAAAAAAATAAAAAAAACCTCTTATTCAGCTCAAGATGAAATCCACTTTGGGGCATTACATTGTAACATTAGATTTACTAAACTTAGTGTCAATTTTAGCATATCTATAGCTACCCCACCGTGGCATCTGCTTTACAGGGGAGTGAAACGGAATGAAGCGTAATAGAACGAAGCGGAATGAAGTGAGAAAGGACTGAAAAGTAGATGCCAAGGTCTGATATGACACGCTTCTGATACTAGCTGTTGGAAATCTTTCCATAGTTCAGAATGAAACAATCTTGGATGATTTGAAGAAAGCAAGAATTACTCGGATGAAAACTAAGCTAAAGACAAACGTGCGCATGGGCACAAAGGTCACTGTTCGAGAGTGATTACCAGCCAATGTGGACATGCTACAGCTAAGGTGGAAGAACAAATTAAGAAATTAGGATAAGAATCCCATCAAAAGTGCTCTCAAGGAATCAGCCTCAACAGCTTCAAGGAGAACGTAATACTTGATTTGGAATGGAACATCTCATATCAACTATAATTAAGAGTTGGTGGATTTCATTATTGCCCAAATAATAAATTTTTTCCAACGATGAAACTCAAAGTCCTACATGATGCATGCTGGGCTAAAAGGAAAAGTTAAAACAAACTAAAATAGAAAATAATCAAGGATAATATTGCTAAACTATCCAGACCTGGTCAAGAATCCAGATCTCTAAGTTGACACTAAGCCGCAGCTCGTATATCCACGCATCAAATTAAAAATTGGAACCATCATCCCAAGCCTTTAGATGACCTAACGGCCTATCTGTGCGGCTAAAACTCCCCTGGAACTATCACTATTTTTGATGAAGGGGAACTCAAATTCCAGGTTCATTTAGACCACAAGGTCCTTGATATGCTATAATAGCGTAGATAACCTATAGTAAAAATGCATACAGGGATAAAAGGATGTTACCAATAGAGCAGCTTAGAGCACCTCAAAATCCACACCAAATATTAATCCTGCACTCACAATCTATTAGTGCAATAATAAATATACATGAGTTGTAATGAGTGAAGAATATCCTAAAAAATAGTTCATGAAGAAATGGCATCCGCTATGATGGTGGCTCATTTGAATGGCGTCCTTCTTAGTGGACGTGAATTATCCGCATTTTTAACTCGTCTGTTGAAAGGGACACTCATTCCCCACAATTTTGGAAAAAAACTAGAAATTACGTCTGTTGAACTGGACGTTCATTCTCTGCAATAAAATTAAAACACAAACAGCGTATGTAGGGATGGACGCCAATTTAATGTGCGTCCACTACGGTGGACATCAATTCTATGACACCTCCAGAGTTTCAATCTAAAATGGCTCTTCAAGAGCCATAATCAAGCTCAAACTCAAACTTCCCAAGAGTTTCCTTATATATAAATAATGACCCAAAAAGACTCTCACCACGAACAAAGGTTTAGACGGCTCCACTGCAACTTAAAGTTAGGGAAAATAACTCTCTGCAGCACAAGATGGACTATTTGGTTCAACGCCCTAGGAAGAAATCAAAGATGGCCTTAGCAAGGATCACAGAAGTTGATGGCCACGTCAGTAGGAGAATAATGCTGAATCATGTGAGTTTATAGAAAAGGATTGATTTTAACCTTCTAACATGACTTCCTTTCTTCTTTCTGTTCTCCATTCTGAACTCCTTTTAAACTCTCTATTTTCCTATTCTTTTCTGAAAACTCTTCCTTTCTGTAACTCTTCTGTCTATTCTCAGGATTATCCCACTATCCCAGGCGCCAGAAGATATACCCAGAACAAGTGGCTTCCTCTTCTTCTTTCTAAAATCACCTTAGACATGAGATCCATCTTGTCTCAGTGGCACCTCCTTGGTTTGATTACTTATGCCAAACATTACCAAGACATCCATCTAGATTGGGCTGTCACAGGTGCCCTCCTAGAAATCTGGCACCCAGTCACGCACACCTTCATATTCCCCACCTTTGAAGCCACAATACTTTTAGAAGAAGCGGAGATATTGCTTGGATTAAATATATTGAAGCAAGGTGAAGAGGAAAAGATGGCAACCATGCCCAACCCAATAAGCCCAATAGAAATATTAACTGGCCTAATCCCAAGTTCGAAGATTATGGATCAGATTCAGGTGAGCAAAGGGAGCAACTTGATGAAGTTGGCAGCATGCGTGTACAAACAAGTGGGCCAAGCTAAGGAGGAGGATATGGAGAACATCATGAAAGGTTTTGTAATCTTCTTGGCGGGAGCCTTACTCTTTCCTATAGTAGATGATTTCTTAGAAGAAGAACAGTTGAGCGCAATATGTGAGATTTGGGAGGGAAAGAGAATCGGGCCGACGGTCCTAGCCTACCTATATAGTGGGCTCACCTCGGCATTCATGGGAAGGCCTTTATATGGGTCGATGCTTCTTCTGACTAGCTGGGCGGACCTCCACTTAAAATTTGACCCATGTGAGGATGCCGAAGGGGCGTCTAGAATATTCCATAAGAGCCCACTCTACTATATGACGGGTGTGCTTGGGTTGAGTGAGAAGGTGACAAATAGAGTTCCCAAACTCAGGAAGTGGGTGGAGTGGAGGGAACACTTCAAAACCATGCCTCAGACAATGTTCACATATGCACCGGGAATCCTTAAAACTCAAGATCTTTGCACCCGACTGTCCCGTAGAGTGGAATTACGGCTCATTGGCGCCACAGTTCATCCTTTACAATTGACACTAGTGTCTACCTCAGCTTGGTCTACCTCGCCATCTCATGGAGGATGCCTCACATCTTCCCCTTATCAAGAAAAGAGATCTATCAACCAGCACGGATGAAGAGGAAGTCCAAACCATCAAAGCACTGTGGGGAGTGGGCAAGCTTCATAAGCCTCTGGACCAAATTGAAGAAGAAAGAGAACAGTGGAAGGTTTATGTAACAGCACTCGGGAAATTGAGACCCAAAGTGGCTCACTGATGTAATTGAATTTTTCCTTCCATGAAACATGTTTTCTTCCTTATTGAGCCAAAATTATGTAATAAATGATTGTTCGTCCAAAGTTAATGGCTGTTACAAAAAAATGAGCTTCTCAGAAACTGGCGTCCAACGTAAAAGTCACACATTTAAACCGCGTCCAATATTCCTGTCACCAATTGTTTATTAAATTTAATTTTCAAGAATTCACATCCTTCAATGTAGTCGCCCATTCTTAACACATTACATCGGGCTTTAAATTAAAATTTCAATTTCAAAAATAGCGTCTCCCCTAGTGGTCGCCCATTGTTAAATTAACGTCAATAATAGAAGATGCTGATTCTTTTATTATTTAAAACCCAAAAATTAATGTCGTATAAACTTGATGCAGATTCTTTTCAATTATTGTTTTTTTAAAAAAAGAAACACGAACCACCTTCCCAGCCCCCTTTTATCTCTCATTCTCCTTATTTTCCTTCTCTAAACCCTGCGGCGATTACTGGCGACGCATCCCTTTCTCTCTCTCTCTCCCATTCTCACTACGGCGATGTTCACCAGTGGCTCCATGCCCGGCAAGCGGCGGTGGGTTACGGTGCTAGAGATGGTGGGCCTGGACGGTGATGAGGAAGGAGCGGCAGCCACAAAAGCGCAACCGGCGGTGGAGGCGGAGGGGTGAGCGGAAGAAGAAGGAGAAGAAGAAGAAGAAAGAGATGAAGAGGAAGAAGGGGGCGATGAAGAAGAAGACGATGGCGGTGATGACACCCAGCCCGCAGAGGTGGCCAAAGCACAACCGGAAGAGGTTGAGGCCGCCGTGGAGCAACCGGACGTGGTACCACGACCACGATGACGGCGGCCGCCCCCTCCTCACCGTCGACTAAGAGGGTCAATGGATCAAGTGGAGCTTGGGAAGGTGAGTTTGCAATTTTTTTTTTAAAATCAAAGCATGTTCTACGGGGAGGGGAAGAGAGGGGGAGAGTTTCAGAGAAACAACGTCCACCATGGTGGGCGCTAAAAAAAAATTTCTTCGAAAAAAGGGATTAAAGAAACAACGTCTGCCATGACGCACGTAGATTTTTTTTTAAAGAGTAAGATGAGGAGATTAAAGAAACAACGTCTGTAGTTACAGACACAGATTTTTTTTTAAAATCATGAATTTGGGGGAAGAAACAACGTCTGCCATTACAGACACATTTTTTTAAAGAGGTGTTTAGCTATGTTATTGACATTTTTTTGGTGTTCTTTTCTTTTGGTAGGGGGTGATGAGGACACGTATTTCCTGGGCACTGGTTCATGCGGCGTACCATGATCTGCCCAAGTTTTAGAGAGAGCGATTGAAGGAGATAGGGTTCGACCCTTTTCTGAGCATTGAGCCTGTCCGCCTGGACCTCGTCCTCATCCAGGTACTGAGAGAGAGGTGGGATAGGGTGAGCCGGGCATTCTTGATGCCTTGGGGACACATGGTCCCCACCCTGGAGGATGTGGTGAGGATTACTGGGCTAAGGGTGGACGGGGAGGCGGTGAGCGGTGTTACCTACCATGACTACAGAGACGGAGCCCGTAGGCTTCTAGACTTTGCGACAGTGGCAAGGGGCCTAGGGACTGTAGGATGTTGGATAGGTCAGAGTTGATGTAGTCTCTTGGGTTGGAGGAGGGGCGCCTGAGGATGAGGGAGACCCTAGAGGAGTTCGTAATCCGCATGGCCGGGAGAGCCATGGCTACCTTCTGTGCGGACCCCACCCAGAGAGAGAGCGTAGACGTAGACTTGAGGAGGTTCCTATTCCTGATGCTGGGTAGGCTACTATTGGGGATGAAGGGGGACGACATGAACTATCATTTCCTAGGACTTTTGGAGGATCTAGACCAGGTATGGTGGTACGCCTAGGGTGCCGCCTTGCTAGCCCACCTACTAGCCGACCTGTCTGCAGGGACGGGTCGAGAGACGACTGTCAATGGCTTTGCGCCCTTCCTTCAAGTATGCAAACTTCCTTATGCTTATGTTTATGCTTCTATTTATGCTTATGCGATTAATGACTAATGATATATGGATGCAGTTCTGGAGCCACCTATACATACCGATGGAGTGGGCTGCAGTATTCTGTCCTGAGGTGGTTCCCCAAGCCCGACGCTGGCTCCCATACATGACGGGTGCCCCGCACGCCTACGAGCTGTAGGTCATGAGGCGGGAGTTCCGTGATTACCCGACGTCCTTGGTACGTATGCTATGTTTATGCATTTATCCTAGTTCCTATTAATGATTATGTGATGTGATGTTATGATATGTAATGAAATGCAGGTTGTGTGGAGGCTGTACTTGGGCATGGTAGACGAGGACCAGCCCTGGGTTGCAATAGGCCGAAACTTGTTCGGGCGAGAGATTTTGCTCCACTGCCTGAATGAGATCGATCCCTTGCGCCTAAGGCTGGTGATGAGGACTCTTGGCCTGTAGTAGGAGTGGGTCGAGGTGGCAGAGCCGCGCGAGGTTGGGCGAAAGACCCAAGGGCGTGCGGTGACGATAGACTGGCGACTGCGCTCCCTAGAGCAATACGCCGATTGGCAGAGAGGCGGCACCCCGGTCGTCTCCCAGGCGGTGGATAGTACGGTGTACCTTTGGGCTTACTGGAGGACCTACGCCAACTGGCCTCAGATGAGGCCACGAGGGGTACGTATGAATGCATGCTTCTGTGTCTGTATGCTTTTTAATTGCTATATGATGAATGTGTGACCAGAATGTAATGAATGCAGGATGCACGGGATGCGGTGGCTGCAGACATACAGGTCCAGCTTCACACCTTGGAGGCTCGGCTAGCAGTCACACGATCCAAGCTAGAGACGCTGGTGAGTATGGTTTCTAATGCTATGATACGAGTCCTAAAGTTGGGTGATCAGCGACTGACAGTCTTTTAAAATGATTTAGCATGCCCAGCAGAGGGTAGCAGCGAGAGGAGGGGGCGGAGCCTCCAGCTCGAGCGCGGCCGACCGGAGTGCAGAGATTGCTTCCTTAGATGAGCGACTGGCGAGAGCGGTGGCACGAGCTGAGGCAGCCGAGCGTGAACTTATAGCATATGTGAGAAAAAACACTTAAGCCATGCAATTATAAATGAGTTCCTTTCGGAAAAAAAAACCCATGACATGTTGTGTGATAATGCAGGCGCAGGAGCTACTGGGTGCGCTGACCAGGGCTGCCTTAGAAGGCATCGAGCTCGCGATCCGTGACCAGCAGGTTGTGGAGCTTGGGGAGGAGAGGCGTCGAGCTATCAAGGAGCTGGAGGAGGAGAGATGACGAGCTTTCGAGGAGCGGGAGGAGGGGTGACAACGAGCTATCGAAGAGTGGGAGGAGCTACCCCGGGAGACAGTAGAGCTGTAGTTGCTCCTCAAGATGGAGAGGAGAGAGCGCGACCGCGAGAGGCGGAGCAGGTTCGTGAGAGGGTAGAGTTAGCTGAGTTGTGGCTTCACCAGGGTGAGGCTGAGGAGCGAGCGAGGGTGATAGAGGACTGCTACCAGAGGGGCCAGGAGCGGGCGCGAGCTGAGGGATGACCCAGCGCTTATTCTGACACGAGTTATCTAGCGGGTTCCTCTACACACCAGCAGAGAGAGGAGGAGGGGCGTGCATGAGCTGAGAGATCTGCTACCAGCCAGGGGTCGATGAGGCCCCCACGGGTTCCACCTAGGGATAGAGGTGAGGCAGAGAGTAGCGAGAGGATAGAAGAGGGAGGTGGAGAGAGCTAGAGAGATTACTACTTTACACCTCCTCTTGCACTTTTGTACACATATGTAGTTATGATGATTATGAAAAAACATGTTTTTGTTACTTGAGTTTGTCCTTTTGCACTTATGTACTTGTATCCCCCTTTCCCATGCATTCACTGAAACAAACAGGTTAGTTAATCTATTCGGCTTGGCCCCTTGCTCAATAAGCAAGGGGATGTTCTTTTTGACCTTGATAAAGGGTCAAGGGGCAATGCCTTTAATCAAGTAAGGCAAGTAATGAAAAGATATAGAGAAATGCAACATGCAAGCAAGCAGATGCGTACTGAAAATAAAAGATAACCAAGCACTATGCAATCAAGCAAATGACCCCTTTTTTATTATTTTTTTATTTTTTAATTTTTTTAAATCATTTATTTTTGAATTTTCATTGATTCATTTTTTTGAGGCATGGTAGAATGTGCATACCATAAGGAATGTTACTCGTTCACCACCTTAAATTCATTTGATATTCTTAATCAGCCTAACAAAGAGTTAACGTGCTCGGATTTTGCTTATACTCGACACCCCGCACGGCACATCTTACTGGGCTTGTCTTCACCGCCCCTTGAGCTTATATCCCACCTTGGGGGAGAAGGAAGATAGTAAATGAGGGAAGTTTACGAGGGGATCCGAAAGGCTGGCGACGTGCCTCTCTTACCCTATTTCCTGTTGGGGTTCGGCTTGTGGCTTAGGGAGATTTTAGTTGCCCTTGCCTTTATTATTACATGCTTACATCCAGGGTTTTCCCTACGGGGACTTTGCCCTCTTGACATCCTCTTTTAATTGGAATGGACTCTACTTCATGCATGCTTACGCTCAGAGTTTTCCCTGCGGTGACTTTACCCTCTTGACATGCTATTTTGGATTTTACTTAGGCTTTTGGTAGATTTGTTCCCTTTTGGGCCTTGACTTTCACCTACTAAGGCGGTGGTTAGGTTTGGTGGTCTTTCCGAATCCTCACTTTCCCCCACGTAAACTGACGAGAAGAGAACCGATGACATCTTTCGCTATCGGTTTGGCTTCGACTCGCCTTGGATTCGATGCCGCTTGAGTTTTAAGCGTTAAGCGTGATGTGTGTTGGTGTTGACCCGAGGTTAAATTTCAAAGAATAAAGAATGAATTAGAGATTCTGATCTTTCACGCTCCTCTTGGCACTCGCATTATACCAGCCTCCTTTTTTTTCTTCTTTTTTTTTGAGAATTACGGGTAGTATTTCTTGAGGTATAAACCATTCCAAGGATGAGCTAATTCTTCACCATCAACATTAACCAATTTATATGCATTGCCAGAATAAGTTTCTTTTATGACAAAAGGTCCTTCCCAATTTGGTTGGAGTTTTGAGCGAGGCCCACCAGGTTTTACAAAGATTCTTTTAATCACCATTTCACCGACCTTAAATTTTCTCTCAATTACTTTCTTTTGATAGAAACGTAAGAGCCTATTTTGATAAATTCGCGCATGTTCAGCGGCGGCCAGACGTTTCTCATCTAAGGGTTCCAACTGTGTAAGGAGGGATTCACGATGTTCATCAATAGACAGCTCCTTGTCTAATTGTACTGTGAGAGAAGGAATAAGGATCTCATAAGGGACCACTACTTCCATTCCATAAGTGAGGGTGAAAGGCGTTTGCCTAGTAGGAGTGCGAATGGAAGTACGGTAGGCCCATAGAACTTCAACGAGTTTTTCTGGCCAATCCACAAATTTGTTAGCCTCACATGTTTTCTTGATAATTTTGATCTGAGTTTTATAGCAGGACTTCAATAGAGCGTCTCCTGCTTGTTAAATAGAGCTTCAACGAGCTTCTCCTTCCTCCTTAACACTAAGAAATGCAGGATCCTTGATAGTAGGAGTGACACGCTTCTGAATGATAATAGAATGAAAGTCCCGCTCGGGGAGAAAAATCAGGGAGGAGGCAAGTGAAGCAAGGGCGTCAGCTAAGATGTTCTGGCTGCGAGGAACATGGACAAAGATCAGTTTAGTAAAGAGATTGGCATAAGCAGAAGCAAGTTCCTGGTAGGGTTTGAGCTTGGGATCGAGTGTACGGCATTTGGTGAGCACTTGGTGAAGAATAAGCTGACTATCACCGACGATTCGCAACTAGGTGACACCAAATTGGTGAGCGGCCTCAAGTCCGGCCAGAAGAGCCTCATACTCAGCTATATTATTTGTAACAGGGAAGGCGAGCTGAGAGGCAAGTGGAATGGTGATACCCTCAGGTGTAAAAAGAACCATGCCGATCCCCCTACCATGAGAATTCAGAGCTCCATCAAAATTTAATGTCCACATGGGGTCTGAAGGTTAATTAATGGACATCAGTTCCTCATCTGAAAACTCTGAGCGAACGGGATAGAATCTTGGAAGGGGATGATGAGCGAGATATTATGCGATGGCATAGCCTTTAATCACCTTTTGCTGAATGTAGATGATGTCGAATTGAGAGAGGAAGCTTTGCCATCGTGCCAGTCGATCAGTAAGGACAGATTCTTCAGGGAGGAATTTGATAGGATTCATACGAGCAATGAGATGATGATGGGGTCATCAAAGCAAGACCACTAACTTTTGTTATTTACATTTATACCCTTGTGTTAAATGGGTTTGTAATTGTATGTCAAGTATAAGCCAATGGGTTACTTGGGCTAAGTCAATGGGTTTCTTTGCAAATGGCCATGGAGGCCCGGCGGGACCCCCACCCTCTCTCCCATTGAGCCACTTGACTGCTAGGGCCCATGGATGTTGGTCCAAGGTCCACCTTGGACTTAGACCAAGGAGAGGGAGGAAGAAATTCAAATTTCTCTCCCCCTTTTTCAAAGGGGCGCCCCCCTTTATAGGATATTATATTCATGTTGTAATTTTTTATTTATGGCCATTTGACCACATGGGAAAATAATTCTCCTATCCCTTAATTGCCCCTCCCTAACCCTAGATCTGAGGGTAGCAATGGTCATTTAGTCAGGTCTATAAAACCCATGTATTTTGTTATTTTCACAATAATTAATTGAAGAAAAACCAGCATTTTTGCTCAAGAAGCCCAAGGCGCACCCCCTCTCTCTCCACCCCCTTGCAGCTGAGAAAGCTAATCTTCTGAGGTGAGAGACCTCCATATCTGGTCCTCTTCTGGACAGCAAGCAGAAGCCTGATTTTTATCTCCCAGTCAGAGGATCTGATTGAGCTCAAATTTTGAGGGTGAGTTCCCCATGAAATTTCCCCTCTCCAAAAAAATTTCCAGGTTATTCCTTCATCGTTTGAGCCCCGTTCCACCAGTCTTCCTTGGTTTACACAATCTGTCCCTGTGTAGATCTATGTTCCAGCAAGCCATATCTTCACCCTTTTTCCCCCCTTCCCAATTTCATATAGATCTAAAATTTGGATTGGGATTTCTGTCCACCAAAGCCTTCTTCCACAAATGTTTTCATTATTTTATGAGTTTGTTTGGCTATCCTAAAATCCACTACAAAATCCAAAATCTGTTCTGTCTCTTGCAGTCCAGATCCGACCACCACCAACTATAAAATCCATTTCCCCTGTCAAACCACCACAGAAAAATACACAAAAATTATTCTCGTGTTCCTTACTTCCCCCTCTATCTCCCATAAAACTCACAGATCCCATATCCATTGTTTATGCCTCGCTCAACATGCATCATCAGGCAAATCTGAATCTGCCCAGTCAGATCTAAGCCCAGGAGTCAATTTGTTCATAAATACCCGACGAAAAATCATGTGCTATAAAAATTCCTGTAACAGCCTATGTTCGTAGATCTCTGAAAGGGCTTCGCAACGGCGCCCATTTCACGTCATTCCGACGTCGGAGCTGATCACAACAAATTTTATCGCCGGGTCGCGCAGTTCTGAAACTGTATAGCAGGCTCGGGACAGCAACAACAACGCTTCACAAATCAGGCCACCCCGCCTTCCACAAGGTGTTCCTGTAATGCCCAAGAATTTTTCTAAGAATTTTATGAATTTAAAAAGCAATTATAAAGCATTTAATAGGCTATAAATGAATTTTTGTTCAATTAAAATCTAATTATTTAGGCCCTACATTTGATCCAAGAGGATTAGGCCCATATAATAAACCCAATAGGCCCAAAAGGTTATTTTGGACTTTAGCCCATATTCTAGAAGCTAGGAATGGGTGTAATCACGGAATTAAGGAGATAATTACTCCTTGGGATATAAATAAAAGGATAATATTGAGGATAATATCAAAAGAGTTTGATGTATTTCAAATTCGGAGCCCAATGGTGAAAACGGTCTATCGCGAGACCGCTAAGGGATGATTGGCGGTCTAGTCCTAGACCGCTACGGCACTGTAGTTCCGTGAGAGAAGGAAAACGTGAAAATGTTAGATTTTTCGTGTCTAAATCATCTAGGATCGACCATATTAGCTAATTAGATAAGTCTAGAAGGATTGTAAATCAAATTGAAAGTCTAATTGGGACTCTAAGATCGTTCTAATCCTCAAAACCCTAGCTAACCCTATAAATAGATCCGAGATTTGACGTGTGCGACCCTTACTTTTGACACGCGTGAAGGTAATGAGGATGAATTGGAGGTAAGTTTCTTCTAGAAATTTATTTATTATACTTAGGTCTAACTACCTTCCAAATTTCGTTCTAGGAGATCAAGTATGCAAAGAGTTAGAGTCTTCCAAAATTACTGATTCTACATTAAGAACTCAAGAATTAGTGCATCCGACCCAAGAAGATCAAGGAATTTGGAGCCCTAAACGAGGTATTGAGTAGAAGTGTCTTTATAACTTTATGTTCCCTTTCATATCTTCTATCTACCCTCAAAATTTCACATCCATAGATCAGGGGAATCAGGAGATAGTGGGACGTGACGTTGCTGATTTGGTACAAGAACGGACAGAATTAGGGCTGACTTCCAGTCTGAAATTGACTATCTAGAAGGATTAATTGAGGTAGGTTATCTCATGGATGGCTTAAACTTTATGTCAGGAATAAAAGCCCTCTTGTTTCAATTGATTTCATGCATTGTACATCGTGAATTTCCTGTTTTACTTAGGACTATGCATTAGTTTAGTCTCCATGCATAATACTTAGCCTAATGAAGACAGAAAAATGGAATTCCTTGTTGTTCATACAAACCTATGCATATTGTTGGCCTATATACGATCTATCATGATTGTGGAAGTTTATATATGTTGGTTTCCATACATGATGTGTCTTATATTAGCATTTTATATTATTTTCATTGACTCCTGTAGATCGCAAGAGAATCTAGCGGTCGTACGATAGATCGCTAACCGCAAGTGACGGTCCTGTATTAGACCATTTTCTGTGTCTGATTTTGTAATATTGGTAAACCGAACCATATTGCAGAATTACCCATAGTTATTATATAATAAGCCTAGTTAACTAAGTTTTAAGCCTGATTCAAGTACTGGTTTTATATACTTAGTTGATCTCATTGTTTATCATAATAGATTTCATGCTTCTAAGCATATTTGGTATTATTTTAACTTATGATAATTTGTGACCAAAATGGTATACTTTGTAATAAATATATGTTCCAAATGATAGATGATTCATGATTTAACTTTATCACTATTTTATTACGATTCTCTCTCTTCTAAGCGTCATTTCCTTAAGTACATGGCACATATCCCGGTATGTTATCATTAGTTACACTTTTACACATTAGGAACATAATCTTGGACATGATGACCTCTCCTTTGGATATTCCTTCCAACAGACTAGGAAATCTTATTTCAAGACTTCCATAAGATTCCGCGAGCCTGGGATTCCCACTAGGACACCGAGCTGATTGTACCATTAAAGCCCAATTGTCTAGAAAGTACTTATACCGGAGTTTTATATTCTGGACCCTTAGCGGACATTTGGTTGACCGCTAGAGTCTGCTAGCGGCCATTCACTAAACCGCTAACGGATCCTAAACGGTTCTACACTAGACTGCAAAATACTCTAGATGTCCTGTTTTCAAAATATCGAACTGTCTTAGTTAACGGTCCTGAACTAGATCGCTAGGAGCCAGAAACGGTCTAGTAAACAACCGCTAGCTTACTGAGTTTGATTAACCTAGGGTTTGACTCAAGGGTTGATTTTTCTATGTTCCTAGATGGTCCAATTGATTATCTAGAACTTGTTACATTATTCCAAAAATACCTAAGTAATTTTGAGAGTTAAAGAATGTACCGTTATGCTGCCGATTTATTTCTATAGCATAACCTAGTTATTAAATGCATTTATTGAAATCTCTTATTCTCAACCGAAGCATTCTTATTTTTGGTTACCTTATCGTTGAACTATAGTTGAAATTGTACATTCTTGACCATATTATTACTATAAACGTGGAAGTAGCTTGATTTATACTTGAAGATGCAGTTCGAGCACTGATTGTGTTCAAGGGCTATATGCTAGTCCCCTCAGTTGATTGTCAGAAACATATTGTAAACCATGGGGTATGATGCTACTGGCGTCACATTGCGCTAGAAGTACTTTCTTTATAAATAAGTGAAGTATCCACGGGTGATCCACATAAATTCATGAAGTACTTGTTACTAAGTAAAGAGTACGTTCTTGCTTGTTACATGACTTTCTAGTGCATAACCTTCATGATTATGAAAAGTACATTCTTGTTACATTCTTGAAAGGCCAAATTTATATTCTTGTTATATACTTGATCAAATCATATTCTCATATTCCAAGTTTGATTGTATCTTGTTATTTAGCTTTATTCGCATTGTTTCATCATAGCTATATGGTTTATCTTATTTCTTTAGAGCTAAAACATTAATTACTTTAACATTGCCATCATGTTGATACGAAGATACCTACTAGGTAAGTGTGCTTATTACCCTACTTTCCAATCTTTTTCAGAAAATTCTAGTGTGATGGATTCAGATTACTCAAGTGATGGATCCGAGAGCGATTAATGGATAAAGACTCGAGAGAAGCCTTAGTTATTCATGTCTAGTCGAGTCAGAATGTTATTTTCATTTTCTTGAGTCTAGCAATGAGAATCAAAGTTCTTATGTAATTTGGGATTATTTTGTGAAGGAATACAATTAAAGGATTTTAGTGAATTATATTGTGCAATTATTCTTATGTGATTGTCTTGCGCTCTGATTATATTGCTTGCTTGAGGCTTACCATGTTGGCTGTTCACGTTCCTGATTATTTCCGCTGCATAAATCTCGGGGCGTGACAGTTAAGGTGGTATCAGAGTACTAGGACTAGAAGTCCTAGGGAATAGTCATGTCATACGATAAGTCCAAGGTTTAAGGACCCATACCTATGAAACTAGGAAAGAAATTCCTAACCTATGAGAGGAATTGGGTAGAACCTGGGATGAGATAGTCATTAGAATTAACTCTAAGATGAACCCTACCCATTCCATTAGAATTAACAAATTCATTACTCTTCTCAGGTACCTCATTCTCACGATGGCTCATCGCGTAGACTGGAACGGTATGCAAGAGACCATTGCGGGTCTTACTCAAGCATAACAAACTATGGCTCAAGCCGACGTAGGGGCAAGAGCTGGAGATTTACATCATAACTTTCGGAGCTTAAATCCTCCTCGATTTTTGGGTTTCTCTAATCTAGATGAAGCCAAAAATTGGATAGATGAGATGAACCGCATCTTTGAAGTTATGCAATGTGTGGATCAGGAGAAGATCCGTTTGGCAACATTCCAATTAAATAATGATGCACGTACATGGTTGAAGTCTATTCCTGCACCACCAGCTGATGCACCTCAAACATGGGAAGGTTTTCTTACGTTCTTCCGAGTCAAGTACTTTTTCGAGCATGTTAAGGAGTGGAAGGCCATGGAATTTGCTTCGTTCCGTCAAGGCATGATGATGGTAGCGGAGTATGAACTTCAGTTTTCGAGGCTAGCACCGTATGCTCCTCATTTGATTAGCACCGACTTGTTGAAGGCTAACTGATTTGAGGACGATTTGAGGCCCGGCTATATTCAACAATTGGGGACTCAAAATATCTATACCTATGTGGAGATGGTCCAACGGGCGTATCTTTGTGAGAGGACCTTAAAGAAGGTCATGAAATTAAAAGGCAAGAGCGAGGAGCCGAGCATAAGATTAGATCGGCATGGGAAGAAAGAGAAGTTCAGTATCACAGAACCCTACAAATACCATGATAGCAAGAAAAGATCCCGGAATGGGAGTGGTAGTGGTAACCACAAAAACAAGAAAGTGAAAGAATAAGAGAAGCAGGCCATGGCAGCATGCACTTTTTGCGAGAAGTTCGGTCATTCGGCCGAAGAGTGCTGGAAGCGCCTCGGCGCTTATTTAAGACGTGGCAACCGGGAACACGGCATGCCAGATTGCCCACTCATGAAGGAACAATCTTCCCGTGGTGGACATAAGCGATAGGCTCGTCTAAATGCTATTCTGGAAGAGAAGGAAGCGTTCAAAGATGATGGGCTAATGGAAGGTACTATCCAAATCTATTCCCATCCTGCATTCGTACTATTTGATACTGGTACTTCTCATTCCTTTATATCTAATTCTTTCGTGAAAACTTTACCTATTCCATCAGTTCCTCTACCTTCGAACCTTGCTATTACTACACATTTAGGTCCCGGAACCAAACTTACAAATTATTATCCTAATAGTGAGGTAATGGTAGAAGGTCACAATCTTATCTTCCTGCAAACCTCGTATGCCTTGATATGGAGGGCTACGATGCTATTCTAGGCGTGGATTGGATTGTAGACCACGATGCCTATATAAATTGCCGTAACCGGATTATCTCTTTTCAGAAACCTAGTCTTCCAAGATTTTCCTTCCTTGGTATCAAATATAGGAAGCATCCTACCATAATTTCATCTCTTCATGTTTGCAAACTTATTTTGAAAGGATGTGTAGCTTTTCTTGCTTCTGTAATCATTACCAAATCCAAAGAGATCATCTTAGAAGATATTCCTATTGTTAAGGAGTTTCCTGACATATTTCCAACTGATTTGCCCGGTTTACCACCCGAAAGGGAAGTAAACTTCTTTATTGAACTCATTCCCAGAGAAGCACCTGTTTCAATAGCTCCCTACAGGATGTCCCCCACATAACTCAAGGAATTGAAGAAACAGCTTCAGGAATTGCTAGACAATGGTTTCATTCGACCTAGCACATCCCCTTGGGGTGCGTCACTTCTATTTGTCAAAAAGAAAGATGGATCTCTCAGGCTGTGTATCGATTACTGGCGACTAAATCAACTTACAATTAAGAATAAATATCTGTTGCCGCGTATAGATGAACTATTTGATCATATTTCTGGAGCAGAGTATTTTTCTAAGATAGACCTCAGGTCAGGTTACCATCAGCTCAAGATCAAAGATGAAGACATACATACAACTACTTTTCAGAGCAGGTATGGCCACTATGAATTCATGGTAATGCCATTCGGGTTAACCAATGTCCCGACAGTATTTATGCAACTCATGAATAAAGTCTTCAGGCCTTATCTTGACCAGTTTGTGGCGTTTTTATTGATGAAATTCTTATATACTCCAAAACAAAGGAGGATCATGAAGAGCACTTGAGAATAGCCTTGCAAACGCTAAGAGAGCACAAACTCTATGCAAAGCTTAGTAAGTGTGAGTTCTGGCTAAAGGAGGTGTCTTTCCTTGGCAATATTATCTCAAAGGAAGGTATCGCTGTTGATCTTTCAAAAGTAGAGGCTGTTAAGAACTGGAGCCGACCGACGACCGTGTCTGAAGTCAGAAGTTTTCTAGGTCTGGCTGGATATTACAGGAGATTTATTAAAGATTTCTCAAAGATCGATGTCCCTTTGACTAGACTCACTAGAAAGGAAAATCCTTTTATATGGTCGAAGGACTGCGAGGAGAGTTTTTAAACTCTTAAAGAACACCTTACCACTGCACCAATATTAACATTACCCACTGAAGGTGGTGGATTTGAAGTCTATGCGGATGCATCTGGCATTGGTCTAGGGTGTGTCCTTATGCAAAATGGCAAGATGATTTGCTATTCATCAAGGCAGTTAAAGCGTCATGAAGAAAATTACCATGTGCATGATCTGGAACTAGCTGCAGTTATATTTGCATTGAAGATTTGGTGACATTACCTTTATGGGGAGAAATTCATTATATTTTCGGACCACAAAAGTCTGAAATATCTCTTTACCCAGAAGGAGTTGAACATGCGACAACGTAGATGGTTGGAGTATCTCAAGGACTTCGACTTTACGATACAATATCATCCAGGGAAAGCAAATGCTATAGCGGACGCTCTTAGCAGAAAAATAATGGCAACTCTAGCAAGCCTCTAGAAAGGTATAACTTGTCTTATTGAAGATTTTTCTCATTTAAATCTTGATATTGACATAGAAGGAGAAGGAGGTATGAGTGCCAATATAAGGTCTCAACCTACATTGATTGATGATATAGTCAAATTGCAAGAGAATGATCCTACATTGATGGAAATCAAGGATAGTATTGTTCAAAAATTGAAATTTTCTATCTCAAACGATGGGAGATTATTATTTAAGGATCGAATTTGTGTGCCGAATCATGATGACACTAAGAAATTGATCATGGAAGAAGCTCACAAATCGAGGTATGCTATTCGCCCTGGTGCTACCAAGATGTATCAAGATTTAAAAAGAAACTTTTGGTGGCCCAATATGAAAAGGGAAGTAGCAGAATTCATGTCTCGTTGCCTCACTTGTCAGTAAGTAAAGGCAGAACATTTAAAACCTACTGGGAAATTATAACCCTTGAATATTCGATAATGGAAATGGGAAAGTATAGGAATGGATTTTATCATGGGTTTACCTAAGACAAGAGATGGACACGATGGTATATGGGTGATCATAGACCGATTAACTAAATCTGTCCATTTTCTACCAATCAAGAATCGATAGCCTGTAGATCTACTAGCAGCATTATACATGAAGGAGATTGTTAAATTACACGGTGTCCTAGTCACCATCATATCTGATCGAGATCCTCGATTTACATCATAATTCTGGAAGGGTCTACAACATTCACTAGGGACCCGACTTAACTTTAGCACGGCATTTCATCCACAAACTGATGGTCAAATTGAAAGGACAAATCAAGTGGTGGAAGATATGCTCAGGACTTGGGCTATTGACTTTGGAGGAAGTTGGCACGACCACTTGCCTTCAGTGGAATTTGCATACAACAATAGCTACGAAGCTAGCACACAAATGGCACCGTTTGAAGCTTTATATGGAAGAAGCTGTCGTTCTCGTATTTGTTGGAATGAAGTAGGAGAAGGGCAATTTCTTAGTCCCGGCATCATTAGGGATACTACCGAGAAGATAAAACTCATTCGAGAAAGACTTCATATGGCCCAAGATAGACAAAAGTCATATGCTGATAATCGAAGGCGCGACCTAGAATTTTAAGTAGGAGACCATGTATTTCTTAAGGTTTCCCCAGGTTATGGTATTCGAAGGTTTGGTATCAAAGGCAAGCTTACTCCAAGATTCATTGGCCCCTTTGAAAATTTTGAAAGGGTTGGTGAAGTTGCATATCGTATTGCTTTGCCCCCTCAATTAGTAGAAGTACATGATATATTTCACGTCTCAATGCTCAAGAAGTATGTACCTGATCCTTTCCATGTCATCACTTACGACAATCTGGAGATTAAAAAGGATTTGACATATGAGCAAAAGCCAATAAGAATCGTTGAATGAGAAGTACATCAACTTCAGAATAAAACTATTCCTATGGTCAAAGTCTAATGGACCAAGTTGTGTCCATATGAAGCAACATGGGAAACCGAAGAAGCCATGCGTAAAAGATTTCCA
This sequence comes from Amorphophallus konjac, assembly GCA_022559845.1. Taxonomy (NCBI): domain Eukaryota; kingdom Viridiplantae; phylum Streptophyta; class Magnoliopsida; order Alismatales; family Araceae; genus Amorphophallus; species Amorphophallus konjac. The sequence continues at coordinate 292,695,040 of CM040125.1, read as the reverse complement.
GAATTATTCGAATGTAAGTACACTCTCCATAGATCCATGTATTGAATTTGGGGATAAATTCTTTTTAAGTGGGGGAGGGTGTAACGCCCGAGAATTTTTCTAAGAATTTTTTAGATTTAAAAAGTAATTATAAAGTATTTAATAGGCTATAAATAAATTTTTGTTCAATTAAAATCTAATTATTTAGGCCCTACATTTGATCCAAGAGGATTAGGCCCATATAATAAACCCAATAGGCCTAAAAGGTTGTTTTGGACTTTAGCCCATATTCTAGAAGCTAGGAATGGGTGTAATCACGGAATTAAGGAGATAAGTACTCCTTGGGATATAAATAAAAGGATAATATTGGGGATAATATCAAAAGAGTTTGATGTATTTTAAATTCAGAGCCCAATAGTGAAAACGATCTATCGCGAGACCGCTAAGGGACGATTGGCGGTCCATTCCTAGACCGCTACGGCACTGCAGCTCTGTGAGAGAAGGAAAACGTGAAAAGGTTGGATTTTTCGTGTCTAAATCATCTAGGATCGACCCTATCAGCTAATTAGATAAGTCTAGAAGGGTTGTAGATCGAATTGAAAGTCTAATTGAGACTCTAAGATCGTTCTAATCCTCAAAACCCTAGCTAACCCTATAAATAGATTCGAGATTTGACGTGTGCGACCCTTACTTTTGGCACGTGTGAAACTCAAGTAAGGAGGACGAATTAGAGGTAAGTTTCTTCTAGAAATTTGTTTATTATACTTAGGTCTAACTATCTTCCAAATTTCGTTCTAGGAGATCAAGTCTGCAAAGAGTTAGAGTCTTCCAAAGTTATTGATTCTACATTAAAAACTCAGGAATTAGTGCATCCGACCCAAGGAGATCAAGGAATTCGGAGCCCTAAACGAGGTATTGAGTAGAAGTGTCTTTATAACTTTATGTTCCCTTTCATATCTTCTATCTACCCTCAAAATTTCACATCCATAGATCAGGGGAATCAGGAGATAGAGGGACGTGACGTTGCTGATTTGGTACAAGAACGGACAGAATTAGGGCTGACTTCCAATCTGAAATTGACTATCTAGAAGGATTAATTGAGGTAGGTTATCTCATGGATGGCTTAAACTTTATGTCAGGAATAAAAGCCCTCTTGTTTCAATTGATTTCATGCATTGTACATCGTGAATTTCCTATTTTACTTAGGACTATGCATCTAGTTTAGTCTCCATGCATAATACTTAGCCTAATGAAGAGAGAAAAATGGAATTCCTTGTTGTTCATACAAACCTATGCATATTGTTGGCCTATACAGAATCTATCATGATTATGGAAGTTTATATATGTTGATTTCTATACATAATGTGTCTTAAATTAGCATTTTGTATTATTTTCATTGAACTCGGTTTTATGCAGGAAGAGACGGTCTTCCTGTAGACCGCCAGGGAATCTAGCGGTCATACAATAGATCGCTAACCACAAGTGACGGTCCTGTATTAGACCGCTTTCTGTGTCTGATTTTGTAATATTGGTAAACTGAACCATATTGCAGAATTACCCATTGTTATTATATAATAAGCCTAGTTAACTAAGTTTTAAGCCTGATTCAAGTACTGGTTTTATATACTTAGTTGATCTCATTGTTTATCATAGTAGATTTCATGCTTCTAAGCATATTTGGTATTATTTTAACTTATGATAATTTGTGACCAAAATGGTATACTTTGTAATAATTATATGTTCCAAATGATAGATGATTCATGTTTTAACTTGATCACTGTTTTATTACGATTCTCTCTCTTCTAAGCGTCATTTCCTGAAGTACATGGCACATATCCCCGTATATTGTCATTAGTTACACTTTTGCACATTAGGAACACAATCTTGGACATGATGACCTCTCCTTTGGATATTCCTTCCAACGGACTAGGAAATATTATTTCAAGGCTTCCATAAGACTCCGCGAGCCGGGGATTTCCACTAGGACGCCGAGCTGGTTGTACCATTAAAACCCAATTGTCTAGAAAGCACTAATACCAGGGTTTTATATTCTGGACCCTTAGCGGCCATCTGGTTGACCTCCAGAGTCTACTAGCGGCCATTTACTAAACCGCTAACGGATCCTAAACGGTTTTACACTAGACCGCTAAATACTCTAGATGTCATGTTTTCAAAATATCGAACTGTCTTAGTTAACGGTCCTGAACTAGACCGCCAGGAGCCAGAAACGGTCTAGTAAACGACTGCTATCTTACTGAGTTTGATTAACCCAGGGTTTGACTCAAGGGTTGATTTTCCTATGTTCCTAGATGGTCCAATTGATTATCTAGAACCTGTTACATTATTCCAAAAAGACCTGAGTAATTTTGATAGTTAAAGAATGTACCGTTATGCTGCCGATTTATTTCTATGGCATAACCTAGTTATTAAATGCATTTATTGAAATCTCTTATTCTCAACAAAAGCATTCTTATTTTTGGTTACCTTATCGTTGAACTATAGTTGAAATTGTACATTCTTGGCCATACTATTATTATAAACGTGGAAGTAGCTTGATTTATACTTGAAGATACAGTTCGTGCACTGATTGTGTTCAAGGGCTCATGCTATTCTCCTCGGCTGATTGTCAGAAACATACTGTAAACCATGGGGTATGATGCTACTAGCGTCCCATTGCGCTGGGAGTACTTTCTTTATAAATAAGTGAAGTATCCACAGGTGATCCACATAAATTCACGAAGTACTTGTTACTAAGTGAAGAGTACATTCTTGCTTGTTACATGACTTTCTAGTGCATAACCTTCATGGTTATGAAAAGTACATTCTTGAAAGGCAAAATTTATATTCTTGTTATATACTTGATCAAATCATATTCTCATATTTCAAGTTTGATTGTATCTTGTTATTTTGTTTTTATTCGCATTGTTTCATCCTATCTACATGGTTTATCTTATTTCTTTAGAGCTAAAATATTAATTACTTTAACATTACCTTTATGTTGATACGAAGATACCTACTATACAAGTGTGCTCATTACCCTACTTTCAATCTTTTTAAAGAAATTCTAGTGGGACGGATTCAAATTACTCAAGTGATGGATCCGAGAGCGATTGAAGGATAAAGACTCGAGAGAAGCCTTAGTTATTCATGTCTAGTCGAGTGAGAATGTAATTTTAATTTTCTCGAGTCTAGCAATGAGAATCAAAGTTCTTATGTAATTTGGGATTATTTTATGAAGGAATAAAATTAAAGAATTTTAGTGAATTATATTGTGCAATTACTCTTATGTGATTATCTTGCGCTCTGATTATATTGCTTGCTTGAGACTTACCATGCTAGGTGTTCACGTTCCCGGTTGTTTCCGCTACATAAATCTGGAGGCGTGACAGTTCCAGCCCGACCGCCTCCCAGGGAGCAACCTTCCAGGAATCCCCTTCGCAATGGGATCATCCCCGCCCCAGTCGGCCGCCTGAGCAGAATGTGGTCCCCACAACCGTCAGCCCGTGTCGCCCGGCCAGCATCAAGTAGTAGCACGTCAGAGCCGTGAAAGCTGCCCAAAAGTCACCCGTCAACTCGAGTTCGCTACTCTCGGGTCTCCATTGTAGCCCTTTACCTCCCTGCGTGGAGTGGGCAGTAGAATTCATTTCTGTAATTATTTTATTTGTTTGTACCAGGAGTACGAGTCTTGGTCGGGGTCGCCTTCCCCACACCCAGAGCGTGGAGGTACGTCTTCGCTCCTTCGTTGATTCATTTGCTTATCTCGTATATTTTTGAATGCTACTGCATGAGAGGGTGATAGGATTCTAGCTCGATATATTATTTGATCATCGCTGAGAGAGCGAGAGACCGTGACCCGTCTCATGACTCGATCCGAGCATGGAAGAGCCAAGTACCCGTGACTCATTACCGGTTTCTCAACCGCACAGATCCACACGTTTCCCTCGTTTAGGGACGTCCGCGAGCTAGAGTCCCAGGTTAGCGTCCCGTCCCGCATCAAATTGGTATCAGAGCGGGTTTGAGTCTAGGGTAGTCTATCGTATCATAGTATAAGTCTGTCCAAGGTGTCTCATTGCGTCTCTCTATTTGGTATATCAAAAGGTGTTCCAGAACAATAGGTTATGCCTATTGGGAAGGTGACACACTTGCGTCAGTGCGATCTTCGGATCAAACCTCTGCCACGTATCGGATATAGGTTGAGTCTAGGTTTGTAGTCGAGTCTGCATTCCAACTTTGCATTGTTGTATAGGGTCGTGTCTAGTCCAATAAAGAGTCAGATGGTCTTGTCACCGTGTGTCTGCATGTCCACTACCCACAAGCCCCATGGCCGTTCCCCGAGACCGTGTGTCACGCCCCGACGCAGAATATCGGGACTGGTAGTAGAAATAATTAATAATATTATGCTCATTTTCAGACATGCTATGCTAAAGCTAAAGGGTCAACACAACACCATGAACAGAAAATAACTCCATTAACTAAATAAACATCAAATGCTCCATAATCCAATTACATCATCCTTTTAAACCAACTTAAGAAAAACTTCTAACATAACATTCACTGGACATCATTACATCAATATTGACTCAACAATTACAACTCTGCTTGACATGCACTCTAAACCATAACTAGACACAAAACATCTATAACGACTCTTCAAAATCTCCAACTGGCTCGCTCCAGGGTTGTCACTCTTGTCCATCCCCATCGGTCTGCAAATCATCACCTGAGCTACCTGAAAGGGGAGAAACAACTGGGTCAGCGAATGCTCAGTAGGTAATAATAGGCAAGTTTAAGTAATTAACCAATTAATTGCATTTATATGTGCGAAAAAAAAGAACGAAATGAAATGACGATATGACAAAGTAACATAATAAAAAGAAGGCGAGATCATGATGTAACTGGAAAATAGCCAACAAGCAAGAATTAACCAAGTCAAGAAAGATTCAAGTAAGAGATTATGTCGTAGACATCACGCTAGTCATGCACTCGGTGCAATGCCTCACCATGTCATTCAAACTCCCCGGGGCACAAGTACTTTTCGGGCGCTCCTCCCAGGACCAGACCGGGCCCTTATGATGCGTTGGCATTGATTTAATAGATCCAAGATCCCAAGTTATGTCTAGACATTAATCAAGTTAAATGGCCAATTATATCAAGGTATGAACTTTCCTCGGAAAACCCAAGGATAAGTCGAAGAGATACTTTGTCCAGAAAATTCAAGTTATCAAGAACCAATCAGGTCCTTGGATTCAATATCAAAAAACACGGAAATCAATTCTGGATGATACGCGGTCTAAACTGGGCCGCTCAAGCTATGTACGGTCTCCACTTGGCCGTTCAGGACAGAATTGGGCTGAGGATCAGCCTCAACGAAGTCAAGGATAAACGGACCATTCTAGGCCACTCTTATAAGAACGGTCAGAAATGGGCCTTTCAACTATCAAGGATGGTCAATAATGGGCCGCACATGGCCAGAAGGGCTGGAAGCCCAAGAACAAGATAAACAGGCCCTATAGGACCGCTCAAGGGATGAACGGTCCAATAAGATCCGCTTGAGTACATGAACGGGCCTAATCAGCCTGTTCAACTGTGCTTAACTTTATAAACTAGAAATCTACCCACATGGGCTCCGGGCTGCCATAAGTGGGGCAGAACTGAACCAGGGTCCAGCCCACTCTCCACTGGTCAACCTAGGGCTTATTGGGTCGATCAAACCGTGATTTGGTCAAAGAAAGGATAAGGATAATCAACCAATCTTAAATGGCAATTAGCCAGGGATGCACGGTTCCTAATGGGCCGCCTATTGAGTTAAATGGTCCAAATCCAGCCGTTCAAGACTCAGTCGGTCCAAATTGAGCCGTGACTCACAATACAACAATCCAAGCGGTTCGATCACGTGAATAGGTTCAGGTCTTGGTGGTACAACCTGCCCGACGTCCTAGTGGGAATCCCAGGCTCGCGGGGACTTATGGAGGTCCTGTAATGAAGGTCCTAGTCCGAAGGAAGGAGTATCCGACGAAGAGTCCCAACCATTACAAGGAAATAAGGCTAATAAAACATCGAAAACTAGTGTAGCGGTCAGTCAATCCTACCGGAGTAGAACGACTATCAAACAATCCTAATAACAATTTCAATTATCAATAGATCATAATTAAGATCAACTTCATTGGAAAAGATGAATCAAGATCAAGTGAGAAAAAACCAGCAAGAATTCATAAATGTTTACTTCCATAAATTCTAGTTTATTATGTGTGTTGCTAACTTACCATTAGCCACTAATCTACTAAAATAAATCATGCCAAAATGATAATGAAGTAGTTCTATATAGATGGACGGTCTGTTCAGAACCTTTCATATGCCTCGGCAGTCGCACGACAGGCCGTTCATGCCCTCTCAGGTCCGAAGGCCTGCTGAGATGAGCGGTCTGTAGAGTGACACTTGGGAAGACGAACGGTCTGGGACTGGCCGCCTGATGGAAGAGCGGTTAGGGGTCTGCCGCTTGTTCCATGAAACATATCAAAGATAAAACACATGAACGGTCAAGCACCGGCCGCCTATCTAGGATGGGCTGTCTATCGAGAGGCCGCGCATGTCAGGGTGGTCTCTGCTACCTTCGCCTTGCCCGCCTCCGGCGAGTCCGGCTAGGGTTAGATAAAACAGTTAAATACACACAACATAGAGCATGAAATTTAAGACTTTTACTATCAACAGAACGAGCACAAAAAGTTGTATAAGATAGCCTAATCAATTAAAGGTTTAGTGCCAGCAATCCCTACTAAAAACGAAGTGGGACATTGTAAACCCTAATTCTAACATGCTTCCACTAAAACTTAAAATTCTCGCATGATACTAGATAACATTTAGGGCTTTTAGACCAAAATAAAGAGGACTCGTCGATGCTTCTAACCATATATAATACTAGGGGTTTGGCTTGCTATCATCTACCTTTATCGAAGGATGAAGGGGGAAGAGGGATACCGATCGCGCTAGGTACACACCGCCGGTGATCGCCGTGATTCTCCCATGATCGAGCTCCTCTCCCGCTGCCACAGCTTCTAAATGATTACAGTGTGGCAGAGGATCATTTTTATAGGTTCTATAGGGTTTGGAGAGTTCTAATCGCGGAGATAGAGTCCACGCAACTTAGTCATGCGTGAAATGCACCGGATAGGGTTGCAACCACCTTGCGCCGCCAAATACACCTCCTAGGGTTAGGGTTTTGGAGAATAATAAGAGGGGAAACGATCTCTTAATCCTAACCTTTCATTTGCATCCAGTTTTAGTTTAAATGGTTTAGTATTGGGCTATAATTTCATGTTTTAAGGTCCGATTAGGCTAAGTGTTGATTTGGGCCTTAATCTACTAATTCGGCTTATTTAAGAATTTTATTTGGGCTGGTCATAGAAGATAATTTTACTAAACATTTTATCCTCTAAAAGATTCTAATTTTTATAGATTTTTATAAAACGGTCAAAATTTTACTTATCCTATTTCTTAAGGAATTACGTATTAATTTCTCAAAAAAATTATTCGTTATTATACCAGGGTGCTACACCGTGCGTCCGATTGGTCATCCATGGTGGCCCAATTCAAGGCTCTCATGGCCCAGCCCCTGGGTCTTGCCCCTATCATTCAACCACCGATTGATCCAACCCACATGTCATCAAGTTGTTCCATCCCGCACCTTCTCATTTCTAAAGCCACTCTACCCTATGGGTCCACAACGGAACTCGATTTCATTTATATGGAGCCGGATAATTGGGTTACTCTGGATATCGTTGAGTCCCTCTCCAAGATTGGCGAGATTGTCTGCGAGGGTGATTTAGCCTTTGTCGAGTTCCAAAGGAAGATCGGCTCCGATCTTTACTTCGATGGTGCAAGGTGCAAAATCGGTACGCTAGCAGGACCATGCATTATATTAGGGCGACTATGGCTTGAGGAGAGGAGTGCGACCTTTGACCTAGGGTGAAGGACCTGCACTCTACATCCTCCACACTTGCTTGGCAAGTTCGCATTCCACAACATTTTGACAGTTGCACCCATAGATAAGATTCAGTCAGTCGTCCCGGTGTCGCCTGTCACCCATGTCCAGCCAGTCAGCCTGGTCGCACTAGTCGTCCGGGTTCCTCTAGTTGCCCCGACCTTGCCCATCATTCAAGAGCCCATAGACGACCCCGAGCTTCTGCCCATCCCAGTTTCCCACAACGGTCCTGACCAGTCTGCCACCTCTCTTTTACTAGTCACTCCCGAGCAGCCGTCAGCCGTCCCTCTTTTGCTTGTCTCTCCTCCCACGGTAGTGCAGCAGCTAGTGACTACCGTACCACTGTCGACACCTTATGTTGACACGGTATGGTCTGATTTCAGCCATGCGTACGAGAGACAATATCCGAACTTCCCCTTTTTCATGCTCCACACTAGGCGTCCGGATTGCCTTCCCGTCACCCGCCTCCTCATCCTTCCATACTTCTATACCCACGGGCGAGCCTTCTCGCACCGGAGATGGTTGACGAGGGTTGAGACTCACTGCATCAAGTTGTGGGTCAGTCTATCTTTACACCTAGTATATGTAGACGGTGTCCAACATGCTTACCTGGTCTTCCTTAGAACGTCCGGTGTGCTTATCGTCAGTCCTAGGAAGTCGTTAGGCTTTGTCTCTCTGTCTGTCCGTGTTCCAAGCGTCCATGAGTCTTAGTATGTCTCGTGTGTTTGGCGTCAGTCATAGTAGTACTATGAGTGTCTAGGTTAGCCTAGGGTCATATATGGCCAAGGGTCATGTGTGAGTTAAGTTGACGTCCAGTCTGTTGGTATCAAGTCGAGTCGGTGTAATGCAAGCTCACGACGTCAGTCCCTTTCGAGCGTGAGGCAAGTTGGATCTAATGCGTATGTTGTAAACTTGCTTGAGGAATATGGGACCTAGCGGTGATTCCTAGTGAGTCTTTGAGTCGTCTCCTCCCCTTTGAGAGTAACCCCACCACGGAGTGTCCAGCACTAGCTTCATTCCCACAGCAGCGTGAGCATATAAAATATATACGGGATGAGCAGGATACGATTACTAGGAGTGGAACATATCCGCACTACCTGGTACGATGACGGATCCGCAGGAGCCACATGAGCAGCCGCACCCCTTACTCGACGGGGTCGAGTTTCTCCCACTCGGGGAGAATTGATGGGGACATCAAAGTAAGACCACTGACTTTTTTATTTGCATTTATACCCTTGTTAAATGGGTTTGCAATTGTATGGAAAGTATAAGCCAATGGGTTACTTGGGCTAAGTCAATGGGTTTCTTTACAAATGGCCATAGAGGGCCGACGGGACCCCCACCCTCTCTCCCATTGAGCCACTTGGCTGCTAGGGCCCATGGGGGTTGGTCCATGGTCCACCTTGGACTTGGACCAAGGAGAAGGAGGAAGAAATTTAAATTTCTCTCCCCCTTTTTCAAAGGGGCACCCCCATTTATAGGATATTATATTCATGTTGTAATTTTTTATTTATGGCCATTTGACCACATGGGAGAATAATTCTCTTATCCCTTAATTGCCCCTCTCTAACCTTAGATATGAGGGTAGCAATGGTCATTTAGTTAGGTCTATAAAACCAATGTATTTTGTTATTTTCATAATAATTAATTGTAGAAAACCCAACATTTTTATTCAAGAATCCCAAGGGCGCACCCCCTCTCTCTCCACCCCCTTGCAGCTGAGAAAGCTGATCTTATGAGGTGAGAAGCCTCCATATCTGGTCCTCTTTTGAGTGAGAAGCTCAGCACCGCCACCGCTGCTGCCATCGAGCCGCCGTCGCACCACCACCGCCATACCGTCAGAGTTCTGTCCACCTTTGGACAGCAAGCTGAAGCCCAATTTTTATCTCCCAATCAAGAGATCTGATCGAGCTCAAATTTTTAGGGTGTGTTCCCCACGAAATTCCCCCTCTCTATAAATATTTCCAAGTTTCCTCCATTGTTTGATCCCCGTTCTACCATAGTCTTCCTTGGTCTACACAATCTGTCCCTGTGCAGATATGTGTTCCAGTAAGCCATATCTTCACCATTTTTCCCACCTTCCCAATTTCAGATCGATATGAAATTTGGACTGGGATTTTCATCCACCAAAGTCTTCTTCTACAAAATTTTTCATGATTTTATGAGTTTGTTTGGCCATCCTAAAATCCACTGCAAAATCCAAAATCTGTTCTGTCTCCTACAGTCCAGATCCGACCACCACCAGCCATAAAATTCATTTCACCTGTCAAACCACCTCAGCAAAATACACAAAATTGTTATGATGTTCCTTACTTCCCCTCGATCTCCCATAAAAATCCCAGATCCCAAATCGATTTTTTATGCCACGGTCAACGTGCATCATCAGGCAGATCTGAATCTGCCCAGGCAGATCTAATCCCAAGAGTCATCTTGTTCATAAATACCCCACGAAAAATCCAGTGCTATAAAAATTCCTGTAACAGCCTATGTTCGTAGATCTCTGAAAGGGCTTTGCAACGGCACCAGTTTCGCATCGTTCCGACGTCGGAGATGATCACAGCAAATTTTATCGCCGGGTCACGCAATTCTGAAACTGCATAGTAGGCTCGGGACAGCAACAACAATGCTTCATAAATAAGGTCGCCTCACCTTCCACAAGGCATTCCAGCCCGACCGCCTCCCACGGAGCAACCTTCAGGAGTCCCCTTCGCAACGGGACCAACCCTGTCCCAGTCGGTCGCCCGAGCAGAACGTGGTCGCCACAACCGTCAGCCCGCGTCTCCTAGCCAGTATCAAGTAGTAGCGCGTCGGAGCCGTCGAAGCTGCCCAAAAGCCGCCCGTCAACCTGAGTTTGCTACTCCTGGGTCTCCATTGTAGCCCTTTACCTCCCTGCATGGAGTAGGCAGTAGAATTCAATTTTGTAATTATTATAATTATTTGTACCGGGAGTATGAGTCTTGGCCGGGGTTGCCTTCCCCACACCCGGAGCGTGGAGGTATGTCTTCGCTCCTTCGTTGACGCATTTTCTTATCTCGTATATTTTTGAATGCCAGTGCATGAGAGAGTGATAGGATTCTAGCTCGATATATTATTTGATCACCGCTGAGAGAGAGAGAGAGCGTGACCCATCCCATGACTCGATCCGAGCACGGAAGAGCCAAGTACCCGATACTCATTGACGATTTCTCAACCACGTAGATCCACGCATTTCCCTCGCTTAGGGACGTCTGCAAGCTGGAGTCCCAGGTTCACGTCCTGTCCCGCATCAGATGAACCTCGTGAGCTAGGAAATAATGTTTCAACTTCTACACTCCCCAGACCAGAGCAGCACAAGTCTTCTTCATAGCTATATATTTTTGCTCACAGGGGTTGGGAAGCTTAGACAAGTAGTAGGCTACCTTCTCCTTACCTTCCTCATATACTTGCGCAAGGATAGCTCCTACTAAGTCATCTAGGATGGAGATGTAAAGAACCAGTGGTTTGCCTGGAACTGGAGACCTCGGGACAGGAGGATTCGATAGATAATCTTTCAATCCGTCAACAGCCGCCTGACACTTGTCATCCCAATAGAACTTAACTCGTGGCTTAGTAAGCTCGTAGAACGGCCTACACCTTTCTGAGTGCTAGGAGATAAATCGGCAGATAAATTGCAACCTCCCGATTAGTCCTCAAACTTCTTTCGAATTTTTGGGAGGAGGCATATCTCTTATTGCCCTTGCTTTGTTGGGATCAATCTCAATACCCCTTTTACTAACAATAAATCCAAGTAATTTTCCTAATGAAACACCGAACACGCACTTCTTGGGGTTCATTTTTAATTGATATTCACGGGCTCTTTGCAAGACCTTGGCCAGAACCCCAGGATGCTTAATCCTTGTCATTGACTTCACTACTAGGTCATCAACATACACCTCAATATAAATGTGGACCATATCATGAAAAATACCCATCATGGCCCTCTGATGGGTGGCTCCGGCTTCTTAAGTTTGAATGGCATGACCACATAACAATAAGCACCCCAAGGTGTAGTGAAGGAGGTCTTCTCTTGATCCTCCTCAGCCAGGCGAATCTGATTATATCCGGAGAAGCCATCCATAAACAAGAGGGTCTCGTATCTTGCCATATTATCAATTAAAACATCAATGTGAGGGAGGGGGAAATCATCCTTAGGACACACGCAATTGAGGTCCCGGAAGTCTATGCAAATTTTGACCCTTCCATCCTTTTTCATCACCGGGACAATGTTAGCCACCCGATTAGGATAGAGGATGACTCTGATGAATCTAGCCTTGTGAAGTTTATCGACATCTTCTTTCATCTTTAATGCCATATGCAGGTGGAAACGCCTCAACCGCTGTTTGACCGGGACATACCCTTGCTTCAGTGTTAGACGGTGTTCAACAAGCGTAGGGTCCAGACCCGACATATCCTCATAACTCCACGCAAACGTGTCCTTATATTCTTGAAGCACTTAAGTGAGCGCCTCTTCTTCAGAGGGTGGCAACTTTTTACTTATGAGGACAATCCTAGGGTTTTCCTTGGTACCCAAATTAACTTCTTTGGTGGGCTCTTCTACTGAGGCTGACGGCTCATCGAATCTCCTCATGCCACTGGCAAAAGCATCAGCCTCGTCCTCATATTCTTCATACTCTTCATCCCCTCTTTGACAAGGTCTTCATCATTCATGATTTCATAAACACCGAACCCTTCGTCGAAAATGCATGCATCCTCACAGTCCAAGTCCGGTAAAAGGATCGAATCCTCTACAAACCAGGGAATGGCCAAACATGCCTAGCACCTCCTGGCTAGTTCTATCAAGAATCTACAGAGAATCTGCTTACCCTTGACCTTCTTAGTGGCAACTACACCTGGACTCTTATTGCTAGTGGAAGAAGAACAACTAACCTGACTGCTAGACCTTAAGGAACAAGGAGAGGAAGAAGAAGAAGCGGGTATAAGAGGTGGTACAACAGAGGACCCCTCATCGGAGGGGTAAAGAAAGCCCGCTAACGGACCCTGGACGAGCAACCCTTGGGTCGGGGCACACTCAGGAACAGGATAGGAGGTTTCTTCGATAGAGATGAGAGAGGTGAATTGGGGGATTTAAAAATTGGCATTTTTTTCATTTTCTATAATTGTGAAGCATTGAGAGGGAGGAGTAGAAGGTAATGGGGGTGAGATAAAAAGATTTGAGAATTCTTGAATAGGAGAATGGTTGAGTGATTGCCCGCGAGAGGGCATGATGGGCAACTGAGAGAATTTCTCAATGAGTGGAGGAGAAATTGACGGAGTTTGTAGGAGATCTGGAGATAAGGAGATCACGACTGTGGGCAGTCTAGGAATGCTGACAGGAAATAATCTGGAACACATGAAAGCAATCAGTGATGGATGGACATAATTGATGAAAAAGAGGCTGGCCCACAGCCTATCTATAGTGAAACCTTCTTCAAACGGCACATCTGGCTCCTCGGTGTTAGTGTAGTTGCTCAATATCTGCCTCTTATCAGTGATAACCACCAGCTTCTCTATCATATCATGAACGAGTGGCGGCCATTCCGGATCAGTCGGCATGAATAGTCGACTTAGAGCAATAGTGATGTCATTCATATCAAACCATCTGTACCAATCACATTCAGGGTCGTCCATCTTTCTTCTCTTATTCGGCCTCAAAGGCTTCAAAGCTTTATAAGTAACTAGCGGGTCTATATGACGAGCAAACTAACGTGCATGCACATCTTGATTGTCCAGAGCCGAAGTAACTATAGTAGTCTGCTCCCCGGCCTGTTCAGTGGGCCCCGTGACAAAATGTGTATAAAGAGACCATGTGAGTGGCCGTCTATCTGTCTTGAGAGTGGAGGTCATGGTGGCCCACAGCTTTTCTTCATCTTCAACAATTTCTATTTTACTTGGCCCTTTATACCCTAGGCCACCTCGGAGAATTAACTTGTGATTCTTGATAGGCTTTACTTTGCCTTGACAGTTCGCCCCGATGCCCTTGCCAGACCTATACCCTATTTTCATCATGATGTTCCAGCCTGGGCTATTCATCATATTTTTCTTTTTCCTTCCCTTTTGAGGTGGGGATGGAATCGGTGCCAGGGTGGAAACTACAGCTTGTGGTCTCAATATATCATGCCGTGGGTCGGCAAGGTCTAGCACAGATAACAAAGGCATATTAGACAGCCAGATGGAGGGCACTAATGTTGCTGAACGAATATCAATGGTCGGTAGAATGGGCACACTAGTCACCTTGATAACGCGTCCCTTGTGTGGAAATTTAATGCATTAATGGTTCGTGGAAGGGGCAGCGTTGAGTGCCTGAATGTATGGATGCCCCAAGATGGCATTAAATGTGGGGTCCATATCCAAAACATGAAAATTAACTATGATAGATGAGGGACTCAGTCCCACTTTCAAGGTAATATCCCCCATAGGCGGCTTCTTTGTGTTGTCATAAGCTGTCACCGTGATAGGTGAGGGTCGAATCTCACTCTCCTGAATGCCACACTTCTTCAAGGTACTAGGTGGCAAAACATTAATGGATGCACCAGTGTCCACCAAACACTGGCTGACAACTACCTTATTGATATCAACAGTGATGCATAAAGCAATTTTTCTTGCCGGCTTCGGAGCTAACTCATGTTCATAGAAGACAATTACGGGCTGATCCCCTGCCAGTGTCAAGATTGATGTAATTTGCTCAGCTGGGATGTCTTCATTGACCATGACTTTTTGCAAATATTGTTTGAGAGCCTCTTGATGGGTTGGTAACCTTCTTATTAGTTCCAAAATGGAAATCCTCGCCGGGGTTTTGTCTAAGTGTTTTAACATATCATATTGAGTCCCCAGTATGGACTCCAGCTCTTGTGACTGCTCTTCTTGCCCCTGCACGGGCTCCTGCTCTTGTCGCTGTGGAAACACACAGTGGAAAATCTATCCATTGCGGAGCACCATGGTCTGAGAACTCAGCACCTTCGTCGAGTTGTTGGTGGATGGAGGGTTGGTGGAAGAAGAAGGAATATAAAGATTAACAGGTTGAACAGGGGCAGCCGGTTCGGGGACCCTGATAATGGGCCTTGCCAGCTGAGGGTTGGTGGAAACTGGCATGGCTGGTAGTGAAGGCGTAATGGCAAGCGGGTTGGAAGGAATTGTGGTTGAAGAGGTAGGTGAAGAGTGGACGAAGAGGGCCCCGGAGGCTAAGGGCTGGTGGTGGTAGGTGTATGGTGGTTTGGGGAAGGGTGAAGCAACAAAGGCCTAGGAGGCACAGTATTAGCATGAACGGGTGTAGATGGAAATGCTGGTGAAGGGCGGATAAGGAGTGGCCTGGATGGCAAAGGATTCGTGGAGGTTGGAGGGGTTTGTGGTGTAGGCAACGAGGGGGAAGGGCGAATGAGCAGAGGCCTTTGCGGCATGGGGTTGGTGGTTGAAGGGGTTTGATTGGCGGGGCCTATAAGGGGTCGGGAAGGTTGTGGAAATGGAGAAGGCTGAGGTGTTCTTAGTAAATAAGAAAACTGATTAGGATTTTGGTTTAAGGAGGCAACGGAGGTGCTCTCTATATGCCATCCATGTCCTCTCTCCACCTCGTGGAAGGTAGTGACAGGGTTTACTTGTTGATTCTGGGCGGGGTGCTCTGACAGCGGATTCCGAACAATCCCCATGTCCAGCTGCGGTACTTGAACATGCTGTTGTTGAACTTGCTGAACTGGCTACTGAGCCTGCTACGGCGCCTACTGCCGAGGAGGCCTTCTTGCTTTCAGTGTTGTGATGAATCGTCTCATCTCATCTCAATCAATGCCTCCCTGATCATTCAGATCATATATATATTCCTTAAAATGAAAACAATGATCAACATTGGGCCCGGGCTGTCGGTGGTAGACACAATATCGAGAGGTATCCACATTTTGGGGCTAGATCGGCGTTTCTTTTGGCAAGATGAGCGCGTTGGCGGCCATAAGGGAGTTAAAGATATCGGGAAGGCTCTCGGGTAAGGGAGGATATTGGGCTCTCTTGGGGCCTGCGGGTCTTCTCGACTGTTGGGGGTCATAATTTGCTGGTGGAGGCACCAGGTGGAATTACTGAGGAGCTGGAGGATTTTGTGGTATAGCTTGATTCCATGGAGGGGGAGGCTGAAAGGGCTGAGGGGGCTTATTTTGTTGCTGCAGAGCTTGGCTAAAGAAAGAGGGTTGTTGAAATTGTTGTGGTGGCCTTTGGTTAGGAGGATTGCGGGATTGTATGGGATTGCCAACCAGGCCCACCTGCTCATTCACAACTACACCCTCGGTCGTGGCACCATTGTTATTCATGACATTACTTTTTCTCGGCACTCTCGATTTCTGTTCGACATAGATATGATGGGTGAGTCCTTCATCTGAGTCTGAATGTATCTTGCCCTCTCACAAAGCTCCTCCATGGTACTTAACTTATTCATGGCTAGGATGTGACGGAACTGAGGAGTAGCATTGGAAACTATCATCTTAACCTGCTCAGCTTTCGATAATGTATCTTTGAACTTTTCAGCCATTGACCTCCGTTTGTCAGCGAACTGAATGAAGTCTTCGTCAGGCTTCATCTTCTCAACAACTAAATCAATAATCAACAAAGAGGGACCCACACGATCTCTATACTTTTGCAAGAACTTCCTCTGAACAATATCAAAATCACCAGCTTCAGCTGGTTCCAGATAGTAAAACCATTCAAGGGTCGGGCCGTCAAGGGACCTTCTAAAGAGATAGGTCAAAGATGTTTTGTTGTTTTGCCAAAAGGATGTTTCATACATGAAGTCTTTCAAATGAATGAATGGATTGCCCGTTCCATTATAGCGCCGAAAGTTTGGCATTTCTGACGGTAGCAAGTGGAAAACTGGCAGAGTGGGGAAAGTGACTTCTGGAGCATCTTTAGGAATGGACATCTTCTTGAGTTGCTCTTCCATGCTAGCAATCTTCTGGAGGAGAGTATTGGTAGTAGACTCGGCTGGGGTCGGATTAGGAGGAAATTGATTAAGCATGGGCCTTCTCACAAATAGAGGAGGAGATAGGTTTTGTGGTTTGACAAAAGGATAGCCTGCCGCAGCAGGGACATGGGTTATCGAACGGGAATGAGGACCGGATGGATTCCTTTGGTGGACTGCCTGGTCATTGCAGGAATTGACTTGAAGGCCACCCGCGGCCTGAGGAGGATTCAAAGAGGACGAAGGGACATATTTCCCTTTAAGGGCAGCCTGGATCTTTTGGCGTTGGGCCTCATCCAATTGAGAGAGAACATTAATGAGATCATTAACATCAAGCGAAAGGGAAGCTTCCCTGGGTGTGGACTGAGTTACATGCTGTACTTGAGATGAAGGATCCCCCCTTGAGTAGTGTCAACCATATTAACTTGGGAGGGTTGATGTTGGGGGTTGAAATGATGAGTAGGAGCATGGTCTCCCTCTTGACGAAAAGCTTGATATTGAGAAGTGTGATACTGAGTGGAGACATAACCTCCCTTCGGTTGGAATTGATGTTGGCAAAACTCCCCGGCCTGATTAAATAGACTGGCCTCACCCTCTGATGGTGACATCACCAACCATTCCAGCACCCACATCCCATCACATCACCCCGGACGTACTCGGCTTGGTCTAGCTATCTATTTATTGAGTCATATGATGTGTTCTCTATTTTATTTGAGTCATATCATTGTATTTTTCCTTTTACTTGAGTCATGTCCTTAGGTCCATGAGTGATTTCCCTATGTTTGAGTCATTTGTCCCATGGTTTGCTTTCTAGGACATCAGTGGTCATTTAGTGTAATGCCATGGGCATTTTGGTCCTGTAAAAGGTTGAGCTCCTAAAAATAGGACCCAACCCCCCCCCCCCATGACTTGGTTAATAAATATTTACTACATTTTTTGATATTCAATCTTGAGTGTTCATTTGGTGAGAAGTCAAATGTGAGGCAAAGAAGCCCTAGGATGAGAAGCCCATACCCCAACCCCCTCCTCTTACTCTCCTACGCCATTTTCTCTCTCCTCCACTTTCTCTCTCTAAAACATGTGCCCCCTTCTCTCTCCTCTCCTCTCCCATCCACATCACCCTCCACCTCAGCCATCACCCTCCACCTCATCTAAAGATCATTCAACTCTCTAGAGAACTATTACTACCCTCATTAACTCCACCCTCTCCCTAGGCACCCTTTCATTCTCCCAAGCCACCCTTCCACCATCCCAAGAGAGAATCCCTCTCCCCAAGCCACCCTTTCACTCCCTAACACAACCCTTCATATCCCCAAGGCCCCCATTAACCACCCCCATTAATCCAAATTCAAACCTTGGGAGAGAATCATCCCCCTAGCCCATTGCACCCCTCCCTCTCCCTCTCCCAATCCAGTTCGCAGCTCCCCCTCCCACAATCTGCTAGACATCCTTCCAACCCCCATTCTCCCCCTCCCTCACCTTGGTTGGCCCCCTCTCAGGCCCCCTCGCAGCCAAGGGTCACCCCCACACCCATCCACCCCATTTCCCCTCCAATCTACCCCCATTTCCTATCCCTCATCTCCACTAACACCCAGAGACAGCAGTAGGAGGGACGTCCACTAACTTGCAGCAGCAGCCACGACATCTCCGAGAGGCTTCAGGAGGCATACCATATACCGGTGGAATCTTGGTCATGTCAGCTTCGTAGCCGAGGTGGTCCCGCCTTCATCCGCCCTCGGAGCTGCCCAGGGGAGCTATTCTCACCGGACTGCGCATTCTATCTCTGGTAGATAGCCAAAGGTGGTTTGAATAAGATCCTACGACCAGCTCAGAGGGATTCCAGATGCAATCTTTGGAGGGGTATGACCTTGGCAAGTCCTCTTCGTGTCCCAAGAAGAAGGAGGCCGTTCGCCTACCGGAGCACCCCGTTCTGGTCATCTTCCCCAGCTCGCGCTAACTGCACTCGCCAGAACCAGGTTGGACACCTTCTCACTTATTCCTCTCCAACACTCTACTCCGACCTCGTTTGGGGTTCTCATTAGTTTATGGTCGAAGAAGACTATCCTACGGTCGTGTCGACACCAACCTCACCCTCATCAGAGTACGGAGGTGCCCAGGGCAAGGTTATCTTCAGGAGCCTACAGTTCTGGGACAGCCAGGGCCGCACCAGTCCACCCCGGTTCTCAGAGCTGCCTCGACCTCACCCGGTCCCCGACCGGCCCTCAAATTTTATTGCGCATTCTAGAACCAGTCCAGAACATTTTGGCACCGGTCCCGCCATCAACAGAGACCGGAGGAGCTCGTGGTTGCGCCGACATCGACTTCCTGTTTGGTCAATCTAGTTCAGAAATAATCGGAGCTGATTGGGAAGCCGGTCTCGCAGCCGCCCCTCTGCATCTCTAGATGGACCCAGGTTCCTTCTTCCATCTGCTACATCATCCCCAGATGATTTGCTGCCGGCCCCGCCGTCTACAGCACCCAGAAGTGTCCGTGACGACTCCGCATCCAACTTGCTGTCCCCGCAAAACTGAATTCGGGACAGATCAGAACTCTGCTTAATCCCCACCTCGCCCGGCTGGATTAAAGCCCCTACCTACATGGAGGTAGTGTTTGAGTGTAACCTACTATTGCCCACCCCATGTCCACCCCTCCTGCGAGAGGTGTAGTGATGTCATTAACTTATCTCAGGTCAAAGCGACACCAACGCAGCGTGATGGAGGTAAACCCACGCTTCCCCACTCGCCGCCGTCTCTAACTGGGGCCGATTTCTTCAAACCAGCCGGGTAAGCTCTCAACCATTGCTTCTCTCTATGCTTGTTTATTCAATATTCGTCAATTGCTCTGTTGGTTAAGATGGAGAGCGCTCGGTCCCAAAGCACCACCACCTTCGAGTGACTGCCGTGGTGGTAAGAGAGTGAACCCTGTTCCCTTCGGCACACGGCCTGCCCTTTTATTCGGGCACCTGTACCCAAGGGGATGCTAACCTCAGCCTAGCTGGCCCTCCAGTAGCAAGGGTCCCATCCCACACCCCTGACTCGGTATCTCCGAGTCACCCCCGAGTTAAATGTGCACATCGTGTGAGCGTCCGTCGACGTTAATTTCTTGTCTTGTGATTATGCTTGCTTTGTTAGGTCCGAGGTGCATCGGCCAAGTGACTTGCATCCAATAGGTCATGTCACATCAAATTGTTATCAGAGCAAGTTTTAGATTTGTCTCTTCTAAGTCTAGTCCTTGGGCCATTGCATTGGAGTCATCCGTGCATCCATTAATCGGTGTCATCGCCTTCCCCGCCCAAAACAATGTACCTCACCCGACACCCCGATGACTACCTCTTTCTTGGACCGGAGTTACCCTATTTCGAGGGATCTTACAACCCTCACACCTATAGAGAATGGGAGACCTCCATAGACAAATACTTCCACCATTACCACATGTCCGAGGAAAGGAAGGTGTGGGTCGCCAAGCAGATGCTCGGGCCCCATGGCAAGGAAGAATGGCAAAATCTTTAGGGACTAAGGCGTGTTAGGTGGCTAGAGCCCATCGATGCTTGGGAGAAATGAAGACCAAGCTTAGGAAGGTCTATGCACCCTGACCCTCCCCCGAGTATACCAAATAACCCGAGATCTTAAGAGAATTGCTAGACTTGCTTGCCCTCGGCCATCCGATCCAAAATTCTTGGCCCCACAATCAAACCTAGCCCATCCCATGAAGGGTTCCTCACCTAGATCAAGTAGGGCCCACGCCCCACCCCCTTCCACTCTAGCAATCACTATCCCTAGCCTTACCCTTTCTCGAAAAGGAAAGAGCCCCATAGGGATACAAATGAATGGAACCACCTCGGGTGATGCTAGCAAGAAAAAATGTTTTAGGTGCCAAGGCTTTGGACACTACGCAGGGCAGTGCCCCTCAAGAGGATTGTCTAGCTTAAGCACATAGGAGGTAATTTCCCCTCCCCAAAGGGAACTTGAGAGTGTGATTGAGGTGCATGAGGCCACCCTTGAATGGGAGGAAGAATATGAGGCACAATGCAATAAGTCGGGCCCGAAAATCCCCATCCCACCCATTGACCTACAGTTAGATGCAGTTAGGTGTATCCACATCCAAGCCTGAGAAGATGATTGGTCTAGAATCCCGACTCTCCCCACCTTTGCCAAAGCAAGTCAGATAATCATAGGGGAATCTCTAGCCCATTGGTTAAAGAAATGTCCAAACTTGGGAAGCCCAAGCACACTTTACCAGCTCCAGGAGCACCATTCCCAAGTAGTGCCCATTAACTCCTTTCACACAACATTCCAATCCTACTATGAGGTAGAGACTTTGAGTGATCTTATCAAGGGCCTAGAATGGTAACTTGAGCTGACTAGCATGTTGGCCCTGGGAACCGACCGACCTAAGAGGCTTGACCTCATTCACCTATGTGTCGGGTCCATCACCTCAGTCTGCACTGTGGGTTGCTACACTAGTGACCTCCTTTTACTCCTCCCTACACCCGAGGAACCCGACCTTATCCATAATCTAGAACTTGTTGTCTCGGGTGGGAAGCCGATCCATCCCATTGAGGCCAATGTCCCACCACCCTTTACACTTAGTGAGGACCTAACACACATTGGGGATCTTATGACTAGGCCGATCCAATTTGAGGATTTAAGTGAGATGCACAACCTTAAAGTCCCAAGGTTCCTTGATCCTTTTGACCCATTCCCTTGGGAACTCCAATACCAACATGTCCCCTTTCCTTCCCTCACCCTTATCTACTGCCCATCCTTTTTTAAAGGCCATTCCATTAGGCCCAATCCAGCCCTTACCCATTGCTTCACCACCACAACATACCTCGTGGGTCCCAAACCGAGCCCTTCGGACGAGTCATACCCACCCCTAGGGCCAACCCACATTGGAAAACTTGTAGAATGGGCATTCTCTTGTCAAGGGTTAGAAGAGGATCACGTCACCAAAAGCATGACCTTTCTTGACCCTTTTGATCCCTTATTTTGGGACCCCTTCAACCCACAAAGCCCACCCCAATCCGTCAAAGAAACCCACTACCTTATCCCCTCACAAGTCAAACATCCAAGGGTCCATCAATTTAACATAAGAGGTTGGAGTCTCATGCATCACTACATCTAAGGGCTAGTGCATTCGGGAACATCGGCCCTCCCTTACTCATCCAAGTAGGTCTGGACTTCGCATATATTACAGCCGCATTTGGATGCCCCGGCCCTCCATACTTTGATATGGGACCCTTGCATGTTGGATCCACATTCCGGTGCCCTGGTCCACCAACCTTCGATAGGAAACCCTTGTATGATAGAGCTACATTTGGATGCCCCGGCCCCCCAATCTTCAACACCATTGATAGGGAGTCTAGACATGCTAGGTCCACTTTTGGTTGTCTGGGACCCCCATTTCCCACTAGAAAGTCAGCATTCACAAAATTGCATAATAACCTTTGCAAGCACATCAACAAGAGCAACGAAATTTACAACAAGCAGGCCGACTCGTACCGGCGCCACCAAAAAGTCCAAGTGGGTGATTTCGGGATGGTGAGGAATGAGAGGCTATCCCCTATAGCCATCTCAAAACAGAGGCCTCGTGGGGTTGGTCCCTTCACGGTTCTGAGGTGCAATGGCATCAACGCTTATGAGTTAGACCTCATTGAGGAGTACGGAGTTAGCCCCACTTTCATTGTGGCAGACCTTGTGCCATACAAGGGCCCCACGGTGGTACCTAGTGAGGATATCCGGCCCCCTTCCTCCCTTGAGAGAGCACCCACCCCCATGAGCACACCAGCAGCCCGGAGAGCCCGACGTGAGCAAATTGAGATAATATTGGATGAACAGGTCACCACCGCCAGGAGCAAGGTGTATGAGTGCTATCTCTTTAGGTGGAAGGATCGACCTCCTTTGAAAGACTTGTGGGAGGTCCTACTGTATCACTCTCAGAGCAGGGAGGACTCTTACTCGATAGAGTCGAGTTCTCCGCACCCCGGGAGTATGATGGGGACATCACCAGCCATTCCACCACCAACAGCCCATCACATCACCTCGGACATACTCGGCTTGGTCTAGCTATCTATTTATTGAGTCACATGATGTATTCTCTATTTTATTTGAGTCATATCATTGTATTTTTCCTTTTATTTGAGTCATGTCCATAGGTCCATGAGTTATTTCCCTATGTTTGAGTCATTTGTCCCATGGTTTGCTTTCTAGGACATCAGTGATCATTTAGTGTAATGCCACGGGCATTTTGGTCGTGTAAAAGGTTGAGCTCCTATAAATAGGACCCAACGCCCATGAGTTGGTTAATGAATATTTGCTGTATTTTTAGAAATTCAATCTTGAGTGTTCATTTGGTGAGAAGCCAAGTGTGAGGGTGAGAAGCCCTAGGGTCAGAAGCCCATCAACCCCCCTCTCTCTCCTATGTCATTTTCTCTCTCCTCCACTTTCTGTCTCTAAAACCTGCACCCCCTTCTCTCTCCTCTCCCCTCCACATCACCCTCCACCTCATCTAAAGACCATTCAACTCCCTGGAGAACCATTACTACCCTCATTAACTCCACCCTCTCCCTAGGCACCCTTTCATTCTCCCAAGCCACCCTTCCACCATCCCAAGAGAGAATAATCCCTCTCCCCAAGCCACCCTTTCACTCCCCAACACAACCCTTCCCATCCCCAAGGCCCCCATTAACCACCCCCATTAATCCAAATTCAAACCTTGGGAGAGAATCACCCCCCTAGCCCATAGCACTCCCTCCCTCTCATTCTCCCAATCCAGTTCGCAGCTCCCCCTCCCACCACCTACTAGACCCCCTTCCAGCCCCCATTCTTCCCTTCCCTCACCTTGGTTCGCCCCCTCCCAGGCCCCCTCACAGCCAGGGGTTGCCCCCATACCCATCCACCCCATCAGCCCCCATTTCCCATTCCTCATCTCCACTGTCACCTAGAGACAGCAGCAGCAGGGTCATCCACTAACTTGAAGCATCGGCCACGATATCTCTGCAAGGCTTCAGGAGGTATACCATATACCGGTGGAATCATCATCCTGTCAGCTTTGCATCCGTGGTGGTCCCTTTTTCACCCGCCCTTGGAGCTGCCTGGGGGAGCAGTTCTTGCTAGACTATGCATTCTGTCTCTGGTAGACAGCCAAAGGTGGTTTGAAGAAGCTCCCACGACCGGCTTAGAGGGATTCCTAGTGCAATCTTCGGAGGGGTATGATCTTGGCAAGTCCTCTTCGTGTCCCAAGAAGAAGGAGACCATTCGCCCACCAGAGCACCCCGTTATGGTCATCTTCCCTACCTCGCACTGACTGCACTCGCCAGAACCAGGTAGGACACCTTCTCACTTATTCCTCTCCAGCACTCTATTCCGACCTCGTCTGGGTTTCTCGTTAGTTTATGGTCGAAGAAGACTCTCCCACGGTCGTGTCGACACCAACCTCGCCCTCATCAAAGTACGGAGCCGCCCAGGGCGAAGTTATCTTCATGAGCCTGCAGTTCTGGGACAGCCAAGGCCGCACCAGTCCACCCCGGTTCTCAGAGCTGCCTCGACCTCACCCGGTCCCCGACTGGCCCCCAACTTTTACTTCACATTCCAGAACCAGTCCAAAACATTTTGGCACCGGTATGCCATGAAGAGAGACTGGAGGAGCTCATGGTTGCGCCGACATCAACTCCATATCCGGTCGATCCAGTTCAGACAGAACCATAGCTGATCGGGAAGGCGGTCTCGCAGCATCACCTCTCCATCTCTAGATGGCCCCAAGTTCCTTCTTCCAGCTGCTACCTCGTCCCCAGTTGATTTGCTGTCGGCCCCGCCCTCTATAGCACCCAGAAGTGTCCGCGGTGACTCCGCATCCGACTTGTTGTCCCCGCAAAATCGAATTCTGGATAGATCTAAGCTCCACTTAATCCCCACCCCGCCTGGCCGGCTTAAAGCCCCTGCTTGTGTGGAGGTAGTGTTTGAGTGTAACCTACTATTGCCCACCCATTGTCTACCCCTCCTGCGAGAGGCGTAGTGATGTAATTAACTTATCTTAGGTCAAAGCGACACCGGCGCATCGTGCGGGAGGTAAACCCACACTTCCACTCTCGCCCCCATCTCCGACCGGGGCCGATTTCATCAAACCGGCTAGGTAAGCTCTCAACCCTTGCTTCTCTCTATACTTGTTTATTCAATATTCGTCAATTGCTCCGCTTGTTAAGAGAGAGAGCGCCCGGTCCTGAAGTGCCACCATCTTCGAGTGATCACCGTGGGGTAAGAGAGTGAACCCTGTTCCCTTCGGCACACGGCCTGCCCTTTGATTCGGACACTTGTACCCATGGGGAGGCTAACCTTAGCCTTGCTGGCCCTCCACCAGCAAGGGTCTTATGCCACACCCTCGACTCGGTATCTCCGAGTCACCCCTGAGATGAGTGTGCACACCGTGTGAGCATCTGCCGACGTTAATTTCTTGTCTTGCGATTGTACTTGCTTTGTTAGGTCCGAGGTGCATCGGCCTAGTGACTTCCATCCCATAGGTCGTGTCACATCACCCTCCTCTTGAAAGTGCTCCAGATTAGCCATCTTAACAACTTTACCCAACCTGAGCATCATGTTTCCAATGACTGACGAGAATAATCAAATACACAGCAACTGATGTTGAAAGGAAGACACTCAAATAGGTAAACTGATGCGGGACGACGATGAGACTCGACTTAGACTTGTTGCGAACCTTGGACTCTATAAGACGACGCGACAAAAGAGACGACGCGACTAGCAACAATACAACAATGCGGCACCTAAAGAGCTCCAGAAGAGGCGAACATGCCCCAAACAAGAAGTGCTAAAGGCATAGTTGTCCCAGCGAGGGAAACATGACGATCTGCATAGTTAAGAAACCGGCTTTGAGTCTCGGGTGGTCAGCTCACTCTCGTGCTCTGAATGAGTCACGGGATGGGTCTCACACTCACAACTGACAGCGGTGATTAATTCTTAACTAGCTAGGAAATTACTAACTCACATGCAGCGGTAGTAAGAACTTATACTAGCTAAGCAAGTAAGACAGAGTAGAGAGGCGAATGTACCTTCACGCTCGGGGCTTGGGGAAGACTTTCCCGGCCGAGAACCATCACTCCCGGTACAATAAGTAAATTACTTACAGCATGAAAATTACGGCCCACTCCTTGCAGGGAGGTAAAAGGCCACAACAGCGGTCCAGGACCGCCGTTCCAGGGTTGACGGGCAGCGTGCTGGCGGCGTGTCGAGCGGTTGCGGGCTGCGGCTCCGGATCTGTAATTTTAGGCCAACAGGACAGCAAGCACGGGCGTCCAAAGGGACGTCAGTCTCTGGGAATCTCCTGAAGGAGGTGGTTCACCGGGACGCTGGCAAAGGGTCCCTGGTTGACCCCCGGGAGCGGAGGCCGCTGGATCTGCTCCGACGTATTTTCCGAGGATTTAACTTGTGGCCTTGTTCTGTTGGCCTGTCTCAAGACAGACCTAGATAGTCCTGCGCACTCCGGAAAAAATGGATGCCACGCCCAGATCCGGTGTCGGATCGAGACGAGGTTAGCGCCATTCCGAAGAGGACTCGAAAAGATTCAACATATGGGAATTTAAGACCCGTCCAACGGTGGAGTTGAAAATGAAAACCTCTGCAAGTTGGCTGTGGTTTCTGTCCCAGAACACAAAATAGACAGGGTAGAACGGGATCTACCTATTTATGGGGTTTGACCGAAAATAAAATGGAAGATTTAGGACTTGGGAATTTGTGTGAAGAGAGGTGGGAGGGTGGTGGTCACGCACATATTTTTTTTGTATTTTTATAACAACGTTTGAGGGGGTGAAAAATTCGGGTGCCACAGACTACCTCGCAGATCTGCACACAGGCAGGCTGTGAGAGGGAAAAATAAATGGCTGGGAAGGGTGGCAAACGGGGTCTAATGTGTGTGAAATTTAAACTGGGATTGAAGATGAACAGGGGGAAGACGCTCTCAAAAGATAAGGACTGTCCAACAGTCGGATCTTTGGTACCAACCTTTTTATTGAGCTGCTGTCCAGGGATCCCGAAATTCAGGATAGCAGGTGGAAGCCGGGTTGTGGTGGCTTGATGGTGGCACGGACGGAGGCGGCGGTGGCGGTGATTGATTGCATCAGATAAGGGAGGAGAAGGAGAGGAAAATCACTCTGAAATATTAGGGTTTCAGCCCTAGATCTGATGCAGCATGGAGGAGGAAGAAGAAGAACTAGCAAGAGAGGGAGAGGGGGAGGTGCGTCCAAGGCATTTTTCCAATATAATTCTTCATTATGTTTTCATAAAATGCCACAAGAGAGGTCTTATACTCAAACCATAGACCTTGGCTAATGACCTCTAATACCCTTGGTCAATGGGGCATAAAGGGGGAGGGAGATAAAAAAGACTAAACAATTCCCCACTTGGGGACAAAAGAGGGGGCGCCCCCCTCTCTTAAGTCAACATAATGGGCTTGGTTTATTTAATCCCCTTGGACCATATTAACCCCCCCCCCCCTTTGACCAAAATGTGATGTAACTCTAAATCAAAATGAGTCACCAAACTTATGGCTATCCTAAATGAGAGCTTTTAGAAACTGGAGAGAAAATCTCATTATAGTCAATGCGCTCCCTTTAAGTGAAACCTTTACTCACCAATTGGGCCACATATCGCTCAACTTTGTCTTTAGAGTTCAATTTAGTTTTAAATCCCATTCATATCCAATAAGTTTGGACACTTTTGGGAAGTCAACGAGTTCCCAGACTTGATTCTTAGCTATTGAGTCAAGCTCTTCCTTCATAGCTTCAAGTAAATAGGTGAATTTTTCACTCTTCATAGCTTGTGAAAATGCCACTAGATCATGAATGTCACCTTTTTCTACACTGTTCTCTTGTAGGTACACCACAAACTCATCAGATATGGCAAGTCTCCTGACTCTCTCAGATCGACGTAGTGCTGGCCCCTGATCCATCTAAAGAGGTGGTTGGTCAACTGTTGTGTTGTCCTCTGGCTCTAGAGCCACTTGAGGTAGACCAACTATAATTTCTTGTTCTCCTAAAATATCATTATGGGGAATGAATATGGGAACAAAGTTGTTAGTAGTTATAGGTATTTCAGTCTGATCCTGTAACTCCTCAAAAGAAATCTCTCGAGAAGGTCTACTCCCACTGACTCCACCATCCTAAAAAAGCTTGCCATATCTGTCTCTATAATGATGGGAATATGTGATGGGCAATAAAATCTACACCCTTTTAATCTCTCTGGATAACCAATGAAGAATCGACTAGTTGTTTTGAGATCAAAAACTTTTTCCTGTGGATTGTATGGTTTGACCTCAGCTGGACACCCCCACGTGCGCATATAGTTCACTGATGGTTTCCTACAACACCACAACTCATAAGGAGTCTTAGGTGGAGACTTCATAGGAACCTTATTCACAATGTGTATGGCTATCTTAACAGCCTCTCCCCACAAGGATAAAGGAATGGTAGAATGAGTTACCATTATCTTGACCATTTCCTTCAATGTTCAATTCCTTCTTTCTACAACTCCATTCTAATATGGATTGTCAGTAGTAGTGTATTGAGGTACAATACCCTCTTCTTTATATAATCTTGCTAATGGTCAAGTTCTTTATCCCATCTCTATTGTATAAATTGTGTTTTGATGATGTCTTACTATAAGTCATTGGCCAATTGATTTAGAAAATCTGAAACACCTTTTTATTGGCTAGATATGAAGAACTTAACAAAGCCTCAAGGCTACGTCGATCCCTTCCACAGGAAGCATCGACTTGCTACTTTACAAGAGAAGGAACAACTCTGGCGATGTCGACCCCATGGTACTACGGCGTCGACCCCAAACAGCCTACAGAAGCTATCTTCAAGAGCACTTCATCAAGTGCGTTGACGCATGCCTCTCATAGCATCGACGCAGGATTCGCTCATGCTTCTGCAAATCAGGTGGCCTTCTAATTGCGTCGACCCCACCCTCTCCGGGCGTCAACCTTAAGTCCTCATAGAATCCATTATAATCGCATCTTGCAAAGGATGCATCGACACATCCTATTGGCTACGTCAACGCCACAAAGGCTTGGCTCATGGATAGCCGAGACGGAAGGCGTGATGCGTCGACCCCACTCACCTCGCAGCGTCGACCCCGCTCGCTTCGCAGCAGTCAAACAAGCTACCACCAATAGCTGCGTCAACCCCACTCTCTCAGGGCATCGATGCAAGGGGCCTCCTAGAAGCTATTTTCAAACACATCTTCAACCGCTGCATTGACGCAAGAGCATTGCTACGTCGACGCACCTGAGGCTCCTTCAGTCAAATTCAGTCAACCTGCAACATTTTGAAAACTGTAAAGAGGCTAAAAGTAAGCGATGTAAACTTCCAAAAACATGCCTTTTGAGGTTTGGAAAAGGCTCCTAGGACAGATAACTATCCTTGCCATCATTGGGTTGCCAAAACAACCTTTTTGGACAAGGGATCTATCAGTTAACATTTGTGGGAAAGGTCACCTTTCATGGTAATCTTCTTTTTGCTACTAGCCAATCAGTTTGCTATCCCAAAAGATGCCTAGGACAGAGGACTATACCCATCTGTCTTGCGCCACTCAGGAGGAGGATCTGGAAGAGCACTTTGACCAAGAGCCTCACTTTTATTTCCACCAATCAAATGGCAAGATTTGGGAGGGAAATCTTCTGCTTCCTGAGTCTATAATGTTGTATATGCCTTGCATATGTTTTTGATGATAACTAAACTTTATGTTTGCTTGCATATGTTCTTGCTTGCACATGTTCTTGATGTCAGTGTGCATTCATGTTGTTGTTCAAATATGGTTGAGATGGCAAAGGGCTTTTGAGGCAGGCTCAAACATGTTGGTTAAATGCATTGCTATATGCTCTTGATTCTTGGTTGAAATTGTTGGTTTTCCAAGAGGTTTCATAGCTTTTAACTGTGAACAAAGTCTTTGTGCATCTCATGATGTATTAACCTTGATTATATTGAATTGTAGGATCGAACCTCACGGTGGTCGCTTGGAAGGTAAAAACGTATGGATAAGCACCTTGCTATCTACAACTAAAACAGGTGGTAAACTAAGTCTACATTCTTCATGAACCTTTGGTAAGGCTATGGAAGTCTCAAATCTGATAAAGCAAGTAAAGTCGACTTACTTTCATGGGAAGTTGACTTGATCTGATGTGAAAAGATTCTTGTATGCCTGAAAATGTGGATTTGATTGTTGATGGGTGTATTGACTTAACCTTGATCAATAAATTGGAAGCTATGATACTTAGGCTTTCAAAGGTTTCTCATGCATATCTTTTCATGTGCTCTTAATGCGTTGAACTTGTTCCTTGCATTTCCACAAAAGGTCATTTTCACCAAAATCAATGTTCAACCTTATCATGCCTTAACAAATACCCCATCAAGTCCAAACAAGCTCATATTATTTGGACATTCTTTTGCAAGCACAAGTATTCAATATTTGGATATGTTTCATGGACTGAACTATGTTGTCTTGCAGGATTTCCAGAGTTCGATCGACCTGAAAGTCTGGTCCGATCGACCTGATTTACCAGCACCTAGAAATTTGGAGTTTTACATATTTCGGTCGATCGCCAACACAGGGCCGGTCGACGAATTTTCCTAGCGTGAAAGGTTCAATTTCTGTAAAATTCCGGTCGACCGCCCTATGTGTCTCGGTCAACTGAACCCCCTGAGGCAGCCAAGTTTGACTTCATTTTTCACCAACGTGTTCACGCCTCTCTTGTGGACTTTTTAGTCCTCTAGCCTCCAAATTCGCCAGGAAATATGGATCTACGTCTGGGGATGTTCCTTGACCAACCCAAGACATATAAAAACACCTCTTACGGCAAAGAAACAAAGTGGGAATCAAAGGATTGAAGGAGAGGCTGCCAAAGGTGAAAGAAGGCTACTGTAGCTATGTGAACAGTAACTCGTGCAAGATTTCTTCATCCATCTCCAAGCTCTTCAAGCTCCATTAGAAGCCAATCAATCTCCATTCAAGTGAAGAAGCAAGCCTTGTTCAAGATCTGCATCATACACTAAGGGGGAGCCTAAATCAGGAGCTCTTTCTTTTGTGCTTCATCTGTTTTTATGTTTTAAGCTTCAAGTCTATGTTCTTTGTAATCTGTAAATATTTGTGTGTGTGTGTGGATCAGTTCAGATCCGTGGTCATGCGTGGTGTCTTGTTTAGATCTGTGTGTGTGCGTGTGGATCTTCTTAGATCTACGTGTGTGTGGGGATCTATGCAGATCCAGTTGTACCAGTGTTTAGAGTACTACATCTGTTGTAGTGTGTGTGGGTGTTGTTGATCCAGCCGTTGGATCATGTTCGAGACTCCATCTCCGTGTGTGTGTGTGTGTGTGTGTTGGGGTGTGTCCCCGTGTGTGTGTTGGAGCGTTGCTCCGTGTTGGGATTTATTCCCGTGTGTGTTGGAGCTTTGCTCCGTGTTGGGGAGTCTTCCCTGTGCTAGTTTTCCAGCAGTGAAGTCTCACCGGGTTTTGGTGAGGGGTGGACGTAGGTTGCCGTTGTTGCATCCGAACCACCTTAAAACTCCTTGTGTCTTGTGGTTTGAGCTGTGTCGTTTGATTCAATGCTTCTACCCGCATTCTGTGTGATTGATATTACATATTATCTCTTCTGCATTTGTCTCTTCATATCTAGCATAAATCGATTTGTTCTATAAGTAGATCTTTGGTATATCAAAAAGTGTTTTTGAATTGACAAAGCCTGCCCTGTCAAGATGATAGCACCTTGCGTGAGCAGAATCCTTGGATTCATACCTCCGTCTAGTACCAAAGAACTATCGTGGCATTAGATTTGGATAGATCTAATTTGTAATTATACAGATCTTAATTTCTAATTGCTACTTTATCACATCTATTTTAAATCGAGTAAAAGTTTTCTTAAAATATTGAATCACCCAATTCACCCCCTCTTGGATGTCATTGATCGTGGGACTTCAATTGGGATCAGAGCTAAGGCTCTATTTTTCATAGATCTAACGATCTAGAGCAAGATCCAGATCATGGCTATCAAAGTTTTCACTATGGATTCTCCACCGGTGTTTGATGGTTCTAATTTCGATTTGTGGTTAGGAAGAATATGTAGTCTTGTCAACTCATATGATCCTAAGCTATGGAAGCTTATCTCACATGGTCCTTATGAGTTTCTTGGAGACGAAGATGTTTGGAGTGCAGAATATGAGTCAAAACATGATCAAAACTGCTTAGTTCTAAGTTTACTCACTGCCGCAGTTGATGGTAATCATTTTCCTTTTGCTTCCAACTATAGCTCCGCAAAGGACATACTGGATGGATTAGTTGGATTCCATGAAGAGAACGAGGACAAATGTCTTATGGTAGGTATGAGTGATCCTGGTAGTGATCAACAGAATGGATCACCCTCGAAGGTAAATTCAGATTCTGAAAATATATCTCTTGATGAACTATTGGATGCATACAATGAGCTTGCATGTAAATATAAGAAGCTAAAATCTGAGAATAAAAAATTGAAAAAGAAGGTTGAACAAAATGATTGTGATTCCTCCTGTAAAAAATACTTAGATTTAGAGGAATTGATTGAGGCTCATGTGTTTGACATTGAATTTTATAAAGATCAAATTTGCTCCTTAAGAAATGAAAACAATGAGCTGAAAGAAAAAGTGAATTCAATGGTCAATGATCAAATCTTGATTAATGAACTTGTGCATGATGAAAAACTTGCAAAAGAAAATGAGAAACTGAAGGAATTGAACACGGTCATTTCTGAAGGATTATTGATTCTAGAAAAAGGAATGTTTGTGGTTGAAAGTGAATGTGAAAAGGTGGATGGACTACAATAGGAAGTAGACAGTCTCAAGACCACTAATGCATTGTTGAATGTCAGGCTTGCTAGTTATGAAGAAGAATTTTACAATACAGAATTACACATTTCATCTCTTCAATCTGAAATCCAGGACCTGAATAATTCGCTGTCCAAGTTTATGGATGGACAAGATAATCTCGATAAACTTTTGGACATGAAAGTTAATTTTGAAAGGGAAGGGCTTGGCTACAATACTGTAAAAAAGAAGTCTTTTGTGAATAAGGTTTATACCTCGTTTGTTCAAAGTTCAAGTATAGCCAGTACCTCTACTTCACCTCCAAAGCAGTCTTCTGTCCAAGAGATTCAAAAAGAAAATAAAAATCAGAAAATCAATTTACATCAAAAATTCAAAAATGTTGCTAGGACCATTATGCATGATAAACATACTTCTGCCACATACACACATCCACCTAGAAAGAAAATCTCATGTTTTTATTGTGGAAGACAAGGTCATGCTATGCATGATTGTTTTACTATGAATAATGATAATCTGGAAGCATGCAGGAATAGAATGTACAATGGAAAAGGCAAAGGTAGGTCGACGCACCCCAAGGCTAAACAACACTACATGAAAGAAAATGATTGGGCAGGTCGACACTATCAACCTATGGTGTCAACACATTCTGTGTTCTGGACCCATTACCCTCAGCCAAATCCAAGGGTAGGTCAATCTAGGATCTCCAATGTGTTCAACACACCACCTGCATATTGGAAACAATATCGGAACAAAAAGTCACATGCTTTTAAGTTTTCAAAGTCATGTTGTCATTACTGTGATAAATCTTGGCATAACATGCATGATTATTTTTTGAAGAAAAATGATGAATTGAATGTTGTCAAGAAGTGGAAGCCACGTGCCAAGAGTGCTGCTAACCCACAAGGACTCAAGATAGTTTGGGTACCTAAGAATGTAAAATGAGAAATCTATCTTGCAGGTGTGCCTTGGGAATAAAAATCATGAAATATGCCTTCAGTCAAGAAGGTAAGGCACACAAGCCAAGTGGCATAAGTCAGGTTAAAGGAAAATTCAAAAATTGAAATCTGAATGCTCAGGTGATATCCCTCTCACTTCTCTAGAAAAGTTGTTATGTCTTGTTTTGCTTTATGCTGAATCTCATGTGCTAATGCATATGTCTGTACATGCATTCCATCCATAGTTGTCTGCATATCTCTATGCCTATCACCTATCAGATAGCATCTTGTTGAAGGGGAGCTTGAAAATTTTCAAATCAAATTTCACTTCATACATTGAGTTTGCATATACTTTCACATTCTGTCATACACAAGTTGAACATTATGAATTCATGTCATAATGCATTGTAATCCTCCTGCCTTCATCACATCCATGACTACATATTATATCAAATGGTGACATGTGAAAGGGCAGGTTAAGCATGTTTGAAAACTATCACCACACGTGAGGTGATCTTCGGATCTAAGTTCTCCGCCCGGTACTATGAGTCAATTACTTAAAGGCTACATATGGCATTAAAATTTCACTGAACATTTCACATTCTTGCACATTAAGGGGGAGTTGCCAGTCTAGTCATATGAACTTAGTGCCTAGGCTCATTCCTGAGTTATGCATTTAAGTCTAGAGTTCTTAGGGTCACTTTAGTTGCTAACGGAAGTCCTCATGTCATTGCTGTTAAATCTGAATCAAAATTAACCAATTAAATTATTTCAACCTTGGATGCAGATCACACGTCCAAGAATCCAAGTGATGTTGGGCCAGCTATGGCTACGTTTGAATCAACTAAAGGAGTATCCTGCAAGGATGAAGATGATGAGAATCCCCTCAACTGCTACCAGGAGATGGGCAGTGACCTTGATGAGCTCCCTATACCGGTTGCTAGATTGGAAGCAGTTTGGACTCTCCCGTCCAAAGCTTGTTCCCTGAATTTTAAATTATCTTAAATTGGATGTCAAATCTGTCACTTTTATTGGAACATCAGGAGGATGTGTTTGTAAAATAACTTACAGGATCCAAAACATCATCAATACGCGTACATGCTGCAGAAAGTCATGTACCGACTGAAGCAAGCACCAAGGGTATGGTATGAGAGGCTCATCTCATTCTTACCTGAAAATTGACTCATGACAGGTAAAATTGATCAGACCCCATTCACAAAAAATTCAAGTAAAGACATGCTAGTGGTTCGGGCTTATGTAGACGATATCATCTCTTGAACTATTAATAATGTCTCATGTGATAAAGATGTGTAAATCTATTTTTGAATAATTCCTTATTGGAACTGTATGTTCGATGGCTAATTTGAACTTAACTACATTTCTTGTATATCAAATACTGAGTAGTGAAAAGGTGGATTACGTCCACCTGGAAACTCTCACTATGTATAAGTTGGTCTTTGGAGCAAAGTTCTCCGCCTCGTACCAGAACTTGAAGAAAGCGAATGATTGACTTTGAATGAATTTTCTGATGCTATTCTATGATCCTTTGTTAGCTAGCCCCATGTCATAAGAGAACACATTGCACTTTCACTAAATTTTTCTAAAATTCATGTATTTGTCAAGGGGGAGTCTTGCTAGCTAAACAACTTGAAATGAATGTTGTTTCATTTTCTATTGATTGAGTGACCTCCAATTGTAACATGCAACATGTTTATGATGAATTGCTTCAAACTTTCTGAAATTGATCCGTAATGATGTCACGCCCTGAGCGTGGAAGATACCCGGAGACGCGTGACGAGTTTATATCGATCATGTCAATCAGAGTATTAGTGTATTCGACACAAAATCAGAGATGCAAAAAAGTAAAGATAACCCAATCCTTTAATTCCTTCATAAAAGTACTTCTATTACAATCCCTTGAAAATGCTAGAAGAAAAGTATGACATTGACTCAGGAAAATATAGAAAAATCAAGACTAGTTGACGCTTGAGAAGTTCTAATCTCTTTCACTCTTGACCTTCCCCGTCCGTTTGGGTCTCGTCATCGGACTTACCTGAAAAGTAGGGAAAAACTGAGTGAGCGAACGCTCAGTAGAAAATTATATCTCAAGAACTAGCAATGGGTTTAAGTAATTACATTTTTCCATGAATGCAATAAGCTATGCATGCTCGCGTAAAACGACAAGATAGAGAGTATATCAACAAGATAACAAGGTGAACTATTCACGAACTTTCAAGTACTAGTATCAAGTAGATGTCCAGATGTTCAAGCAAGTGTATCCATAATGTCATGTCGAAAGGTTTGGCTATCACATTCCAAGCAAGCAAGTATATAAATACCCTTTTTCGGGTCACGCAAGTCAAGTCAAGTACGAATCAAGTACAAGATTTGTGGAATGTCCAATCAAGCTAGTCATGCACTTCGGTATAATGCCATACCGTGATCATTCAACTCCATGGGCACAAGTACTTTCGGGTGCTCCTCCCAGGACCAGATCTGGCCCTATATGCGCAGGCATTGATCATGTGTTTTGACATCCACTTTTGTGTATAGCCAATATGGAATGAAGAAGTTTATGGATGTTCCAGATAGATCTTGAGAGAATAGAGTTCAAAAAAAAATATATGAACTTGATGTAGAAGAACGATAATAACGGTATAAACATGTGTATCATAAAACTGGGTGGAATTGGTTCCCCAATCGGGTACCATATCGAGTAAGTGCCCATACGTAGATGGTCACCCCCTTTTATATAGAATTGAGGTCCACAAGAACAT
Source organism: Amorphophallus konjac (assembly GCA_022559845.1). NCBI lineage: Eukaryota > Viridiplantae > Streptophyta > Magnoliopsida > Alismatales > Araceae > Amorphophallus > Amorphophallus konjac. Next base: position 292,658,567 of record CM040125.1, on the reverse strand, counting down.
CATATTAATGGCATGATATCCTCATCCCATTAAGAATATTCCCATGATATAGCATATCATGCGGGCCTGTATACCGTGTTTCCATAGAGTGACACGGTAAAATAGTGTAATAGGTTTTTATGGTACAACCTGCTCAGTCGGCCTTGAGGGAATCCAAGGCTCGAGGAGTCTTACGGAGATCTCCATGACTAACTTGCTAGTCCAAAGGAACATAATGTCCAATGGAGAGCTTGTATGTCACCGAGATTTGAGGATAATCGATAAAACATCGTGGAACGTGGGACTATACTCACAGAATGGAATATAGTGCCTATATATACATATATATTTATATAAAACCCTCGGTTAACAGTAAACAGCATAATATATGTACACATGAAATTAACATCTTAACACAAGTCACTACTTAGTAAATTAACGCCCTTCACTGGGTCGTTATTTTGACATTTGACGACTTCTGTAACCGTCGTCCATTTAAATTTCTATTTTTGCTGAGATTTTCTTTATTCTGTTATTTTGATTAAACGCGCCCAAGCCAGGGGCGTCTCTTTCATAAAAGATGACCTACTGATGGTCGTTAATTCACAATGTTTTTCCAAGGATGTGAATAGTAACGAATTTTTATGATAAATAATTTGCATGGAACAATTATATGGATAGGACGAGAAAAATACCAGGATTCCAAATCTATGATCATGCATTAAATTAGATTTATGGTTTCATAGATATTCAATTTCTAACACAAGTAATTACTAATTATCTGAAATTGACGCCTCCTCTGTCGGGCGTCAGTTCTTGAATTAGCGCCCTGGTCAGGGTCGCCTCTTACATATTTCACAGAAAACTTCATAAAACGCAGTGAAACGATGTGCATGAAATACATATATTATCATCATGTTATTAAGATGGTCTGGGGCTACAATTCTTGAGAAAACCTACCTAATTAATCAGATCTTGGTGAGTGTACGTGAAGGTTGTGAAGAGAACTCTGTTCTAAACAGGGTTTTCTGGAAGAACGATGTATTCAGCTACTACCGAATCAGAAGAACTTCAACACCCTTCTGATGGTCCGGAAGCAGACTTCACTAATGCTCCGTCTGTAGAGAAATCCCCAGCTTTCTCTATAACGAATGAAGACGATGAAGAACCCCCGTTCTTCTCTTCGACAATAGAGTTACTATTTGCTGCAGACTTCCTACAGAAGGAAACGTTGGAGATTATTAGTTTTCCTTCATCATACATAACTGAAGGTAAGGCAAGAACAAGGAAGAACAAACATGTGTTCTTCACGGATGACAGCAGCAGCAAATCGCCAAAATAGCGATCAAGGTTGATTAGAAGGGTATTTATAGAGTTTTAGGAATCCCTTAGTGTTAGAATTTGATTAGAACTCTAGTTTCCTTGATAGAGTCCTTACCATAATCAATCGAACACGTACCAATCCTAAAAACTTACCCTGGATAGTCTCCTGGTTCGAATGGAACACAAATGCAATTAACGCCTTAGGTTAGGGCGTGCATTTTAATTGACGTCTTGACCTGTACCGTTTCTTTTGTAATTCGCGCCCAAGAAGAGGGCGTTTCTTTCTCTTTCCTTTTATTCGTTTTGGCCGTTTTGAAATTTGACGACCTTCACTTTTTGAATTAACGCCTCAGGTGAAGGCGTTTCTTATTTAAATCGCGCCTTGTTGAGAGGCGTTATTTACATTTGACTTATTATTTATTCATTTTGGTTCTTATCATTTACTTACATAATTTTTCTTGAAATCTTCCTTTTATTTTACCAGGGTTGCTACACCCTCCCCCACTTAAAAGAATTTGGTCCCCAAATTCTATCACATATAAACGTGGAGAGTGTAGAATATATACCTTTTTAGAATAAGTTCGGGAATCGTTTCCTCATAGACTCCTCGGTCTCCCATGTGGCTTCGTGTTCAGAACATTTACTCCATTGTACCTTTAGCATGGGAATAACTTTATTCCTTAATGTTCGTACCTCACGATCGAGGATCTTCATGGGCTTTTGTTCATAAGTAAGGTCCTTCTGAATCACCAGGTCTCCATGATCAATGATATGTGACGGATTGTGCACATACTTCTTTAACATGGATATGTGGAATACATTATGTACTTTGGACAATTGAGGAGGTAAAGCGACGTGATAAGCAACCTCGCCAACCCTTTCTAGTATCTCAAAAGGTCCGATAAACCTGGGTGTAAGCTTGCCCTTAACACCAAATCTCCTTATTCCACGTCCAGGTGATATCTTGAGAAAAACGTGATCTCCGATTTGGAATTCGAGATCTCTCCTTCTTGTGTCAGCATAAGCCTTTTGTCTAGACTGAGCTACTTGCAGCCTTTCTCTAATCAACTGTACCTTCTCAGTGGTATCCCTTACCATGTCTAGACCTAATAGTTGTTTCTCTCCAACTTCGTCCCAGCATAAGGGTGATCGACAACTCCTTCCGTATAAAGCTTCGAAAGGTGCCATTTGTATACTTGCCTGATAGCTGTTATTGTATGCAAATTCAACCAATGGCAAGTGATCATGCCAGCTTCCACCAAAATCAACGATGCAAGCTCGAAGCATGTCTTCAACTACCTGATTAGTTCTCTCGGTCTGACCATCCATTTGAGGATGAAAAGCTGTACTAAAGTTAAGTCTCATCCCTAGGGAATGTCGTAGACCTTTCCAAAAATGAGAAGTAAAATGGGGATCTCTGTCAGACACGATCGAGACAGGAATACCATGCAATCTGACTATCTCTTTCATGTATAATGCAGCCAGAACATCAACTGGCCATCGATTCTTGATTGGCAAGAAATGCGCCGACTTGGTCAATCGATCAATGATAACCCATATTCCATCATGTCCTCCTTTTGATTTAGTTAGACCCATGATGAAATCCATACCAATATCCTCCCACTTCCATTTGGGAATATCCAGAGGATGTAGCTTTCCGGCAGGCTTCTGGTGTTCAGCCTTAACTTGTTGGCAGGTGAGGCAGCGAGACACAAAATCTACTATTTCTCTTTTCATATTAGGCCACCAGAAAGTTCTTTTTAAATCTTGGTACATCTTAGTAGATCCTGGATGAAGTGTGTACCTTGATCTGTGAGCTTCATCTAAGGTCTTCTTCTTTAATTCTGGACAATCCGGTATACAAGTTCTATTTTGGAATAACAACCTTCCATCTGAAGCTAGTTGGAACCCAGATTGTCCTTCTAGTTTGCCTTTGATTTCCACTAATACCGGGTCATCATCCTGAAGTCCTTGTATTTCTGAAAATAAATATGGTCTTATGCTTACGTGATATAGTATCACACTTTTGTTTCCCTTATCCATGCTTATCTCCAGCTTCGAGAATTGTTCTAGCAATTTCCACTCCTGAATCATACACTTGGCTAATAATGCTCTCGGCTTTCGACTAAGGGCATCAGCTACAGGATTACCCTTTCCAGGATGATATTGTATAGTAAAGTCGAAGTCCTTGAGATATTCTAGCCAACGCCTTTGCCTCATATTTAATTCCTTTTGAGAGAAGAGATATTTAAGACTTTTATGGTCGGAGTATACAATGAACTGCACTCCATATAGATAATGTCTCCATATCTTCAGTGCAAATACTACCGCGGCCAATTCTAAGTCATGAACTGGATAGTTCTCCTTGTGCTTCTTTAATTGGCGAGAAGAGTAGGCTATAACTTTTCCTTGCTGCATTAGAACACATCCGAGGCCAATACCAGATGCATCGGTGTATACCTCGAACTTTTCTCCTTCAATTGGTAGAGCTAAGACTGGGGCTGTAGTCAGATGATCATTGAGAGTTTGGAAGCTTCTTTCACATTCCTCACTCCATTCATAACGAATCTCTTTACGAGTTAGCCTAGTGAGGGGGACGGCGATCTTGGAGAAATCTTTGATGAATCACCGATAATAGCCCGCAAGACCCAAGAAACTACGGATCTCGCTAGCATTGGTCGGTCTTTCCCAATTTCTTACTGCTTCAACCTTTGATGGATCTACGGATAAACCGTCCTTCGATATAACATGCCCTAGAAAAGTTACTTCTTCAAGCCAGAATTCACATTTGCTGAGCTTTGCATATAGTTTGTTTGTCCTCAATACCTGTAATGCAATCCTTAAATGCTCCTCATGCTCTTCCGTGGTCTTGGAGTAAATTAATATATCATCAATGAAAACCACCACGAATTGATCTAGATAAGGCCTGAATATACTATTCATTAACTGCATAAAGGCAGCAGGGGCATTTGTTAGTCCAAAAGGCATAACAACAAACTCATAATGGCCATACCTACTTCTGAATGCGGTCTTATGAATGTCATCATCCTTGATCTTTAGTTGGTGATATCCTGACCTGAGGTCAATCTTTGAAAAATACATGGATCCAGATATTTGATCAAATAACTCATCGATTCTCGGCAGTGGATACTTGTTCTTGATAGTGAGATGATTCAACTATCGATAGTCGATGCATAGCCTCATGGATCCATCTTTCTTCTTTACAAATAACACAGGAGCTCCCCACGGGGAAGTGCTTGGTCTAATGAATCCTTTCTTGAGAAGCTCCATCAATTGCTCCTTCAGTTCTTTAAGTTCGGCAGGGGACATCCTATATGGTGCCTTAGAAACTGGACCAGCACTAGGGACTAAATCGATGGTGAAGGCCACTTCTCTTTGCGGGGGTAATCCAGGCAAATCTTTCAAAAATATGTCCAAAAATTCTTGCACAACTGGGATATCTTTTAGCTGAGTCTCCTTAGTCTCCTTAATGGTGACAAATGCAAGAAAAGAGACACATCCTTTCCTTATTAGCTTGCTAGCTCGGAGAGCCGAAATAAGAGGTGTCTTGCCCCGACTCTTAGGGCTAGTATAGACCAGTTCTGAAAAGTCCTTGAAAGTGATTCTGCTATTACGGCAATCCACGATTGCCTGATACATGGATAACCAATCTGCTCCTAATATGACATCATATTCTTTTAAATCTACGCATAATAGGTTGATGGGAAGGTTTCTTCCTTTTACTAAAATTTCACAGTTTTGATAATGATGAGTGATGTCAGTTTCGTTTCCGAGAGGAGTAGACAAAAATATCTTTATCCATTCCGGTTCCATGGGTAATGGGTCAGCAAACTTCTTGGAAATAAAAGAATGTGATGCCCCTGAATCAAACAAAACATGAGCAGTCTTGGAACAAACTTTCAATGTACCTTCTACTAGTCCTACTTCGTCTTGTTCAGTCTCCTTAATAGCCTGAAGACGTGCAGTCCTTGTCACCAGGTGCTTTCCGTCACCGGCTTGATCATTGAGTAGGGGACAATCGGGAATCTGATGATCACGGCTCCCACAGCGGAGATAAGCTCCAAGTTTCCTCCAGCATTCTTCGGCTTTATGACCAGCCTTATCGCAATGCTTGCATATTATATTAGAAGGTGTAGTGGTAATGGAGAAAGGTTTGGTCTTCTTGGTCTTCTGTTCCTGAGAAGAAGTACCTCCATTACCCGGTCTCTTCTTAAAGTTAGGTTTGAAGGAACCCGAACTTGCGACTTGCTCCTTCTTGTCCTTCCCACGGATCCTATCTGATAATTCCGTGGCATCTTCCAGTAACTGAGCTCGGCGTACTATCTCCGAGTAGACTTGAATGTCCATCGGCGCTAGTTGTGTGATGTATTGGGGCCTGAGCCCGTTCAAGAACCTTTTAGCCTTCATCTTTTCGATACTAACTAAGTGCTTAGCGTACCGGGACAATCTGGAGAACCGTGCCTCGTACTCCGCCACCGACAATGACCGTTGCTTGAGGGCGGCGAACTCGGTAGCTTTCTTTTCCTGGACTCGGTCCGAAAAATATTTATTGTTGAAATGTTCAACAAATTCTTCCCACGTGACTTGGTCTGGATCTATTGTAACTTATATTGACTCCCACCAGCATCGGGCATCTCTTTCTAACTGAAAGGTAGCTAACAGGACCTTCTCTTGGTCCGTGCACTGCATCACTCTAAATATACGTTCCGTCTCCCGGATCCAGTGCTCTGCGTCATCCGGATCAGTGGATCCCATAAATTTGGGAGGGTTCATATTCTTGAAACTTTGGTGAGATTTCCCGCTCCACGATGTCCACCTCCTTGTGCTACCTGTTGGAGCACCTGAGTCATGCCTTGAAGAGTGCGTTGCATGTTGCGCCACTGAGCACGTTCGGCAGCCATTATCCTACAATTTCAATAACTATGTTAGTATGTGATTACGTTACGGGCTTTTACATTATATTTTTAACCCTTAGTTCTACCCAATCTCACTGGTTAAAGTTTTAACCTATCCTTGGACTTGGGTTTCCTAGGAAGTGAATACCCTAGGCTCTGATACCACAAAAACTGTCACGCCCCGAGCGCGGAAGATACCCGGAGACGCGTGACGAGTTTATATCGATCATGTCAATCAGAGTATTAGTGTATTCGACACAAAATCAGAGATGCGAAAAAGTAAAGATAACCCAATCCTTTAATTCCTTCATAAAAGTACTTCTATTACAATCCCTTGAAAATGCTAGAAGAAAAGTATGACATTGACTCAAGAAAATATAGAAAAATCAAGACTAGTTGACGCTTGAGAAGTTATAATCTCTTTCACTCTTGACCTTCCCCATCCGTTTGGGTCTCGTCATCGGACTTACCTGAAAAGTAGGGAAAAACTGAGTGAGCGAACACTCAGTAAAAAATTATATCTCAAGAACTAGCAATGGGTTTAAGTAATTACATTTTTCCATGAATGCAATAAGCTATGCATGCTCACGTAAAACGACAAGATAGAGAGTATATCAACAAGATAACAAGGTGAACTATTCACGAACTTTCAAGTACTAGTATCAAGTAGATGTCCAGATGTTCAAGCAAGTATATCCATAATGTCATGTCGAAAGGTTTGGCTATCACATTCCAAGCAAGCAAGTATATAAATACCCTTTTTCGGGTCACGCAAGTCATGTCAAGTACGAATCAAGTACAAGATTTATGGAATGTCCAATCAAGCTAGTCATGCACTTCGGTATAATGCCATACCGTGATCATTCAACTCCCATGGGCACAAGTACTTTCGGGTGCTCCTCCCAGGACCAGATCGGGCCCTATATGCGTAGGCATTGATCATGTGTTTTGACATCCACTTTTGTGTATAGCCAATATGGAATGAAGAAGTTTATGGATGTTCCAGATAGATCTTGAGAGAATAGAGTTCAAAAAAAAAATTATGAACTTGATGTAGAAGAACGATAATAACGGTATAAACATGCGTATCATAAAACTGGGTGGAATTGGTTCCCCAATCGGGTACCATATCGAGTAAGTGCCCATACGTAGATGGTCACCCCCTTTTATATAGAATTGAGGTCCACAAGAACAGCATATTAATGGCATGATATCCTCATCCCATTAAGAATATTCCCATGATATAGCATATCATGCTGGCCGGTATATCGTGTTTCCATAGAGTGACACGGCAAAATAGTGTAATAGGTTTTTATGGTACAACCTGCTCAGTCGGTCTTGAGGGAATCCAAGGCTCGAGGAGTCTTACGGAGGTCTCCATGACTAACTTGCTAGTCCAAAGGAACGGAATGTCCAATGGAGAGCTTGTATGTCACCGAGATTTAAGGGATAATCGATAAAACATCGTGGAACGTGGGACTATACTCACGGAATGGAATATAGTGCCTATATATACATATATATTTATATAAAACCCTCGGTTAACAGTAAACAACATAATATATGTACACAGGAAATTAACGTCTTAACACAAGTCACTACTTAGTAAATTAACGCCCTTCACTGGGTCGTTATTTTGACATTTGACGACTTCTGTAACCGTCGTCCATTTAAATTTCTATTTTTGCGGAGATTTTCTTTATTCTGTAATTTTGATTAAACGCGCCCAAGCCAGGGGCGTCTCTTTCATAAAAGACGACCTACTGAGGGTCGTTAATTCACAATGTTTTTCCAAGGATGTGAATAGTAACAAATTTTTATGATAAATAATTTGCAGGGAACAATTATATGGATAGGACGAGAAAAATACCAGGATTCCAAATCTATGATCATGCATTAAATTAGATTTATGGTTTCATAGATATTCAATTTCTAACACAAGTAATTACTAATTATCTGAAATTGACGCCTCCTTTGTCGGGCGTCAGTTCTTGAATTAGTGCCCTGGTTAGGGTCGCCTCTTACATATTTCACAGAAAACTTCATAAAACGCAGTGAAACGATGTGCATGAAATACATATATTATCATCATGTTATTAAGATGGTCTGGGGCTACAATTCTTGAGAAAACCTACCTGATTAATCAGATCTTGGTGAGTGTACGTGAAGGTTGTGAAGAGAACTCTGTTCTAAACAGGGTTTTCTGGAAGAACGATGTATTCAGCTACTACCGAATCAGAAGAACTTCAACACCCTTCTGATGGTCCGGAAGCAGACTTCACTAATGCTCCGTCTGTAGAGAAATCCCCAGCTTTCTCTGTAACGGATGAAGACGATGAAGAACCCCCGTTCTTCTCTTCGACAATAGAGTTACTATTTGCTGCAGACTTCCTACAGAAGGAAAAGTTGGATATTATTAGTTTTCCTTCATCATACATAACCGAAGGTAAGGCAGGAACAAGGAAGAACAAACCTGTGTTCTTCACGGATGACAGCAGCAGCAGATCGCCAAAATAGCGATCAAGGTTGATTAGAAGGGTATTTATAGAGTTTTAGGAATCCCTTAGGGTTAGAATTTGATTAGAACTCTAGTTTCCTTGATAGAGTCCTTACCATAATCAATCGAACACGTACCAATCCTAAAAACTTACCTTGGATAGTCTCCTGGTTCGAATGGAACACAAATGCAATTAACGCCTTTGGTTAGGGCGTGCATTTTAATTGACGTCTTGACCTGTACCATTTCTTTTGTAATTCGCACCCAAGAAGAGGGCGTTTCTTTCTCTTTCCTTTTATTTGTTTTGGCCGTTTTGAAATTTGACGACCTTCACTTTTTGAATTAACGCCTCAGGTGAAGGCGTTTCTTATTTAAATCGCGCCTTGTTGAGAGGCGTTATTTACATTTGACTTATTATTTATTCATTTTGGTTCTTATCATTTACTTACTTAATTTTTCTTGAAATCTTCCTTTTATTTTACCAGGGTTGCTACAAATGATGTGAAAAGTTCTGCAATCGAAATGCCAATTCCTGAATGGCCTGTGAATGTCTTCAAAACTTTTGAAAAGTGATTGAAAATATGCTCTTGAACAATTTCTTAAAATAAATGGATTGCATTACATGCTTCAAATGATTTCTGCACCCTTGCATATAAAGCTCATGTGATGAAAAATGTCTCATGCTCATCTTTCAAATCTGAATATTTTCTTATAAGTTATGTCATAATGCATCTTGCACTGCATTTTCATATAGGTGATGGGTTGCATTGCATTGGAATTTATGCATTAGGTGCATTTAATTCATTCAAATGAAAAAAAAATCACATTTTTGCACCCATGTTAAATTTTGCTATGTAATTAGAACTTTTAAATAAAATTCAAAATCTTGCATCACATTGCATACTTGCATATCATTTTCTTCATATCATGCATATAATGCATATCTTGAAATGCACCATTTTGAACATTGTCCATATTGCATACTTTCTAAAATGAATTCTTCCAACATTGGTATCATATCTTCGAGACCAACAAGAATTGCATATTTCTTCATTTTGTACTGCATAATTGCATGTACTCCCTTTGTATGCTTGCATATTATTATATGCTATTCACCCCCGTCCTTGAAATTTCTATGACCTTATATTTTCATGCTATATAATACTGCATTGAGTCATCACTAGAGTGTTTATCGTTATACACTCAGAAGGAGTAAACTTTTGATAAGTGCATCTGCTTAGGGGGAGCTACACTGTTATGTGTTCATAATATTTTCGGTGTACATGTTTAATCAAATTCGCACACATCATGCATAAAATGTGAAAAAGAGTGTTAAAGATAAAGATATATGAATTTCTTTTCAACACTCTAGAGATATTAAACTTGCTGCATGTGTGTTGAAGAGGCCGTTGAGGAAAAGCTGCCTGCCTAATTTTTGAACAAAGAATTTGAAAAGAAAAGGTAGAGCAATGTTTAGCTTCACTGAGTAAATTGGATGAACGTCACCTGAGACGTGATGTGGTTCATTTTTGAAAAGTGTTATATAAAATACTTCTGTTCAAAATGAAGTGAAATAGTTCAATATTCTGAGTAACCGGAGATTCTGGCATGAGTTCCATGCGTCTACTCGCGTAAAAAGGAATTATCTGAACCTGATCATTCTTAGAAAAATTCTGATTGTCTTTGTGAAATCATTGAAAAATTTGATGTGAAAAAAAATTATTGAGGTATAGTGTAGCCTCCAATACGTTATTCTCAAAATTGAAGTGCAGTCTGTAAAATGTCTCCTTGTGTTGATCTGAAAATCTGAATATCCATATTGCAACTATCGCTTTTCATGTTACTCACTTACACTTTTAGAAATTTGATTTATTATGTACTCAGAAAATTGATTGACTGCTTTAGCAATTACATGAATCTCCTATATGCTTGCACAATCTCCTATGTGCTACACATGTGCATTCCGATTGTCATGACTCTCATGCATCTTTCTTATACCCATTCCCTTCTTAAATAAGTAAGGAAGAGATATGTTGCATGTATATATATACGTAACTGTGTGGTTGCATTATATGCATTTCATATGTCATCATTTGTATGTATCAAGCTTCATGCATTTCAAAAGAAAATCTAAAAATCTAAAAATCAATAAAATTTCAAAAATTTAGACTTCAAATTCTTTACACTTGCTACATGGGGTGTTGGCTTTGAATGGTTTCATCTTGATTTGTGAATCTTGGTCTGCAACTCTTAAGACTACACACCTTTCGGTCTCCATAATCAACAATTAGAATCACAAAGAATCAACATGTCTTTTGTTCCCCATATCCTTGCCTTGCTATTGCCTCATTTGAACTTCTGAAGTAAGCTCTTATTGATTTATGAATCTGCTTGCTGAAATTTAAAATTCATTGCCTTCCTCCCACTTTTTGATCATGTCAAAGGGGGAGAAGAATATGATATTGTCTGTGTCTTGTCTGTGTCAGTCATAAAGTTTGTCATCATCAAAAAGGGGGAGATTGTTGTATATGCCTTGCATATATTTTTGATGATAACTAAACTTTATGTTTGCTTGCATATGTTCTTGCTTGCACATATTCTTGATGTCAGTGTGCATTCATGTTGTTGTTCAAATATGGCTGAGATGGCAAATGACTTTTGAGGCAGGCTCAAACATGTTGGTTAAATGCATTGCTATATGGTCTTGATTCTTGGTTGAAATTGTTAGTTTTCGAAGAGGTTTCATAGCTTTTAACTGTGAACAAAGTCTTTGTGCATCACATGATATATTAACCTTGACTATCTTGAATTGTAGGATCGAACCTCATGGTGGTCGCTTGGAAGGTAAAAATGTGTGGATAAGCACCTTGCTATCTACAACTAAAACAGGTGGTAAACCATGTCTACATTCTTCAAGAACCTTTGGTAAGGCTATGGAAGTCTCAAATCTGATAAAGCAAGTAAAGTTGACTTACCTTCATGGGAAGTTGACTTGATCTGATGTGAAAAGATTCTTGTATGCCTGAAAATGTGGATTTGATTGTTGATGGATGTATTGACTTAACCTTGATCAATAGATTGGAAGCTATGATACTTAGGCTTTCAAAGGTTTCTCATGCATATCTTTTCATGTGCTCTTAATGCGTTGAACTTGTTCCTTGCATTTCCATAAAAGGTCATTTTCACCAAAGTCAATGTTCAACCTTATCATGCCTTAACAAATACCCCATCAAGTCCAAACAAGCTCATATTATTTGGACATTCTTTTGCAAGCACAAGTCTTCAATATTTGGATATGTTTCATGGACTGAACTATGTTGTCTTGCAGGATTTCCAGAGTTCGATCGACCAGAAAGTCTGGTCCGATCGACCTGATTTACCAGCACCTAGAAATCTGGTGTTTTATACATTTCAGTCGACCGCCAACACAGGGCCGGTAGACGGATTTTCCTAGCGTGAAAGGTTCAATTTCTGTAAAATTCCGGTCGACCGCCCTATGTGTCCCGGTCGACCGAACCCCCTGAGACAGCCAAGTTTGACTTCATTTTTCACCAACGTGTTCACGCCTCTCTTGTGGACTTTTCAGTCCTCTAGCCTCCAAATTCGCCAGGAAATGTGGATCTATGTCTAGGGATGTTCCTTGACCAACCCAAGACATAAAAAAACACCTCTTACGGCAAAGAAACAAAGTGGGAATCAAAGGATTGAAGGAGAGGCTGCCAAAGGTGAAAGAAGACTACTGTAGCTATGTGAACAGTAACTCGTGCAAGATTTCTTCATCCATCTCCAAGCTCTTCAAGCTCCATGAGAAGCCAATCAATCTCCATTCAAGTGAAGAAGCAAGTCTTGTTCAAGATCTGCACATACACTAAGGGGGAGCCTAAATCAGGAGCTCTTTCTTTTGTGCTTCATCTGTTTTTATGTTTTAAGCTTCAAGTCTGTGTTCTTTGTAATATGCAAATATTTGTGTGTGTGTGGATCAGTTCAGATCCGTGGTCATGCGTGGTGTCTTGTTTAGATCTGTGTGTGTGTGCGTGGATCTTCTTAGATCTGCGTGTGTGTGGGGATCTATCCAGATCTAGTTGTACCAGTGTTTAGAGTACTACATATGTTGTAGTGTGTGTGGGTGTTGTTGATCTAGCCATTGGATCATGTTGGAGACTCCATCTCCTTGTGTGTGTGTTGGGGTGTGTCCCAATGTGTGTGTTGGAGCGTTGCTCCGTGTTGGGATTTATTCCCGTGTGTGTTGGAGCTTTGCTCCGTGTTGGGGAGTCTTCCCCGTGCTGGTTTTCCAGCAGTGAAGTCTCACCGGGTTTTGGTGAGGGGTGGACGTAGGTTGCTGTTGTTGCATCCGAACCACCTTAAAACTCCTTGTGTCTTATGGTTTGAGCTGTGTGGTTTGATTCAATTCTTCTACCCCCATTCTGTGTGATTGATATTGCATATTATCTCTTCCGCATTTGTCTCTTCAGATCTAGCATAAATCGATCTGTTCTATAAGTAGATCTTTGATATATCGAAAAGTGTTTTTGAATTGACAAGGCCAGTCCTGTCAAGACGATAGCACCTTACGTGAGCAGAATCCTTAGATTCATACCTCCGTCTTGTACCAAAGAACTATCGTGGCATTAGATTTGGATAGATCCAATTTGTAATTATACAGATCTGAATTTCTAATTGCTACTTTATCACATCTGTTTTAAATCGAGTAAAAGTTTTCTTAAAATATTGAATCACCCAGTCCACCCCCCCCTCTTGGGTGTCATTGATTGCGGGACTTCATATAATTTGGATGCCCCCTGCATGAAAGGAAGCTATTGCTACCACAACCGTAGCCTCCATCATTGTAGCCTGGAGAAGAGAAGAACATGAAAAAGAGAAGGAAAAGAGTTGAAGAGAGCCTATGCCTCCACTAGAAAGAGTTGAGAGAAGAAGAAAGAAGAGGAGAAGTAGCCTAGAAACCGGTTTGATCCAGTTCTGTAGTTTGAGTTTCAGATTGCAGCTTGTATGTTCTTGGTTCAGCTTCCCGACCTCTGTCAGAATCTACATTTCAGCTCACTTGTTTTGAGCATCTCTTTGTTGTTTTGTTTTCTTACTCTTCAGTCGTTTGGTGTGTTTTCTGCTGAGCTCTCTCAGCGGTCTTCCGACGCTCTGTTAAAAGAAGGAAGTATGTGTGTTGGCTGCCATGCAGCCGTGTGCGTGTTGAAGAATGTTTCCTCGTGCAAGCAGTTAGATAGCGTGTGTGTGTGTGTGTGCTCTCTTCTTGGCTAGAAGTGGAAGCCTGACCAAGTTGGTGAGGGGTGGATGCAGGCTTGCTGTAGGACAGTCGAACCACCTTAAAAAGCTGGTGTGCTGTGGTTTGATTATGTTGAATCCTTTTCATCTACCTCACTTCCCCAGTGCTGTGGTTTTATCAACATTTGTTTCATGTGTTAGCATAGAGTCATACTTGAGATAGCCCCCTCGGTTCTGCAGTCATTGTTTATCTTTTAAAGTGTTCTAAATTGGGTGTGAGATCTATTCACCCCCCTCTAGATCCCCTCATACCACCTATCAATTGGTATCAGAGCGGGTTCCTTGAAAATGTGGTCCAATATCCAAGGGAGATCAGATGGGAACGTCCCTCGTAGCTTCATAGCTAAGGGACACTCCATTAATAGACCTCCGTTCTTTGATAGAACAAACTATCTATACCTGAAAAATCAAATGGAAGTCTTTCTTTGTGCCCAAGATCATTTGCTTTGGCGTGTAGTCAGTTGAGGCCCTTTTATTTTACCAGAGGTGGATGATACCTGGACCCCTGACCAGGTCAAGAAATCCACAACTAATTTGAGCGCAATGAACATAATGCAGTGCTCTATCCATCCCACAAAATACTCAAGAGTATCCACTTGAAAATCTGTAAAAGAAATGTGGGATAGGCTTGAGTAAATCTATGAGAGAACATCTGAAGTGAGGGCCACCAAGGCCAACATGCTTATATCCGATTATGAAATGTTCAGGATGAAACCTGATGAGTCTGTCTCTGAAATGTATGCTAGACTCACCCAACTAACAAACTGCCTAACGTTATTGGGTAAGGAATACTCTAATAGTGAACTCGTTAGGAAGATTCTTAGATCCCTCACTCCAGCCTGGCACACCAAGGTTACTGTGATTGAAGATTCCAATGATTTGTCTGTGATGACAGTTGATGGACTGATAGGCTCGCTCATGACATATGAGCTCAACATGAAGAGAAATGAGGAGGACCACAAGAAGAAGAAATCTGTAGCTCTCAAGGCATCTGAGATCACCGATGAATCCTATGAGGACGAGGAAGATGACATCCCAGAATCTAGCTTGGGTGATCATGCTCTGCTCACCCGGCAGTTCAAAAAATTCCTAAGACGTAAAGGTAAATTCCAAATGAAGAGGAGGACTCCATAGATAAGTAGAATCCCCAATCTCAAATTTGATCAAACAAAAAGATCTGACAAAGTCCTATGCTACCAGTGTAGGAGGCCCGAGCATATGCGAGGAGAATGCCCCGAGTTGCTTAAAAAGACATGTGGTGAAAGGGAAGAAGCCCAAAGTAATGGTCTCTACTTGGAGTGATGATGAAGAGGAAGATGAAAATTTCTCTACGGATGAAGATGAGGACGGCCTTTGCCTAATGGCCAATGAAGAAGAAGATCATGTAACTACCCCGTTTGACATTTTTTCTACTGAAGAGTGGGAAGAGGCATACACCGATTGATCTGTTTAAAAGATATGAAGCTTTTAAGAAAGAGAACAGGCATCTAAAGAAGAAAATCAATGCCCTTGCTCATGACAACCCAGTCAAGAAAGATCTGGAAATCTTTAAAGCTGAAAATGTGAAACTGAAGAGAAAGATTGAGGAACGTGAGTCTATCAGTTCAGAACTTGAAGATCTGAGATTGGAAAATGGAAGTCTTAGGAAACAACTCAAGGAAGCCAAACTGAAATGTCAGCAACATGAAAAAGAAAAAAAGCTCAATCTTGAAAAATATGAAGCCATTAAAGCTATCAATAACGAAATGCCGAAAAATCATGAGAGGGTTGAAAAAGAGTTGAAAGACAAGCAATCTGTCCTACAAAAAATGACCCAGGGTAAGTCCAAGCAAGATGCCATCTTAGGAACTGGGGTGAATTTTAAGAAAGAAGTGCTGGGATTCAACCCTACTAAGAAAAAGAAATTTGAACTGAAAACTATCTCCTTCTATCCTGAGAAGGGGACGGAAAAACTGATAACCAAAGAACCAACATGGAAAAATGTCCCTAAGCCAAAAACAATCAAGAATCAAGAAAGCAACCATCAGGCTGGTTACAAAAAACATGTTGAACCTCTGAGTCAACGCACTGGAACACAGGGTCGATGCACTAGAGCTCAATTAAGGCAGCAAGGTCGATGCACTGGCTCACAGGGTCGACGCAACATCGTTCAGCCAGAGTCGGCTAGGCATCAAGGTCGACACAATGACCAATCCGGTCGACGCGTCCGTGCTCAATAGGGTCAGTCAGGTCGACGCACCATGGATATGCATCGACACAGCTCATCTTTTTACTCTGAGAAGAAAAATTTGTTTAATGATAAAAGGAGGGCCTATAGCCAGCCAAACTTTGGTACCCTCCATACCCAATTCAACACATTTGGAAACCCAAGAACTAGACCACAATTTGATTCACACTTCATGAACTTCATGAAAACTGTTTGTCACACCTGCAACCAAATTGGACAATGTTGGAACCCTGGTTTTGATGATGTCACACTATGAATCATGTTGAGACTAAACTGTATTAATAATGATTGGTTGAGTCATCATTTTAGTTCATAAGTTTGAATGGCATACAGGTTGATGCATCTTAGTCACTCATGTTATACAAGTCATTTATCTTCTAAGTGTCAGGATCATAAGGTCGATGCATATATAGGCACTAAGTCATGCAGGTCGATGCAGCTTAGTATTCCTTGAAATCAAGTCGATGCACATACACGTCTTGAGTCTGTTAGGTCGGTGCATGTACACTCCATCAATTTATTAGGTCGATGCATCAGAGGCCCTTGTTTTCAACAAGGTCGATGCACATATATGCATTCACTCTTTCATGCTGATGCACATGGAAGCGTTATGTCCATTAGGTCGATGCATCAGAGGCCCTTGTGTTCAACAAGGTCGATGCACATATATGCATTCACTCTTTCAGGCTGACGCACATGGAAGCGTTATGTCCATTAGGTCGATTCACATGTAGAGTCTGAGTCATAACAGGTCGATGCATATATATCATTCACTGGACACATGTCAAAGCATCCATGTTTGCTTAAGTCATCAGGTCGATGTTTAAGCACTAGCTGATCTAACCATCACCTTATTAGGTCGATGCAGCTACACCTATTTTAGCTCGACAGGTCAATCTGTGTTTCACACAGGTCTGTGCATCCCCATAAGTGTTTGTCCTCATCCACTCTCTCTCTTCACATTAAGTCTACCTATGATTTACATAGTTTGATGCATTTGTATTTGAACCACTGCATTAAGTCTGTTGTGCACAATCACATGTCGGTGCACTAAGTTTATGCATCGAGGCATCTGCATCATATCATACTGTTTAATATGGGATGTCTAATTCTTATGAAAATGATGATAAGATTGATAAGTGATTTTCATATTCTCTCTGGCAGGGACTTTAATTTTTAAAGCATTAAACTACTCATGCAACGTGATCTAACACTTGAAGAGCATAATGTTGTGCCCCTGGTTTTGATGATGACAACCATGAGATGTGTGTGTGTTGAGTTCAACAGAACTGATGAATTAACCCTTGATTCATTAACGCATGTATATACTTTATTCTTGAATGCAAGGAAGAAACAGGGTCTACGCAGGATGCTCACGGCGTCCACGCAACGATATGAATAAAAGGACAGCGCCAACACAGGATGCTAATTGCATCTACGCATCAGTACAAGAGGCAGAAGTATCAAATCACTGGCATAGCTCAGTGCGTCAACGCCACAGTTCAGCAGCGTCGATGCAGCAGTTCAAGTGGCAAAATCATTGTTCACTGGAAATACCCCGGTGCGTCAACGCTACAGCATGATAGCGTCGACGCAGCAGTTCATTCTAAGATAAAGATCACTCTGGGTCAGTTCAGTGGGTTGACGCAGTGACCCCATGCGTCAACGCATCCAGCTTTATACTCAAAGACATGTGGGGCATTTCAAGGCTTCGTCAACCTCATGGTCTCAATGAGTTGACGCGATCTGAATTTCATCAAGAGATGATTGGGTGGACCCCAGTCGTAAGTGGCGTAAGATGCCACATCATCTAAAAGAGCATGCGCTCTCTTTCCCTCGCGATTTGAGAAGCCTCAAGGACAACAATCATTGGGCTAACCAGAAAATCTGGTTGGGACCCACAAAAAGGAATATTCACGTGAATAGGTAGGGCACGGGAAAATAGAACAATAAGAAGGAATAACAGTTGAACAAAAAAGAACATGAGAGTTCTGCAGAAGAGGAAGAAGAAGGTCTGCATCATCGGCTTGCTGAGTGCGTGCTGTTGCATCCACTGAAGATCAGAGGAAGCCCAGTGGCAGTTGATCATTGCAATATTATCTACCATCCAGAAGGAGAAGGCCAGCTAATCGACGAAGCCGTTCCTCTCCGATCTCTACGTTCGAGATTTGTGAATCAGCACCATCATATATCTGAGGCTCCTTCTTCCATTTTCAAATGATTTCAATTTTTTTTTTCATTTCAATTTGAACTTTACTACTGTAATTCTCCCTTGTACTTGTTGAGTAGAGGGAGGGTTTTGATCCAGCGGAGTGTGCTTCGGTCAAGGGTTCTGGGCTTGTATGCCCTCAAGTTGTTTGTCAGCGGGTATCTGGTGAAGAGGATATGTTCCTCTTGTCAACCAAGCTGTAGTGGTCAGCATTGTCGAGGGGATTGTTCCTTGGTTTAGCAAAGCTGTAAGGCTCAGCAGGGATCCTCACTGATCTAGTGAGGGGTGGACATAGGTCTCCACAGGGAGACCGAACCACCATAAAAATCTATGTTCTCTTGTGGTTTGCTGTCTCTTGCTATATCTGTGTGTCGCTAGATGATTGATTAGGTTCGATCTCCACACCGTCTGTTTACTGAATACTAAAATAGTATTCTGGTTCTTAAAAGTTGATTGTGATTTTTCGCAAAAGATTTCAAAGGGTCAACCTATTCACCCCCTCCCCCTCTAGTTTGACCATCCACTTAATCCAACACGTGGTATCAGAGCCAGGCTCTCTTGTCAAGGGTCTCACAACCCAGAGAGATTTAGTGGAATGGAAAACAAGGGGCTCATGCCTGAAGGGTATGTAGTGAATAGGCCACCCTTCTTTGATGGCACTAACTATGCTTACTGGAAAAATTGGATGCAGGTATTTCTAAGAGCTTAGGACCATGAGATTTGGAGAGTCGTGAGCAAGGGACCCTATCAGTTAGAAGGAGATGAAGAACTGTGGGTGAAAGAGCAGATTCGGAAGTCCAACGTCAATTGGCAAGCTATGAACATCATGCAATGCTCATTGCATCCTAAGGAGTTTTCACGAGTGTCCTCATGTGCCAATGCCAAGGAAATGTGGGATAGACTTCAAGTCATCTATGAAGGTACGTCAAAGGTAAGAGAGACAAAAGCTAATATGTTAATTTCTGAATATGAAGCTTTTAGAATGAAGCTAGAGGAAAATATATCTGAAATGTATGCTAGACTAACCCTATTAGTGAATGGTCTTAAAGGTATGGGAAAGGTTTACACTGATTATGAACTGGTCAGGAAAATTCTTAGATCCCTAACTCCAATTTGGCACACCAAGGCCACTGTTGTTGAGGAATCTAGGAACCTTCCTACCACTACCCCTGATGAGCTTATTGGATCACTGATGGCTTATGAGCGGAATTTCAAAAGAACTGATGAGGATGTGAAAAAGAAGAAGCCACTTGCTTTGAAGGCTGGTCCTAGCAGCAAGGAGAGTTCAGATGACAGTCAGTCATCTACTTCAGATGATGACTCAGGTGAGATAGCAATGCTCACCAGGAAATTCAGGAAGTTTCTAAGGAAGGAAGTTAAATTTAGAAACAACATAAGACCAGAGGTAAGAAAGAGTTCAAAATTCAAATCAGAAAACTCTAGGAAATCTGACAAGGTGGTCTGTTACAAATGCAAGAAACAAGGTCATATTAAATCTGAATGTCCAGAGAATGTGAAGAAAGTCCAACCAAAATGGAAGAACAAGAAGCCAAAAGCTATGATGAGTACTTGGAGTGATGAGGAGAAAGATGAAGATGAAGAAGAGAGTACGTCTGAAGAAGAATGTGATGTTAAGCTCTGCTTTATGGCTAAGGGAGATGATCAGGATGAGGTAACCTCCTCTTTTAAAAACTTTTCTTGCAGTGATTGGGAAGAAGCATTTAATGAATTGCTAGATAATTATGATTATATGAGGAAAGAAAATAAATCACTGAAGAAGAAGAAAAATTTGACTAGTCAAGATAATTCCTTGAATGAGAAAATCATGTGCTTAGAAGCTGAAATTACTCATCTAAGAGAGTCTCTTGCTGAAAGTGATCTGTATAAAGATCAATTAATAGAGATGAAAAGAGAAAATGAATTTTTACTGAAAGTGCATGATGACCTGAAACTCAGAATGCAAAAATTGGAGAGTGATGTAAAAATTGCTGAAGAAAAATATGAAGCCATTCAAGAAGTAAATCTAGAACTCCAAGAAAACTTGAAGAGACTGGAAGTTGAAAACTCAAATAAACAAGTCTCCCTTAAGAAATTTACACAAGGCAAAAACAACCTAGAAGCTGTTATGGGAATGAAAAGTAATTTTGGAAAAGAAAGACTTGGATATAATCTAACTAAAAAGAAGAATCTATGGATAAGGCTAATAACCTTTGTTCCAGAACATGGCACATCTGAGCAAAACCCAATGGCTGCAGTGAAGTCCCATGAGAAAAATCAAGAAGAAGTAAAACAGACAAATGAAACCAGAAAAGAAAAGGGCAAAGAGAAAATGAATGTTACCTTAACTGCCAATCACCATAAGAATGTGCCTAAGCTTAGAAGTAAACCCTCAGGTCAGCCTATAGACCCTAGTTCATCAACCCAGCATCAGACTTACAGAAATTTAGGGAGTCATAGGTCTGGTACAAGACAGTTGCGTCAACGCACTGGGTACCCTGCATCCACTCAACCCATGTCCCAGGGGTTCTACAGAAATAATGCTAGAACAAACCATTGGCCGCATCAACGCAGTGTCCATACCGCGTCAATGCATCCTATGCACCAGAACCCATATGACAGAAGGGTTAGATGGATGAGTCAACGCAGTCAGGTGAGAGGGTCTACGCAGCGAGCCTTCATTCCTTCAAGAGTTCAGTATTCTTCTAGAACTTCTCATCCTATATTCCCCAGTGCTTCTTGGAGTCACAATAATCATTGGAATGGGAACAAGAATAAAACTTCATACTTCTCTAACAACAGAACTGATTCAAAAAGGTCATTCCAAAGGGTACCTCAACCCAATCAGAAAACTCTCAAACCTTTGAACTCCACATATCAAAAACCTCCAAAACAACAAATATGGATTCCCAAAAGCATGTTGTCTTATTTAACACAATCATATGGTGTGATGGGACCCGAGTGTATTTGGGTTCCAAAATCTCTTATTTGATGTGAATTGCAGGAAGGCCTTGCAGCTGTACACAACAGATGGTATCTTGACAGCGGCTGCTCAAGGCATATGATGGGAGATAAGGCAAAATTCTGTTTCTTGGTTGAGAAAGAAGGAGGGCATGTCACTTTTGGGGGCAACAATAAAGGTAAAATTATTGGAAAAGGTAAAGTTGGCAAAATCCCTTGAACTCCATTGATGATGTGCTACTTGTTGAAGGACTAGAATACAATCTTCTTAGTATAAGCCAACTGTGTGACAGGGGACACAAAGTTGTGTTTGATTCTCATGCATGCACCATTCTTGAAATGCATTCTAAAAATGTTTAAGTTCATTGGAAAAAGAATAAACAACATGTACATGGTAGACTTGGATGATCCTGCTCATAATAATCTCTATCTTGCCGTTAATAAAAGTGAGCTGGCTTAGCTATGGCATCGTAGACTAGGACATGCTAGTTATAGTGTCATGCATAAGTTAGCTAAATTCAGCATGGTAAACGGCTTGCCTGATGTCTCATTTAAACAAAATGAAAAATTTTGTGATGCATGCACTCAAGGTAAGCATACTAGGAAGTCATTTAAATCTAGAATAGAAAATCAGTCTTCTAGACCTCTTGAACTTATTCACATGGATCTGTTTGGACCCACCAGAACAGCAAGTTTAAGTGGGAATAGATATGGCTTTATTTTGGTAGATGACTTTTCTAGGTTTACTTGGGTGTTCTTTTTATCTCATAAAAATGATGCGTTTGAAGAATTTCATGCATTTTTCAGGAAAGCTCAGCATGATGGTAAGTATACTATTTCATCTATCCTATCAGATCATGGAGGAGAGTTTGAAAATTCAGAATTTGATGGCTTTTGTAGGGCAAAAGGAATATCACACAAATTTTCGTCACCAAGAACTCCTAAGCAGAATGGAGTGGTGGAAAGAAGAAATAGAACTCTTGTGGAGATGGCTAGAACAATGCTGATCGAAGGATAACTTCCAAGGAAATTCTAGGCTGAGGCGGTAAACACTACATGCAACATTGTAAATCGTGTAATGGTAAGACCTCTGTCCAAAAAGACTCCATATGAATTAATGAAAGGTAAGAAGCTATCTGTTGCTCATTTCAAAGTTTTTGGGTCAAAATGCTTTGTTCAAAATAATGACAAACGGGACTTGGACAATTTTGAACCTAAGAGTGAACCAGCCATTTTTCTGGGATATTCTAATCACTCTAGGGCCTATAGAGTCTTAAATGTCAAAACTCAAAATGTAGAAGAATCTCCACATATTGTCTTTGATGAAATGAATGTGAGATCTGAAAATGAACAATCCTGCAGGGACAAGGATGATGGGGAGTTCCATGATGTAAAGGAAGAATAAGATCTCCAGGAGAAAGAGTCAAGGCCAGGTGAGAGTCTAGCAGAATCAAGCACTCAAGGTAATGTAGATGCCAATGAAGATAACTCTCTAACCAATGTTAGAATGTTAAGAGATTATCCTCTATCAAGCGTTATTGGCAATCTGCATGACCCTACCAGAACTAGATCTCACTTTAGGATAATTGAGGAAATGGATAATCTGGCTCTTGTGTCTCAAATTGAACCTAAGAACGTAATTGAAGCCCTAAAAGATGAATGTTGGATAAATGCAATGCATGAAGAACTAAATCAATTCAAGAGAAACAAAGTGTGGCACCTTGTACCAAGACCCAATGAATATTCAGTAATAGGAACTAAGTGAGTTTTCGGAAATAAACAAAATGAAAATGGAATTGTGATATAAAATAAAGCAAGACTGGTAGCACAAGGGTACAACCAAGAACTCGACATTGATTTTGAAGAATCCTTTGCTCCAGTAGCTAGGTTAGAGGCCATTAGATTATTACTTGCATATGCTTGCTGCCATGGAATAAAACTACAACAAATGGATGTAAAAAGTGTATTTCTTAATGGTCTAATAAAAGAAGAGTGATGTGGGACTGACCACGGACACGACAAGCTCGTGATTGCCCCTTAACGAGGGAAGCGTCGGACGTGCGCGGTTGAGAAACCGGCAATGAGCTAGGGTGGTCGGTTCACTTTTGTGCCCGGATCGGGTCACGGGACGCTCTCGCTCACTCTCGCAGCAGTGGTGATATGAAAATATATAGCAAGCTAGGTCCTAAAATATGCTCTCTAGCAGCGGCATATAAAGCATATATGGAAATAAGTGAAATGCCAAGCAAGGAGCGAATACGATACCTCTACGCTCCCGGCGTGGGGACGACGGACCTGGCCGAAACTCGTACTCCCGGAACAATAATACACAATATTATAGCAATACAAGTCACTGCCCACTCCACGCAGGGAGGTAAAGGGTGACACAATGGGGTCCGGGAGGACCGATTTCGGGTTGACGGGCGGCTTCTCGCGTAGCTTCGGCCGCACACGTACTCGCGCCTGTGGGGCCAACGTGTTGTCCGGAGGGCCGTGTTGGACCTGGTGGCACCGCTATAGTGGTGGATGCCTGGATGAGCGCTCCCTGGAGTGGAGGCGCGCTGGTTCGCCGGCCGGAGGCCGGGCGGCTCCGATCGGCACCGGTCGGAATCACCGGCCACGGATCTGCCAGTTCTATTTTCCGGCGCACGCTCCGGCGAGAACGGACGCTGCGATCAGCCCCGATGTCGGATAGACACGAAACTGGCGGCGTTGGAAAGCTAACTCAAAATACTTCAAACTAGGCCTAGATATCGGACCTGGATCTGCACGTATCTAGACTTATTGAATTTTCAAGTTTCTATTGTGCAGTACCAGAAATCTCAGATCTGCAGGTGAGTTGTCTGAGAACTGCCGTTGACCGTCTAGTCGACGTCGGACTCAGCTCCGGGGCTATTCATCAATGTTGTAGGAAATTGAACCAGGAAATTGGGCATATTTTTGGATCTGGATTTGGTGGAGGCTACGAATTGATATGATTTGTTTACTGGAAGGTAGTCAGATCTGGAATCTGGCTGATAGTACTATAGCTGAAGAAGAATATGATTTTTGAAAAATAGTTGAAGGGCTGATAAAAATTCAATAAAATTCGTGGAAGGAGGGATTGATGGGAAGAACTCCCAGTAAAATTGGGAGCTCTAAAAAAAATCAAAAGGATGGTCGGAGAGGGGAAACTCAGGGGTGCTGTCACACAGATCTGAAACTGGACAGATATGGGAGATAGAAATACATGAAATTTTAAAAATAGTAAATGATGGAATTTGGACGGGATTTGTTTTGTGGAGGTGGGGATTGAAGATAGGAACACACCATAAAATTTTTAGATCAAGAAGATGTCGGGGTGAATAGCAGGAATTCCGGGAAGAAGCTTCTGCCCAGGGTGGACAGAACACCGAAATCGTCTTCACGGCGGCTCGAAGGCGGCACGAACGGCGGCGGCGGCACCAGAGATGAGTTCAGAGATTGAGGGGGAGGAGATAGAAGATATCCACTCTAGAATTGGGGGGTTGGAGGAGCTGAACACCAGGGAGAGAGGAAGGGGGCGCAAGAAGCCTTCTTGGCTTACATAAATTTTCTCTTCATTTCATTGATTTCTAAATGAAAATACAACCTTATATATGATTCACATCAAATCAAATGTAGACCCTTGGATCTAGGGATGGGGAATGGAGGGCTGGGATGAAATGTGAACAACACACCTAATACATTTTTTTAATCTAACTTGACCATTTCTATTCAAACTCTACCTAAATCACACCTACCAAGCCTAATAAGGCCAAAGAACCATGCGCCCCCCTTCATGGGCCAAAGGCCAATCATGGGCCAAGAGCCTTCCACAAGCCCATGCTAGTCATGGACCATTCTCACTTAGATGGCCCATGAGAGAGTGTAACCCAATTTGGGCCTTAAGTGACTTAAGGACCCATTTGAAACCTAATGACCCAATATGAAGTAACACCCATAAGTGGACCTAATACATGATACCTAGTAATTGACTCTTCCTAGAAATGTGGCCCAATGGCTTAATTAAAGCCTTACAAAGAGAGCTCAAATGAAAGAAATCAAAAACTACACACTTTCAAGCCAATACAACCCATAATACACACCTATACAAGCCAATACACACTAATACACATCCCACAAGCCCTTGATGTCCTCATCAAAGAGGTGTATGTTGAACAACCCCCCGGTTTTGAGTGCATAGATTGTCCTAACCATGTTTACAGATTAGACAAAGCTCTATATGGGCTTAAACAGGCTCCTCGAGCATGGTACGATAGACTCAGCTCATACCTCACTGAAAAAGGATATTCAAGAGGTAAAGTGGACCAAACTTTGTTCACCAAGGTAAGAAACAATGACATTATTCTGGTTCAAGTTTACGTTGATGACATAGTCTTTGGATCCACTAAATCTAGCATGTGTGAGGAATTTGTACAATTGATGACTACAGAATTTGAAATGAGTCTAATGGGTGAGTTGAAATTTTTTCTAGGTCTTCAAATCACCCAGAGCAAGGAAGGATGCTTTATCAATCAGTCAAAATATATCTCTGAACTATTGAAGAAATATCAAATGGAGAATCTCAAAACAATCAACACTCCCATGAGCACCAACACAATTCTAGATGCAGATCTGAAAGGTAAATCAGTGCATGCAAAGACTTATCGAGGTATGATCGGATCACTTCTCTATCTTACAGCATCTAGGCCAGACATCCAGTTTTGTGTATGTATGTGTGCTCGTTTTCAATCTGAACCTAGAGAATCCCACTTGAGCTCTGTTAAGCGTATCTTTCGATACCTTGCCGGAACACGAGAGTTAGGGATTTGGTATCCTGCATCGTGTCTTCTTGATTTAGTATCTTATTCTGATGCAGACTATGCTGGTTGCAAACTTGACAGGAAAATCACAAGTGGTTATTGCCAATTGTTGGGAGGGTACTTGGTTTCTTGGGCATCCAAGAAACAACACTCAGTGGCACTATCCACTGCAAAGGCAAAATATGTCGCTGTAGGGAGTTGTGGCACTCAAGTGTTGTGGATCAAACACCAACTCCAAGATTATCAAATTGATCTTGGGTGTGTCCCAATATTGTGTGATAACACAAGTGCCATTAACTTGGCAAAAAATCCAATTCAGCACTCTAGGACCAAACATATAAAAATTAGGCATCACTTCTTGCGAGATGAAGTTAATAAAGGAAGCTTTAAATTGATTTTTGTAGACTCAGAACATCAAATTGCTGACATTTTTACCAAGCCTCTGAGTAATGAAAGATTAACTTGTCTTAGGAGAGAGCTTGTACTATGTAATTCTCATCCTGATGCCTAACTTGATAGCTCAGTTTATTCTTTGGATTTTGATTGGTTAACTTTACTTAGTAATAAATTGATTACATGCCTTGCTTGAGTTGAAAGGGCTTGGTTTCTAAATAAGTCACAAATCTAGGGGGAGCTCAGGTTTTGGTCATACTCTCTGTCTTGAAAAATAGATGATAAATAAAAAGCCCATCATGTCAATCACTGCATTTTCATCAAAACCTATTGTCATGCATGATCTGAGGGGGAGCTTGTACTAGATTTTTCTTGCTGAGAAGAACAAGTTACCACCCTGAGATTAATATTTTGTGAACCTGAAGTGTGGCTCACTCAGTTGAGTGAACTGGCTTATTAGTGGAGAAGTCCGAGTTAACACAGTAATGAGGCTGGGTCAACGCGTTGATTGAAATTCTCTGGAAACAGTGCTGGCAGTTCAGCTGATTGGTTGAGTGAGTTAACGCTGTAACATGGTTGAGTTGACGCACTGACAGAAACCTGGTGTAAACCGTTCTGGAGTCAGCTTGCTCACGTAAGAGGGGTTAACTCAGTACTGGAGATGAGTCAACGCAATCTGGAAATTCTTCCTACTGAGGATATTTTTGGTGTGAAGAAGCTGTCACAATGTCTGTTGTGCGTCAAAGTCTACTGCTGTGTGAATGTGTTCTGAAATGGCACTTCCAGTACCTTGGATTCTCTGAAGCCTGGAGCCTTGTCAACTTCTCATCAATTCGTTTCTTCCTCACATACTTCATCCATTCATCTTTTTAGCTAGTTGTTGAAGAACTCATCAATCTTCAAGTATGAGGTAAGGTTCATGAGCTCTGGATTTGAATTGATGTCATTGATTCAGGGGGAGTTAAAATGATGATTTTTTATGAAAGGTTTTGGTCTTCACCGACCGACTCTATATAAATTTAATGGCTGGAGACTTAAATCTTATGATCCTTGAAGGTTACAAATCCTTGAACTTAAAAGTGCTTTGCATATGGAATAGCAAGAACTATTTAATAAAACTGTGAACTCTTTCACTCTAGAACCATGATGATCAAAAGTAAAGAGACCACTTTGTGCAAAATGAATTCAATCTCTGTATTGACCTTAAACTCAGAATAGGTTTAATAAGAGCTGAAGGAATAAACTTTATATATATTTATATATATACATATATGAAATAAATTGCAGAGCAATGGCTAGTTCTCACTGAGAAATTGTCTCTATGCACCAAGGAAGTGCTAAGGAGCATGTCATGATGTGAGTTCCTATCTCTGTTCCCAAAGAAAATTAATTCGTTGCAGAGCAATGGTAAACTTTCACTGAGAAACTACCTTCATGCACCAATGAAGTGCTGAGAGGCATGTCATGATGTGAATTGCCAACTCTGTTTCATTAGAGTAGAATAGTTAGCTATGCTGAATAACCGGGGACTCTGGTGTCTGATAAACATGTGTACCTGTGTCAATATGCTAGCTACACTTGACTGCTAATGAAAATTAAAAATAAAAATTAAAAAAAATGTGAATAAATAGATATATATATATATATATATATATATATGTGGTTGTTCTTAAGCTCACATAAAATCCTACCGAGTTCATCTTCAATACTCGTTAAATTCACTTCTATAAGGGTCTCTTGAAATTACACATACTCTTCTCGTTCATGGGCTTAACTCAAACTCATAAGTTTATCTTTCTCCACATCATTAAATGAATTAGGGTCTATTATCATATCTCTCATAAGGGAACTTCAATTTTATCAATTAAAAATCCCTGAATGCAATCCTCATCTTTCATGTTTCAATGTCTTTTGAATGCCTCAATACTGTGGCTCTTAAATCGATATTACCTTCATATTCCTTTTGGTGGCGTCGCCTCAGGACTCCAATGCGTCAACGCAGTCACGTGGTCGCTCCATCAACCCAATCCAGTTCATCTCTTTGAACCGATTCTGTCTCTTTGAAACCAAGGGGTCATCACTTTAAAACCCCTCTACGTAAACGCTTCTGTCTCCTCACCTCTTTCAAAAACCATGTTGGCTCCTACCTCTCCCCTTCCCTCATCTTCTTTCCCACGGCACTTCTCTTCCCTATTGCCGGGTGATTCACCTCGCTACCATGGCTCCTCCGGCAAAAGAGAAAAAGGACAAGAAGGGTTTAAAGAGAAGAGCTCCCATCTATGCTGAGGGAAAGATTGAGCCTCGAACCAAATTTCAACGTGCTCAAGAGGAGACGTCGTCTCGGTCAGCCCCAACACAACGGAAAGGAAAAGAGAAAAGCTCGCTGGCAAAGACAAGAAATCTCTCAGAATCAAGGGCAGTGAAGCAGAAGGATACTCACGATGCTCTCGTGGCAGATCCTCCAGAGGAGATACCGTCTTCTTCAGCTCCAAGGAAACGAAAAGGAAAAGAGATAGAGCTATCTCTTCGGAAACGCCGTCTCCATCCGAGCCCGTCGACCAAAAAGAGAAAGCTATCTAAATCAAGGGCAGAGGAGCAGTCTACATCTTTAGCTGCTCATAAAGGGAAGCAAGGTGTAGCCAGTTCACATGCAAGGTCTTCTGATCCCTCTCTCACCTTCAATATAGAAGAACCTCTGAAAGTCCTTATTCCACGATATATTGTTGCTACCGATGTTGAGATGCTTGAGGTTTTTCCGCAATTATTTCCCACTTTGGATTTTCAGGGTTGGTGGTCTTTTGTCACAGATCATAAGATATACTACCCCACCCTCGTTAGGGAATTTTACCAAAATTTGAAATATGAGCCTCAAATCCCCAAAGTTTCTTCAACAGTCAGAAATGTCTGTTTTGAGTTAACAAATAAACTATTTGCCAGATCATGGAAAATTCCAATGGATGGGGTTCAGCTACACAGTTTTCAGTTTGCTGAACATGAAGCTTATGCTCTTCTGACTGAACAGCCTAGTGATCCTACTGTTGTTAAGCATACATATCTATCTAGTCTGAAAGCCAATCGGTTCCCTCCCTTCAACAAACTGCTACATCATATCTGCACATCCATCATTACACCCCAGAGCAGTGGTAGGGAACGAGCTACTGAGATGCAAAGATTGTTGCTATACTGTATGGTGAAATAGATCAAGATTTCATTGACTGATGTTATCATTCAGACCATGGGTACATGTCTGAAACAGTCTAGGACACTTCCATATGCTGCCCTATTGACTGCAATTTTTAGAAAAGTTGGAGTGAACTTTGGAAATGAAAAGAAACTAAACATTCCAAGAGGGAATAGATACTCCTTATCATACATTCAGAAGTTCATGGGATTTAAAATTGTGAATGGACAGCCAGTAAGAGTACTGCCAAGTCAGAAGCATGCCTCTGCCTCTGGGACCCCTATTGTAGAATTGAGAGAAACAGCACAAGAAAACCCAGAGGCTAGTCCAGCCAGAGTAGACAGACAAGATGTTAGTCCTGCCAGAATAGACCAACAAGAAGCCAGTCATGTCCAAGCTGATATTGTCACAAATACTGCTCCAAATTTCCCAGCTGTCACTAGAGATATTATGATCATACATGGTCCCTTTCAGGAACCCTCTCCTCGAAGGGAACATGAATCTACCTACTTTCCTGAGGAAGAAATGCCAGATAATTTTCATCATGATGCTGGCATGCATGATCAGACTTCTGGCATCAATCCCACCTTGATTCAATTTCCGGAAATGAAATTCAAGAACATTGATTCTTCCATAATGCACCTGAGCTCAACTATGGAAATGAGGATTTCCCATCTTGAGCAGAAATCAGACAGCAGATGGGAACAGTTCAAGCAAGACAAATTCAAGTCAGACAAGAAGCTTCATAACTTCATGGAATCCCTCCTTCAGGTTGTTAGAAAGCTGGATCAGTAATGCACAATTTGAAAAGCTTGCATCAACAATTTCTGAACAGGCTAAAGGCTGTACAGACATATAACTATGAAGTCAAGGAAAACCAGTCCAAGTTGAATTTGAAATTTTCCACCCTGATTGACAAGAACAATGAGTTCAGTGAAAAGGTTCAGACTTTATTTGAAAAGATTACATCTTTTGGTATGGACCTTGCTAAACTATTTGAACGAACCACTCTAGTGGGTGATGAGGTAATGGATGTTTTGCACATTCTAAAAGAAAATTTCCCACCCACACTTGAAGATCAACGTGATGTGTACTGCCCTCCACCAACAGAAGCCTCCTCTTCTGCACCTGAATGGGGATCTCAGCAGAAAGCTCAAGTGGACTATCTGTTTGATATTTTACACAGCTGGTTTGATAGTATCACTTCCAAAGTACATGATTATCATAAGTCTATCCTGCAAAGAAATCAGCAATTTTTGGACAGACTAGACAGTTTAGCATCTTCTATGACTCAGCTTCAACAACAATTGGACAATGTGTCTGTGACCATCCTTCAGTCACCTGCTCCCCTTCCTGATGATGTCAAAGGGGGAGAGACATGAACTCAAGTTGGAGCCTGGAATTGCATTACATCTGCATCAAATATGATTGAGTGAAATTTTCCTTCGTTGACATATTTTGTGAAATGCTCGAAAGAAATTGTTTGTGAGATTGCCCAACTTTTTGTTAGAAAAGTTCTTTTGTTCCTCTTATTGATGTTAAACCTTGGACTTAAATGAAATGAACTGGTGTTCTGGTCTCTGAAGTGAATTACTTGTTTGATCTGAACAAAGCATTTTTATGTAGATGCAATGGCGTACACCTCATAGTTGCCATCATCAAAAAGGGGGAGATTGTTGTGCCCCTGGTTTTGATGATGACAACCATGAGATGTGTGTGTGTTGAGTTCAACAGAACTGATGAAATAACCCTTGATTCATTAACGCATGTATATACTTTATTCTTGAATGCAAGGAAGAAACAGGGTCTACGCAGGATGCTCACGGCGTCCACGCAGCGATTTGAATAAAAGGACAGCGCCAACGCAGGATGCCAATTGCGTCTACGCATCAGTACAAGAGGTAGAAGTATCAAATCACTGGCATAGCTCAGTGCGTCAACGCCACAGTACAGTAGCGTCGACGTAGCAGTTCAAGTGGCAGAATCATTGTTCACTGGAAATACCCCGGTGCATCAACGCTACAGCATGATAGCGTCGACACATCAGTTCATTCTGAGATAAAGATCGCTCTGGCTCAGTTCAGTGGGTCGACACAGTGACCCCATGCGTCAACGCATCCTGCTTTATACTCAAAGACATGTGGGGCATTTCAAGGCTGCGTCAACCTCATGGTCTCAATGAGTTGACGCCATCTGAGTTTCATCAAGAGATGAATGGGTGGACCCCTATTATAAGTGGCATTAGACGCCACGTCATCTAAACGAGCATGCGCTCTCTTTCCCTCGCGATTTGAGAAGCTTCAAGGACAATAATCATTGGGCTAACCAGAAAATCTGGTTGGGACCCACAAAAAGGAATATTCACGTGAATAGGTAGAGCGCGAAAAAATAGAACAATAAGAAGGAATATCAGTCGAACAAAAAAGAACAAGAGAGTTCTGTAGAAGAGGAAGAAGAAGGTCTGCATCATCGGCTTGCTGAGTGCGTGCTGTTGCATCCACTGAAGATCAGAGGAAGCCCAGTGGCAGTTGATCATTGCAATATTATCTACCATCCAGAAGGAGAAGACCAGCTGATCGACGAAGCCGTTCCTCTCCGATCTCTACGTTCGAGATTTGTGAATCAGCACCATCATATATCTGAGGCTCCTTCTTCCATTTTCAAATGATTTCGTTTATTGTTTTTCATTTCAGTTTGAACTTTACTACTGTAATTCTCCCTTGTACTTGTTGAGTAGAGGGAGGGGTTTTGATCCAGCGGAGTGTGCTTGGGTCAAGGGGTCTGGGCTTGTATGCACTCAAGCTGTTTGTCAGCGAGTATCTGGTGAAGAGGATATGTTCCTCTTGTCAACCAAGCTATAGTGGTCAGCATTGTCGAGGGGATTGTTCCTCGGTTTAGCAAAGCTGTAAGGCTCAGCAGGGATCCTCACTGATCTAGTAAGGGGTGGACGTAGGTCTCCACAGGGAGACCGAACCACCATAAAAATCTGTGCTCTCTTGTGGTTTGCTGTCTCTTGCTATATCTATGTGTCGCTAGATGATTGATTAGGTTCGATCTCCACACCGTCTGTTTACTGAATTCTTAAATAGTATTCTGGTTCTTCAAAGTTGATTGTGATTTTTCGCAAAAGATTTCAAAGGGTCAACCTATTCACCCCCTCCCCCTCTAGTTTGACCATCCACTTAATCCAACACATAAAGCGTCTGAGACATAAGTGGTCATGTGGTTCAAAAGTTGAGACAATTGGCATGTGATCCGAGGATATCTATTGAGCGGAAGGATTGGCCACGTGGATTCACTTCTTCCTCAGATCTGACACGTGGACATCATCGAGCATCTCTTTCCTGAAAAGCCATTGGCGGGAATGTTCCCTTCACACGTCGGACTGGAATCTTGTGGGGATCACAAGATTCAGCTACCTGATATAAAAGGCAGATCTCTTGTTCAAAGAGAAAAATATAGAGAATAGAGCGAAGTATACAGTGGCAGAGAGCTGTGAAAAATAGAAGAGAAATAGGGAGAAGAATAGTGATTGTGACAGAGATTGAGCAGAGGAAGACTTCAAGCTGAGAAGAGTGCAGAAAAGGGAGAGAGTGATCGGAGCTTGAGAGCAGTGAGTATCTAGAGAAGAGTAGATTGAGAGAGAGACACAGAAAAAAGAGTATCGGGGATAGGACAAAAATTCTGAGGGGAGATAATTGCAGAAGTCACGATTTCTAGATTAGATCTAGAATCGTCTACTCTTAAGAGCTACATTATTTTTTGCATCTATCTATGTATTGTTTTTGTTCTTTCTTGTTCTCTTTTGAATCTATCTTCAAGCTGTTAGGGAGCGGAGCAAGCTATGATGCTCAGCGGATTGTCAAGCTGTGTGGTAGTGGAGCAAGCTGTGATGCTCAGCAGATTGTCAAGCTGTGTGGCAGCGGAGCAAGCTGTGATGCTCAGCGGATTCAAGCTGTGTATCAGCAGTAATCCTCACTCAGGTTTGAGTGAGGGGTGGATGTAGATCTGTTGAGGCAGATCGAACAACCTAAAAATATCTTGCATCGTGGTTTGCTGTGTGTTCAGATTTCCCTTTATTATTCTTACTACCACGCGTGTGAGTAGAGCACATCCTATGAGATCTCTTAAAGGTCAGCTGTTGCGCAGTGTGCGCTCTAGATCCACTGATGAAGGAGTGTATCTGTCCCTCATTAAGAGTTCAATATTATTATTTCGAGTGAGAGAGAGCGCAACGATGTCATTTGTTTTACTTTGATTGTAGTTAAACTTTTAATTCTGCAAAAGTTTTAATGGGGATCCACTCACCCTCTCTCTCGATCTCAACCGTGCGCATATCTGCTAGCACCCCTACCCCAACAATTGGTATCAGAGCGGTTTCTTATTCCACAGATCCAATGATCTGCAGATCTGATCCTGCTATTTGGTGCATTCATTGTTTTTGCTTATCGTTTCAATATGCTTTCAATGGCTAATCCTCCTAAGTTTGATGGATCAAACTTTTATGGCTGGTAAGGAAGATTGCGAGATTTTGTGAACTCTATGGATTCTAAATTATGGATTTTAATTGTATATGGTCCATATGAACTTCTTGAGGAGAAATCCAAATGGAATGTCATCCATAAATTGAAAAATGCTGATAATCTGAAAGCTCTGAAGCTGATGAAAAGTGCTATTGATATTGATGTGTTCCCTTGTGTCTCTACGTGCAGGAGTGCTAAGGAAATACTGGATAAGCTGACTGCCATTCATGATCAAGATGGGAACAAGTGCCTGATGGTCAAAAATCACAGCAGTGATCGGATGGATAAATCTTCATCACAGGTAAGTTCTGAATCAGATGAACTTACATACAATGATTTGATGAATCTTTATAATGGATTGTTAGATAAGTATAAGAGAGTCAAATCTAAAAATAAGAAAATGAAAAAGAAAGTGTCATCTGAAATAAGTTCATTGCAATCTGAAAATTAACACCTCACAATGAAATGAAGAAAGATGATAAGCCATGCAATAACTATTTGTCTATAAAAGAATTGAACACAAATCTTCATTCTGAGATAAAATGGCAAAAAAGATTGATTGTTTCTCTTAAGGAAGAAAATGAAGAGTTACTGAACAAAAAGAAAGAGCTTGAAAAAATTAAGGAGGAGTTGAATGAAAAACTGTATTCCAAATCATATGATGATAACCATGACGAAGAAATTAAAAAATTAAATTTGCAAAATAAAAATCAGAAAGAATAAAACAAAAAACTGATGTTTCTAAATATTATCATGTCAGAAAGGTTGCAAACCTTTGAAAAAGGGAAATCTTCTATCATTGATGAATCTTAAAAACTCTTAACTCTGTAAAAAGAAAATGAAGACTATCAATCTATGAATGAAAGTCTGAAAATAAGAATAGCAGAGTGTGAGGAGGAGATAGTAAATTCTGAATTGACAATAACTTCTCTGGAAGCTCAAGTGACTGACTTAAATAGTGCTATGTCTAAATTTGTTGAAGGGAAGGATAATTTAGATAAAATTCTTGGAACTAGAGTGAATTTTCCGAGAGAAGGACTGGGTTACAATCCAGTGAACAAGAAAAAATTTGAGAGTAAGTCATCAACCTCATTTGTGAGCAGTTCTGAGCCATCTAAAATCTCTGATCCATCCATCTTTCAATTTACTGCTCAGAGATCAGAAAATCAGAAAACTGCAAAAATGTCAGAAAAATAGAAAAAGACTGATAATCTGAAAACATTTCAAAGGAATTCCACTACCTTAGTGCATGTAGCTCATGGGTCTCCCACACACTCACATGCACACAAAAAGGAAAGCACATGTCATTATTGTGGTAGGGCAGGGCATTTGATGTATGATTCTCATGTCAAGAAGTTGGATGATTTGAATGCCTCTAAGAAACTTAATGGATTCAAAAATGCCATCCCACATAACTACTCTACTTATGCTTCAAAGAAGAACATGAATACATTTAACTCATGTCACTATTGTGGGAATGTGGGGCATGTCATGAATAATTGTTCTGCTATGAGATTTGATGAGTTGAATGCCCTGAAATCATGGAAAGCACCTAAGAAAGGTGTAACTCAACTAACAGGACCCAAGAATTCTTGGGTTCCCATAAATTCGAAATGATTCTTGCTTGTAGGTGTGCCTTGACGGCAGAAAATAAAAAGGGGGATGCAATAAAATCAAGGCACATGAAGGTTAGTCAAACCCCACTTTCT
Organism: Amorphophallus konjac; assembly: GCA_022559845.1. Taxonomy (NCBI): domain Eukaryota; kingdom Viridiplantae; phylum Streptophyta; class Magnoliopsida; order Alismatales; family Araceae; genus Amorphophallus; species Amorphophallus konjac. The sequence goes on along the minus strand of CM040125.1, from coordinate 292,622,534 downwards.
TCTCTCTGTACTGATGGTTGAATAAATCTCTTTGGAGTGTTGTATGTTTGGTCAGATTGACATCACTAGTAGTATTTGATGCTATCTTGTCATGCATGTTATGATTTCAACTTGAGAATCTGCCACATGCAATTCCAAATGAGCTTTTGTATATTGAATAGTCATTCATTGTCCATATTAGAAGCATTTCCATGCATAACCCTTTGGTATATCTAATGGTACGCTGGGAGAAGGGCAGATCATTTCTGTCTGGAAACCCACATCATGTGTAGAGGCTAGAGCTCCGCCTAGTACAAGGGTCTAACTTTCATTAGTGTTAGATGTGCATTTTTGCATTTCATATGTGCATACATGTGTACAATGAAAAAGAGGATTGTTGTTTGGCTGAAATTGATGCACATTCTAAGGGGGAGCATGTTGTGTAGTGGATAGCGGATCTAGAGGGGAGGGGTGAATAGATCAGCCCCACTTTTTGCAATGTGACCCTCTATATAGCTAGTTAAAATGAATTGCAGCGGAATAGAAACTAGCTTCCAAGTGCGTTATGATTTGCTTAGCAAGATAAGTAAGATATATAACAATTCGATCCTAAGCATGCATCTAGAACGAATCAATCACACAAGCAAACCACACTAGACAGGATTTTAAGGTGGTTCGGACTGAATCCTCAGCCCTACGTCCACCCCTCACCAAAACCCGGTGAGGCTTCACTTGTGCAGCGCACAGAACCGCAAATCGGAAACCACCGATTGCCTTCCTACTCACCACCTGGTAGGGATGTCAACCGCAAATTGGAACAACATCCAATTGCCTTCCTACTAACCACCGGTAGGGATGAATCACACTTTCAATGTTTAAATAATAATGAAAATGAAACAAATGTGAATGAACTAAAACAAGAGATTGAGTTATGAGTGAAAATGAATTGGCCCTTGTATGGAATGTTGATCAGCAACAAGGCTCCTCTTGGCTTCAACTCAATCTTCTTGATTCACCCTTGATTGGATGAATGTTCTTCACGGAGTACTGTTCACGTGAACAGTACCTCTTCCTTCAATTCTTCTCTCTTGATCTTCTCTTTGAATTTCTTTGAATGAATGAAGGAGATGATGAAGCTACCTTGAATCTTGATTGCTTCTTTAGCTTCTAGGAGTTTGAATGCTTGAAATATCACCTTGAATGAGGTGGAAAGAACTTGAATGGATGAAGATGATTTCCCTTGAAGAACTTGAATCAAACCAGCTTCCTTGGATCACTTTGATAGCCTTGCTTTGATGTAATCTTCCTTGAGGTTTGCTGGCTTTGATTTGAGCTTGATTCCCCTTTGATTGGATGAAGAACACCTTCACGAACTACTGTTCACATGAACAGTAGCTCGTCTCCAAGCTCTCTTCAACCTCCCTTGCAGCCACCCTAGATCTCACAAGAAGCCCCTTGAAGCATTAGGGTTTCTAACCCCTCATGTGTTAGTTTTATAACCCTTGAATGGTCCATAGATGCCCCCTAGACCAGATCCACAAATCATGGAAGATTAGGTAAGGTTTGATTAAATAAATCCATGGAAAGGGGCTAGCCACGAGGTTGATTTCGAAGTCAAACAAGGCTGCATCGGGGCTGGCGGTCGACCAGAATTCATGGGGCGGTCGACCGGAATCTGTAAAATCTCCAACTTGTCGGTTCTGGGAAAACCGGTCGACCGGAAAAGTAGGGGCGGTCGACCGAAATCTGTAATTCCTGGAGTGTTTCATTTCTAGAAGAACCGGTCGACCGGAAAGGCAGGGGCGGTCGACCGAAACCTGTAAAACGTGGAATTCTTAGGCTCTGGCAAATCTGGTTGACCGGCCAAGGTGTGTAGGTCGACCGGAAACACCTATAGCTGCAAAAATGAAGTGTTAGACCAATGAAACATGTTCATAAGTCAAGATATTCATGTCCTCATCAATTTCATGTATTTTGGGATTGAAATCAACATAGAATATGCTTTGAGCATTTCTAAATTTTGGCAAATCTGGTCGATCCGCGTGCGAGGGCGCAACATTGAGCTTTCACGTTCGCCATTTCCACTTGATTCCTTATCCATTCATTGGCGCACCTGTCATGAACAAAAACATCACGTATGTCAATCACATGAAGGTGAAAAACATCAATGACTAATAGTGTTTAGCCATTATCAAAACCAAGAATACATTAGAACTCATATGACCATAGAATGATGTCGAATGACCCAAGTGACCATATGAACTCAAGTGACCATAGGGGCACAACAGAGCATGATATGGTCTGTCAAAGCTAGCTGAATGCATATTAAGTGTCAGAGTATGATGAATTCTGTCAGAAGGTCAGTGCTATTTTGCGCTAGTGTCTGAATTTATGTTCAAAATAGAGTTACTGGTCAGTAGCTTACAAGGTTAACTCAGTGTTGGCTGGAGTTGATGCTACACATGGAGCAGGTTGATGCATATGAAAGGTGCATCGACCTAATTATAGAAGGATAAGTGCTTGACACTATGGTTTGACTTATGAGATGAGTTCAAAACAGTCGATGCATATGGAAGGTGCACCGACCTTACTATACTGGTAGGTCGATGCATAAGAAAGGTGCACCGACCTCGCTATATCTGGAATGAGATGTCTACTGCTTTAAGGTGTTGTGTTTTATGAAGAAGATTTGTTTTCTGATGAGAGGGTATTGAGGTTGCCTGCAAATCTGACTTTAGTTTCCCTTATCCTTGGATGTGACCACCTCTATTACCTACCTTAGTTTTCTTTGCATCATAGACATATCAATTCCTGTACTCTCATCTATGTCATCTATGACAAGTCTTTTCTATTCTTTCTTAAATGTCTGAGCATTCATTCAGGGGGAGTCTATCATGAAATTCTGTTCTCTTTACTAATCAAGAGATATAATTACAAGACCACCGACATCTAAGAGAAACTGTTTGACCTTACCAAATTATGAACTGTTGTTTAATGGGTTTAAATCTAATCTTAATTGTTCAAGATTATCCATGAATGCATTTACAATGGTTTTAAAACATTCCAAAAATGGAACTGTCAAGTCACTTTCCTGAAATCTAAAAATTATAAGTAATAAGGACATCTCTGGTAGAAAATCATGTACTTGTATTGACCTTAAACAGTTTCAAGAATAAAATCTGAAATAAGATCAGGGAATATGCCATATAATAAGTATAATAGTGAGGTAGAGCAATGGCATATATTTTGGAGAAACTAACTAGTTGCATCAAAGAAATGCAGAAGTTATGTCATGATAAAAGAAGCTAACTCTATTCAAAAATTAAAGCATAACGGTTGATTACACTGAGTAACCAGGGATACAGGCGTCTAATGAATGTGTCTCCTTGAGTAAAAAGGTGTAGTCATACTTGAATGCTCAAGCAAATAAAAAAAAGAAAAAGAAAAATATGGTTGACACTGTGTCACTTTCATAAACATAAAACTATTTATGTTCAATATGAGGCAGATTTTTATACTATTTTTGTCTAATGAAAATGATAAGTAAGATTGATGGTTTTTAGATTGGACATAGTACTTTGTTAAGATTGGCTTATTTCCATTGTCTCTGCATAAAAGGATTAATTTAAGAACTCTCATGTATCAAGATTTAATTCTTACAAGCCACAAGTCACACAACTGTAAGGAAGGGCAATTTATCTCAAAGAAGAGGGTAGTTTGGTAATTATATCTGAAATTGGTAAAGTTAATGAATTTTGTCTTACTCTGCCCTATTTTAAGCGTCTACCTTTCCGTTGAAACCCTACGAATCTAGGTCAAGCCTTCTCCTTTTCTAAACCCCATCGCATCGACGCAGAAAAGTGTTTGTGTTTCTTACCACTTCGCGATTCTATTTCCTTCATCCATGTTCTCCATCTTCCTTGTGCTTCCTCAAATCCGTGCCGTTAAATTGAGTTTTCCAGATTCTTGTCAATCATGTCATCTCCAGCCACCAAAAGCAAAGGGAAACGAAGGGTTCCAAAGGAGCTACAACCAATGGATGTGCAATCTGAGAAAGCTATCGAAATACCTTGCAAGGAGGGCGGATCAAAGCGTGTGCATGACAAGGGCACTGCTTCATGCATGCTTGCAGAGAAATCTGCTAAGGATAAAGAGAAGGTGTTCGAGATACTAGCCAAGCGGTGCCGGATTGCTACAGAGGAGGAAACACATCAATTGCCTGAGGAGGAAGCTGAGTCTGATTCAGTATCTGATCAAGCAGAGGAATCGATTGAGTCTGCAAAAATTATCTTCCCACGATATGCTGATTTCCATGACCAGAAGATGCTTGATGAATATCCTGAGTTATTGTGTCTGATTAAATTCCAAGGTTGGAAGAAGTTTATGGGAAAACATAGGTATTATTATCCTAGGTTGGTCACTGAGTTTTACAAGAACTTGAGATATGACCCAAACCTACCTAAGATATGGTCCTGTGTTAAGGGAATTAGAATTAAGTTGACTAGACATTCCCTTCACAAGATTTTAAGGATACCCGAGGATGGGATTTCTGAAGAACTGGAGTATGATGAGTTTGAAGCCTTCACTATTCTCACAGATCAGCCAAGTAATCCTAGTGATTACAAGCAAACTCGATTGACTACTTTCAATGCCAACAAATTTACTTCAGTTAAGAGATTACTGCACCATATGCTTACTACAATCATAACCCCACAAGATGGAGGAAGAGGAAGGCTGATAGAGACATAGCGATTTCTATTTTAGTGCATGTTTAAAGATATCAAAGTGTGTCTCCCAGAGATAATGATGCATATAATGGGCTGTGTTAAAGAGGATAGAAGACACCTACCATATGTAGCTCATTCAAGAAGTGGAAGGTATCTTTGGATGATGAGAAGTTTAAAGAAATTCTGAAGGTGAATGTCTATAACATGGACTTTATCACCAAGTTCATGAAGCTCAAACCAACTGTTGCACAAGTTCAAGATCAGGTTGCACAAGAACAGGCAGAGCAACAGCCACAGCAGGCTGAGTAGGAGCAATTGCAGGAGGAAGAGGAGGAACATGAAGAACTACCAGAATAGCAACAAGAGCTAGTTGAGCAGCTGGAAGGATAGCAAGAGCAGCAAAACTAGGAACAAGAACAGCCACAATAGGTAGAACAAGTGCATCAACCAGAGCTGCAAGTAGAGCAGCAACAAGATGAGCAGCTACAAGAGCAGCCACAGGAAGAACACCAACAAGAATATGAGCAACAACAAGATAAGCAGCTGCATGAGGAGCAACAGGAACAGTAACATGAAGTGGCAGTGGAAGAGCAGGCAGAGCAAGAGCAGCAGCCAGAGCTATAGGCAGAAGAGCAGCAGGTAGATGAGAATCAAGATGTCCAAGCAAATATTGATGACATACAACTTGATGATGTAAACCAACAACTGGAACTGCAGCAAGATGAGAAGTAACAAGAGAAGCAACAGGAACACCAACAAGAAGTGGAAAAGCAGACATAGCAACAGCATCAACAACGACAAAATCAAGAAAAGGCTACTGTGGGATAGGACACATATCATGGACCTCTGATAGTTTTTGGCATACAGCCACCATTATCTCCTGAAGAGCCACATACTCCACCAGAATTTCATGCATCTACATCAGAAGGACCAAGCTCAGCACACAATGCATCTAACATTCATCCTACCTTAGTAAGACTTTTGATGTCTCAGTTCAAGAATGTGAATTCCTCCATTATGCAGTTAAATCTGGCAGTGGAAAGAATTGATGCCAGATTGGTACACGTTGAGCAGATTGTCAATAGTCAGTGGAAAAGATTTATAAGGGACAAATACAAATCTGATGAATGCCTCCAGGGTTTCCTGGACTCATTGCTGCATGTGTGTGAACAAGCCGGATCTTTACTGAACCGGTTAAGATAGAATCGGGCTGAAACATATGCAAAAACAACTCAGATGCTTGTTCATGCTTTTGATATTCAGGCAGAACAGAAGAATAGAAGGGAAGAACAGATAATTATCCGAGAAGAATAGAAAGTATTATCTCTTAAGGTAGTTGGTCTACTAGATGAAACCCATAGTATAACTGTTCAGCTGGGAAATGTCTATGCTATAATAGATTCAGTAGGAGAGGAAGTACTTAACCTGGGTAGGAGTCTTAGAGAAACTATCTCTGCACACTTTGAAAATACCTCAAACTCTATAGATGAGCTTCATCACATGCAAGCAGCCTGGCTTGATAACATGAGTACCATGCTACAACACTGGTTTGTAGATCTGACCACTTCTATCAAAGAACTTCAAACTCTGGTTCAACAGAATGATCAGAAATACTATGTAAAGTTTGTTGCACTGGGCCCAAAGGTTGATAGAATTCAACAGAACATTCCACAGGCTATACCCTTGAGGTCTTATGCCAGCTCCAACAGAACACCTACTTGACGGCAACGCCAGTAGAAAACCCCCAATTTTTTTGATGATGGCAAAGGGGGAGAAGAATTGATGAGTCATGATTGGAAGAGGTATCTTGCTTGATGTGAAGACCTTAGAGTTGTGAAGACCTGGACTGAGACTGAGAACCATCTGGAAGAGTGCTTTGCTTAAAACTTCTAGAAAGGGGGAGAAGGTTTCAGAAGAATGGTGTGAAAGAGTCAGGGGGAAGATAGAAAACTAAGCAAACTGAGAATCTCTATCATTTGTACATAGTAGAGTCTCATGCATATATGCATGTAGTGTTTGTTAGTTTTGTGTAGTATGTCATTTTGCATCTAGTGTTGCAGTTTCTTTGAGCATGATGTGTAATGAATGGAAACCTTGTGTTTGCAAACACTGTCCTTGTTGAGAAAAATTATATATGAAATGAATGGAGATTTTTGCTTGCAATGACTTGATTAAATGATTGAATGTGCAATGGTTGTTTGGTTACTGAACTAAAATTCTTGTCTATCAATGAATGTCTAAATCATCTTCATCTCGTGCAACTGTTTACATGACTCATAGTTGCCATCATCAAAAAGGGAGAGATTGTTGGAACCTTAGTTTTGATGATGTCACACTATGAATCATGTTGAGACTAAACTATATTAATAATGATTGGTTGAGTCATCATTTTAGTTCAAAAGTTTGAATGGCATACAGGTTGATGCATCTTAGTCACTCATGCTATACAAGTCATTTATCTTCTAAGTGTCAGGATCATAAGGTCGATGCATATATAGCCACTTGTGGATGCCAAAAATATGACGATGATGATCATGGCGACATTTGCGTCTACACATTTGAGCGCGAGTCGAAGACAGAAATGCCGAATAAACTTCATGCCTCGCTCGATCAGGACGAGAACTCTCTTGGTGGTCCACTACCTGCTAAGGAAGCCCCCCAGGCAGAAGATACAGCTACAATGCTCCGACCGGCCATGCCGAGAGCTGAATCAGAGAGAAGTCATGAACTCCGGCACAATCTCAGCATGCACAGAAAGTTATGCAGAATCTGGGACCGAGTCCCAGAGGCTACAAACGGAATATTGCAGAGGCCATACATTGCAACAGGAACATTCTGGGAATGCCGACATTCATATGAACGGCCGCGACTTCGAGAAGAATCCGTTTAGTGCTTAAAACGGCACGAAGGGGGCTTAAAACGGCGCGCCCCTTTCCTTTTTGGCTACACGGCGCGCGAAGGGGCATCCCCTTTGATGCTTAAAATGGCGCCCCTTTGAATATGGCGCCGTTTTAACCCCTCATTCTATTCTCTGAAGTGCTTCCCCGGCGCGCAATCAACCCATCCCATCGGCATGCCGATGCTCTATTTAATGATGTGCAGAGAACATTGAAGGCCCGACGCTCTGTCTCTACCTCTGTTCGACAGCACAGAAGTGGCAACGGCGAAGCAGGCTCCGGTAAATCCGCAAATGTCACATCCTCGGACGAACGCCAGTGTACTCCACGAACCAGCATCATCCAGCACAACAATAATGTTATTGCGAACAAGGCAGAGGTGGCGGGAGTTTTCTCCCCCACTGTCCGTTCTATAAAAGGCATGCCCCACTGGTGAAGAAAGAGGAGAGGCTCGAACCATCCCCCCGATGGGCGATTGAAGAGAGGAAGATCCTGGCTTTCCCCCCCGGCTGGCCATTTTTGGAGGAAGAGGAGCTCGGCTGTGTGCAGTGAAGGGAAGAAGAAAAAGAAAGAGAGAGAGTGTGAGAGAGGGAAGGTGAGTCTAGGGGGGAGGAGCCCTCTCCCCCACCGGTGCATCTCCTTCATCCCCCCTTCGATGTATTTCCCCTTTCCTTCGGGATGGGCCTCCCTGTGTCTAAACTTTCCACGTTTGTGTGGATGAATAAAAAGAGAAGAGTTTTCTTTTTTGCAAGCTTGGTGTTCCCCGTGTAACCTCCACCTCCCTTCTTCCCTCTCCAAACATCCAGGGTCCTTGAGGCTTGTCTCTTCATGGCATGGCCCTCAAAGTGACCCATCGACGGATGAATACTCATGCCCCTCCGGTGGCAAACACTTGTCCCGTTTCGAAGACTCATCACCCATGAGTCGTGGTCGCTCTCATAGGCTGGCCCTCGAGCGTTCCACACTCACACTTGGGCTAACGGACCGCCGTGAGGCCGTTCCGCATTTTGAGAGTTTACCCGAGAGTAATCCGTGTGGTGGCTTTCGTGTCTCTCCGACAAGTCCCGATCCGGGGGAGATGCTGCCCAATTTTCGCCAGGGGATTAAGAACACTCAAGAACGAATGAACAAGATTCCCTTTGAAAACACACAGTGAACCCTCTATGAATTAACCCCTAAAATCTTACACAATAAACTCCTCCGAACAAATCACTTAAACCCCACCTCATTACCTATCTAATCCACCAAATGGATGGACAAACGTATCATAAAATCCACCTACGGGTGAAAGAAAAGAAACACATAGTCAATCGCTTTGAAAAAACCCTTGGAAGAGTTTATCCCGGCGCGGTTACTATTCCCCACGCCATTTTAACCTACACTCGAAACCCCTTTCGACCTTAACCCGGCGCCCTTAAAACCGGCGCGCCCCTCTTCCATTGCAAGGCTATTCCGACGCACCTCTATTTTGCAACCCTTAAAACGGCGCCCCTATAACCGGCGCGCCCCCCTTTTTAACGTCCTAAACCGGTGCCCATCTGTGCTTCACTATTCACCTTAAAACGGCGCCCCATTTCCTCCCTTGAGCTCTAAAACGGCGCCATCCTCTTCCTTCGCTAACCGGGGCGCCTCCTTAATACAAAAAGGGAATAAACAAGCAAAAAAATAATGATAAAAGGTCAATCATGCTAATAAAAGAATGAAAGGAACTCCATCACCCGTGCCTTAATTGAATTTTTGTTCCGGGGGCGCTGCCCCCAGAAACCCCGGCAAGGGGCGTTGCCTCCTTGAACCCCGCGACCTGACCGCGCAGGTCGATCCGCGTGCGAGGGCGCACGATGGCAAGTTCGGGCTCCACACTTAACAATTCACTCCCTCGGACTGGGTGCAAAGAGAAAATCAATGATGCCTTGTGGTATCGAGCGTGGACCTCGGAATCCCCGACGTGGTCATGATCCGAACACAGTCTGGGCCAATAGTTCGTTAACTCGACCTGCTTCTCCCGGGATCTAATCCCGCAACGCCACATTAAACTTGTTGTGTCTACGGCAAACATTTGCACGGTTTTATCATCATCTTCGATGCTTCAAACGTGGACTCGCGTCCGAACAATGAATGGTCCGACCGTGACCGACATGCACGCATACCTTGGAACCTTCATTTCCCCAGACTGTGTGTAAAGAGAAAAGCAATGACGCCCCATGGCATCGGACTTGGATCTCGGGAGCCCTCGCCTGGACGTGACCATGATCCGAACTTATCACGGGCCGATAGTTCGTTAGTTCGACCTGTCTTTATCGGGATCCGATCTCGCATCCACATTAAACTTGTCGTACCTACGGCAGACATCCGTACGGTTTTATCGTCGTCCTTGACGCTACTAATACGGACCTCTGTTCGAATAAGGAATGGTCCGTTAGTGACCGACGTATATACCGAGATCCAATCTCGCACCCACAGGAAATGTGCCGTACCTTCGATATGTCTTTGTCGTGGTCTTCGATGTTTCGAATATGGGCTTACGTCCGAATACTGAATGGTCCGTTAGTGACCGACGTATATCCCGGGATCGAATCCCGTGCTTGCATTAAAACTTGCCGTACTCACGGCAGACATTTGTACGGGTTTATTTCCGTTTACGTCTTCAATACGGATCTTTGTCCGAGCATAAAATGGTCCATGAATGACCAACAAAATCTGAATGGAACGAGACGGCTCTAGCCATCCCCGACCACGCGTGTGGGAGTATCAATAAGTCCTTCGAGAGTCACGTCTGGACCTCGAGTTCGCCCCAACCATGGTCATTACCTGACCCACATCTAGGCCTATAGCCAGCTATCTCTGTATACGTCTTTTTTTTGGAATCTAGTCCCGGGACACTTTCCCGCCGCCCTTCGGCACCGGAGATATTAATGATGCCCACGTAAGCCTCGTTTGGACCGCGGGAGGCGCCCCTGAAATGGTCCTGACTCGATCTCGCACCGGGCCAATAAACTCGCTGATTTCTGACCGCTCTAACCGGGATTCAACCGAATGTCTTCTATCCCTTTAAACAATAAATTTGCCGTACCCTGGCATACATATGCTCCAGCTTTCCCCGTGATGATCACGATTCTCTGAAGCTGGACGCTCGTCCGAATATCAAAATGGTCCCTTGAGTGACCGACATATTTCGAATGCTTGTTTCCCTAGACATAGGACTTTCCGACTGATTCGAGACCGCTATCGGCTTGTTTCTCTCGATATATTTTCCTGGCCATGAGGCCCCTTTTCTCGGCGATTAATCAAGGGTGTTCCCCTCTCCGAGGGGATGTAAATGACGCCGTGACCTTTATGGCGCGGCGGGTTCTAGTCCCGACATGAACCACACAATCGTCTGATTAATCAGATCGATCGCACAATAAATCGTCACTTTGTGACTGGCACGCCCACGCACTTAATAAACGAATAAACCCACCGAATAAACCGACTTAAAGAAAACAAACAAATGAGCGTGTCGAAAAGTGCGTCCACACCACTAAGTCATGAAGGTCGATGCAGCTTAGTATTCATTGAAATCAGGTCGATGCACATACACGTCTTAAGTCTGTTAGGTCGGTGCTTGTACGCTCCATCAGTTTATCAGGTCGATGGATTAGAGGCCCTTGTGTTCAGCAAGGTCAATGCACATATATGCATTCACTCTTTCAGGCCAACGCACATGGAAGCGTTATGTCCATCAGGCCGATGCACATGTAGAATCTAAGTCATAATAGGTCGATGCATATATATCAGTCACGGGACACATGTCAAAGCATCCATGTTTGCTTAAGTCATCAGGTCGAGGTTTAAGCACTAGCTGATCTAACCATCACCTTATCAGGTCGATGTAGCTACACCTGTTTTAGCTCGACAGGTCAATCTGTGTTTCACACAGGTCTGTGCATCCCCATAAGTGTTTGTCCTCATCCACTCTCTCTCTGCACATTAAGTCTACCTATGATTTACACAGGTCGATGCATTTGTATTTGAACCACTACATTAAGTCTGTTGTGCACACTCACAGGTTGGTGCACTAAGTTTATGCATCGAGGCATCTGCATCATATCATACTGTTTAATATGGACTGTCTAATTCTTATGAAAATGACGATAAGATTGATAACTGATTTTTATATTCTCTCTGGCAGGGACTTTAATTGGAAAAGCATTAAACTACTCATGCAACGTGATCTAACACTTGAAGAGCATAAAGCGTTAGATATATAAGTGGTCACGTGGTTTGAAAGTTGAGATAACAGGCATGTGATCCGAGGTTGTCTGTTCACCGGAACGATTGGCCACGTAGATTCACTTCTTCCTCAGATCTGACATGTGGACATCATCGAGCATCTCCTTCCTGAAAAGTCATTGGCGGGAATGTTCCCTCCACACGTCGGACTGGAATCTTATGGGGATCACAAGATTCAGCTCGCTGATCTAAAAGGCAGATCTCTTGTTCAAAGAGAAAAAGATAGAGAATAGAGTGAAGTATACAATGGCAGAGAGTTGCGAAAAACAGAAGAGAAAGAGGGAGAAGAATAGTGACTGTGATAGACATTGAGTAGAGCAAGACTTCGAGCTGAGAAGAGTGCAGAGAAGTGAGAGAGTGATCGGATCTTGAGAGTTGTGAGTATCTAGAGAAGAAGAGATTGAGAGAGAGACACATAAAACAGAGCATCGGAGATAGGAGAAGAATTCTGAGGGGAGATAATTGCAGAAGTCTCGATTTCTAGATCATATCTAGAATCGTCTGCTCTTAAGAGCTACATTGTTTTTCTCATCTATCTGTGTATTGTTTTTGTTCTTTCTTGTTCTCTTTCGAATCTATCTTCAAGCTGTTAAGCAGTAGAGCAAGCTGTGATGCTCAGCGGATTGTCAAGCTGTGTGGCAGCGGAGCAAGCTGTGATGCTTAGTGGATTCAAACTGTGTACCAGCAGTAATCCTCACTCAAGTTTGAGTGAGGGGTGGATGTAGATCTGTTGAGGCAGATCGAACCACCTAAAAACATCTTGCATCATGGTTTGCTTTGTGTTCACATTTTCCTTTATTGTTCTTACTACCACGCGTGTGAGTAGAGCATTTCCTGTGAGATCTCTTGAAGGTCATCTGTTGCGCTATGTGCGCTCTAGATCCACTGATGAAGGAGTGTATATGTCCCTCATCAAGAGTTCAATATTATTATTTCGAGTGAGAGAGAGCGCAGCGATGTCATTTATTTTACTTTGATTGTAGTTAAACTTTTAATTTCGCAAAAGTTTTAACAGGGATCCATTCACCCCCCCCCCTCTGGATCTCAACCGTATGCATATTTGCTAGCACCACTACCCCAACATGACACACCAGCAACCAATGCTGGTCCGGCTAGAAAATGAGGCCATTTAAGCAAGTGTGGATTCCAAAGAATTTATTACATGCTTTAAACTATGGTTGTGGACCTAAATTTGTTTGGGTTCCAAGAGCTTATGCTTAATTTGTTCTATGTAGGAGTGCCTAGTAGCCCATCACAACCGATGGTACTTGGACAACGACTGCTTGAGGCACATGACGGGAGATAGAAATTCAGTCATCTAATCAAGGAGGAAGGAGGAAAAGTCCGATTCAGAGGTAAAGACAAAGGAAAAGTTATTGGCACAGGAACAATCGGTAAAAATACTTCCAATTTCATTAAAAATGTCATGCTTATTGAAGGCCTTGAGCACAATCTGCTCAGCATAAGCCAGCCATGCGACAAAGGCCACAAGGTACTGTTCGAGGCCAATGAATGCAAGATTTTTGAAAAAAATTCTGATTCTTTCAAATTTGTAGTTCATAGGGTAAACAATGTCTACATGCTAGATCTTGATAGTTTATTTTCTGAAAATCTTTGCTTGTCTGCCAGTCAGCCCAATGATGCATGGATGTGGCATAGAAGGTTGGGGCATGTCAATTATGGTGTTTTGTATAAATTGTCCAAGTATGGAATGGTAAGGGGTCTACCTAACCTCTCCTTCACAAAGAACACTAAAATCTATGAAGCATGCTCGCTTGGAAAACAAACCAAAAAACCATTTAAACTTAGGAATGAACCCATTTCATCCATGCCATTTGAATTTCTGCACATGGACTTGTTTGGGCCAACAAGAACTGCCAGCATCAATGGTAAGAGATATGGATATGTGGTTGTTGATGATTTTAGTCGTTTTACATGAATATTTTTTTTTAACAAACAAAAATGATGCCTTCCATGAATTTCACAAATTCTTCAGAAAAATAAAATAAGAAGGCAAATTTAGAATCTCTACAATCTTGTCTGACCATGGAGGAGAATTTGAAAACTCCTCATTTTTTGAATTCTGTAATCAAGAGGGATTGACTCACGGATTCTCTTCTCCTAGGACCCCAGAACAGAATGGAGTGGTGGAAAGGAAGAATCAGACAATTGTAGAGATTGCCAGGACAATGCTAATTGAGAGCAAACTGCCAGGGAAATTCTGGGCTAAAGCAGCAAACACAGCATGTCATATAATCAATAGGGCATGGTAAGGCCAAAAAGTAAGAAAACACCCTATGAGATGCTCAAAGGTAAAAAACCCAACTTAGCCTATTTTCGAGCTTTTGGTTCAAAATGTTATATCCATAACAATGACAAAGCTGATCTTGACAAGTTTGAAGCTAAGAGTGACATTGGAATATTTTTGGGGTACTCTGAAACTTCTAGGGCATATAGGGTTCTCAATGTAAAAAATCAGATTGTGGAAGAAACTCCACATGTGGTGTTTGTTGAAATGATTGATGAATCTGACAAGGGTAATGATGACAAGAAATTGGAGGATGAGGATGGGACATTTCTGGAGTCAAAGGAAGAGCAAGGAGAAGGTAGCCAACCGCCATCTGCTGAACAGGAAAGCGGTTGGTCGACCGAAAACTCTGTCCAATCAACCATGCCCGGTGAGTCTTCTATCAACATTCGGACCCTAAAAGACCACCCTGTCGAGAACTTAATAGAAAGCCTTCATGACCCCCCTAGGACTAGATCCTTTCATAAAGATGTGCATAATGAAGACCTCATTGCATTAGTTTCTCAATTTGAACCAAAAAACATTGAAGAAGCCTTGTAGGATGAAAATTGGATTAATGCCATGCATGAGGAGCTTAGCCAATTTGAAAGGAACAATGTGTGGAATCTGGTTCCCAGACCCGCGGACCAACATGTCATTGGGACTAGGTGGGAGTTTAGAAACAAATTAAACGAGGATGGGGTCATAACAAGAAATAAAGCCAGACTGGTGGCTAAAGGATACAATCAGGAAATTGGGGTTGACTTTGAAGAGTCATTTGCTCCAGTAGCAAGATTAGAAGCCATTAGAATATTGCTAACATTTGCATGCTCATTAAGCATAAAACTTCAACAAATGGATGTCAAAAGTGCTTTTTTGAATGACTTGATAAAAGCGGAGGTGTTTGTAGAACAACCCCTTGGTTTTGAGCATGATGACTTGCCTAACCATGTGTATAAATTGAATAAAGCACTGTATGGACTAAAGCAGGCCCCTTGAGCATGGTATGACAGATTAAGTGAACATCTGACCAGTAGAGGCTACAACAGAGGTAAAGTTGACCAAACTCTATTTACAAAAGTTTTGAATGGACATATCATCATAGTTCAGGTATATGTTGATGATAGAGTGTTTGGTTCGACTGATTCAAATATGTGTAAGCATTTTGCTGATCTAATGACAAAGGAATTTGAAATGAGCCTCATGGGTGAACTCCAATTCTTTCTTGGACTGTAGGTCACACAGACTAGAGAAGGCTTTTTCATAAACCAGTCCAAGTATACATTGGAGATTCTAAAGAAATTTGGAATGAAGGATGCCAAGCACATTTCTACGCCCATGGGAACAAATGCCTCTCTAGATGCTGATGAGAATGGTAAATATGTAGATCCTAAAACATACCGAGGTATGATTGGGTCTCTCTTATATCTCACTACTTCTAAGCTTGATATTCAGTTCAGCGTGTGCTTATGTGCAAGATTCCTAGCAAATCCTAAAGAATCACACTTGATTACTGTTAAAAGGATCTTAAGATACATTGCTAGCACACATAACATAGGACTATGATATCCTGCATCATGTTGTTTTGAATTAATATCATATAGTGATGCTGATTATGCAGGATGCAAACTTGATAGAAAAAGCAGTAGTGGCTACTGCCAATTTTTGGTTGGGTGTTTGGTTTCTTGGGCTTCCAAGAAACAACACTCGGTTGCACTCTTTACTATAGAAGCCGAATACGTTATTGTAGGGAGTTGTGGGACCCAGGTGCTCTGGATAAAGCACCAACTCTAGGACTACGGTGTAGATCTTTGATGTACATGTTGGGCATGTGTGAAACATACTTGATTCTATTATTTTGATAATGTCTGACTATGACTCATTAATGAGTCTTATTCGTATTTGATGATGTCAATGTTCATGTTGTGTAGATCAAAGAGTCAGCACTGGCATGTGAATGGCCTCATGTAGATAAGCAATACATGATACAATGCAGTAATGTAATAGGAAATGGCCATGCAAGCAAGAACTTCTGTTTATGCTCATAGAAGGCAAGACATTGCTAGCTGCATAGAAATCAAGGCAAGTAATGAAAAGTCAAATATTGTTGGTTGCACAGAAATCAAGGCAGGTGATAAAAGTGATGGTTTGCATAGAAACCTAGAATAGGTTGACAAAAGAAAGGGAAATCAAATTGACAGCAAATTTCAACTAAGAACTTCAAGAGCTCAAGGCTGCGTCGACCCCTTAGCATGCTGCATCGACCTCATCACTTCCAAGAACTGCTAGATAGATAGTCGGCGCTGGATACGTCGACCTCAGGCTCTCAGCAAGTCGACCTTAGGAGCCTCATAGAAGCCGTTGAAGAAGCTCATCACAAGGGTGGTGTCGACCTCAGAGTTTTAGGAGGTTGACCTGACACTCCTCACAAAAGCTATTGAAGAAGCTCATCACAAGGGTGGTGTCGACCTCATGAAGCAATAGTGTCGACCTCACCAGCTCCAGCGGCCATCCGTCTAATGAAATCTCTAAAGCAGTGTCGACCTCAAGATCTCAGAAGGTCCACCTCAGATCCTCACAGAAAGCGTTATAAACGGTCTTCCTCATGGTTGCCTCGACCTCATCATCAGGAGCGTCAACCTCACAAGCTTCAACCACTGGCAGACAGGTCAACAGCACAGGCAGCATCGACCTCACTATCTCAGTAGGTCGACCTTAGGACCCTTCCAAAAGCCATTGAAAACAAGGTTCTTCAAATCCACGTCGACCTCATTGCCACAGCAGGTCGACCTCATGATCCTCCCAGAAGCCGTTATAAAATGGATTTTTACAAAGCAGTGCCGACCTCATCTTCTCAATAGGTCGACCTCACTGAAGGAAATCTCAAAGTACTCTGTCAGATTTATCTTTTCAAAAACCGTACAGAGAGCAACGAATTTTGACGTAATCCCTTGAAAACATGGTTTTTGAAGAGGGGAGAAGATTCCTAGGACACACAAATGTCCTTGTCATCATAAGTGAACAAGAGCTACCTTTTAGACAAAGGATATGTCAGGATAGCACCCTTGGAAAAGTCTACCTCTCTGCAAGTCCTGTCCCCTACGCCAGCCAGCAAGGATTGTGACTAAAAGGAAAAATATCCCTAGCAAGAGGACGTCCTCTCTGCAATGGGAGTTAAAGATCTGCAGGCTTCCCTTGGTCAAACCTCTATGTTTATTACTAGCCATTCAAATTACAGAAGACATGGAGGGAAAGTCTCTGGCCTTTGAGGCCTATAAATTGGACGCCCCTCCTTCCCTTGCGCTTGCTGCTGCAACCCTTGAAGAAGAAGCTGCCGGCCAGAAAAAGAAGAGAGCCCAAGAGAAGAGTGTGCTTGAGAAATATCAGTGAGAAAGAGAAGAGAAGAGTGCAGCCGAGTGCTAGGTCCAAACAAGCCTAGTGTTGTGAGAAGGAAAGAAGAGTGAGCACTATTAGAGCAGCCTTAAGGAGATTCTAAGAAGGAGAAGAAGAAGAAAGGAGAAGCAGCCCTCCTCGCAGTCAGTCTTGAGCCTGAGGAGCTTCCAATCTGAGAGTGGCCCTCAACACAGCTTCCAAGTCTGTATCTGAAGCTGCAGCTTGAAATATCTTCGTTTCAGTTTGTTTATTTTATTTCATCGTCTTGAAACTCTATCTGCATTCTCGTGTATGTGTCTGGTGCTCTTGTGAGAGATCGAAGGCGTGTTTGCTGCTTTTGCAGTCTGTTCTTTTCTTTCTCTATGTGTGTGTGTATATGGGATTCATCCTTGTGTGTGTGTGGGGGGGGGATTCGTCCCTGTGTGTGGGGGGGGGATTCATCCCCGCGTGTGTATGGGGGGCGGGTGATTCATCCCCGTGTGTGTGTGTGTTTGGGGCGTCGTCCCCGTGTGCGTTGAGGACCTCATCCTCGTGTGGTAAAGCTTCACCGGTTTGGTGAGGGGTCGACGTAGGTTACGGGTTTGCAACCGAACCACCTTAAAAATCCCTGTGCAGTGGGTTGTGATTTGTGTGATTGTTCCATGTCCTCTATCCCCATTCACAGGCTATTATGTTAGCTACTATGCATGATATCTTAAGTGCTTTCAATGTACACACACTAGCTTAATGGTCACACACTCACTGAGTCCTTGAACTACTCTTGATAAATCCGCTGTGCATTAAGGTTAAGTGTTTTATTTACTTTATAGTGGTAGCTTGTGTTTTAATTAACGAAGTTTTTATTTGGGCAAAGTTTGTATCGGATCTATTCAACCCCCCCTTCTAGATCCGTTGGCACCCAAGGGATCCAACAATTGGTATCAGAGTAAGGCTCTGTTATACTCAGATCCAACGATCTACAGAGAAAAGATCCCAGTGCAAGTGTCATTGTCTTATGTTTCTGAACCATTTTTGTGGACTGTTTGCCCGTGTTTGATGGCTCCAACTTGTCTACCTAGATAGGTAGAATGTGCAAGTTTGTGATTACTGCTGATCCAAACATATGGATTTTAATCTCTCATGGGCCACATAAATTGCCTTAGGAGAAATCCAAATGGACTGAGGATCATAAATTGAAAAATAGGGATAATGTCAAGGCTCTAAAGACAATGAAAGCTACAGTGGATGCCACTGTTTTTCCTTCCTTATCTTCATGCAAGTCTGCCAAAGAAATCTTGGATGGTTTAACTACCATCTATCAAAAAGAGAGTCAAAGATGCATGATGGCCAAAGAGACTGATCAAACAAGTCATGAAAAAAGTGAAGAGGTAAATTCTGAATCCCAATGCATTGAAATTCCTTATGATGGCTTGGTAGAGATGTACCATGAACTATTTGAACAATATAAGAAAATGAAAACCGAATATAAGAAATTCAAAAAAGAAGCTGAACACACATGTTCTAATAAATCTTCATGCAATGACTACACTTTTTTGAAGGAACTGAATGAGGATCTTCACTTTGATCTTGAATGGCAGAAAACCTTGACTGCTTCATTAAGAGAAGAAAATGAAAACCTACTGGATAAGAAAAGAGAACTTGAACAAGTGGAGGAGGAACTGGAAGAGAAATTAAGTTCAACACCCAATGTTGAAAAATATGTTGAGGAAATTGAAAATTCGAAAGAACAAAACAAGAAGCTCAATGTATTAAACAGTGCCATGACTAAGAGACTCATGATTCTTGAAAAACGAAAATGTACTGTGGATGAAAATTAATCTGAATTTGTGAAGAAATTAAAACAGGAAATTGAAAGCCTCACAAGTATGAATGACATGTTGCATCAGCAAATTATTTCTTGTGAAGATGTAACTAGCTATGAAATCCACATCTCAACACTTCAATCTGAAATTCAAGAGTTGAATATTTCATTGGCAAAGTTTGTTCAGGGCAAAGAAAATCTGGACATACTTTTGGGGATAAAAGTGAATTTTCAGAAAGAAGGATTGGGTTACAATCCTGTGAATAAAAATGCATTTGAGAACAAATTGCATACATCCTTTGTTTTCAGCTCTGGTGTTGCCTCCTCCTCTAAAGCATCTCCAAAAATATGTATAGCCCAGAAAAATCAAACTCAAGAACAAGATAAATCTCAGAAACATAAATTCCGCAAACTGAATACTAAGAGTTCTTAAGTGAAACCTCATGCTTCAAAATGAAACACGGTTAACTATTTCTTCTGTGGTAAGCATGGACATTTGATGCATGATTGATTTGTAATGAAAAAGGATGAAC
Organism: Amorphophallus konjac; assembly: GCA_022559845.1. Lineage (NCBI taxonomy): Eukaryota > Viridiplantae > Streptophyta > Magnoliopsida > Alismatales > Araceae > Amorphophallus > Amorphophallus konjac. The sequence continues at coordinate 292,602,648 of CM040125.1, read as the reverse complement.
AGAATGTTGGTAGGAAGCATGCTAGAAATCTCCATGCTAGGAAATCTCCTACTGTTCAGAAAAAAAGTATCAAATGTTTTCACTGTAGTATATCTGGACACAGTGTTGCACAATGTTGGTTTGCTAAAGGACAATGAAAATCTCATTCTCATGCTGAACATGTCAATTTTCTTGCAAACCAGTATGTTTTTAATAAAAATAAATTTGCTTCAAAAGGCTAGCACATTGTGTGTTTTAACTGTGGGAAGCCGGGCCATAAGGCTATTTAATGCTGGTCGGCTATTGATAGAAGGAATTCTATTTCTTATTATAACTGTGGATAGCAAGGCCACACTATCCGGGATTGTTGGCAAAGAAAAGGAAGAATTGTTTTTCATACCAAGAATGCTAACACTTATGCCCACCCACCAAAAGTCAATCCCTATGCTCACAAGAAAAATGTGAGACATAATGTGTGTTGCTTCTACTGTGGTAAGGTTGGGCATGAAATGAATGATTGCTTCTGGATGAGGAAGGATGGCATGGTGTCTCGAAGATGGAGAGCACTAGTTAGAAGTGTCGCTAACCCTCCAGGACCCAAGATTGCTTGGGGACCAAAAAACTCCAAATGAGAACTTTTGTTGCAGGGGTGTCTTGGAGCTAAGCTAGGACCAGTCTGATAATAAAAGCTCAAGGCACAGGTTTGTAGATAAAAGCTTCAACTTATGATCAATCTGCATGATAGGTTCTCTTCTAGAATTGCATTCATGATCATTGTTGTCATTCCTAGTTTTTGCGGCCATATGAATTTACAGTCTATCATTTTAAAACATCTGCCTTGATGATGTCAAATGTGGCTGCATATTATCCATTTCATCAGTCATGAGCATAGTTAATGTTAGAACCACCAATTTGGGCACTGGCCCAATTGGGTACAATTCGGACCCATTAACATAATAAATCAGAAATCTAAACAGATTATTGAAGGTTCTTTAGGGAATTCATAACTTAACCTAGGAAGGTCAGAATTAGGTGAAACCAAAACCCATGCAATGACCATTAGGTAAAGAACAACATAGATGAAGATTATAACTTCTGAATAAAAGGCCTAATAGGGGGTAAGAAGGAGTTTATGATAATAGGTCGAAACAATCACAATAAGTAATGTCACTGGTTGAAATAAGGATATCTTGACCCATAGTCATCCAAATGGGTGAAACCAAGTCCATTAGAAAGATTGGGCCCTTAACCCAAACTCTCATGTTGAGATGAAAACCCAATTCGTACCAGAACCCGAGGTTCTGAGCCCTTTGCCACCAACTGTCACAGAGAGGTGTGATTGTTGAGAATTCATAACTTCGTTTGTAGATAACTAAATGACCTGAAACTCAGACCATATTCTCGAATGGGATGTTATCTACAACTTCTATGTTAAGGTCGAGGTCGAATTCTGACTGGATACTAGAGTTATACCCAAATTATCTCGGGCTACCGGAGGGTCACGATTGGAGCGCGGGAGAATAAATGTTAATCTTGTGAACATCATAACTTGAACTAGGATTGATGAAACTCGATGAAAAAATATCCCAAAGTTAGATTTAGAAGTCCTCTTGATTTCATCTGAAGACGTCCCAACCCAACTCCCAAGAGAAAAGTGCGCCCACTCGCATCTATGACCAGGCAAATGAAGGGTCACATCTGTTCAAACCGAAGAGGTACATGGCATTAACTCCTCTTCAACCAGCGACCTTGGAGGCTGGACTGAACCTTGTAGGACGTGAGAAGACCCATGGGAGGCTAGAAATCTTTATAAGGAGGTAGGTTTCATGGGTAGTAAGCCTTTAGCAACCATTCACTTCAACCATCTTCCGTCCTTCTTGAGTGAGTAAGGGTGAGGGACCTTGACTCTGTGTAGGGAGGATGATTCGGCATGTGGAGGATGATCCGACGTGCGGAGGATGATCCTGCAGTGCCCTAGGACGAAGGAAAAAGCTTTGGGTGGATCTGGGGTGTCACGCCCCGAGCGCGGAAGGAACCCGGAGTGCGTGACGAGTTTATATATCGATCATATCAATCAGAGCGTAAGTATATTTGACACATATAGATAGAGTGCGTAAAAGTACAGATAACCCAATCCTTTATTCAATCACAATCTTAAAGTACTTCTATTACAACCACTTAATGAAAGTACTAGGACTCAATAAAAGGAAAGTACAATGGTTGGCTCAATAAATATAGAAAAGAGAAGACTAGATAATTGCTTGGAGAGTCGGAATGGCTCTAAACTCTTCACTCATTGTCATCCCCATCCGATTGTGTCTCGTCATCGGACTTACCTGAAAAATAGGGGAAAACACTAGGTGAGCGAATGCTCAGTAGGAATTATATCTCAAGTGCTAGCTTGCTTTAAGTAAATTACATGTTACATGAATGCAACATAGCTATGCATGTTCGCGTAAAACGACAACAGAGAGTGTATATCAAAAGATAGTTGAATGAACTAGCATGTCTTTCAAGAAATCATGTCAATATATATCAAGATGATCAAGCACGTATATCTATCATGTCATGTCAAGAATTGGCTATCATATTTCAAGCAAGTAAATAAATACTCATTCCGAGTCACGCAAGTCATGTCATGTCAAGTCAAGTACTGGTTTGTGGAATGTCATCTAGAACGACGAGTACTTCGGTGCAATGCCACACCATGATCATTACAACTCCCATGGGCACAAGTACTTTCGGGTGCTCCTCCCAGGACCAGATCGGGCCCTATATGCGCAGGCATTGATCATGTATTTTTGACATCCACTATAGTTATAGTTAATATGGAATTTCAAAGGAATAAGCTTGTAGGAACTTTAAGGTAGATCTTGTGGAATAGAATCACAAAGATTGAACATGATGTGTAAGGACGTACCACGATAATAACGGTATAACCACGAGCCGCGTTGAAAACTAGGCAGAATCGGCTCCTTAATTAGGTGCCATGACATTAAGAATAAGCGCTCATATAGATATGGTCGCTCGTTCTTGTACATGATAAGGTAGATAGAATTAGTGTCCACAAGTATGGCACATAATTCTTAAGAAATATTAATGGCATGGTTTCCCATTCCATTAATTCAAGGATATTCTTATGGCATCCAAATAGCATGTCATGAGGGCCGGTATACCATGTTTCTTTAGAGTGACATGGCAATTAAGTAGTGTCATGGGTTTTAAGGGTACAACCAGCTCAATCGGCCTTGAGGGAATCTAAGGCTACGAGGAGTCTTACGGAGGTCTCTATGATAAAATCACAAGTCCGAAGGAACGGAATGTCTCACGGAGGGTTCATCTATCACCGAGAAATAGTGGGATAATCGATAAAACACCGAGAAACATAGGACTATATTCACGGACTGGAATATAGTGCCATATACATATCCCACTGAAAGGGATTACAGACAAATCACAGAAAACCAGAAGATAGAAAATGGCGCCTTAGCCCAAGTCTTCATTTCAGTAAGTAGAGCCCTAGTCAGGGTCGCTATTTCACCAAATGAAGACTCTCCATTAAGTCGCTATAATCAATTTTCTATTTATTTTAATATGTGTTCATGTATCAAATTTCCAGAATCAAGTGAATGGCGCCTTGGCTTAAGTCTTAAATTCAGTAAGTAGCGCCCTAGTCAGGGGCGTCATATTTCAAATTAACGGTAGGGTGCATGTCGTTAATTTCAAAATCCATGTAATTTGGTCATGAACAGTTCAATGTTCACAAGTTATTCACTAATTAGCGCCCGTGTGTGTGGGCGTTCATTAAATTGATGACCTATAGACGGTCATTATTTCTTTGTCATATGATACGCACCGAGCAGGTACAATGATAGACACATGATTTTTGGAGTATGTCTAATCAAGAAACTAGAGACATGTACAGGCAGAGAGAAATAGCAGGAATCTAGTAGTATACTCATGCATTAGATTAGATGTCATGGTTCACAGTTATTAAATTTTCAACATGTGTATTTATTGATTAACCAACTAATCTGACGACTGTTTGCACAGTCGCGATATCAAATAGCACCCTAGAGGGAGGCGCCTTCTACTGAAACTTCCAGAAATACATTTCAACCTACTAGAAATAAACTAACAGACCTATATGCATGATCATGATCTAATAACTATTAGATTGGGCTTGTACTTGAGAACACCTACCTTAGATGATGATTTGGTCGACAGAACGTGAAGAGAAGCAGAGTTGGTAAGGCAGGATCAGCAATCCCAAATACGGTACTCTGTTTGAAATTGTGAACAGAGGAACGGAAGCAACTGCAGCTTCTCAGCAATAGTTCTTCTAACAGAAGGAAGTAGCAGCTACGACAGCCTTACGAAACTAAGAAAGCGGAAGAAGACTTCCTTCTTTCAACAGAAGAAGGAAACAGTGGTTCCTCTTCACAGCACCGGCAGTAATAGAAAAGGAGGATGAAGCTTTGTATGATGTAGCACCGTATCAACAATAGTAGCAGAAGAGAAAGAACACCGGGGTAGATGAAGTAGTAATCGATGTTCGATTGATGGGGTAGGGTATTTATAGTGATAGAAATCTCTGAGGTTTTAGAGTTTGATCGAGACTTAAGTTTCCCATGTAGGAATCCTATTAGCATTCAAACTTCCTACGTATTAATCCGTCCCAAAACAACACCTACCCGGTTGTCATTAGTTTTCCCTGTTTGGATGGAACACGGCAGTAGACAATAGCATTTCCAATCTGCAGGTGGCGTTTTCCACTGAATATGTATTCATTTCTATTTGTTAACATTCGTTACAATGTTTTAAAATTTTATATTCAATGAACCATGTTAATAAAAATAGTAAATTGCATATTTTTATGTTCTCTAGATTTTTCAGATACTTTTCATAATTTTATTTTATTAAAAATATGCTAGAATAAAATTCAACCCGATTATTCGGTTAAAACTCTGCTTTTAACTTCAAGGATTTTTATCATTAAAAATTGATGGAATCTGAAGAGGGGCGATCTCGCGCTAGTCCTGAGCTGGGGGATGATCACCGATCAGTGAACTGCAAGGAAGGGAAACGGATTAGGGGGCCCAGGGGGGGATCCCTGGGGAAAACCCTCCGATGCCTAAGTCAGTAGAGCAGTGGTGGAAGCTATGAAGGGAGGAGGAAGGAGATGCGCGAGATCCCTCTCCACCAAGGTGGTGAAGTGGTTCCTGCTCAGAGAGTTTTAGGAGTGTGTAGGTCTTACCGTTTGCTGGAGGGAGTCTCCAGTTTAAATAGTGCGCTAGCCTCATGAGTCCCGTAAGCTGAGGAGTTCCAGGCAGGGGTTACGTCCTCGACGTGGGCTCTTTACGTCCTCATCGTGGGCTCTTTATAACCTTGAGGACTCGTGGGTCCCTTATCTTTGTGAACTCCTGCTCATAAAGGGCTCTCAACGGCAGCATGGATAAGTAATCATCGGTCGACCCAAGCATGAAGACTGCCAACCCTTATCCGGGCGATCGACATAGCTCGGGTGAGGCTCGGTCGGAGTGGGCGCAGGGCGCTAGCCTTTATTCTGGTGAGGGGGATAGGTCGGGCTTGGGTCTTCCTCCGACCGGACCGACGCTCGGGCCTTCCGAGCCTAATCGCCGCCTAGGAAGGGCTTGATCCCGAATGATCTTATTGGGCTTTTATGCTAAGTGGGCCCTGCGGGGCTATCACTTAGATGAGCTGGGCCTCGTTTGGTCTTGCTGGACCTGGTTCGACCATTCTTAGATGGGCTACAGAAATCCCCCTCTCCACTTGTCCCCCTCCTACTCCCGAGCCTTGGTAGGCTCGGAAGAGTAGCCGTTAGGGTTTTAGACCAGCGTGGCTCGGGTGGGTGGAGATCTGGCGGTGTTAAGAAGCCATGTGTCGTGGTCACCTGGGCCCGTAATAATGATAATCCTGACGGATTTGAAATAAAGGGGCCCCCTTTCCTCGGAGGTTAGAACGACACGCCGCCTTCCGCGTGGGAATATAGGCGTTGTGCACTTGTTGTCGTTCCAGACTCCCTCCATTTTTAGGGTTGTTGCTCTCCTTCGCGCTTGCTTTTGGGGCTCTTTGATGCATCGTGAGGACACGACGGAAGTGCAGAGGCTTGCGGCGGCGTTCGCAGAGTTGGCGGAGATAACTGCGGAGGCGGTTCGACAGCTTCCTCTTCCTCCAGAATCTCCGGAGTCTCAGAAGCATTTCTCTTCAAGTTCCTGTCAGATCCCATGAGGGACCAGCGTCCGGAGGTCAAAGAGTGGGAGGGTGAGCCTAAGGTGAGGGCGACGGTGATACCGCCGGCTCCAAACTGCAGCGAGCTGGGGGAGGTGGAGGTTAAACGGTTGGAGCACCAGTTTCAGCTACCCTATAAGTTTTACTTTGCCGCGGCTACCCCGCACGAGACGAGCTTGGATTCTCGTACGGGCCATATCTGCTCCTTCCTTCTGTCGTGGAAGAATTGTTTCAGCCTTCCCTTCGAGCCCTTTATTCTGAAGCTTCTTGATTTCTTTAAGTTGGCTCCCATACAGTTGGTGGCCAACTCTTATCTTCTTCTCTCCGCCTTTCGCATCCTCTGCTGCCAATGCGGGGTTCCTCCTTCCTTGGATCTCTTCCATTATTTTTTCGAGTTGAAGGCAAATTCCTCGGTCGGTAAGGGCTTCTATTTCATCCAGACAAGACGAATAAGGAGATGTGTCTCCTTAGCCTCGAAGGACTCTTCCCACAAGGGATGGAAGACTCAGTTCTTCTAGGTGGATATTTTTTTGGTGGAGGAGACTTGGAGGTGTCTCGTAATCCCCAATTTCCATCTGAACATCCCTCCGAGGCAGGACGAGTTTTCTTCGGATGTGGAGGAGTATGCGGCCATTTTGCTGAAGCATCGCCAGTCCACGGAGGAGCTGGTTACCCCAGAGAACATCGAGCGGTGCCTCCTCACGTGGCTACATCCGACAGGTTCGGACACTACGAATCAGCTTCTTCGTCGGATGACGAGACCATTTTCTTTTCTTGACCATATCTTCTTCTGTACATACGCCAGGTGTTGAGTTATGATTTTGATGATTATTATAATTGTTAAGTTATGGGTTTGATGTTAACTAAACTTAATGTGTGATTACGTGATGATACATAAACTTAATGTGTGATTACGTGATGATAACTAAACTTATAGTTGATTACACATGTTCTTGATGATTATGTTTATTCATCTTGTTGTTTATGCTGGTTGCATATATTGGTTCTACAAGAGGTAAGAGATTTCATAACTTCTTTAATGTCAACAAGCATGGTATTAAACCTGACTATCTTGCACGCAGGATCAAACTCATGACAGTAACCTGGTGAACCAAACGTGTGGATAAGCACCCCCTGCTCATCTACAATTCATTACAGGTGGTATATATCATTTACTGTCATGCACCATTGGTAAGATTCTTACCTTGTCATAGTCATCAATCTCACCATGGGTATTCCATATACCTCTCATTTCTAAACTTCATTCATGATATTTGAGGTTCACAATGATGACTTGGTTTGATAACTTACAAGCCCACTCTTCAAATGCATTCGTTTCTCATTCCAATCATGGTAACATGCTCAAATGGTCTTGATGTTTCTAATGTATAAACCAAGTGAAATCCAACCCCCAAATGTATGAAATAAACATCTACTTAAAGTCATTTTTATTTGGATGTATTTCATTGGGCTAACACTTCAACTTTGCAGGACTAGGTCATTCCGGTCAACCAGAATCGCCAAATGCCAAAAGTCTCATACTGCAGAATTGGCGGTCGACCACCCCATGTCGACCGGCAAAATTCCAGAGATCAAATTTCTATAGGGTTTCATAGTAGCGGTTGACCGCCAGCTTCCACAGGTCGACCCCCAGCCCCGAGCCAACAAAAGTTGACTTTGTTCTCCACTTCGAGAAGAGCCATTCTCCTTGTATTTCTTTAATCCTAATGAAACCCAATCATCCACAAAATGTGGATCTGGTCTGGAGGATGTCCAAGGACCATTCAAAGGTTATAAAACCTACACAAGAAGGGTTCGAAAACCCTAATGCTTCAATTGGAACAAGAGAGATCAAGGGAGGCTAGAGGAGGTGATTCACGGGTACTGTAGCACTTTCGTGAACAGTGCTTTGGGCTGGAGTTCTTCATCCATTCCAAGGGATTCAAGGTTAGATCTAAAGACATCAATCTCCAAGCAAGTTTAGAAGCAAGCAAGCCCTCAAGGGAGATCAAATCTGCATCCTTAAATCTCTCCAACAACCCAAGGTGATTCAAGGTGACTCAAGGTTAGATCTGAAGCTAGCAACCTTCAAGGAAGTGAAGAAGCAAGCAAGCATTCAAGGGAGATCAACCAAGCCATTTAAGTGAAGCAGGAAGCATTGTTCCAAGTTCTACATCATAAATTTAGGGGGAAACCAAACCAGGAGATTTCTAAACTCTGCTCTATTCATCTTGGTGTTTTGAATTTCAAGTCTTATTCTTTGTAATCTGAAGATATATGTGTGTGTGTAGATCAAGTTAGATCTGTGGTCGTATGTGGTCGTGGTGTTCTATTAGTGTGTGCGTAGGTCTTCTTAGATCTACGTGTGTGTGTGGATTTATCCAGATCTTGTGTTTGTGTGTGTGGAGTGCTGCACTTGTGGCAGCGGGTGTTTGTTTTGTTGATCCGCTTGTTGGATCGTGTTGGAGACTTCGTCTCCGTGTGTGTGTGTGTGTGTGTGTGTGTGTGTGTGTGTGTGTGTGTGTGTGTGTGTGTGTGTGTGTGTGTGTGTGTATTGGGGCGCGTCCCCGTGTGTGTGGGCAGGTGTCATCTTGCGTGTGTGTTTGGAGCGTTGTCTCCATTTGGGGATTTATCTCCGAGTGAAGCCTCACCGAGTTTGTTGAGGGGTGGACGTAGGATTACCGTCGTTGCATCCGAACCACCTTAAAAACCGATGTGCATTCTGTGCTATTTGTGTGGTTTGATTGTTTTTGTTGTATGGTCGTGTGGGAACGGAAAGATTGAGAGAATTGGTTAATTAATTTTCAAATACTAATTATTGTTTATCACATATTTTGTAAAAAGTCAAAAGTTTTCTAAAAATTTGTTATCACCCAATTCACCCCCTCTTGGGTGTCATTGATCGCGGGACTTCAATTGGTATCAGAACCAAGGCTCTAATTTCATAGATCTAACGATCTAGAGTGATCCAGATCAATGACTATCATGATGTACACCTTGAACTCTCCACCCGTGTTTGATGGTTGCAATTTTGATTTGTGGTTAGGTAAAATGTGTACTCTTGTCAACTCATATGACCCAAAGCTATGGAAGCTTATTTCACACGGTCAATATGAATTGCCTAAGGACAATAGTGTCTACACTACAAATCAAAAACTTAAACATGATCAAAATTGTTTAGTTTTAAAGTTATTTACTGTTGTAGTCAATTCTAATCAATTTTCTTTTGTCTCCCATTGCAGATCTGTGAAGGAAATATTGGATGGATTAGCAGACTTCAAGGAAGAGCAAGAAGACGAATGTCTTGTGGCAGGAACGAGTGGTCAAGGAAGTGATCAGGAAAGTGGCTCAAGTTCAAAGGTAAATTCTGATTCTGATAATGAAGATGAACTTAGCTATGAAGATTTGTTGACTGCATATGATGATCTTGCAGAAAGATACAAGAAGTTAAAATCTGAAAATAAGAAATTGAGAAAAAGTGTTGAACAAAATAACTGTGTTTCCTCATGTAAAAAATGCTCACATTTAGAGGAAATGATTGAGGCTCATGTGTTCGACATTGAATTTAATAAAGATCAAATCAGCTCCTTAAGAAATAAAAATAAAGAGTTGAAAGGCAAGCTAAATTCAATGGTCGATGATCAAACCTTGATAAATGAACTGATTCATGATGAGAAGCTTGTTAAAGAAAATGAGAAACTGAAGGAATTGAACAAGACCACTTCTGAAAGATTGTTGATTCTTGAAAAAGAAAAATATGTGAATATTGATGAATCTGAAAAAGTGTATACTTTGTTGCAAGAAATTGAAAGCCATAAAATCATCAATGCTACTTTACATGAACAAGTCAATTCGTGTGAAAATACGATGGTTTTCTATGAATTGCACGTTGCATCTCTTGAATCTGAAATCCTTGATTTGAATGTTTCACTGTCTAGGTTTGTGAATGGTCAAGGAAATTTGGACAAATTGTTGGGGATGAAAGTGAACTTTCAAAGAGAAGGGCTGGGGGTTTAATCCTGTGAACAAGAAAAAATTTGAAAGCAAGTTATACACTTCATTTGTTCATAGCACATGTACACCCAGCACCTCTAAATCTAACTCCCAGCAACCCATTGTGCCAAGAACTCAAGCCAATCTGAAAAATAGTGTGAATGTTCAAAATGTGCATGCTAAAAACTTTCATGCGAAATCCCATGCATCCAACAAAAGAAACATGTCTTGTCTTTACTGTGAAAAATTTGGACACCTGATGCATGATTATTTCACTATGAAGAATGATGACTTGAGAGCATGTAGAAATCAAGCTCTTTTGAATAATGTAAAGTAATCATTTACCACAAAATCGTTCATGCATTGCAATCACTGTGGTAAAAGGGGTCATACAACTTCACATTGTTGGTTATTGTTGAAGAGAAAGAACTCCCACTCAATACATCATGCTCACATACACAAATCAGTAGAACCAATGAGAAGGGAAAATGTGATGCCACGTGCTTCCCCCCATCACTTTGGCATATCTGGGAATGTCAAGCATGATTATTTTCTCAAGAAAAATTATGACTTGAATGTTGTTAAAAATTAGAAATTGCATGTCAAAGTTGCTACTAACCCACAAGGACCCAAAAGGATTTGGGTATCTAAGAAGGCCAAATGAGAAATCTATTTTATAGGTGTGCCTTGGGAATGTAAAGCATGAAATATGTTTTCATCAAGAAGGTAAGGCACACGGGCCAAGTGGCATAAGTCAGGTTGGAAGAAAAATCAAAAATTGAATCTGAGCACTCAGGTGATATCTCTCCTACTCTCTCCAGTGACTGTGTAAGGTTTTGATTCATTTTGAGTCATATAGTCATGTAGTCTTGCATATGTCTGTACATGCATTCTATTCATGATTGTTTACATATTTTCGTATATATCACTTGTCATATAGCATCTTGTTGTAAGAGAGCTTACAGATTCTTCAGATCATGATTTCACTACATATATAGAGTTTGCATACGCTTTCACACTTTGTCATGCAAAAGTTGAACATTATGTATTTATGCCATAATACATTGTAAATCCTCCCGCCTTCATCATCCTTGACTACATAGTATATCAAATGGTGATATGTGGAAGGGCAGGTTAAGCCTATCTGAAAACTATCACTACACGTGAGGTGATCTTCGGATCTAAGTTCTCCACCTGGTATTATGAGTCATTTACTTAAAAGAGGCATTGACTTTTTACTGAGCATATCACATTCATGCACACTCTAAGGGGGAACAACTGCATTCGTCATATAGGCTTAATGTTTGGGTTCACACATGAGTCATGCACTGCATCTGGAGCTGTCAGGAGATGTTGGTTGTTAAAATAATTCGTCATGCCATTGTCAATAAATTTGAATCGAAATTGACAACTCAAATCCTCTTGTCCTTGGATGTAGATTATACTCCCAAAATCCAAATGATGCAGGGCTAGTCATGGCCAAGCTTGAGTCAATGAAAGGAATACCTTGCAAGGATGAAAATGATGAGAACCCTATCAAGTTGCTACAAGAAGATGGGATACTTTGTGTAGAACAATCTCCAGGATCGACTTAAGCACAAGCTGGTGAAAGTCCTTATACGTGCTAAAGCAAGTACCTAAGGCATAGTATGAAAAGCCCGCATCTTTTGATTGAGAATAGGTTAAATAGGTAAAGTTGATCAAACACCTCTCACAAGACAAATCAGGTAAAAGATATTTTAGTGGTTTGAGTATATGATAATGATATTTCTTTTGGAACAACTAATAATGCCTTTTGTGAAGATTTTACAAGGATTGTGCAAGAAGACTTCAAAATACTCTCATGAGTAAACTGAATTTCATTCTTCTGTGGATTGCAGGTGAAGGGCTTGGAAGAAAATGGATTCTCAAGGCAAAGGTAAGAAAGCAAATCTGAAATATCAACGCTCGTGAGGTTGGTGATCTTAGTGATTGAAGGCTTCCAATCTTGTCTCCTGAACTAAGGTAATTCAACCGTGTCAATTCATGTAATGGCCGTCTTTATCACTTGGTGACATATTCAAATGACATGTATTGATTCTACAAACCTGATCTGTCATTTACCAGCATCCTTTGATGGACTTGTTTAAGTGGTTGAATCAAATTGAAAATCTTGAGAAGTGTGAATAAAGTGATTGGCATTGAATATTTTTCAATTTGAATTGCATGATGACATTTGAGCCTAATTGAGTATCTGGTATATCAAATACTGAGCAGTGAAAAGGTGGGTCACATCCACCTAGGAACTTTCACTATGTGTGAGTTGGTCTTTGGATCAACGTTCTCCGTCTCGTACTAGAACTCAGAGAAGTCAAATGGTTGATCCATGAATGATTCTTTGAACTGAGTTATTTCAATTGAAAATATATTTTTACTCATGATTCAAATATTTGGCATGTGAATGATTTTTAATTTCAAAACTTGTGAAATGCTCTTGAAAATCTGATTTTGAACAATTCTAAAAATTGGGTTGCATGGCGTAATTTTGATCATGTATGCAACCTCATTCATAAAGATCATGTCAAAAAAAATACTTGTTTGATCCATTATTTGAATGTGAATAGTCTCATGTGAAAGTTGTCACATTGGATTGGAAATAAATCTCTCATCTTGCCAAAACAACTTGCATTCCACTCTCACATACTTATAGGTTGCATGCATCATAATTCAATGCATAAGGTGCTTTTAGATCATGCAAATGAAAATCTAAAGTCTGAATCACTTTGCATATTGCATCGCATTCTTATATGCTCATACGTTGTATTGTATTAGAACTCATGCATTAGTCGCATTTAGTTCACTCAGTTGGCATTCATTCAATTGGTATCAAATTGTCCATTCCATTGGTATCAAATTGATATCACATTGCTCGCATGCATGTCATAGTGCATTTGCATAAACTCCCAATGTGTGCTTGTATGCTATTATATGTTATTCAACCCCATCCTTTGGCACTTCTATAGCCTTATCCCTTCTTGCTAAATAATGTTGCATTTGAGTCATTATTGGAGTGCTTCATGTCGTACACTCTGGGGGAGTTTATATTTCATAAGTGCATCTATTTAGGGGGAGCTGCACTGTTATGTATTCATGATATTTTTGGTATACATGCTGAATTAAATTCGCACACTTCGTGCACAAAATGTGAAAATGAGTGTTAATGATAAGGATATATAAATTTTTTTTCAACACTCTCGAGATGTTAAACTTGTTGCATGTATGTTGAAGAGACAGTTGAAGAAAAAGTTGCTTACCCATCCTTGTTGCAAAAATCTGAAATGAAAATGAAAGATAGAGCAATGCTCGGTCTCACTGATTAAACTGGTCACATGTCACCTGAGACGTGATGCGGTTCATATCTGAAAAGTGTTGACTAGTATCTCTGTTCAAAATGAGGTGAAATGGTTCAATATTTTGAGTAACCGGGGATTCTAGCATGAGCTCCATGTATCTACTCGTGTAAAAAGGAATTATTTGAACCTGATCACTCTTGAAAAATTCTGACTATCATTTGATATTGGTTGAGTTGAAAAATGTTGGTGAAAACTCATTGCGGTAGAGCGTAGCCTCCAATACGCTGTTCTCAAAATTGAAGTGCAGTCTGTAAAATATCTCCTTCAGTTAATCTGAAAATCTGAATATCCATATTGCAACTATAAATTTTCATGTTACCCACTTACACATCCGAAAATTTGATTCATTATGTATTCATAAAATTGATTGACTGCTTTAGCAATTGCATGAATCTCCTACATGATTGTACAATCTCCCACGTGCTACACATGTGCATTCTGGTTAGTATGACTCTCTTGCATCTTTCTTATACCCATTCCCTTCTTATATATGTACGAGGGAGATTGCATGTATGTTTATATGTGACTGTTTGGTTGCATTGTGTGCACTTCATGAGTCATCATCAGCATATACATAGCTTCATGCATTTAAACAGAAAATGTAAAAATCAGAAAATTAACAAAATTCAAAAATTTTGGACTTCAATTTCTTTACTCTTGCTATGGGGTATTTACCTTCATTTTGTGTCATGGGAACCAAACTTTGTGACCCCCACATAGGAATAATCAACATGGTCTTTGAACTCATCTTTTGCCCTAGTCGATTTTCATGTAATTATATGCTTGCTTTGAGTTTCATGCATTTCAAACCAAAATACAAAAATAAGAAAATGTGAAAATCAAAGAAAATCCTTTTGATATGCCCTCATGATCTTGTTTGTTGTGAAAATCTGACATGGGATCTAGACTTTGAATGCTATCATGCTAAACACCTCATTATGTGTACATCTTCCTCCACTGGTTCATATCCTCGAGGCCAATCACCACCTTCAATTGGTATCAATACATGTTTGGCTGTATTTGCTTTGGATGGTATCAAATTGATTTGTGAGAATAATCACCAATTGGTTTCCTCTGATTGGATTCATATTACTTTCTTCATCCATGATTTGCCCTTGCTTCTTCTGATTTTATAAGATGGGCTATTGCTGTTTCAAAGGGAGTTATACTTGCTCTTCCTTATTTGGCTTCTTCCAGCTCGCTTGATACTGTTGTTGTGGGAGATAGATTTGCATTATCCCGCTTTTTGATTATGTCAAAGGGGGAAAAAATTGATGATTGTGTGTGACAGGGAGAAACAAACATATGTGCCATTCTGTTGTATCCACTCTATTGTATCATCATTAATAAGTTATCATTAAGTTTGTCATCATCAATAAGTTTGTCATCATCAAAAAGGGGGAGATTGTTGAGTTATGGTTTTGATGATTGTTGTAATTGTTAAATTATGGTTTTGATGATAACTAAACTTAATGTGTGATTACGTGATGATAACTAAACTTAATGTGTGATTACGTGATGATAACTAAACTTATGGTTGATTACACATGTTCTTGATGATTGTGTTTATTCATCTTGTTGTTTATGCTGGTTGCATATGTTGGTTCTACAAGAGGCAAGAGGTTTCATAACCTCTTTAATATCAACAAGCATGGTATTAACCCTGACTATGTTGCATGCAGGATTAAACTCATGACTATAACCTGGTGAACCAAAGGTGTGGATAAGCACCCCCTGCTCCTCGACAATTCATTACAGGTGGTATATGTCATTTACTGACAAGCACCATTGGTAAGATTCTTACCTTGTCATAGTCATCAATCTCACCATGGGTATTCCATATACCTCTCATTTCTAAACTTCATTCATAATATTTGAGATTCGCAATGATAACTTGGTTTGATAACTTACAAGCTCACTCTTCAAATGCATTAGTTTCTCATTCCAATCATGGTAACATGCTCAAATGGTCTTGATGTTTCTAATGCATAAACCAAGTGAAATCCAACCCCCAAATGTATGAAATAAACATCTACTTAAAGTCATTGTTATTTGGATGTATTTTATTGGGCTAACACTTCAACTTTGCAGGACTAGGTCATTCTGGTCAACCAGAATCGCCAAACGTGAAAAGTCTCATACTGCAGAACTGGTGGTCGACCGCCCCAGGTCGACCGGCAGCAGCGGTCGACTGCCCAAGGTCGACCAGAAATTCCAGGGATCAAATTTCTACAGGGTTTCTCAGTAGCGGTCAACCGCCAGCTTCCACAGGTCGACCGCCAGCCCCGAGCCAACAAAAGTTGACTTTGTTCTCCACTTCAAGAAAAGCCATTCTCCTTGTATTTCTTTAATCCTAATGACACTCAATCATCCACAAAATGTTGATCTGGTCTGGAAGATGTCCAAGGACCATTCAAAGGTTATAAAACCTACACAAGAAGGGTTCGAAAACCCTAATGCTTCAATTGGAACAAGAGAGATCAAGGGAGGCTAGAGGAGGTGATTCACGGGTACTGTAGAACCTTCGTGAACAGTGCTTCGGGCTGGAGTTCTTCATCCATTTCAAGGGATTCAAGGTTAGATCTGAAGCCATCAATCTCCAAGCAAGTTTAGAAGCAAGCAAGCCCTCAAGGGAGATCAAATCTGCATCCTTAAATCTTTCCATCAACCCAAGGTGATTCAGGGTGATTCTAGGTGACTCAAGGTCAGATCTAAAGCTAGCAACCTTCAAGGAAGTGAAGAAGCAAGCAAGCATTCAAGGGAGATCAACCAAGCCATTTAAGTGAAGCAGGAAGCATTGTTCCAAGTTCTACATCATACATTCAGGGGGAAACCAAACCAGAAGATTTCTAAACTCTGCTCTACTCATCTTGGTGTTTTGAATTTCAAGTCTTGTTCTTTGTAATCTGAAGAAATATGTATGTGTGTAGATCAAGTTAGATCCGTGGTCGTGTGTGGTCGTGGTGTTCTATTCGTGTGTGCGTAGGTCTTCTTAGATCTACGTGTGTGTGTGGATTTATCCATATCTTGTGTTTGTGTGTGTGGAGTCCTGCACTTGTGGCAGCAGGTGTTTGTTTTGTTGATCTGCTTGTTAGAACATGTTGGAGACTTCATCTCCGTATGTGTGTGTGTATTGGGGCGCGTCCCTGTGTGTGTGGGTAGGTGTCGTCCTGCGTGTGTGTTTGGAGCGTTGTCTCCGTTTGGGGATTTATCCCCGAGTGACGCCTCACTGGGTTTTGTGAGGGGTGGACGTAGGATTACCGTCGTTGCATCCGAACCACCTTAAAAACCGCTATGCATTATGTGTTATTTGTGTGGTTTGATTGTTTTCTTTGTAAGGTCGTGTGGGACCAGAAAGATTGAGAGAATTGGTTAATTAGTTTTCAATTGCTAATTATTGTTTATCACATATTTTGTAAAAATCCAAAAGTTTTCTTAAAATTTGTTATCACCCAATTCACCCCCCTCTTGGGTGTCATTGATCGTGAGACTTCACCAGGCGGCCGGCTGTGGAGGAGGAGCTTGTGGCCGAGCGGGAGGTGATCGATCTCGGTGATGATTCGGCTGCCGACGAGTCGTGAGCTCCCGAGGGGCACTCCCGAGCCCGAGATATGGGCAAGGGGATGGCCCAGGAGTGGTCTTCCAGGCCGCGGGGGGCCAATCGCAAAGATCCCATGGAGGGCATGATATGGGACACCGAGAAGGCCAAGAAGTGGGCCAAGAAGGCTGGGTCTGTCTCCACTGTCGAATACCCCCCTCGCTCGGCGGCTCTCCCCTCTTCCGAGTGAGATAGGGCCGACCCTATTGGGCCGGCTCCCCCATCCGCAGAGCGAGGGGGGGGCCGAGGAGGCCAGGGCCTCTTCTGGAAGCAGCGGCTTTGGATCGGCTCTCCCCTCAGCAGGAGCTGAGGGGGCCGGGGCCACTTCTTTTGGTGGCGGTGGCGCTGGATCGGCTCTCCCCTCGGCAGGAACCGAGGGGGCCGGAGTTGAAGCAGGTGAGTCTGGGATCGCGACCGAGGCTGGGGCGTCGATCGAGGCGGGTGATGCTCCGGGTGGCGGCACAGAGGCCGAGCCGGTCGAGGCTAGGGGATCGCGAGGAGCGGTGACATAGCCCCGATCGACTAAGGCAAGAGGGGTGGATGAAGCAGCGGTTCGATCCGGGCTGGCCAGCGGGGCTTCCGATGGGATATCGCTCGGAGGGGGGGCCCCTTTGTCGACGGCTTTGGAGAGGCTGGGCATCCAGGGCCCTCTGTATCGGGCGTGTTGCAGCATAGCAGCGAAGGTGGTGAAGCGAGCTGGTTATGGAGGGCGGCTTGGTCTTGGCCCAGATGGGGGCCACTGTGGCTGAAGCTTACGCTCGGTCGGAGTCGGAGCGGGCGACCCTTGCCTGGACCCTTGGTGGGTCTGACAGGAAGGTGGCTCAGCTCAACAAGGAGCATAACGAGCTTTGACGGGAGCTCTCCGCAGTCAAGGAGTTGTCGAGGGTGAGCTAGGCGGATGCACAGTCATTGTCTGAACAACTGACTCGGGCCCGCGAGTCGCTCTAGAGGAAGAGCCGGCTTCTGGAGGAGGAGTGCGTGGCCCATACCGAGCTAGACGGCCAGTGGGAGGCCGAGCGCACTGAGCTATTGGGCCAGGCGGAGGAAGCCATGCGCCTTCGGAGGGAGGCCAAGGCTGATCGGGCCGAGGCGGAGAAGCGGTCAGCCGAGGAATAGTGGATATTGGCCGAGGTGGAGCAGGAAAAGGCCAAACTCGCTGGTAGGGTGGAATCGGCCAGGGCGGAGGCACTCAAGCAATGCAAATGCTCGGAGGCCTACCGGGTCAACCTCAAGGAGGTTGCCCTCCCCTACTATGACTCAGCACTTCACCAGGGCATCCTCAAGGGATTCAATCAAGGCTATGACCGGGCCATCTCTTATGCGGAGGAGCAAGCGTCCGAGACAATCAATTTTCCATTCGGGTAATGCTATGAATCGGATTTGTCATCCTCCGGTTCCTCTAGTTTGGCGTTGGAGGAAGGAGACCAAGGGGACTCTTCGTCCGAGGGGTCGCCAACTCAGGATGCCTCGGGAGGGCGCGCAACCGAGGCAGTTCCCACGCCGGTGAGGTCAGTGCCAGGGTCAGCCGTCGCCGAAGGTGCCGGGGGCAGACCGTCCGAGCCTTCCACTTCCGAGCCTCAGGGTGGGCCAGAGGCCTAATGTATTTGCTTTGATTTTTCTCCTTGTATGTTTTTCCTTTTTCTGAAGAAAAAACTTCTCTTGTTGTGTAAAGGGAAAAACGTAAGGCAGTAGCGTTATGAAGAAAACTTAACTCTTTTGTATCGCCATTGCTGTAGTTTGACCAGCGTATCCACAGTAGTTTGAAAGTGTTGATACCTTCTGCGTGGATCTCGCATGATGGTTGGGCGGGCGTCTGACAGGGTGTCTTTCCATTTTCTCATGCTTTAACTGCCCGACCGTTTCGTGTGTCCCGCTGGGATGGAACCGAGGAGTCTGAGGTGACCGTTTGTAGAGAGAAGTCCCTTTAGCATGTTTTCGAGGGGAGAATCATTTAAGGCAAGTAACCTCCCTTCTCCTATAAACGGTCTAAAGGGCGTCTCTCCCTCTCCATCGCTTAGGTTTTTTTTCTGACAGTCTTTTCCTCTCTCCTTCTTCACGAAGCGTTGTGCCGTCGAATTTGAAACATGGAAGACGTTCTAAAAGATGAAGCTGCCGATGATGGAGGGTAGAGAGTCCTTGCTGCTTCGGGTTTGAAGGGAGTTCGATGGCCGACGGGCAGATTTGAAGGGGGTTCGACGTGTGGAAGCACATCGCCCTCTTTTATCAGTTCTGGTGGTGCTAGCGGGGAGGTTACTTGGGAAGAAGGTTCGACATGCTGGGGCATGTCGAACTGCTGTCCCTGACCTACCGACTCCATCCCGAGGGGAGGGGGAAAATAATTAAGCTCCCTCCTTTCCGGGCTTTCCCCTGCCTCCTCGTCCAGCTCTGCTGGTTTCTTTTTCTCCCCCCCCCCCTTCTCACTCTTTGGAGGGTGCCTACACTCTCTTCCTTCCAAAGAGTTGGCAGAGAGGAGGCCTTCATTCGTATTCCCTCTTCCCCTTCATCCATCTCTGTCAACTTGGAAGGTAGCCTTCTTCTTCCTAATCCCTCTGTCACCTTTGTTTCGAGTTACCCGAGCCAACGGGGTCGACTACTCTTAATCCGAGCCAGTTTCTGCACGAAGCAGAGTCAGTGGCTGGACGCGGGAAGGCTAACCGAGTCAACCGAGCGATGGGCTCGTTCGGTGACGCCAGATGGATTTTTGCTTTTTCGACATGTATTATCTTGGCTTCGACCTTGTACAAGCAAGTTGTTTGAATAAAAGAGGAAAGGAAACTTTTGTTTTATTTCATGTTCCTTACACAATGCTCGGTGTTCAGAAATAGAACTTGCATACTGTAGTCGCATTCCACGTCCGAGGGATAGGTTCTCCTTCCATAGTAGATAGCCAGTATGCTCCTTTTCTAAGCATCTCGACCACTCGGTAGGGGCCTTCCCAATTAGGGGATAACTTGCCCGCCGCCTCAAGTGGTCGAGAGGCTTCGGCTTTCCTGAGAACGAAGTCTCCCGGTTGAAAGTCTCTATCTTAGACTTTGGCATTGTAGTATCGAGTGACGCGGCGTTATTCTGTTGTTCGGACGCTGGCAATCTCTCGGAGTTCATCCGCTAGGTCGAGGTTTTTGAGCAGTTTATGGTCGTTTGCCTCCGGCGAGAAACAGATGACTCGGAGGGAGGGATTGGCAATATCCAACGGGATCACGGCCTCGGTGCCGTACACCAGCTGAAAGGGACTTTCACCGGTTGCCGTTCTGGGATTCGTTCTGTGTGACCAAAGTACGCTTGGCAATTCCGCGAGCCAGCTGCCCTTGGCTTTGTCGAGCATGATCTTGATGTCTTTCAAGATAGTTTTATTGGCATTTTTGACCAGCCCGTTAGCCTGAGGGTTGGCGACCGAGTGAAGTGATTATGAATGCTTAAGTTGGCACATCTGTCTCAGAAATAACGAGAATCAAATTGCCCGCCATTATCGCTCACTATCACCCGGGGGATGCCGTAGCGACAGATGATCGATTTCCAGACGAAACTCCAGATGACTATCTCGATGATCCTAGCTGTGGCTTCGGCCTCGATCCACTTGGTGAAGTAGTCGATGTCGACGATGATGAGCTTCTTCTGGACCTGAGCCGTAGGGAATGGCCCAAGGATGTCGATCCCCCACCGAGCGAAAGGATAAGGCTCGGCTAGGGTGACGAGCTCCGTTGCCGACTGATGGACCAAGTGATCTGTAGTGCCCTAGAATTTTTATAAAATATTTTTGATATAATTAAGAATTTTCTACAATTATTAAGGGTCTAAATGAATTAATTAATGAATATTATGTTAAATAATTCATTATAAGGCCCAATTATGTTAAAAAAATTAATCCAGCCTTAATAAATAAGGCCCAGTAGGTTCAAGGACCAAGCCCATTAAATTTGACCCATATTCTAGAAGGTTATTTAGCCCATTCACGAATTATAAGGATAAATACCCCTTATATAGATAATTATGTGGATAATTAAGAAAAATGGTTTGAATAAAATTGAATTCTGCGCACAGTGGATGTAGCGGTCTATCGTGCGACCGCCACAGTCATGTAACGCACCCAGCTTGGACCGTTACACTCTGTTAGTTCCGTGAATGGAAGAAAGAATAAAAAGATTGGATCTTTGGGATCCTATCCACAAGAGACCTAATCAGAAGAATGTGTAAGGTTACTAGAGACTCTTAGGATCAGGTTCTGGCCAATTAAGGATCCTAAAATCGATCTAATCCTCAAATCCTAGCCAAAACCCTATAAATAGAGCCCAGTTTTGAACTAAGCGACCCTTACTTTTGGCTCGTAAAGAAACAAGGTAAGGAGATAGAATCTTCGGTAAGTTCTTTAGAGTCTTTTATTCCTAATACTTTAGACTAACTACCCTCAAAATTTCGTGTTAGGAGGTCGAGTATCCAAGGAGTTAGGATCTGCCAAAGTTGCTGGTTTCATCACACCAACCCAGGAAACTGTGCAACAGGGTGCAGAAGATCAAGAAATTAGAGAAGCTAAACGAGGTAATTAGAGTTAGATGCTTTAGAACTTTTTATTCCTCTTAGTTTCATCTTCCTAATCTCAAAATTTCAAGTCCTTAGGGCAAGAGACTGAGGAGTTAGAGCAACGTGAAGTTGCTGAAAAATCATAGAAAGAGAAGAACTAGGGCAACCGTTGAAGACTCAAAGTAGAAGTTTTAAAGCCAGTAAAGAGGTAGGTCATCTCATGAACAGCAAGAACATCAAGTTAGGAGTAAAAGCCCTCTGGTTTTGTTTGATTTCTTGCACTATAGACCATGTGGTGCGGACACCCGAGCCCATGCGAGACACGAGCCGGCGAGCCACCAGTACCGTACGAGGAGCACGACTCGAGCCACCTCAGCATCCCTATGGCTCGGAGACAGTCTGGAGGTTCCCCACTGAGTCATAGCATTTATCATATTTTTTGGGGATTTTTATTTGTGTGTAATGTATTTTATTTTCTTTTCGTCAGTGTGTAATTTAGATAGTTCGAGGGGCTTACGTGCAAAATGGGGATCCCTGGGTCCCACGGGCCCCCACTCCACTCCCATTGGGCCACCTCAGCTCTAGGGCCCCTGTGGGGTCAGTCAACCCTCCATGGAGGCTTCTAGAAGGGTGGGCCAAGGGAGGGGGACAATGGACTTGAAAAGTCCACATGGGAGGCCACCAACCCCACCTACCATGTCCCCCCCTTGACCCTCCTTGGTCAAGGTGCACCCCCCTCCTCTTTTTGTTTAATATTTTATTGTATTTTGATCAAACTCCATCCTAGCCATTCATCCCCAACCCCTAGATCCAACGGTGGAGGATGAGTTTGGTGGGAGTCATACATAAGGCATGTAATTACCATTTTCTTGAATTAATGCCATTTGAAAGTTGGAAAAACCCCTTGAGCAGCCTTGGGCGCACCCCTCTCTCCCTCCTCTCTCCCCCTTGGATGCTGTGAAGGCTTCCATTCTGAGGTGTGATGCCTTGTGTATCGGTTCCGATGATCACCGCCGCCGCCACGAGCCGCCACTGCACAGCCATCGCCGTCAACGGAGTTTTGCCTATGCAGTACCACAGCAGCTTGCTCGAAATTCACAGGTCTTCTCCGAGCTCATTTGGCTACCAAATTTGGATGAGTTGTTCCTGGGGTATTCTTCTCCGCCCACAAAAATCAGGCCAGCATTCAGATCTCGTTTCCTATTTTTTGATTTTTTTCCACTCTTCCATTTCGGTTCTGCCAGAGTTCTATCCAGGTTCACCTCCGCCCTGAGTTTCACTTCTTAGATCCACTTTTTGATCTCTGTTAGTTCGCCCAATGTTACTGGGGGTTCCACCCATCCACCCCTCAATCCAAATTTTTCTTAATTTTTGATTCTCCCATCTCATATTTTCTAAAAATCGTTCTCAGACCCATCTACAGTTCTATCCTCCTGTTCCCAGCTCCGACCACCTGTCACCCCAAAAATCATAACAAATCGCAGCCCCCTCCAAATCAAATTCTAAAAATAATCCTAGTTCCGTGGTTTGATTCCCTACAACTTCTAAGACGAGCTCGAAGCCTGAATCCAAATGTACGTAGGCGGTCAACGGCCATTTACAGGAAATTGATATGCTGATCTGAGATTTCGGGAGCTGTGGAGCAGAGAATTGAAAAATAGTCAAAGCCAAGGTCCGCACAGGTTCAGAAGAGTCCACTAGCCCTAGATGGAAGGATTTCGAATCCTCTTTCCAACGGCGCTGGTTTCGTTGCATTCTGGCGACGGGGCCGATCGCAGCGGCCATTTTCGCCGGGGCGCGCGCTGCTGAAACAGTAACATCAGCTCGTGGACAACATCCTCTCCACTTGGGAACCGGAGGCACCCGGCCTCCGGTGAGTGTCGCCGGTTGGCCGCCGTCCAGGAAGCGCGCTGCCAGGGGTCCCCATTACAGTGGGGCCCACCCCGCCAGACCCAGAGGATAGGACAGCGTGTGGGCCCCACAGCCCATTGATTGCACCGTCCGGAAGGCACGAGAACGCGGAGTTCGGCGCGTTGAGACGGCATCAAGATGATGCCCGTCAACCTGATTTGCGTGATCCCCGGGCCCCACATGTGACCTTTTACCTCCCTGCGTGGAGTGGGTCGAATCTCTTTGTACCGCTCTGAATTATGTTAACCGGGGGTCCGTAAGTCAGTCGGGGTGTCTTCGCCACGCCGGGTGCGTGGAGGTAAAGGTCTTAACTCCTTGGTGTTACATTGCTTAGCTAGTATATGGTCTTAGGCCACTGCCTAGAGTGTAGGTACTAGCCCGTGTGTCCATGTCACCGCTGTGAGAGTGAGAGTGACCCGTCCCGCGACTCGATCCGAGTCCGGAAGTTGAGTCGGACTACCCTTGACCTCCGCCGGTTCCTTAACCGCGCACGGTCCACGCTTTCCCTCACTTGGGACGACGAGTGAGCTTCCACTTCTGTTAGCGACGTTTCGCCAGTAGGAGCTCGTAGTGTCGAGCTTAGTGTCTCCCTGGTGTGTGTTGCTGGTCGTGTCTTCATCTAGAGTCCGAGGGTGGCACCATATAATGTCGTCTCCTTAGTTCGTCCCGCATCAGTTTGATATCAGAGCGAGTCGAGTCTAGGTTAGTCATTGCATAAGTCTTGCATGCATCATGGTCTAAGTCAAGTCTAGGATCATCATTTTCAAAAAAAAAAGTGTGTTTTAAATTGCATTTCATCCTGATAATTCGGTATCTTAAAAGGTGTTGTCCGAACATTAGGCTACGCCTACCGGGAGGTCGCACACTTGCGGGAGTGATCTTCGGATCGATTAACTCCGCCCCGTATCGGATATTAGTTTAGGTCTAAGTGCATCATTTAGTGTGTGTTTGTATTAGTCGGTGTCTTCTAGGTCGTGTGTCAGTTGCATGCCCACCCGTCGAGGTACCCAATACTCGCCACCACCACCTATGGCAGATTCCCGGGCCCGTAGCTCCGATGAGTCCTCGACGGCCGAGATGTTCCGAGCCATTATGGAACGTCTTGACACGCATATGGATGGTCTTAGTACGCGTATGGATGGCATAGGAACGCGTCTAGAAGGGCGGATGAAAGCCCTCGAGGATCGGGCCGAGTCATCGGATCAGTCCATCCAGGGTCTAGTTGGGAGAATTGCCATCCTAGAGAGAGGCCCAGTAGCGGTGCAACCCGCGCCAACGAACGGCCAACAAGAGCCGGTGCAGCAACCCACTGTGCCAAGGGCTCAGGTGGAGGATGTCGGGAGGCAACAGGCATCTATAGTGGATGATTATGCTTCCGACAATGATCAGGGGGGTAACGGTCGTCGTCATCAACGACGGAATCGTGATGACGAGGATGACGACCGCATTCTTAGGGGTGTGCGTGCGGACCCTCCCACTTTTAGCGGGTCCTTGGACCCTAGGGTGTATCTAGATTGGGACGCCGGCATGTACCGGTACTTCGAGTGGTTTGAGATGACGGACCACCGAAGAGTCCGATACGCGAAGATGAAGCTGCAAGGGCAGGCCCAAACTTATTGGATCAATGTGGAGAGCCTACTCAATCAGCGACGTCAACCCCAAATTGGTACTTGGGAAGATATGAAAATCAAATTGAGGGAGAAATACCTTCTCGCCTCATATCGCCAACGTCTTATAGACAAGTGGCAAAGCATCTCCCAAGGGAACCGATCCGTGACCGAGTACACCGCCGAGTTCGATGAGTATTACTTACGGTGTGGGGTCACAGAAGAGAGCACCATGACTATATCCCGCTTTCGAAAAGGTTTGCGACCCAATTATCAATATGAACTCTTTCGCCGCAATGCAACCACTTTGGAGCAGGCATATCAGATCGCTCTCGAATTGGAGCAGTTCGAGGCCGAGTTCGAGTCACCCCATCGATTGGGCTCCTTTCCCCTTCGTAGTGTCGAGCCCCGTGGCTCATCTGGCATGTATCCGAGGGCCCCAATGACTCGACCTCAGGAGCCCGCTCGCCCCAAGCCCTTTGCTCCTAGGCCTCGTCCTCCACCCCCGAGGGACCTTCCTCGTCCCCAGCATCTTACGGCCCCACCCACAGCCCGTCCACCGGCACCCGCACCTCCTACACGTCCTTTGTTACCTACACCTCCTATCCGTCCGGAGGATAAAGGTAAAGGACCTATGATTGGGGAGCCTAGTGGATCACGGCAGCAGTGTTATCGCTGCAATGGGTTTGGCCATTTCGCCAACCAGTATCCCACCCGCCCATCTCTTCACATTGGGGACACACAGGCCGAGGATACCACCCCTACGGGCCTCGAGTTAGTCAGCTATGAGGCAGATGAAGAGCCAGCTGATTAGTACTATGAGATGGGAGGTGAGGCCCAGGATGCCCAGCATTCGGACGATACCCACGTGGGGGTCGTCAGATGTATCCTCACCCAGCCGCAGGTCAGTGATGACTGGCGTCGGACTACTATACTTCATGTATTCTATAGGCTGGGAAAGCAAATTTGCAAGGTGGTCATCGATAGCGGGAGTTGTATCAATGCAATCTCCACGAACGCTGTCGCCCATCTTGGTCTCACACCCGTAGACCATCCTTGTCCCTATCAGGTATCATGGGTGGATACCACTTCCATTTCGGTCAGGCTACGATGCTTGGTCCCGCTGCAGCTCCACTCCTACCGTGACGGGATCTGGTGTGATGTTCTCCCCATGGAAGTGGGCAGTATCATTCTTGGTAGGCCGTGGTTATTTGACTGGGATGCCATGCTCCACGGCCGGTCGAACACCTGTACCTTCGACCACGCTGGCCAGCGGGTCACCCTCCAACCCGTTCGGCCCAGGAGCCCATCAGTCAGGGGTCCTACTGGCCCTAGTACTCCGAAGCCTTCCGTTCCCGGGCCTAGTACCCCATCCCCAGCTCGGGCTATGACCGTTACCTCTGGCCCAAGAGAGCCCTTGACGAGGAGATTGATGATGATTAGCTCCCGGGAAATGGAGCAGGAGCTTAGTCAGGGCTGTCCGGTGTTTGCCATTACGGTCCGAGAGGTGGAGCGGGACTCCGAGGGTGAGCTCCCACCCGAGGTTGTTCCCATTCTGCAGGAGTATGCTGATGTCTTTCCCGATGAGCTTCCCGAGGGACTCCCACCTGTGCGGGATATTCAGCATGCCATCGACCTTGTTCCGGGCTCTTCTTTGCACAACCTTCCTCATTATCGCATGAGTCCCACGGAGCATGCCGAGCTTAAACGGCAGGTCGATGAGTTAGTGCAGAGAGGGTCTATTCGGGACAGCATGAGTCCATGTGCTGTACCTGCATTACTCGCCCCGAAGAAGGATGGCACGTGGAGAATGTGCATTGATAGTCGTGCCATCAACAAAATCACCGTGAAGTACAGGTTCCCTATTCTCCGCCTTGATGACATACTGGACATGATGGCAGGTGCCACTATCTTTTCGAAGATCGATCTTAAGAGTGTCTACCATCAGGTGAGGATTAGGCCAGGTGATGAGTGGAAGACCGCATTTAAGACCAAGGACGGTCTATATGAGTGGTTGGTCATGCCTTTTGGGTTGACTAATGCCCCTAGCACTTTCATGCGGCTCATGACTCAGGTCCTTCGACCTTTCATTGGAGTCTTTGTAGTGGTGTATTTTGATGATATCCTTATCTATAGCCGCACCACAGGGGACCACTTAGACCACCTTCGGCATGTCTGTCTACTTCTTCGGCGAGAGCAGCTGTTTGCGAACCCACAGAAGTGTGCCTTCATGACACCTCAGCTTACCTTCTTGGGTTTCATTGTGTCTAGTACGGGGGTCTCCGCTGATCCGGAGAAGGTCCGGGCCATTGTTGAGTGGTTGGAACCCTGTACCGTTCATGATGTCCGCAGCTTTCATGGTCTTGCGACGTTCTATCGTCGCTTCATCCGCGGATTTAGCTCCGTCACTGCCCCGATCAC
This sequence comes from Amorphophallus konjac, assembly GCA_022559845.1. NCBI lineage: Eukaryota > Viridiplantae > Streptophyta > Magnoliopsida > Alismatales > Araceae > Amorphophallus > Amorphophallus konjac. The sequence continues at coordinate 292,574,980 of CM040125.1, read as the reverse complement.
GGATTGCATCCGTAAGGGCACATTTGTATGGACGAAGGCCACATCTACCACCTTCAAGGACATCAAGGAGCGCATGACCCAGACACCTATCCTTCGACTACCTGATTTCTCGAAGGTGTTTGAGGTCTCTTGTGATGCGTCGGGCGTGAGAATTGGAGGAGTTTTGAGTCAGGAGTCCCACCCGATCGCATATTTCAGCGAGAAGCTGAATGACGCGAAACTGCGATATTCCACATATGATAAAGAATTCTACGCAATTGTTCAGGCTCTTAGGCATTGGAGGCACTATCTTTTACATCAGGAGTTTGTCCTATACACCGATCACGAGGCATTGAGGTATCTCCACTCCCAAAAGAAGCTGAACTCGCGTCACAGTCGTTGGGTCGAGTATCTCCAGCAGTTCACCTTTGTGCTTAAACATAAGGCTGGAGTGGAAAACAAGGTGGCTGATGCCTTGAGTCGGCGAGCATGTTTGCTTACCACCATGAGTGCCGAGGTCATAGGGTTAGAGAAGATGAAGGAGGCCTATGTTGATTGTCCTGACTTCGGTCAGATTTTTACCACTCTCCAGGCCGGACCCTCGAGAGACCTTGATGAGTATGTGCTTCAGGAGGGTTACCTCTTTCGAGGTAGCAGGCTATGTGTTCCCCGAACTTCGGTTCGAGATTTCTTAGTGTGGGAACTACATGCGGGAGGTCTAGCCGGCCACTTTGGTCGGAACAAGACTATTGAGGCAGTGGAGCATCGATTTTATTGGTCGAGCTTAAAGCGCGATGTTGCTAACATCGTGGCTCAGTGACGTACATGTGCTACGGCCAAGATGAAGAAGCAAAGCTCGGGCCTTTATACGCCTCTTCCCGTGCCTGATGTCCCGTGGCAGGATGTTAGCATGGACTTTGTTTTGGGACTGCCACGTACCTCCAGGAAGCATGATTTGGTCTATGTGGTGGTTCACTGTTTCTCGAAGATGGCCCTCTTTATTCCTTGCTCGAAGACTTCGGATGCTTCGAGGGTAGCCCGCCTTTTCCTTACGCATGTGGTGTGCAAGTTCGGGTTGCCTCGCACTATTGTGTCTGACCGTGATGTTAGGTTCACTTCCTATTTTTGGAAGACACTATGGCATATGATGGGTACTCACCTCAAGTTTTCTACTGCATATCATCCCCAGACAGATGGTCAGACCGAGGTGGTCAATAGGAGTCTGGGTGATCTTTTGAGGTGTCTTGTTAGGGACCGCATTGGGGATTGGGATCTCATTCTACCCATGGCTGAGTTTGCATATAATGATTCGGTGAATAGGTCTACCGGCATGAGCCCATTTGAGATTGTCACAGGTCGTAGGCCTAGGAAACCCGTTGACCTTGTGCCCATACCTATCCATGCTAGAGTGTCAAAGTCGGTTGAGTCGTTTGCTAGGCATATTAGGAGTTTGCATGACGACATCCGTCGTCACATTGAGGCCAGCAATGCACGGTACAAGGAGTTAGCCGATGCCCACCGACACCACCGAGAGTTCCACGAGGGCGAATACGTCATGATCAGGGTAAGACCTAAACAGTTTCCCTCTGGAACCGTTAAGAAGTTGCAAGCTCGCAGAGCCGGTCCCTTTAGAGTGTTGAAACGCGTTGGATCCAATGCGTATGTTGTGGACCTGCCCGAGGAATATGGTATAAGCTCTACTTTCAATGTATCAGATCTTGTTGCATATAGGGACCCAGCGGTGATCCCTAGTGAGCCTTTTGAGCCATCTCCTCCCCTTGAGAGTGATCCCACACCTGAGTGTCCACTTCCACCTCCAGCCCCTTTTTTACGGCAGCGTGAGCATATAGATCGTATACTGGACGAGCAAGTGACAGTTACCAGGAGTGGATCTTACCCGCGCTACCTAGTGTGATGGAGAGGACGGCCCGCTACTGAGGACACATGGATCACACATGGAGAGTTGCAGCGGATTGATCCGGATCTTCTTGAGCGATACCGGAGCGATGCAGACCCTTACTCGACAGGGTCGAGTTTCTCCCACCCGGGGAGAATTAGTGCGGACACCCGAGCGCATGCGAGACACGAGCCGGCGAGCCACCGGTACCGCACGAGGAGCACGACTCGAGCCACCTCAGCATCCCTATGGCTCGGAGACAGTCTGGAGGTTCCCCACTGAGTCATAGCATTTATCATATTTTTTGGGGATTTTTATTTGTGTGTAATGTATTTTATTTTCTTTTCGTCAGTGTGTAATTTAGATAGTTCGAGGGGCTTACGTGCAAAATGGGGATCCCTGGGTCCCACGGGTCCCCACTCCACTCCCATTGGGCCACCTCAGCTCTAGGGCCCCTGTGGGGTCAGTCAACCCTCCATGGAGGCTTCTAGAAGGGTGGGCCAAGGGAGGGGGACAATGGACTTGAAAAGTCCACATGGGAGGCCACCAACCCCACCTACCATGTCCCCCCCTTGATCCTCCTTGGTCAAGGTGCGCCCCCCTCCCCTTTTTGTTTAATATTTTGTTGTATTTTGATCAAACTTTATCCTAGCCATCCATCCCCAACCCCTAGATCCAACGGTGGAGGATGAGTTTGGTGGGAGTCATATATAAGGCATGTAATTACCATTTTCTTGAATTAATGCCATTTGAAAGTTGGAAAAACCCCTTGAGCAGCCTTGGGCGCACCCCTCTCTCCCTCCTCTCTCCCCCTTGGATGCTGTGAAGGCTTCCATTCTGAGGTGTGACGCCACGTGTATCGGTTCCGACGATCGCCGCCGCCGCCACGAGCCGCCACCGCACCGCCATCGCCGTCAACGAAGTTCTGCCTACACAGTACCACAACAGCTTGCTCGAAATTCACAGGTCTTCCCCGAGCTCATTTGGCTACCAAGTTTGGAGGAGTTGTTCCTGGGGTGTTCCTATCCGCCCACAAAAATCAGGCCAGCATTCAGATCCTATTTCCTATTTTTTGATTTTCGTCCACTCTTCCATTTCGGTTCTGCCAGAGTTCTGTCCAGGTTCACCTCCGCCATGAGTTTCACGTCTTACATCCACTTTTTGATCTCTGTTAGTTCGCCCAATTTTACTGGGGGTTCCACCCATCCACCCCTCAATCCACAATTTTTCTTAATTTTTTATTCGCCCATCTCATATTTTCTAAAAATCGTTCTCAGACCCATCTACAGTTCTGTCCTCCTGTTCCCAGCTCTGACCACCGGTCACCCCAAAAATCATAACAAATCGCAGCCCCCTCCAAATTAAATTCTCAAAATAGTCCCCGTTCCGTGGTTTGATTCCCTACAACTTCTAAGACGAGCTCAAAGCCTGAATCCAAATGTACGTAGGCGGTCAATGGCCATTTATAGAAAACTGATATGCTGATCTGAGATTTCGGGAGCTGTGGAGCAGAGAATTGAAAAATAGTTAAAGCCTAGGTCCGCGCAGGTTCAGAAGAGTCCACTGGCCCTAGATTGAATGATTTCGAATCCTCTTTCCAACGGCGCTGGTTTCGTTGCATTCTGGCGACGGGGCCGATCGCAGCGGCCATTTTCGCCGGGGCGCGCGCTGCTGAAACAGCAACATCAGCTCATGGACAGCATCCTCTCCACTTGGGAACCGGAGGCACCCGGCCTCCGGTGAGTGTCGCCGGTTGGCCGCCGTCCAGGAAGCGCACTGCCAGGGGTCCCCATTACAGCGGGGCCCACCCCGCCAGACCCGAAGGATAGGACAGCGTGTGGGCCCCACAGCCCATTGATTGCGCCGTCCGGAAGGCACGAGAACGCGGAGTTCGACGCGTCGAGACGACATCAAGATGCTGCCCGTCAACTTGATTTGCGTGATCCCCGGGCCCCACATGTGACCTTTTACCTGCCTGCGTGGAGTGGGTCGAATCTCTTTGTACCGCTGTGAATTATGTTAACCGGGGGTCCGTAAGTTAGCCGGGGTGTCTTCGCCACACCGGGTGCGTGGAGGTAAAGGTCTTAACTCCTTGGCATTACATTGCTTAGCTAGTATATGGTCTTAGGCCGCTGCCGAGAGTGTATGTACTAGCCCGTGTGTCCATGTCACCGCTGTGAGAGTGAGAGTGACCCGTCCCACGACTCGATCCGAGTCCGAAAGTTGAGTCGGACTACCCTTGACCTCCGCCGGTTCCTTAATCGCGCACGGTCCGCGCTTTCCCTCGCTTGGGTCGACGAGTGAGCTTCCACTTCTGTTAGCGACGTTTTGCCAGTAGGAGCTCGTAGTGTCGGGCTTAGTGTCTCCCTGGTGTGTGTTGCTGGTTGTGTCTTCATCTAGAGTCCGAGGGTGGCACCATATAATGTCGTCTCCTTAGTCCATCCCGCATCACCATGAATATCATGTTTTAATAGAACTATGCATACATACATATCTTTAGCCTTAATTGAAGTTAAAAGAAAGTCTCTTGTTCATTCACTATAACCTATGCATCCATATAGCCTTTTTACTTCATTTTATCATGGCTAGAGTAGTTAAGTCTTCTCTAAAACCTGATATGCTCAAAGCATGATCTTTTTTTTATATACTGTCAACAGGGCTCTGACGGATCAGAGTTACACCGTCACATGCGTGTTACGGTCTTACGATAAGCCGTCACATTCCCTGTTACATTTAAATTTATCTGTTGTCTCTAACGGACCATAACTGGAGCGTTACAACACTGTAACGGCCCCACGATAAACCGTCACAGACCTGTGACGCGTCCATTCTAGACCGTTAGATTAACTGTGTCCTGTCCACCCGAGACAGAAATACGAACAATCAAGTTTACTTATAAATAAGCCTAGTTATCTAAGTTGTGACCTATTTTTCATGACTTGGAGTTTAGTGATCAATTCATTTGCATGTTTTGAGCATTTTGAGTCATTTTAAGTTATGTTAATTTCATGAGCTAAAACTCTATAGTTTGTATTTAAACATGATTTTACATGTTATATTGACGGAGTTTTATCATGGTTTCACATCGTTACACATTTTTTTCTATCTATAGAGTCAATTTCTCTAAGTACATGGCATATATTCCGGTATACGGCCATTAGTTCACACTTTTGCACTATAGGAATATATTCTTGAATTTGAGGACCTCTCTATTGGATATTCCTTCCAATGGACTAGGAAATCTGATTTCAAGGCCTCTGTAATTCTCCACGAGCCTGGGATTCCCACTAGGACGCCGAGTTGGTTGTACCATGAAAGCCCAATTGTTAGAAAGCACTATCGAAGTTTTTGGTTCTAGATATGTAACGGATCCATATTAGACCGTCATGCTCATATAACGGTCTGATGTATGACCGTCACATTTACTGAGTCCGTTTTATTGTTTCTGGATTCAGTCGTTCTAACGGATCAATGATAGACCGTTACGATCATGTAACGGCCCATTGATTGACCGGCATAGTTCTTGAGTGTTTTAACCCGAGGTTTGACCCAAGGGTTGATATTCCAAAGTTCCTAGATATACTATTGATGGTCTAGGACTTGTCATATTGTTCAAGATACTTAATTTAATTTATGGAAAAATAAGGAATGAACCGTTATGCTGCCGAATTATTTCCATGAGCATAACCTTGTTTTAAGTCATTCTTGACCTCGCATTTCTTAATTGAAGCGTTCATTCATTGAACTATTGTTATCATGAACTTATTTGAACCTACTTGAAACATGGAAGTAGCTTGATTTATACTTGAAGATGCGATCGAGCACTGATTATGTTCAAGAGCTCCATGCTAGTCCCCTCGACTGATTGCCGAAAACATACTATTATAAACCATGGGGTATGATGCTACTGGCGTCGCATTGCGCTGGGAGTACTTTCTCTATAAATAAGTGAAGCTCCACGGACATCATGAAAATACTTGTACATGACTTTCTTGCTTGTTACATGATATTCCACAGAAATTCACCAAATACTTGTGCATAAGCAAAAGATGTTTGGGTGATGACTATGTAGTATTGCTTGTACATTCTCGTTACATTCATGAAGATGAAAAGCCATATCATGTTCTTGTTACATTCTTTTAGTTCATACTTGCTCATTCTATCTTACAAGATCATCATGTTACTTGGTTTAATCGCATGATTGATCGCATTCGCATGAGTTTACCTTATTTCTTTAGAGCAAAAATGCTAATTATTTAAATATTGCTAATCATGTTGATGCGAAGATACCAACTAGGCAAGTGTGCTCATTACCTATTTCTAATCTTTTCAGGAGATGGAAGTGAGTCAGGATCGGATTCGGAACATTCAAATAGCGGGTCCGAGAGTGAAAGAAGAATGAGTGAAGACTTAGAAAGTCTACATTGTTTAGATTAAGTCTATGTAATTTTTCTTATTTCTTGAGTCTAGTATGATAAAGAAAGTTGAAATGGTGATTGTATTTGAATATTTGATTTGATTATTAATGAAAGTTGAAATTGAGTAAATGTTGTGCAATTGCATTTATGTGTGTGATTGTCTTGCGCTCTAATCATTCTTGCTTGCAAGAGACTTACCATGTCGACTGTTCACGTTTCTCGAGCTAGTCTTCCGCTGTCATAGAGGCTCAGGGCGTGACATGATCAAATCGCTGGCATCGGTCACACTGTTGTACGTAGGTTGAGCAGTCTTGCTGCAGAGTGGGCCACCAATAACCCTGCCGAAGCAAGATTCTGGCGAGCGACCTTCCTTCTAGATGCGCTCCGTACAGGCCTTCGTGAACCTCTTGGATCGCTCGGTTGGCTTCGTCAGCACTGATGCACTTCAGGAGGGGACCGGAGAAGGATCTGCAGTATAAAGTGCCGTCCAGAATGACGAATCACCGAGCTTGGTACTTCAATCTTCGGGCTTCCCGAGGGTCGGGAGGCTCCTGAGAGTCTTAGAGCCATGACGGATAGGGGGTACGCCAGTCGCTTGGGGAGGCCGAGTCAACAGCCATGAGCTTCGAATCAGTGCTCGGTCACTCTAGCTCTTCGAGAAGGACCGATCGAGTACCTTCGGGGTCAAGAGAGGAGGCCAGCCAAAAGAGGGCATCCGCTCGGGAGTTTTCCTCCCGAGCTATTCGGACTACCTCAAAACTCTTGAACTGTTGTGCCACGGTTCTGACTAGCTGAAGGTATTTGACCATCGGTGCTTCCCGAGCTTCGTAATCGCCATTGACCTGGATAGCGACCAATTGGGAGTCAGTGTGAATTCTGACTTGCTCACCCCCCAACTGCTGGGCCATGTGGGCTCCCGAGATAAGGGCTTCATACTTGGAGGCGTTGTTGGATGCCTGGAAGTTGAACTTCAAGGCGTATTGCAGCTTTGCTCCTTCGGGGGACTTGAGGAGGATCCCAGCGCCGCTCTCGGCCGAGTTGGAGGATCCATCGATGAACAATTCCCAGGTTGGCTCGGGTACGGATGGAGGATTTTCTTCGACCGGGATGGTGCTCTCGGCGATGAAGTCGGCGAGCGCCTATCTTTTGATAGCCGAGCGGGGCCGGTACGATATATCGTAGGCCCCAAGCATGATGGCCCACTTGACGAGGCGTCCCAAGGCTTCAGGGTGGGCAAGGATCCTCTTCAGTGGTTTGTCGGTTAGCACGATGATGGAGTGCCTTTGGAAATAGGGTCGAAGACGCTTGGCCGAGGTAACCAACGCTAGCACGAGTTTCTCGATTACGGGGTACCTTCTTTCAGCCTCGTTGAGAACCTTGCTAGTGTAGTAGACCGGTCTCTCGACTCCCAAGTCATTTCTGATCAGGACCGAGCTAACTGTGGATGGAGTTGCCGAGAGGTAGAGATGCAAGGCTTCGCAGGGGACAGGCTTGGACAACACCGGGGGCGAAGTCAGGAACTCCTTAAGCTCGAAGAATGCTCTTTGGCACTCCTCGTCCCATGTGAACGTAGATGATGCCATTTTGGACCCCCTCAACAGTTTGAAGAAGGGTAGGCATCGTTCGGCTGCATGGGACAAGAATCTGCTGAGCGCGGCAATGCGCCCGGTCAGGCGTTGAACGTCCTTCATGCAGGTTGGTGGGCGCATGTCTAGGATGGCCTGGACCTTGTCGGGGTTGGCCTCGATCCCACGCTGTATGACTAAGAAGCCTAGGAATTTCCCGGACCTTACTCCAAAGGCACATTTGGTGGGGTTGAGCTTCATATTGTACCTCAGGACGGTGTCGAAGGTCTCTGCTAGGTCGATGATGTGGTCCACGGCCTTGGGGGTCTTGACGAGCATGTCGTCAATATAGGCCTCGACATTCCGGCCGAGCTGTCCTTCGAACATATGATTGACCAGCCTCTGGTACATGGCTCCAGCATTCTTTAACCCGAAAGGCATCCGGGTGTAGAAGTATACGCCGAAGTCGGTGGTGAAGGCGGTCTTCTCGATGTCTTCTGAATCCATTCTGATCTGGTGGTAACCTGAATAGGCGTCCAGGAAGGTGAGTATCTCATTGCCCGAGGTTGAGTCAACCAGTTGGTCGATGTCCGGCAACGGATAGCAGTCCTTTGGTGTGGCTTTGTTCAAGTCGGTGAAGTCCACGCACATTCGCCACTTTCCTAAAGCTTTTGGCACCAAGACGACATTCACCAGCCACGTCGGGTACAGGACCGGTCTAAAAATACCAGTCTTTTGCCCCTTGGTGACTTGCTCCTTGATGATCACCTGCTTTTCTGGCGCGTGCTTCCTTCTGTGTTGTTGCACGGGCTTCACGGTTGGGTCGAGGTTGAGCTTATGCTTCACCGTCTCCTCCGATTTTCCGGGTTGTTGATCATCAGACCATGCAAAGACCCAGATGTACACGGAAAGGAACTCTTTGTATTGCTGCTGAACCTCAGATGGTAGGTCGGTTCCAATCTTTACTCCCAGGGTCGGGTCATCATTTAGGAAAACCTTTAGCAACTCGCCCCCAGGCTCGGAGGTTGCGGGCTTTTTCTCGACTTCCCGGGGGCCCTTGTTCTTCCCGTCCGACTTTGTGGCTTCAACCGAGATATTATATCACCTCCTGGCCATCGCCTGGTTACCCCGGACTTCCCCCACCCCATTTTTAGTGGGGAACTTCATCTTTTGGTGATAGGTAGAGGGCACCGCTTTCGTTCGGCTAAGGATTCCTCGGCCGAAGATTGCGTTGTATGCTATCACACCCTTGATCACTATGAAGTCCACCATAACCGTAATAGTTTTGGGTGGGGTGCCGAGATTGACCGGCAGGCTTAGGGCTCCCTCGGGATAAGTGGCCTAGCCATTGAACCCGCAAAGGGGGCTTCAGATCGGGCGGAGTTTAGACGGATTCTCCCCCATCTTAAGGAAACACTCATAAGATAAAACATCAGGGGCACTTCCATTATCAACTAGAATCCTATCTACGTTACAATAATTTATCGTGGCCGATATGACTAGGGCGTTGTCATGCGGGGTGGTCAGCCCTTCCCGGTCTTGGTCGGAGAAGACTATGACTGGGACTCACTTGGCGGGGCCTTGGGAGGCTTAATGGCTCGGCTCGCCCGCTCAGTATGACGCTTCCTTCCTCGGCCACTGTCTCCTCCTGATGCAGCTCCTCCAGCGATGACGTTGATGTGGACCCCGCGAGGGGCGTTGTCGATTTCCTTTGGGGCGTCTCGGTCTTCCTTATGCCCGGCCATAAACTGGGACAGGTGTCCCTGGCGGATAAGGCGCTCGATCTCATCCTGGAGCTGGTGGCAATCACCGGTGTGGTGCCCATGGTCACTGTGGAGCAGGCAATGTTTGCTGTGATTGCGGCTTTTCGACCTCATTGGCTCAGGTTGGCGGAGGAGGCCCGAGCCTTTGATGTCTTTATATATCTCGTACACTGGAGCGGTTAAGGGAGTGTACCGCTTGTACTTATGGGACGGTTCTTTGTGCTCCCCGTCTCGGTTCCGCCTTTTTCCTTGGCCCGAGCTTGACTCAGGTCCTCGCTTATTGTCCCCCTCCCGACCCGAGCCGGTTGCGCCTCGGCATGCGCTGAGAACTTCTTCGCACTCAGCATGGCGTAAGGCCAGTGTCACTAGCTCGGCAAGGGTCAAGGGACGGTGGAGGACAAGTTCGCGATGGAGGTTTTCATCCCGGGTGCCTCCGGTCAGCGCGGTTATGGCCGAGGCTACATCCAGGCGGAGGATTCTTAGGGCTTCCGACTTAAATCGGTTGATGTAGGCCCGGAGTTTCTCCCCTTGCGCCTATTTGAGAGCCAATAGCCCCGCTACCGACTTTGGGGGGCCGCTGCCGGTGAAACTCTCCTTAAATACTCGCCCAAACTACTTGAAGTCTCGGATGGATCTGGGGGCGAGGGCTCGGAACCATGCTTGGGCGCCTTGGACTAGGGTGGTCACGAAGGCTCGGCATTTGATGGCGTCGGACGCCCCGTAAAGGGTCATCAGGGCGTCGAAGCTATCGAAGTGGTCGGTCGGGTCGCCCTGGCCATCGTAAGACTTGAAGGTTGGAATATGGATTCTCGGAGATACCTCTACCTTCAAGATATTGTCAGAGAATGGGGATTTCTCCTCGTCCTCTGCTGGGGAGGTCTTCTGCAAGGCGCATAAGGTGCGCTCCTGCTCTGCGAAGCGCCTCTCGAACTCTCGCAGACGGAGGGATAAGTCCGGCTGTCGTTGTGCCGTGGGGCTGGGGGGACGCGATGGCAGGATGTCTTGGCGCTCCCTGGGGACTTCGGTCTCCGGGTGCGGACGGCGTGCCCCAGGTTTTCCCTACTTCGGCGTGGAGGAGGCCTCTTGCTCCAGAGGAGGCACTTGTGAAGGTCCTCCTGACCTGTTGTGAATAAGCTGCCATCCTCGGAGGGTGAAGCGACCTCCGGCAGTGTGTTGGGACGTGTCTCCGCGGGGAGGGCTTTCCGAAAGGACGCGTGACCTTCCTTCCCTGGCCGCCTGGGTCCTCATGAGTTCCACGAGGACATCCAATTTTACGTTGAGGGCTTGGAAAGTGTCAGCGCCCTCATTGGATGGTTGCCCTACCGCCGCGGGCGGAGGTGGTTCATCGGATGGGGTGCTGGCATTGGAGGGGTGGTCTTGCGCGGCCTGAGAAGGGCCTTCTCCCCCCACCACGATAGCCTTCCCCCTATCGTCGGCGGATCTCCTCCCTGTACTTCTTCGCACCATGATGGCTCTTTGATCGTTTCCCACAGACGGTGCCAGATGAAGAGGGGCGATCTCGCGCTAGTCCTGAGCTGGGGGATGATCACCGATCAGTGAACTGTAAGGAAGGGAAACAGATCAGGGGCCCCAGGGGGGGATCCCTGGGAGAAACCCTCTGATGCCTAAGTGAGTAGAGCAGTGGTGGAAGCTATGAAGAGAGGAGGAAGGAGATGCACGAGATCCCTCTCCACCAAGGTGGTGAAGTGGTTCCTGCTCAGGGAGTTTTAGGCTTGTGTAGGTCTTACTGTTTCCTAGAGGGAGTCCCTGGTTTAAATAGTGCGCTAGCCTCATGAGTCCCGTAAGCTGAGGAGTTCCAGGCGGGGGTTACGTCCTCGACGTGGGCTCTTTACGTCCTCATCATGGGCTCTTTATAACCTTGAGGACTCGTGGGTCCCTTATCTTTGTGAACTCCTGCTCATAAAGAATTCTCAATGGCAACGTGGATAAGCAATCGTCGGTCGACCCAAGCATGAAGACTGCCAACCCTTATCTGGGCGATCGGCATAGCTCGGGTGAGGCTCGGTCGGAGTGGGGGTGGGGCGCTAGCCTTTATCCCGGCGAGGGGGATAGGTTGGGCTTGGGTCTTCCTCTGACTGGACCGATGCTCGGGCCTTCTGAGCCTAATGGCCGCCGAGGAAGGGCTTGATCACGAGTGATCTTATTGGGCTTTTATGCTAAGTGGGCCCTGCGGGGCTGTCACTTAGATGAGCTGGGCCTCGTTTGGTCTTGCTGGACCTGGTTCGACCGCTCTTAGATGGGCTACAGAAACCCCCCTCTCTAGAATCAATTTATGAAATTTCATGGCTAGGATCCTTACATTTTTCTCTTATTTATCATATATTTTGTTTCACAAAATTTCTTTTAAATAAAAAGTTGCACCATTCTCCTTTATAGAAGTAACGACTTGATATATGTCGTTGAATGCATGAATAACGACCATGCAAAAAGGCGTTATATCATTTGTAGTGTTTTCCACTCCTCCTCCAAAGATCGAAATTGCTTATATGCCCCTTATATATATATATATATATATATATATATATATATATATATATATATATATATATATATATATATATATATATATATATATATCATGTACCATGGCATATTTACTTTAATTAAATAACGACATAATATATGTCGTGACATTGGTGAACAATGACCTCTTGAGTGGTCGTGACTTCTTTTTGAAGGTTTTCTTCCACCACCCTGTATTAACCGAAATAGGATATATATATCCATCCCACTTCCTTAATTTCTCAAAAATCGTATCTATTTATCCTTATCCCTTCAAATAAAAATATAATGTAATAAATATGAAATATTAATTTTTCTAAATTATTAAAAATATAAAATGACATTTTCTCTAAGGTTTATTTATTATTAAAAAATGTGTTTAATGCCTACTTAAAAATGACGTTCTATTCTTAATCCATTAGTATTTAAGGGTAGGGTCTATGAGATCCAAATGTAAGGCCCATTAGGGGATCATGTACAGATTTTGGGCTTTGATTAATTATCTGTTTTAATTTATTTCAGACTTTCTAGTCCTTTTAATTTACCAGGGTTACTACATGGGGTGTGGATCTCATCCTCGGATCGTCGGTTTAACACTTTGAAGGTAAACACCTATCCTCAAATCGTAGGGGTCAATGAAGCATTAGAATGTTTTTCAAATAAATTTCTACTTGTTAAAGAGGGACTAAGAACATGAGGGATTGATCACTATACTTACTTTTCGTTTTCTTTCATCATATTACGTACTATCGTGAGGTTTCTCCGAGTTTTATCAAAATTCGGGTCTTGCACTGACCTGCATCGATGCAACACTGGGCTACATCGACGCAGTCCCTTCAGTGTGGCTGACTGCATCGATGCAGCCAAGGGGCAGCATCGACGTAGCCTTCATTGGAAGGAAGCATGTGTCGACTCAACCAGAGGCTGCATCACAAAAGTCTCCCTTGGAATGTTGACTACGTCGAGCCAGTCCCTGACTGCGTTGAGGCAGTCAGTGCCCTATCTCAAATTCTAGAAACCAAGAATAAGAAAGTTTTGAGAGGCCATTCTAACTTGGAAAAATCTGAAAAAATTGGAAATTGATACAAGACTATGTTAGTAACTTCTGGTAAAGATTTCGTTCTCATAGAAATTCTGCATTCAAAGTTATAATTTGTTTTATACGCATGTGCAACATAGGAATAAACCATATGGAAGCATGCTTACGGTATGATAAGAAGTATAATATTAGTAATGTAATATGAATATGAATATGCATGTGAATGTGAATGTGAATATGATGTGAATGTTATGAGTTGAAAATAGCAGCATTCTGTGAGGTTGGACTTTGGTCTCTTCTGCAGGACAGCGATACATAACGCCGCGGAAGTAAAAGAACCCAGGGGACAGCGAGACGTGGTAGAAATCCTATGATTCGGTCGTTCGTTCTATGGGATGACGATACATAATGCCACAGAACTCGGGCGACACCGAGATGTAATGCCCAAGGCGGCAGGAGTCTAGGTGGGAGTTCGCTCTCCGGTCTACGTAGTACTATTTCATTCGTTTGTGTGGGTGGGTCTCCTGTGTTTGCCACAACTATTTGTTTCCATGAATAACGTAAGGTGTGTAACTCATGAAAATATGGAAATGTGTAAATTAATCACCCCTTGTAGATTAGTGCATGCATGAGTACTCTACCTATTAGATAGGGATTTCACTGCACAGTTTCTTCCGCTACGTCGACGCACCGGGCTGGCTGCGTCAACTCAGCAGTTCAATCCGGTCAAATGGGCTTTCTGGAATGAGCCACTGCGTCGGCACAATGATTTGGCTGCGTCGACGCAGCAGCCCATTACTGTCAAATTCAGGTTCTGGAAGAACCACTACGTCAACACATTGCTCAGGCTGCATTGACGCAGCAGTTCATTATCTAGGGTTCGATCGACCGACCTGAGAATTTTGGTCGACCGAATCTCCCCCCGTTGGCCGGTCTAGGGTTTGTTATAGTTCGGTCGATCGACTTTTGTCAGGTAGCAGATCCGACTTTGAAATCCATCAAACTTGATCCGTTTGCGTTCTGTCTTTCACCCATTTATTCCTGAGTTCTTGATAAACCTAGTGGGTCCCTTGGAAGTTTTTAGAAAGGTTTTGATAGACCTCTTGCACTCTTTGGTTGTTAACATTTTGAATCAATTGTTTTTAACCAAGTGTGGATGTATGGATTATGATAATATTAACATCTGAAACATGTATATAATTTGGTTATATAAATGTGAGTTAACCTCAATTTGTTTAGGCTGCCTACTGAGCGTCACACTCACCCCTTTATGACACACGATTTTCAGGAGATACAGAAAAGGAGGTCGAGGAGGAGGCTGCGGTTGAGGAGTAGTTTAGTCCTTCCTTTGTTAGGGTAGGCTATGGATGTTACCTCTCTTATATGGTTAGTTATGGAATGGTAAATATTCATGGACTCGTGTGTATTCGGAACAATGGACATGTACCTTCTTTGGGATTATGAATGGTTGAGATGATATATATATATTTTGTGACTATGGTTTCTCTCTCTCTTGCGTATATACATTGATATATATCTGTGCTTCCGCGATACGTACGACATGACGTCGCGAGATCCGGTGAAAAAAAAATATATCCCCATAACTTGGGGATCGGATCTCGGGGCATAACATAGTGGTATCAGAGCGCGAGAGACAAACCGTGGTTACAACCATTCCAATTGTCCAAATAGTAGAAGAGGAGATAGGCAAGCGTGGAAAAAGGGTAGAGTATATTTATAACCCATTTTAAACAAACCCTCACCGGTAACAATTGAAACCATAAGGATTTAAGGGACATATTAAGTTGGGTTCTAAGTGATACCTATGTATAGCTTCACCAAGGAGCAGAAGACGATGGGTAAAAGGCCTAGGCGGGCAGAAGGGAGGCAGGACAAGGAAAAGGTGGCACGCCAAGAGCCGGTACCAAGGAACAGGCCGGGGGTTCCATTCTGTGTCCATTGTAGACGTACCCATCTCGGATAGGAGTGTCGGAGTATAGAGGGCAAGTGCTATGAATGCGGCGAGGCCGTACATTTTACGAGGGACTGCCCTAAGAAGGCTCAGCAAAAGTCAGTACCACTGCAGGAGAAGATTCAGTACAGAGGGCGAGTTTATGCACTAATGCGAGAAGTGGTAGATAATACCCCTACCGTGGCTGAAGGTAAACTTCTTATGGATAATATTTATGCAAAGGTTTTGTTCAACCCCTGGGGGGCTACACACACATTTATATTCACTAGTTTTGCTAAGCAACCGAAGAACAGACCCCAAGCCACATTCTTCGGGGAAATGGTAGTTAGTACACCAACCGAGAAACAAGTCCACAACAAGCTTGTGATCCCTACTCTAGAGGTCAAAATCAGTGGAAGGATATTGCTAGGGGAAGCGTACCTCCTAGATATGGCCTAGTGTGTGTCTCCATGGGGGGCACCAGTCTTATTGTGTGGAAGAAAGATGGGGCTATGCGACTGTCCATTGATTACCGCAAGCTTAATCCGGCCACCATTAAGGACAAGTATCCTATACCAAGGATTGAAGAATTGTTTGGCCAATTGTCGTTTGCTAAAGTCTTCTCCAAGATCGATCTGAGGACGGGGTATCATCTACTCATGGGTATCCATTTCTCGATTTGTGCGTGTCATCCTTGCGCAGGGGCCATGCTAATCTTCTCTGTATCGTTCCAATTTTATCGGATGTCTCGAAGAGACTACTCATGGGTATCCCAACTTCAGGTCAGTTAGGCCTTTTGAATTGATAAAAGATATATAATCTTTCGTTCCATCCATTATTAAGCACTCCCCTTTTCAAGGTACAGAGCAAGGAACTGGAATAACTAATTATGCAGAGCAATGAACCATTTTAGTTTACAAGTCACATAACAAGCTGAATCTTAGAATTGAACTGATAAAAACACTAAAAGCATACACTGTGTAGCATATGTTGTAGTTTACAACTATTTTAAGTGAGATGATATTCAATGAGCCTCCGAAGCACAGCTTGCACATTACACGTGTAAGCTTCTTCTCCAGAACAGAAGAAGGTCAACTAATCATTTATGTCTGGATTAGGAAGTTAGACAAGCGAGCTTAAACCATTTTAGGAAAAATGAAAAAAAAGGATAAAACCCTGAAACTGACCTTTCAAGAGGCATGGTAAGAAATGAACAATCCTGCCTGACATAGTTGCAGCAAAGAGGACTATCTAGGATTCCATCAAGGTCTGGTTAAGATATTTGTCAGCTCTAGACTTCAAGAAATTGATATCTAGGGTCATACTTTTCCTATCTCTGACACAATTAATGCCTATTAAGATATCTGGTCATGTTGATGCCATGGATTCTAGGCAAAAATACTCATTTGCATACTTTAAACTAATGACCTTGCTCCTCAACTAGCTACAAAATGCTTATCAAAGTTTAGAAGGGGTTCTGCTGTGATTAATAGTGATAGTTTTGCCATGAATGATAATGCCCATTCAGCATTGATTGCCAGTCTGGCTTCCCCACCGTTTGCATCAATGGGTTTGCCCTGTGCCCCACCAAGTTAGTTTTGAGGTTCTGAGTTGCATGCGGTATGAAATCGTTCCCCCATTTTCAGATTGTTGAGCGGGTAGGCTTTAACATGGAGTTACAGGCTTTATAAAGCTCAATCGTTTCAATTCATATATTTAAGAAAAATTGGGGGGGACCATGTGTTCCTAATGGTGTCTCTCCCATGGGATTCATGCGATTCGAGAAGAAGGGCAAGCTTATTCCAAGATATATCGGGCCTTTCGAGATTTTCCAAAAGGCTTGCAAGGTGGCATATCGACTTGCACTTCCGCCTGCTCTATCGCATGTGCATACGGTCTTTCACGTCTCTATGCCCAGGAAGTATGTCCGAGATGCCCCACATGTTATAGGGTACGAGCCCTTGGAGGTTCGAGCAGATCTGCCTTATGTGGAGTAGCCCAGTGAGATCATAGACTGGAAGGAATAGGTGTTGAGAAATAAAACCATCAGGCTGGTGAAGGTGTTATGGAAGAATTCTCATTCTGAGGAAACAACATGGGAACCAGAGGACAAGATGCGTCGGGAATATCCTCAACTATTCGGTAAGTAACCTTAAAATTTTCAAGTTAATTTTGAGGATGAAATTATTTTTAAGGGGGAGAGGATGTTAGAACCACCAATTTCGGCACTGGCCCAATTGGGTACAATTCGGACACATTAACGCAATAAACCAGAAATCTAAATAGATTATTGAAGGTTCTTTAGGGAATTCATAACTTAACCTAAGAAGGTCAGAATTAGGTGAAACAAAAACCCATGCAACCGCCATTGGGTAAAGAACAACTTAGATGAAGATTATAACTACTGAATAAAAGGCCTAATAGGGGGTAAGAGGGAGTTTATGATAATTGGTCGAAACACTCATAATAAACACTATCACCGGTTGAAATAAGGATATCTTGACACATAGTCATCCAAATGGGCTGAAACTAAGTCCATTAGAAAGATTGGGCCCTTAACCCAAACTCTTATGTTGAGATGGAAACCCAATTCGCATTAGAACCCAAGGTTCATATCCCTTAGCCACCAACTATCATAGAGAGGTGTGACTGTTGAGGGAATTCACATGTAAATGATTAAAAATTCATAACTTATTTTGTAGATAATTAAATGACCTGAAACTAAGGCCATATTCGCGAATAGGATGTTATATACAACTTCTATGTTAAGGTTGAGGCCGAATTCTGAATGAATACTAGAGTTATACTAAAATTATCTCGGGCTACCGAAGGGTCACGATTGGAGCACGGGAGAATAAATGTTAATCTTGTGAAAATCATAACTTGAGATAGAATTGATGAAATTTGATGAAACTATGTCCCAAAGTTAGATCTTTAAGTCCTCTTAATTTTATCTGAAGACATCCCAACCCAAATCCCAATATAAAAGTGCGCCCACTCACATCTATGACCACGCAGATGAAGGGTCACATCTGTTCAAACCGAAGAGGTACATGGCATTAACTCCTCTTCAACCAGCGACCTTGGGGAAGGACTGAGCCTTGTAGGACATGGGAAGACCCCTTTGAGACTATAAATCTATATAAGGAGGTAGGTTTCATAGGTAGTAATCCTTTAGCAACCATTTTCTTCAACCATCTTCCGTCCTTCTTGAGTGAGTAAGGGTGAGGGACCTTGACTCTGTGTGGGGAGGACAATTCGGCATGTGGAGGATGATGCAGTGCATGGAGGACAATCATGTAGCGCCCTAGGACGAAGGAAAAGGCTTTGGGTGGATCTGGGGTGTGGATCTCATCCCTGGATCGTCGGTTTAACACTTTGAAGGTAGGCGCCTATCCTCAAATCGTAGGGGTCAATGAAGCATTAGAATATTTTTCAAATAAATTTCTACTTGTTAAAGAGCGACTAAGGGCATGAGGGATTGATCACTATACTTACTTTTCTTTTTTATTTCATCATATTATGTACTATTATCAGGTTTCTCCAACTTTTATCGAAATTCCGGTCTTGCACTGACATGCGTCGATGCAACACTACACCGCATCGACGCAGTCCCTTCAGTGTGGCTGACTGCATCGATGCAACCAAGGGGCTGCATCGATGCATCCTTTGTTGGAAGGGAGCATGCTTCGAGGCTGCCAGAGTCTGCATCGACACAGCCTACATTGGAGGGCTAACTGCGTCGAGGCAATCAGTGCCCTGTCTCAAATTCCATAAACCAAGAATAAGAAAGTTTTGAGAGGCCATTCTAACTCGGAAAAATCTGAAAAAAATTAGAAATTGATAGAAGACTATGTTAGTAACTTATGGTAAAGATTTCGTGCTCATAGAAATTCTGCATTCGAAGTTAAGATTTTTTTTCTACGCATGTGCAACATAATAATAAACCATATGGAAGCATGCTTACGGTATGATAAGAAGTATGATATTAGTAATGTAATAGGAATATGCATGTAAATGTGAATAAGATGTGAATGTTATGAGTGGAAAATAGTAGCATTCTGTGATGTTGGACTTTGGTCTCATCAGCAGGATAGCGATATGTAACACTGCGGAAGTAAAAGAACCCAGGGGATAGCGAGACGTAATGCCCTGGTTGAAATCCTATGATTCGGCCATTCGTTCTGTGGGACGGCGATACATAACGCCACATAACCCGGGGGACAGTGAGAAGTAATGCCCCGGGCAGTAGGAGTCTAGGAGGGAGTTCACTCTCGGGTCTGCGCAGTACTCTTTCGTTCGTTTGTGTGTGTGGGTCTCCTGTTGATGCGGGACGGACGTATGGACCGACTCTACGTGATGCGGACCACGGACTCTAGATGGAGACGCGACCAGCAACATGCAAATAGGAGAGACACTTTGGCCCGACACTAAGAGTCCCTATGGGCTATACGTCGCTAACAGAAACGCAAGCTCACTCGTCGTCTCAAGCGAGGGAAAGCGTGGATCCGCGTGGTTGAGAAACCGGCAGAGTCAAGGGTGGTCGACTCACTTCCGTGCTCGGATCGAGCCACGGGACGGGTCACTCTCTCGCTCACAGTGGTGACATGAACTCACGGGCTAGGTTCCTATCGCACTCAACAACGGCCTAAGATCATATGCTAGCTAAGCAAAGCAATGCCAAGGAGTTAACATCGTTACCTCCATGCTCCCGGCATGGGGAAGATAACCGCTGCCAAGTCTGTACTCCCGGTTAACAAATATTACTGCGGTACAAATGTTTCAACCCACTCCACGCAGGGAGGTAACAGGTCACATGTGGGGCCCAGGAGTAACGGGAGTTGGATTGACGGGCAGCATCTTGATGTCGCTCCGTCGGTGCCGAAACCCGCGTTTTGGTGCTGTCCGGACGGTGCGATCTGCGAGATCGTGGGACCCACGTACTGCTCAGCCCTCCGACCTGACGGGGTGGGTCCCACTGTGATAGGGACACCTGATGGTGCGCTCCCATGGACGGCGGCCGAACTGGAACACCCGGCGGTGGTTGATCGGCTCCGATCTCCGAGTGTTGGAGTTGCTGCCCACGGATCTGAAACTCAGTTTCAGACCTGCGCACTCCGGCGACAGAAGCTGATGCGACCAGCACCGACGTCGGATCGATGCACAAGAGGTACCGTTAGAAAGCTCTCTTGAAATCCTTCGACTCCTTAGGACTCCAAAAAATTCCTTGGGACCGTACTTCTGATGGTGGATTTTAGAACCGGACTGATCTCTTTTTCAGTTCTGGCAGGATAGAAATGAACTTTCCTGAGAGTTGGCGTTGACTGCGATGTAGATTTCCGATTCAGATGATGAGCTCTTCTTGAAAGTTGTAGAGGGGATAGAGAGGAAAACGGGGATAATTTTTATGAAAGGTTTGGTGGAGGTTTGGATGGGGAAAGGTATTTTATACTGCTGTCTCGCGATTGGCAGAATACCAACGATGGCGGTGGCGGTGCAATGGCGGCTCGATGGCGGCGACGGCGGTGACGACGAACTCCACACCAGATAGATGAGGCTTCACACCTTAGAACACAGCTTTCCCAGCTACAAGAAGAGGATAGCAGAGTGAGAAAGGGGCGGCCCTTGCTTGGAGCTCCAAGAAAATCTCTGAATTTTATGCATTAATTCCACACAAAATAGAAATACAAGGTTCTTATAGAAAATACCAAAAGACTAGTTATATCCCTAGATCTAGGATTGCTGGGGGGTAAAAGAGGGAATCCACAATTTATTTAACCCATGTGATTTGGAACTAAATAAAATAAACTACAAATCCTAATAAACTATAATAGAATGGGGCGCCCCCTTGACTTATAGGTTTCCAAATTTGAAATTTTGTACCCTTTGTCCCCCCCTTGGTCCAACCCTTCTAGAAGCCCACATTGGAAGGTTGACTGACCCCACATGGGCCCTAGAGATGAGGTGGATCAATGGGAGAAGGGATGGGGGACCCGCGGAACCCAGGTGATCCCAAATTACAAATAAACCCCTCTTACAATCCGAATAGAACCAAATAAACACACATTACACACAAATAAAACCCCATAAATATGATAAATGCTAAGACTCAAGGGGGAGTCTCCTGACTATCTCCGAGCCAGATGGACGCCGATATAGCTCGAGTGGTGCTCCGTGTACGGTACCGATGGCTCACCGGTTCATGCCTCTCGATCGCTCTGGTGTCCGCACCAATTCTCCCCGGGTGGGAGAAACTCGACCCTGTCGAGTAAGGGTCTGCATCGCTCTGGTAGCACTCCTGTAGGTCCAGATCTATCCGCTGTAACTCTCCACAGGTGATCCAAGTATCCTTGGTGGCGGGTCGCCCTCTCCAACGCACTAGGTAGCGCAGGTAGGATCAACTCCTGGTAACTGTCGCATGCTCATCCAGTATATGATCTATATGCTCTCGCTGTCGTGGAAATGTGGCTGGTGGTGGACACTCAGGTGTGGGATCACTCTCAATGGAGGGAGATGGCTCGAAAGGCTCACTAGGGATCACCGCTGGGTCCCTATATGCAACTAGATCCGACACATTGAAAGTTGAGCTTATACCATATTCCTCGGGTATGTCCACAACATACGCATTGGATCCAACGCGTTTCAGCACTCTAAATGGACCGGCTCCACGAGCTTGCAATTTCTTTACGGTCCCAGAGGGAAACCGTTCAGGTCTTACCCTGATCATGACATATTCACCCTCTTGGAACTCACGGTGGTGTAGATGGGCATCAGCTAACTCCTTATACCGTGCATTGCTGGCCTCAATGCTACGACGGATGTCGTCATGTAAACTCCTAACATGCCTAGCAAAAGACTCGGCAGACTCAGACGCTCGTGCATGAATGGGCATGGGAACAAGATCCACTGGCTTCCTAGGCCTACGACCTGTGACAATCTCAAATGGACTCATACCGGTAGACCTGTTAACTGAATCATTATATGCAAATTTTGCCAGTGGTAATATGAGATCCCAATACCCTACACTATCCCTAACAAGACACCTCAAAAGGTCACCCAAGCTCCTATTGACCACCTCGGTCTGACCATCTGTCTGGGGATGATATGCAGTGGAAAACTTGAGTTGAGTACCCAACATATGCCACAGTGTCTTTCAAAAATAATTGGTGAACCTAACATCACGGTCAGACACTATGGTACGAGGCAACCCGAACTTGCACACCATATGAGTAAGGAATAGGCGGGCTACCCGCGAAGCATCCGAAGTCTTCGAGCAAGGAATGAAAAGGGCCATCTTCGAGAACCAGTCAACTACCATATAGATCGAGTCATGCTTCCTAGAGGTACGTGGCAATCCCAAGACAAAATCCATGCTAACATCATGCCATGGGGCATCAGGCACGGGAAGAGGCGTATAAAGGCCCGAGCTTTGCTTCTTCATTTTGGCCATAGCACATGTATGGCACTGAGCCACAATATGAGCAACATCACGCTTCAAGCTCGGCCAATAAAATCTATGCTCAACAGCCTCGATAGTCTTGTTCTGACCTAAGTGGCCGGCTAGACCTCCCGTATGTAGTTCCCAGATTAAGAAGTCTCGAACCGATGTTCGGGGAACATAAAGTCTGCCTCCTCGAAAGAGGTAACCCTCTTGAAGCACATAATCATTAAGGTCTCTCGAAGGTCCGGCCTAGAGAGTGGTATAAATCTCACCGAAGTCAGGACAGTCAACATATGCCTCTCTCATCTTCTCTAACCCTGTGACCTCGGCACTCATGGTGGTCAGCAGACAAGCACGCCGACTCAAGGCATCAGCTACCTTGTTCTCCACTCCAGCCTTATGTTTAAGCACAAATGTGTACTGCTTGAGATACTCAACCCATCGGCTGTAACGCGCATTAAGCTCATTTTGGGAATGGAGGAACCTCAAGGCCTCATGATCGGAGTACAAGATAAACTCATGATGTAAAAGATAGTGCCTCCAATGCCTAAGAGCCTGAACAACTGCGTAGAATTCCTTATCATAAGTGGAGTATCGCAGTTTCACGTCATTCAGCTTCTCATAGAAATATGCGATCGGGTGGGCCTCTTGACTCAACAGTCCTCCTATCCCAACACCTGACACATCACAAGAGACCTCAAACACCTTCGAGAAATCTGGCAATCGAAGGATCGGTGTTTGGGTCATGCGCTCCTTGATGTCCTTGAAGGCAGCAGCTGCGGCCTTCGTCCATACAAACGTGCCCTTCCGAATACAGCCCATGATCGGGGCAATGACGGACCTAAATCCGCGGATGAAACGATGATAGAACGTCGCGAGGCCATGGAAACTACGGACATCATGGACCGTACGGGGTTCCGGCCACTCAACAATGGCCCGGACCTTCTCCGGATCGACGGAGACCCCAGTACTAGACACAATAAAACCCAAGAAGGTAAGCTGAGGTGTCATGAAGACACACTTCTGTGGGTTCGCAAACAACTGCTCTCACCTCAAAAGTAGACAGACCTGTCGTAGATGGTCCAAGTGGTCCCCTTTAGTGCGACTATATATAAGGATATCATCAAAATACACAACCACAAAGACTCCAATGAAAGGTCGAAGGACCTGAGTCATGAGTCGCATGAAGGTGCTAGGGGCATTGGTCAACCCAAATGGCATAACCAACCACTCATATAGACCATCCTTGGTCTTAAATGCAGTCTTCCACTCATCACCTGGCCTAATCCTCACTTGGTGGTAGCCACTCTTAAGATCGATCTTCGAGAAGATAGTGGCACCGGCCATCATGTCTAGCATATCATCTAGGCGGGGAATAGGGAACCTGTACTTAATGGTGATTTTTAATGATGGCATGACTATCAATGCACATTCTCCACGTGCCATCCTTCTTTGGGGCGAGTAATGCGGGAACAACACACGGACTCATGCTGTCCCGAACAGACCCTCTCTGCATCAACTCATCGACCTGCCATTTTAGCTCGGCATGTTCTGTGGGACTCATGCGATAATGATGAAGATTGGGTAATGAGGAGCCTAGAATCAAGTTGATAGCATGCTGAATATCCTGCATGGGTGGGAGTCCCTCGGGAAGCTCCTCGGGAAAAATATCAGCGAACTCCTGCAGAATAGGAATGACATCGGGTGGGAGTTCACCCTCGGACTTTGGCTCCACCTCTCGGACCGTAATAGCAAACACAGGGCCGCCCCTACTAGCCTCCCGCTCCATTTCTCAGGAGCTAATCATCATCAACCTCCTAGTCGAGGGCTCGCCTGTGCCAGAGATAACGGTCATAGCCCGGGCTGGGGATGGGGTGCTGGGCCCGGGGATGGAAGGCTCCAAAGTACTAGGGCCAGTAGGATCCCTAACTAATGGGCTCTTGGGCTGAGTGGGGTGGAGGGTAATCCGTCGGCCATTATGGTCGAAGGTACAGGTGTTCGACCGGCCATGGAGTGTGGCATCTCGATCAAATAACCACGGCCTACCAAGAATGATATTGCCAACCTCCATGGGGAGGACATCACACCAGATCTCGTCACGGTAGGCATGGAACTGCAGTGGGACCAAGCACCGCAGCCTGATCGGAATGGAGGTGGAATCCACCCATGATACTCAATAGGGGCAAGGATGGTCCAAGGGAGTAAGACCAAGACGTGAGACGGCGCCCGTAGAGATTGCATTGATGCAACTCCCACTATCGATAATCACCTTACACACATGCCCTCCCAGCCTATAGTATGTATGAAAGAAGGTGGTCCGACGCCAGTCATCACTGGCCTGTGGCTGGGTGAGAATACACCTAAAGACCCCCAAGTGAGTATCGTCCGAATGCTGGGCATCCTGGCCATCACCTTCAATCTCATAGTATTTGTCAGCTAGCTCCTGATCTACTTCACAGCTGACTAACCCAAGATCTGAAGAGGTGACGTCCCCGGCCTGTGTGTCCCCAATGACAAGAGACTGATGAGTGGGACACTGGTTGGCAAAGTGGCCAAACCCATTGCAGCGATAACACTGCTGCCGTGATCCACTAGGCTCCCCGATTAAGGGTCCTTTTCCCTTATCCTCCCGGCGGATAGGAGGTGTAGGCAACAAAGGACGAGCAACGGGTGCGGGTGACGGTGGATGGACCGTGGGTGCCGTGGGTTGGGGACGAGGAGGGATATCCCTCGGAGGCGGAGGGCGAGGCCTAGGACCAAATGGCTTGGGACGAGTGGGTTCCTGAGGTCGAGCCATGGGGGCCCTCAGATATGTGCCTGAAGAACCACGGGGCTCGACACTACGAGTGGGAAAGGGGCCCAACCGATGGGTAGGCTCAAAGTCGGCCTCGAATTGCTCCAATTCGAGAGCAACCTGATACGCCTATTCCAAAGTGGTCACATTACGGAGGAAAAGTTCATATTGGTAGTTCGGCCGCAGACCTCTTCGAAAGCGCGATATGGTCATGGTGCTCTCTTCCGTAACTCCAGACCGTAAATAATAATCATCAAACTCGGTGGTGTACTCAGTCACGGACTGATTCCTTTGGGAGAGACTATGCCATTTATCTATGAGACACTGGCGATACGTGGCAGGAAGGTATTTCTACCTCAACTTCATTTTCATGTCATCCCAAGTACCGATCGAGGGTTGATGTCGGTGCAGTAACAGGCTCTCCACATTGATCCAATAACTTTGGGCCTGCCCATGCAACTTCATCTTCGAGTACCGAACTCTTCGGTGGTCCGTCATCTCAAACCACTCAAAGTACCGGTCCATGCCGACCTCCCAATCTAAATAGACCTTCGGGTCCAGAGACCCGTCAAAGAGGGGAGGGTCCGCACGCACGCTCCTAAGAACGCATTTGTCGTCATCATCACGATTCCATCGTTGGTTTTGACGATCACGACCATAACCCCCTTGTTCATTACCAGATGCATAGTCATCCACCTCGTGCACCTGCTGCCTCCCAACATCTGCCCCTTGAGCCCCTGGAGCAACTGGTTGCTGAACCGGCTCTTGATGGCCATTTGTTGGCGCGGGTTGCGCCGCCACTGGGGCCCTCTCAAGGAAAACAATCCTCCCTACAAGACCTTGAATGGACTGGTCCAATTCTTAGGCCCGATCCTCTAGGGCTTCCATCCTCCCTTCTAGATGCGTTCCTACGCCATCTAGATCCGTACTAAGGCCATCCATACGCGTATCGAGACGATCCATGAGGGCTCGGAACATCTCGACCGTTGAGGGCTCATCCGAACTACGAGCTCGGGAATCCGCCATAGGTGGTGGTGGCGAGTATTGGGTGCCTTGACGGGTGGGCATGCAAAGACACACGGGCTAGGAGACACAGACTAATGCACCTAGACTTAGCCAATATCCGGTACGTGGTGGAGGGTCGACCCGAAGATCTCCTCGCGCAAGTGTGCGGCCTTCCCGATAGGCGTAGCCTAACGTTCGGACAACATATTTTAATATACCGAATTATTGGGATGAAATGTAGTTTTAAAACACTTTTTTTTGTTTTGAAAATAATGATGATCCTAGACTCGACTAAGACTGTGCAAAACTTATGCAACGACTACCCTAGACTCTACTCGCTCTGATACCATACTGATGCGGGACGGACATATGGACTGACTCTACGTGATGCGGACCTCGGACTCTAGATGGAGACGTGAACAGCAATATGCAAATAGGAGAGACACTTTGGCCCGACACTAAAAGTCCCTATGGGCTATACGTCGCTAACAGAAACGCAAGCTCACTCGTCATCCCAAGCGAGGGAAAGGGTGGATCCGTGCGGTTGAGAAACCGACAGAGTCAAGGGTGGTCGACTCACTTCCGTGCTTGGATCGAGTCACGGGACAGGTCACTCTCACGCTCAAAGCGCTGACATGAACTCACAGGCTAGGTTCCTATCGCACTCAATAGCGGCCTAAGATCATATAGTAGCTAAGCAAAGCAATGCCAAGGAGTTAAGACCGTTACGTCCACGCTCCCGGCGTGGGGAAGACAACCCCGGCCAAGTCCGTACTCCCGGTTAACGAATATTACAGCGGTACAAATGTTTCGACCCACTTCACGCAGGGAGGTAACAGGTCACATGTGGGGCTCAGGAGTAACGGGAGTTGGGTTGACGGGCAGCATCTTGATGTCGCTCTGTCGGTGCCGAAACCCGCGTTTTGGTGTTGTACGGACGACGCGATCTGTGGGATCGTGGCGCCGACGTGCTGCTCAGTCCTCCAGACCTGACGGGGTGGGTCCCACTATGATAGGGACACCTGGTGACGTGCTCCCATGGACGGTGGCCGGACTGGAACACTCGGCGGTGGTCGATCGGCTCCGATCTCCAAGTGTTGGAGTTGCTGCCCACGGATCTGAAACTCAGTTTCAGACCTGCGCACTCCGGCGACAGAAGCTGCTGCGACCAGCACCGACGTCGGATTGATGTACAAGAGGTACCGTTGGAAAGCTCTCTTGAAATACTTCGACTCTCTAGGACTCCAGAAAATTTGTTGGGCCCGTACCTCTGATGGGGGATTTTAGAACCAGACTGATCTCTGTTTCAGATCTGGCCGGGCAGAAATGAACTTTCCTAAGAGTTGGCGTTGACCGCGATGTAGACCTCAGATTCAGATGATGAGCTCTTCTTTAAAGTTGTAGAGGGGAGAGATAGAAAAACGGGGATAATTTTTATGAAAGGGTTGGTGGAGGTTTGGATGGAGAAAGGTATTTTATACTGCTGGGTGGTCGGATCTGGATAGTGGCAGGCAGAACTGAGCTGGCATCTGAAGTAAATTTTTAGAAAATATGAATGAGATTCTAAATTCACAATAAAATTTTTAGAAGAGATACTATATGGGAAGAACCCCCAATAAAAAGTACAACTCGATCTGACATGAGAAATGTGGGTTCATGGATGAACTATCTGATGGCTGTGACAGAAGACAGACTGCAGGCAGATCTGGAAGGAAGGGGAGTACGAAAATGGAAAAATGGAAAACATGGACTACAAGCTCCACCAATTTTTCTGGGACGTGGGTTAGACCTCTTGAACTCACCCTGAAGATTTGGAACCAGCAGATCTCGAGGCTGAAAGCTAAAATTCCGGGAATGGCCTGCTGTCTCACGATTGGCAGAATACCGATGATGGCGGTGGCGGTGCAACGGCGGCTCGATGGCAGCGGCGGCGGCGGCGACGACGAACTCCACACCAGATAGATGAGGCTTCATACCTCAGAACACAGCCTGCCCAGCTGCAAGAAGAGGAGAGGAGAGAGAGAAAGGGGCGGCCCTTGCTTGGAGCTCCAAGAAAATTTCTGAATTTTATGCATTAATTCCACACAAAATAGAAATACAAGGTTCTTATAGAAAATACAAAAAGACTAGTTCTATCCCTAGATCTAGGATTGGTGGGGGGTAAAAGAGGGAGTCCACAATTTATTTCTCCCATGTGATTTGGAACTAAATAAAATAAACTACAAATCCTAATAAACTATAATAGAATGGGGCGCCCCCTTGACTTATAGGTTTCCAAATTTGAAATTTTGTACCATTTGTCCCACCCTTGGTCCAACCCTTCTAGAAGTCCACATTGGAAGGTTGACTGACCCCACATGGGCCCTAGAGATGAGGTGGATCAATGGGAGAAGGGATGGGGGGCCCGCGGGACCCAGGTGGTCCTAAATTACTAATAAACCCCTCTTACAATCCGAATTACAATCCGAATAGAACCAAATAAACACACATTACACACAAATAAAATCTCATAAATATGATAAATGCTAAGACTCAAGGGGGAGTCTCGAGACTATCTCCGAGCCAGATGGACGCCGATGTAGCTCGAGTGGTGCTCCGTGTACAGTACCGACGGCTCGCCGGTTCGTGCCTCTCGATCGCTCTGGTGTCTGCACCACCTGTGTTTGCGACAACTGTTTGTTTCCATGAACAACATAAGGTGTGTAACTCATGAAAATATAGAAATGTGTAAATTAATCACCCCTTGTAGATTAGTGCATGCATGAGTACTCTACCTGTTAGATAGGGATTTCACTGCACGGTTTCTTCCGCTACGTCGATGCACCGGGCTGGCTGCGTCGACGCAGCAATTCAATCCTGTCAAACGGGCTTTCTGGAATGAGCCACTGTGTTGACGCAATGATTCGGCTACGTCGACGCAGCATCCCATTACTGTCCAATCCGAGTTCTGGGAGAACCACTGCGTCAATGCGTTGCTTACGCTACGTCGACGCAGCAGTTCATTATCCAGGGTTTGGTCGACCGACCTGGGAATTTCGATCGACCGAATCTCCCAGCGTTGGCCGGTCTAGAATTTGTTATAGTTCGGTCGACCGACTTTTTTTAGGTAGCAGATCCAGCTTTGAAATCCATCAAACTTGATCCGCTTGTGTTCCGTCTTTCACCCATTTATTCCCGAGTTCTTGATAAACCTATTGGGTCCCTTGGAAGCTTTTAGAAAGGTTTTGATAGACCTCTTGCACTCTTTGGTTGTTAACATTTTGAATCAATTATTTTTAACCAAGTGTGGATGTATGGATTGTGATAATATTCACATCTGAAACATGTATATAATTTGGTTATATAAATGTGAGTTAATCTCAATTCGTTTAGGTTGCCTATTGAGCGTCACACTCACCCCTTTGTGACACACGATTTTCAGGAGATACGGAAAAGGAGGTCGAGGAGGAGGCTGCGACCGAGGAGTAGTTTAGTCCTTCCTTTGTCATGGTAGGCTATAGATGTTACCTCTCGTATATGGTTAGATATGGAATGGTAAATATGCATGGACTCGTGTGTATTTGGAACAATGGACATGTCACACCCCGAGAGCGGAAGATACCCGGAGACGCGTGACGAGTTTATATCAATCATGTCAATCAGAGTAGTAGTGTATTCGACACAAAGACAGAGTGCGCAAATATAAAGATAACCCAATCCATTAATTCCTTTAATGAGAATATATCTATTACAAACCCTTGCAAATACTAGACTCAATAAAATAAAATACAACGCTTGACTCAACAAAAATAGAGAAAAGACAGGACTAAATTGATGCTTGAGTAGCTCTAACTCTTTCACTCTTGACTATCCCCTTCAGATTGAGTTCCCTCATCGTCGGACTTAGTTACCTGAAACGTAGGGAAACACTGAGTGAGCGAACGCTCAGTAGGAAATTATATCTCAAGAACTAGCAATGGGTTTAAGTAATTACATCTTTCATGAATGCACTATAGCTATGCATGCTCGCATAAAACGACAAGATAGAGAGAGTGTATAACAATAAGATGGCAAGAAGAACTAGTCATGAACTTTCAAGAACTTATATTAAAAGATATCAAGATATTCAAGCAAGTAAACTCATCATGTTATGTTGGAATTTGGCTATTTTGTTTCAAGTCAAGCAAGTATGCAATTACCCTTTCTCGGGCCACGCAAGTCCTGTAATATCAAGTCAAGTATAAGTACAAGTTTTGTAGAATGTTCAATCAAGCTAGTCATGCACTTCGGTATAATGCCAATACCGTGATCAATCAACTCCCATGGGCACAAGTACTTTCGGGTGCTCCTCCCAGGACCAGATCGGGCCCTATATGCGCAGGCATTAATCATGTATTTTAACATCCACTTTTGTGTATAGCCAATATGGAATTTCAAGAATAAAGCTTGTAGATACGTAGGATAACTTGGATAGAATAGAGTCCAAAAATATGATACTTGACATAGAATGACGATAATAACGGTACAATCATGATTATCGATAAAACTATGTGGAATTGGTTCCCTAGCTTGGGTACCATGACAAACAAGTATGGACACTCTTTATATAGAATTGAGGTCCACATGAACAGCACATCAATGGCAAGACGTCCTCATTCTTAATATAGAATTGAGGTCCACAAGAACATCATGTTGAATATAGAATTGGGGTTTACAAGAACAGCATCAAAGGGCATGATAACCTCATCCCATTAAGAAAATTCTCATGATACACACTTTGCATAACATGAGGGCCGGTATACCATGTTTCTATAGAGTGACATGGCAAAATAGTGTAATGGGTTTTTATGGTACAACCAGCTCGGTCGGCCTTGAGGGAATCCAAGGCTCGAGCAGTCTTATGGAGGTCTCTATGACTAACTCGCTAGTCTAAAGGAACGGAATGTCCAATGGAGAGCTTGTATGTCAATGAGAATTAGTGGGTAAACGATAAATCATCATGAAACGTGGGACTATACTCACGGAACGGAATATAGTGCCGATTACATATATATATATAAAACCCTTCGGTGATAGTAATCAGTGTAAAACAGTAATACAGAAAATAGCGACTTAAGCTAAGTCATTAATTATCCAATTAACGCCTTACTCAGGAGTGTTTATTCACAATTTGACGATGTATACATTAGCCGTCCCTTCAATATTTCTATTTTGCAGAAAATCAATATTCTAAAATTTTTACAAAAACGCACCCTGGACAGGGGCGTTACTTGTCAACTAGCGCCCTGGTCTGGGGCGTCGGTTCAATAAGAGACGACCTAGACAAGGTCGTGAAATCAAGAATTTACCAATTTTTATAAAATTTCAGGAAAAGAGGGTACATGATCATGACAGGAAAAATAGCAGGATTTCACAGGTATACTCATGCAATATATTAGGTTCATGGTTACATAGATATTAAATTTTATACGTGGGTATTTGTTAATTACATGTAATTGACGACTTATGGGCATGGCGTCAAAATAATAATTAGCGCCCTAGTGTGGGTCGCTTATTTAAATTAGCATCCTTGTCAAGGGCGTTTATTTTTAAACTTACATGGAAAAACATCTGAAACCATAATCAAACTATATGCATGTATGACAGAAAGTATTACTAGCAACTGGAGTTGGTTTGGGCTACGTTCTTGAGAAAACCTACCTGGTTTAGAGGGAGATACGTAAAAGATGTGAAGAGATGATACTCTGTTTGCAACAGAGTTTCCTGATCGTCGGAAGAAGAAAACAAGATGAAGAACTTCTCGTCCTTCAACTATATGAGAGTTTCTTCACGTTGCAGGCAACCTGCAGAGGAAGAAGGAAAGACGAACGATCATTATCTTCCTTAAACCGTGACTGAAGGAAAAGAAGAACACTACATGTTCTTCGTGTACGGCAGCAGCAGACGAACGCCAAAATAGCGATCAGGGCTTGATTAGGGAGTATATTTATAGGATTTTGGGGATCCTAATAGGGTTAGAGTTGTATTAGAAGTAATACTTCCATGATAGAGTCCTTACCGTATTCCACCTTCGACGTAGTTATCCAGAACTTGCCCTGGATAAACTCCTGGGTCGAACAAAACTCGAACTGAATTAACGTCTTAAGTGAGGGCGTCGAATTTAAATTGACGCCTTGTCTAGCGTGGTTACTTATGTAAACGCGCCCATGTAGAGGGTGTTTCATTTCTTTTTCTTAATTTTTATTTTTCCCGTCGTTTGAAATTTGACGCCCTATTATCTAGGCGTCCCTTTTAAATTAACGCCTTATCCAGAGGCGTTTCCTTTTGAATCAGCGCCTTGATAAAAGGCGTTATTTCATATTGATTAATGATTTACCCATTTAGACTCTTTGTCATCTATTTACTTATCTTTTATTTTAATTTAATTTATTTAAAAATCTTGTTTTTATCAGGGTTGCTACACCCTCCCCCACTTAAAGGAATTTGGTCCCCAAATTCAATAGTATATATATATAAGTGGAGAGCGTAGAGTATATACCTTAAAATAATTCCGGAAATCGCTTCCTCATGGATTCCTCGGTCTCCATGTAGCTTCATGATCGGAACTCTTATTCCATTGTACTTTTAGTATGGAAATAACCTTATTCCTTAGAGTACGGACTTCATGATCTAGTATCCTTATGGGCTTCTGTTCATATGTGAGATCCTTTTGGATAACTAAGTCTCCATGTTCAATAATATGTTATGGATCGTGCACATACTTCTTCAACATAGATATGTGGAATACATTATGTACATCGGACAGTTGAGGAGGCAATGCGATGCGATAAGCAACCTCGCCAACTCGTTCCAGTATCTCGAAGGGTCCGATGAATCTTGGTGTAAGCTTACCCTTAACACCAAATCTCCGTATGCCACGTCCAGGCGATATCTTGAGAAATACATGATCTCCAACTTGGAATTCAAGATCTCTCCTTCTCGTGTCGGCATAAGCCTTTTGCCTAGACTGAGCAACTTGCAGTCTTTCTCTAATCAATTGTATCTTCTCAGTGGTATCCCTTACCATGTCTGGACCTAATAGTTATTTTTTCTCCAACTTCATCCCAGCATAAGGGTGATCGGCAACTCCTTCCGTATAAGGCTTCGAAAGGTGCCATTTGTATACTTACCTGGTAGCTATTATTATATGCAAATTCCACCAACGGCAAGTGATCATGCCAGCTTCCATCGAAATCAATGATGCAAGCTCTGAGCATATCTTCAACCACCTGGTTAGTTCTCTCGGTCTGACCATCCGTTTGAGGATGAAAAGCTGTACTAAAGTTAAACCTTGTTCCCAACGAATGTTATAGTCCTTTCCAAAAATGAGAAGTAAAACGGGGATCTCTGTCAGACACGATTGAAACAGGAATACCATGTAATCTGACTATTTCCTTGATGTATAATGCAGCCAAAACGTCAACTGACCATTGGCTCTTTATTGGCAAGAAATGCGCCGATTTAGTCAATCGGTCAATAATAACCCATATTCCATCATGTCCTCCTTTTGATTTAGATAAACCCATGATGAAATCCATACCAATATCCTCCCACTTTCATTTAGGGATATCTAGAGGATGTAATTTTCCAGCAGGCTTTTGGTGTTCCGCCTTGACCTTTTGGCAAGTGAGACAGCGTGATACATAGTCTGCTATTTCCCTTTTCATGTTGGGCCACCAAAAATTCCTCTTCACATCTTGGTACATTTTGGTTGATCCTGGATGAATTGTGTACCTTGATCTATGAGCTTCATCTAAGATCTTCTTCTTTAACTCGGGACAATCCGGTATGCAAGTTCTATTCCTGAACACTAATCTTCCTTCACAAGTTATTTGGAAATCAGATTGTCCTTCTAATCTGCCCTTCATTTCCACTAATATTGGGTCATCATCCTGAAGTGCTTGTGTTTCAGTTAATAGGTCTGGACGAATGCTTATATGAGATAATGTGACACATTGAAAGTCGGTGTCTATGCTTATATTGAGTTCAGAGAATTGCTTCAGTAATTTCCATTCTTGAATCATACAATTGGCTAACAGTGCTCTCGACTTTCGACTAAGGGCATCTGCTACATGGTTACCCTTTCCGGGATGATATTGTATATTGAAGTCGAAGTCCTTGAGATATTCTAGCCAACGCCTTTGCCTCATATTTAGTTCCTTTTGAGAAAAAAGATACTTGAGACTCTTGTGATCGGAGTATACAGTAAACTACACTCTATATAGATAATGTCTCCAGATCTTTAGTGCAAATACTACCGCGGCTAATTCTAAGTCATGGACGGGGTAGTTCTCTTCATGCTTCTTTAATTGACGAGAAGAGTAAGCTATAACCTTTCCTTGTTACATTAGAACACATCCGAGGCCAATGCCAGAAGCATCAGTGTATACCTCGAATTTCTCTCCTTCCACTGGTAAAGCTAAGACGGGAGCTGTAGTAAGATGATCCTTGAGAGTTTGGAAGCTTCTTTCACATTCCTCACTCCATTCATAACGGATCTCCTTGCGAGTTAACCTCGTAAGTGGTACGGCGATCTTAGAGAAATCTTTGATGAATTGCCTGTAATAGCCAGCAAGACCTAAGAAACTTCGGATCTCGCTAGCGTTGGTCGGTCTTTCCCAATTTCTTACAGCTTCAACTTTTGATGGATCTACTGATAAGCCATCCTTTGATATAACATGTCCGAGAAAAGTCACTTCCTCAAGCCAGAATTCACACTTGCTGAGTTTGGCATATAATTGGTTTGTCCTCAATATTTGTAATGCAATCCTCAATTGCTCCTCATGCTCTTCCTTAGTCTTGGAATAAATTAATATATCATCAATAAAGACCACCATGAATTGATCCAAATAAGGCCTGAATATACTATTCATTAACTGCATAAAGGCAGCAGGGGCATTCGTTAGTCCAAAAGGCATAACAACAAACTCATAATGGCCATACCTGCTTCTGAATGCAGTCTTATGAATGTCATCATCCTTGATCCTTAGTTGGTGATATCCTGACCTGAGATCAATCTTGGAAAAGTACTTGGATCCAGATATTTGATCAAATAACTCATCGATTCTCGACAGTGGATACTTGTTCTTGATAGTGAGATGATTCAACTGTCGATAGTCGATGCATAGTCTCATGGATCCATCCTTCTTCTTTAGAAATAATACAGGCGCTCCCCACGGGGAAGTACTCGGTCTAATGAATCCTTTCTTAAGAAGTTTCATCAATTGCTCCTTTAACTCCTTGAGTTCGGCAGGGGACATTCTATAAGGTGCCTTAGAAACTGGACCAGCACCAGGGACTAAGTCGATGGTGAAGGCCACTTCTCTTTGTGGGGGTAATCCAGGCAGATCTTCCGGAAACACATCCGGAAATTCTTGCACAACTGGGATATCTTCTATCTTAGTTTCCTTATTCTCCTTAATCGTGACAAATGCAAGGAAAGATACACATCCTTTCTTTATTAGCTTGCTAGCTCGGAGAGCCGAAATAAGAGGTGACTCGCTCCGACTCTTGGGGCTAGAATAGACTAGTTCTGGAAAGTTTCTGAAGGTAACTTTGCTGTTATGGCAATCGACTGTTGCCTGGTATTTGGATAACCAATCCGCTCCTAGTATGACATCATACTCCTTTAGATCTAAACATATGAGATCGATAGGAAGATTTCTTCCTTTTACCAAGACTTCACAGTTTTGATAATGGTGAGTAATATCGGTTTCGTTTCCGAGAGGAGTAGATAAAATTATTTTCATCCATTCTGGTTCCATAGGTAGTGGGTTAGCAAACTTCTTGGAAATAAAAGAATGTGATGCACCCGTATCAAATAAGACATGTGCATACTTGGAACAAACTTTCAGTGTACCTTCTACTAGTCCGCCTTCTTCTTCTTCGGTCTCCTTAATTGCGTGAAGACGAGCATTCTTGGTTACCGGGCGCTTTCCGTCACCGGTTTGATCATTAAGTAATGGGCAATCGGGAATCCGATGCTCACGGCTCCCGCAATGGAGACATGCTCCAAGTTTCCTCCAGCACTCTTCGGCTTTATGACCAGCCTTGTCACAATGCTTGCATATTATATTCGAAGGTGTAGTAGTGATAGAGAAGGGCTTGGTCTTCTTAAATTTTTGGTCTTGAGAAGAAGTACCTCCAGTGCTAGGCCTCTTCTTGAAGTTGGGTTTAAAGGAACCCGAACTTGTAACTTGTTCCTTCTTATCCTTCCCACTGATTCTATCTGATAGCTCCGTGGCATCTTCTAACAATTGAGCTCGGCGTACTATCTCTGAGTAGACCTGAATATCCATTGGCGCCAGCTGGGTAATATATTGGGGCCTGAGCCCATTAAGGAACCTCCTAGCTTTCATCTTCTCGGTGCTAACTAAGTGCTTAGCATACCGAGACAATCTAGAGAATTGTGCCACGTACTCCGCCACTGATAATGATCGTTGCTTGAGGGTGGCAAATTCGGTAGCTTTCTTTTCTTGGACTCGGTCTGAAAAATATTTATTGTTGAAATGTTCAACAATTCTTCCCAAGTAATTTGGTCTTGATTTAAAGTAGCTTCTATTGATTCCCACCAGCATCGGGCATCCCTTTCTAGTTGGAAAGTAGCTAATAAGACTTTATCTTGATATGTGCACTGCATAACACGGAATATACATTCCGTCTCCCTTATCCAGTGCTCTGTGTCATCCGGATCAGTAGAACCCATGAATTTGGGAGGGTTCATGTTCTTGAAGACTTGGTGGAGACTTTCGGCTCGTTGTGCACCTCCCTGTGCTACTTGTTGCAGCACTTGGGTCATGCCTTGGAGTGTACACTGCATGTTGCGCCACTGAGCACGTTCGGCAGCCATCGTCCTACAATTACAATAACTAGATCAATACGTGATCTCATTTTAGAAGCTAGCATTTCTATGTTAACTCAACCCTTAGTTCTACCCAATCTCACTGGTTAATGGTTTAACCTATCCTTGGACTTGGGTTTTCCTAGGAATTGAATACCCTAGGCTCTGATACCACAAAAACTGTCACGCCCCGAGAGCGGAAGATACCCGGAGACGCGTGACGAGTTTATATCAATCATGTCAATCAGAGTAGTAGTGTATTCGACATAAAGACAGAGTGCGCAAATATAAAGATAACCCAATCCATTAATTCCTTTAATAAGAATATATCTATTACAAACCCTTGCAAATACTAGACTCAATAAAATAAAATACAACGCTTGACTCAACAAAAATAGAGAAAAGACAGGACTAAATTGATGCTTGAGTAGCTCTAACTCTTTCACTCTTGACTATCCCCTTCAGATTGAGTTCCCTCATCGTCGGACTTACCTGAAACGTAGGGAAACACTGAGTGAGCGAACGCTCAGTAGGAAATTATATCTCAAGAACTAGCAATGGGTTTAAGTAATTACATCTTTCATGAATGCACTATAGCTATGCATGCTCGCATAAAACGACAAGATAGAGAGAGTGTATAACAATAAGATGGCAAGAAGAACTAGTCATAAACTTTCAAGAACTTATATTAAAAGATATCAAGATATTCAAGCAAGTAAACTCATCATGTTATGTTAGAATTTGGCTATTTTGTTTCAAGTCAAGTAAGTATGCAATTACCCTTTCTCGGGCCACGCAAGTCATGTAATATCAAGTCAAGTACAAGTACAAGTTTTGTGGAATGTTCAATCAAGCTAGTCATGCACTTCGTTATAATGCCAATACCGTGATCAATCAACTCCCATGGGCACAAGTACTTTCGGGTGCTCCTCCCAGGACCAGATCGGGCCCTATATGCGCAGGCATTAATCATGTATTTTAACATCCACTTTTGTGTATAGCCAATATGGAATTTCAAGAATAAAGCTTGTAGATACGTAGGATAACTTGGATAGAATAGAGTCCAAAAATATGATATTTGACATAGAATGACGATAATAACGGTACAATCACGATTATCGATAAAACTAGGTGGAATTGGTTCCCTAGCTTGGGTACCATGACAAACAAGTATGGACACTCTTTATATAGAATTGAGGTCCACATGAACAGCACATCAATGGCAAGACGTCCTCATTCTTAATATAGAATTGAGGTCCACAAGAACATCATGTTGAATATAGAATTGGGGTTTACAAGAACAACATCAAAGGGCATGATAACCTCATCCCATTAAGAAAATTCTCATGATACACACTTTGCATAACATGAGGGCCGGTATACCATGTTTCTATAGAGTGACATGGCAAAATAGTGTAATGGGTTTTTATGGTACAACCAGCTCAGTCGGCCTTGAGGGAATCCAAGGCTCGAGGAGTCTTATGGAGGTCTCTATGACTAACTCGCTAGTCCAAAGGAACGGAATGTCCAATGGAGAACTTGTATGTCAATGAGAATTAGTGGGTAAACGATAAATCATCATGAAACGTGGGACTATACTCACGGAACGGAATATAGTGCCGATTACATATATATATATATATATATAACCCTTCGGTGACAGTAATCAGTGTAAAACAGTAATATAGAAAATAGCGACTTAAGCTAAGTCATTAATTATCCAATTAACGCCTTACTCAGGGGCGTTTATTCACAATTTGACGACGTATACATTAGCCATCCCTTCAATATTTCTATTTTGCATAAAATCAATATTCTGGAATTTTTACAAAAATCTGCCCTGGACAGGGGCGTTACTTGTCAACTAGCGCCCTGGTCTGGGGCGTCGGTTCAATAAGAGACGACCTAGACAAGGTCGTGAATTCAAGAATTTACCAATTTTTATAAAATTTCAGGAAAAGAGGGTACATGATCATGACAGGAAAAATAGCAGGATTTCACAGGTATACTCATGCAATATATTAGGTTCATGGTTACATAGATATTAAATTTTATACGTGGGTATTTGTTAATTACATGTAATTGACGACTTATGGGCATGGCGTCAAAATAATAATTAGCGCCCTAGTGTGGGTCGCTTATTTAAATTAGCGTCCTTGTCAAGGGCGTTTATTTTTAAACTTACATGGAAAAACATCTGAAACCATAATCAAACTATATGCATGTATGACAGAAAGTATTACTAGCAACTGGAGTTGGTTTGGGCTACGTTCTTGAGAAAACCTACCTGGTTTAGAGGGAGATACGTAAAATATGTGAAGAGATGATACTCTGTTTGCAACAGAGTTTCCTGATCGTCGGAAGAAGAAAACAAGATGAAGAACTTCTCGTCCTTCAACTATATGAGAGTTTCTTCACGTTGCAGGCAACCTGCAGAGGAAGAAGGAAAGACGAACGATCATTATCTTCCTTAAACCGTGACTGAAGGAAAAGAAGAACACTACATGTTCTTCGTGTACGGCAGCAGCTGACGAACGCCAAAATAGCGATCAGGGCTTGATTAGGGAGTATATTTATAGGATTTTGGGGATCCTAATAGGGTTAGAGTTATATTGGAAGTAATACTTCCATGATAGAGTCCTTACCGTATTCCACCTTCGACGTAGTTATCCAGAACTTGCCCTGGATAAACTCCTGGGTCGAACGAAACTCGAACTGAATTAACGTCTTAAGTGAGGGCGTCGAATTTAAATTGACGCCTTGTCTAGCGTCGTTACTTATGTAAACGCGCCCATGTAGAGGGCGTTTCATTTCTTTTCTTTAATTTTTATTTTTCCCGTCGTTTGAAATTTGACGCCCTATTGTCTAGGCGTCCCTTTTAAATTAACGCCTTATCCAGAGGCGTTTCCTTTTGAATCAGCGCCTTGATAAAAGGCGTTATTTCTTCTTGATTAATGATTTACCCATTTAGACTCTTTGTCATCTATTTACTTATCTTTTATTTTAATTTAATTTATTTAAAAATCTTGTTTTTATCAGGGTTGCTACAGGACATGTACCTTCTTTGGGATTATGAATGGTTGAGATGATATATACATTTTTTGTGACTATGGTTTCTCTCTCTCTTGCATATATACATTGATATATATTTGTGCTTCCGCGATACGTACGATGTGATGTCGTGAGGCCCGATGAAAAAAAATATATGCCCATAAATTGGGGATCCGATCTTGGGGCGTAACAATTAATTTCCTGCTTGCATATCTCATTATCTGTTGTCATGGGATTGAGGGGGAGTCTTAGAGCTTATTCTCTACTTTTAGAATGTATTGTGAATGACTTGAATCTGCACATGCAATGGACATTGAGCATCACTTTTTAGTATCATATACTAGCACATATGACATGCTGAAACCAAATTGAGATATCTGTCTAGCATAAGTAGAACATGCTGCACCATCATGTCATGACCCCTTGGTATATAAAATGGTGATTTGTGGAAGGTTAGATCAAGTCCAACGACAAACTATCACTATGTGTGAGAGGATCCTTGGATCAAGTTCTCCGCCTATTGCCATGGGTCAATTGGTTATATAAGTCCTACGTTGCATACTCACCTGTCAAGATTTCACTAGGACACTTAAAACCATGAATGCATATCTTGAGAAACAGTCAGCACAAAAAGATTGATCTACATTTTTATAGAATTG
Source organism: Amorphophallus konjac (assembly GCA_022559845.1). Taxonomy (NCBI): domain Eukaryota; kingdom Viridiplantae; phylum Streptophyta; class Magnoliopsida; order Alismatales; family Araceae; genus Amorphophallus; species Amorphophallus konjac. The sequence continues at coordinate 292,534,037 of CM040125.1, read as the reverse complement.
CATTCTTTGTTTAAACTAGTTTTTGCATCCTGTTGATAAAGTGCATATCATTCTCTGCATGTACCTTTGACTGCATGATAATCTGCTTGCATTTTGATGCGGGATGACTACGGGACTCAACTCGGACTGGTTACGACCTTGGACTCTATAGGACGACACGACTAATAAGACGATGCGACCAGCAACAATACTACAACGCGGCACCGAACGAGCTCCAGAAGAGGTGATCATGCCCCAAACAAGAAGCGCTAAACCCACGGTCGTCCCCGGCGAGGGAAACTTGACGATCTGCACGGTTGGGAAATCGACTTTGAGTCTCGGGTGGTTAGCTTACTCTCGTGCTCGGAACGAGTCATGGGACGGGTCTCGCACTCACAACTCTCAGCGGTGACTAATTTAGCTAGCTAGGAAATAAACTAACGCACATGCAGCAACATTCTAGAATGGATACTAGCTAAGCAAGTATGACAAAAGGGGGAAGCGAGTGTACCTCCACGCTCGGGGCGTGGGGATGACATCTCGGCCGAGATCCGGTACTCCCGGTATAGAAATAATTATTAATTACAGAATGGATTCTACTACCCACTCCATACAGGGAGGTAACAGGCGACACGTGGGGTCCAGGAGCACCAATCTCGGGTTGACGGGCAGCAGTCGGTGGCGCTCTGGCGGACACGGTCGGCCGGCTCAGTTCGATTCACTCGGGCCCGCAGGACAGCATGTGGGACCATCTGCTGGTACGGTGACATCCGGGGGGCTCCTGGCTGCAGCAACCGGCGGGGGGGTCTCTGGAGTGTCCCAGGTCGATCCTCGGGAGCGGCGGTCACCGAAGTGGAGTCGGGCGACTTCTTGGGATTTATTTCCCAAGGCTATCCCGCAGCTCTGCTTCAGGCCAGGTCTGCGCACTCTGACTAGAATGGCTAGTACGCCCAGCTCCAACGTCGGATCGAGACACAATAGGTACCGTTAGAAAGAGGATTTAAAATCCTACGACGTATTGGAAGGCCAGATCCATCCAACGGCTGGATGGGAAATGAAAATGACTACAAACTGACTGAGCACTCTGTCCTAAAACACAGAATACGCAGGGCAGAACATTAACTGCCTGTTCAAGGGGTATGTCTAAAGATCAAATGAAAGATTTAGGACCTCGGAATTTTATGGTGTAATTTTCTGACAACGTTTGAGGGGTGAGAAAATTCGGCTACTAGGATCTATCTCGCAGATCTGCACACTGTCAAACTTTGAGGGGGAAAACAAGAGGCTGGGAAAGGGGGCAAATGGGCTCAGATCGGCATGAATATTAAACTGGGATTGACTGACGATGGGGGGAACCTACCCTCAAAATATCTTTATGATCAAATAGTTGGATCTCTCGTACCAGCCCTTTCACCGAGCTGTTATCCTGCATCTCCGAATTTCGGGGCAGCAGATGGTGGCCGGCTTGTGGTGGCTCGACGGCGGCACGAATAGCGGCGGCGGCGGCGGTGATTGATCACAGCAAGTGGAGGAAGAGGGGAAGAGGAAGAAATTTGAGAGAGATGGAGGATTTTGATCTGGATCTGAAGAAGATTGGAAGAAGAAGATGAAGAACACCAAGAACAAGGGAGAGAGAGGGGGGGGTGCGCCCAATGCACTTCTTCAAATTAATTCTTCATTAATTTCATCCAAATATAACAAGAGACATTATATATTCAAACCCTAGACCTAGCCAAATGACCAAGAATACCCTTGGTCAATGGGGTATAATGGGGAAATGGGATAAAGAAGGATTAAACAAATCCCCCATGTGGAGACAAAAGAGGGGGCGCCCCTCTCCCCAAGTCAACATAAGGGGCTTGTTTAATTTAATCCCTTTAGACCATATTAATCCCCTCTTGGACCAAATTAAATAAAAAATACAAATACATGGTCAATTATTCTACCATTGACCCAATATAAAAACCCAAGATAATACAAGCCAAATACAACCCAAATACATGCTAAATACACACCAAATATGACCAAATATGTATATCATACAAATACGTATAAAAATACGTATAGAAATATCAAGCTCCGGTGGCGATTCTAGACTGTCCCCCAGCCACAAAGAGGTCTGTGTCGACCGAGTTGTGCTGCGGGTCCGGTACCGACGGCTCGCTGAGTCGGGCCGTACTCGTGCTCTGGTGTCCTCTCCAATTGTCCCCGGGTGGGAGAAACTCGACCCCGTCGAGTAAGGGTCCGAGTCACTCTGGTATCGATCCAGCAGATCTAGATCTATCCTCTGTAGCTCATCCCAGGTGATCCAAGTGTCCTCAGACGCGGGTCATCCCTTCCAACGAACCAAATAGCCCTAGTACACTCCGCCTCCAGCAGTCGTCACCTGCTCGTCCACTATACATTCTATCTGCTCTCGCTGCTGAGGTAACAAGGCTGGAGGTGGGCGCTCTAGGGTGGTGTCACTCACATTGGGTGGGGATGGCTCAAAGGGCTCACTGGGTATCACCTTTGGGTCCCTATAAGCGACAAGATCCGAGACATTGAAAGTGGAGCTGATCCCGTAATCCTCTAGCAAGTCCACAACATATGCGTTTGATCCGACTCGCCTCACTACCTGAAAGGGACCGGCACCACGAGCATGCAACTTCTTCACGGCTCCCGAGGGAAACCATTCAGGTCTAACCCTGATCATGACATAACCGCCCTCCTGAAACTCACGGTGGTGCCTATGGTCGTCAGCCAATTCTTTGTATTGTGCATTGCTGGACTCAATGTGATGACAGATATGCTCATGCAACTGTCTAATATGATCAGCAAAAGACTCGACTGACTCGGACACACGGGACTGGATGGGAGATGGGACTAGGTCTATGGGCTTCCTAGGTCTACGGCCAGTGACAATCTCGAAGGGGTTCATACCTGTAGAATTATTGACTGAATCATTATAGGCAAACTCTGCTAAGGGTAAGACCAAATCCCAATCCCTGACTCGATCTCAGACCAGGCATCTAAGAAGATCTCCCAAACTCCTATTGACAACCTCAGTCTGACCATCGGTCTGGGGGTGATATACAGTGGAGAATTTCAATTGGGTGCCCATCATGTGCCATAGGGTCTTCCAAAAGTAACTAGTGAAGCGCACATCCCTATCAAACACTATAGTGTGTGGGAGTTCAAACCTGGAGACGCAGTGTGAAAAGAACAGACCGGCAACTCTAGTGGCATCCGAAGTTTTGGAGCAAGGACTGAATAATGCCATCTTTGAGAACCTGTCTACAACCACAAAGATGGAGTCATGCCGTCGGAGGGGGCGGGGCAATCCCAACACAAAGTCCATGCTAATGTCCTGCCATGGACTATCCGGGATGGGAAGGGGAGTATAGAGGCCGGTATTCTACTTCCTTTACTTGGCCATAGCACAAGTGCGGCACTGGGCCATGATGCGAGTGACATCCCTCTTCAAGCTAGGCCAATAGAATCTATGCTCAACCGACTCTATGGTCTTGTTTCGGCCGACGTGACCAGCAAGACCTCCCGCGTTAATCTCCCACGCAAGAAAATCAGGCACAGCCGTCCGTGGGATGCACAACTTGTCACCTCGGAATAAGTGACCCTCCTGTAGCACAAACTCGCTATAATCATGCGAGGGACCGGCCTGAAGGGCTGCATAGATCGGACCAAAATCTGGTCAATCAACATAAGCATCCTTCAGCCTCTGTAAACCTACCACCTCTACACTCATGGTGGTCAACATCATCGTCCGCCGACTTAGCGCATCGGCTACCTTGTTCTCCGCCCCTGCCTTGTGCTTGAGCACAAAGGTGTACTCTTGGAGATACTCCGCCCAACGACTGTGGCGAGCGTTCAACTTCTTCTGGGTATGGAGGAATCGTAAGGCCTCATGATCAAAAAAGAGGACAAACTCCTGGTGCAACAGATAGTGCCTCCAATACCGCAATGCCTGTACAACTGCATAAAATTCTTTATCATAAGTGAAATACTGCAGTTTGGCATCATTAAGCTTCTCGGTAAAGAATGCAATGGGGTGGGACTCCTGACTCAACATGCCACCAATACCCACTCCAGAAGCGTCACATGTGACCTCAAACACCTTAGAAAAATCTGGTAATGCAAGGACAGGTGCCTGGGTCATACGCTCCTTGATTTCTAGAAAGGTTATGGCTTCAGCCTTAGTCTATACGAATGGCCCCTTCTTTATGTAATCAGTGATCGGGGCAGTGATAAAATTGAAGCCACAAATGAAGCGGCGATAGAACGTTGCTAAGCCATGGAAGCTCCGGACATCGTGGAGGGTGCGGCGCTCGGGCCACTCCCTGATTGCCCTAATCTTCTCCAGATCAGCGGAGACTACATCTCTAGACACAATGAACCCAAGGAAGGTAATCTGATCAGTCAAGAAGGCACACTTCTTCGGGTTGGCGAATAAGCTCTCTCGCCTCAAAACGACACAGACCTGCCTAAGGTGGTGTAAGTGGTCCACTCTAGTGCGGCTGTAGATAAGAATATCATCAAAGTAGACGACCAAGAAGACCCCTATCATAGGGCGTAAAACCTGGGTCATCAACTGCATGAAGGTACTAGCGGCGTTGGAAAGTCCAAAGGGCATAACCAACCACTCGTAAAGACCATCCTTGGTCTTGAATGTCGTCTTCCATTCATCCCCAGGCCTGATCCGCACCTGGTGATAGCCACTACGAAGATCTATGTTTGAAAAGATAGTGGCTCCCGACACCATGTCTAACAAGTCATCCAATCGGGGAATGGGAAAGTGATACTTCACTGTGATCTTATTGATCGCACGACTATCAACGCACATCCTCCAAGTGCCATCCTTCTTCGGGACCAATAATGCGAGAACAACGCAAGGGCTCTTGCTGTCCCTAAGAGATCCCCGACTCATCAACTCCTCGACCTGCCTTTGAAGTTCAGCATGGTCCGTGAGACTCATCCTGTAGTAGGGAAGGTTGGGCTAGGATGAGCCAGGGACAAGGTCGATCTCATGCTGGATGTCCCTCATAGGCGAAGGCCTTCAGGGAGGTCTTCCGGGAAGACATCGAAAAAATCCCGTTGGATTGCAGCTACCTCTGGGGGGTGCTCATCATCAGACCCAGGAGCAACATCCTCCACTCCTCGGACAACAATGGCCAGGATAGGGCTACCCCCGGTCACCTCTTACTCCATCTCCCGTAGGCTAATCATCATTAACCTCCGAGGTGGGAGGCCTTCTGTGCTAGGAGCAGTCGAAGTGGTAGTATCCAGCTCTGAGGATGAGGTGGAAGGACCGACCGTCCCCTGACTAGGAGGAGTCGAAGTGCTGGGGCCAGCTGGCCCTAGGACAGAAGGTTCCTTCTGCTGAGTGGGGTGGAAGGTGATCCTATGACCCCCGTGGTCGAATGTGCATGTGTTCGACCAACCTTGAAGGGTGACATCCCCATCGAAAAGCCAAGGCCTACCTAGGATAATGCTACCCACCTCCATAGGTAACACATTACACCAGATCTTGCCATGGTAAGCATGGAACTGCAGTGGCACCAGACATCGCAGTCTGACCGTGATGGAAGTGGAATCCACCCAAGATACCCTGTAAGGGGCGGGGTGATCTACGGGCGTCAAACCCAGACGCCTAACAGTGCCCGTAGAGATAGCGTTAATGCAACTCCCACTATCTATGATCACCTTGCAGGCCTTCCCTCCTAGCCTACAAAATGCATGGAAGATGGTGGTACGACGCTAGTCGTCACTCACCTGAGGCTGGGTAAGGATGCACCTGACTACACCCAGCTGTACATCACCTTGATGCTGGGTACCCGAGACATCGACTGGCTCTCCCTCCATTAGTTCATTAAAGAACTCCTCCGCTAAGTCTTGATCAGTCTCGTAACTGAGCGGCACTAGCTCAGGTGGGGGGTCGCTGGCAGAGGGATCAGAGATGACAAGCGACTCCCGAGTGGGACACTTGGCCGAATAGTGGCCAACCCCATCACACCTATAGCAAGTTCTCTGTGTCCCGAAACCCTGGGATGTTCCACCAACCCTTGACCCCTTACCCTTGTCCACAAGACGAACTAGGAGTGTATGAAGTAGGGGTGGTTGAGTCGGCATGGCAGGTTGGGCAGGTCTAGGGGCAGGGACGGGTGCCTGCTGGCGAAGGGAAGGATCCCTCGGAGAGAGGGGGTGCCTAGGAGCAACAAGGTCCTAGCGAGGAGGTTCCTGGGGGTGGGTCACAGGCCACTGAGTGTAGGAACCAGGCGTGGTCCTAGGGTCAGACACACGTGGATATGGGACCCCCTGGCGCGGAGTAGGAGCAAACTCCTCCTCAAATTGCTCCACCTCGAGGGCAACCTGGTACACGTCCTCTAATTTGTCCACCTTGCGGAGGAAAAGCTCATACTATAGGTGTGGCCGCAGACCATGCCGAAAATGGGAAACAGTAAGGGAGCTTTCCTCCGTGGCGTCACATCGTAAAAAGTATTCATCGAACTCGGCGATGTAATCGGAGACGGACCGATCTCCTTGGGTGAGACTCTGCCATCTGTCTATGAGACGCTGGTGGTAAGAGGTAGGAAGGTACTTCTTCTAGAGTTTGGACCTCATCTCATCCCACGTCTCTACCTGGTGCTCCTGATGGTGAAATAGCAGGCTCTCCATGTTCCTCCAATAAGTTTGTGCCTGCCCTAGCAGTTTCATTTTGGCGAACTTGACTTTTCGGTGGTCCGTCATCTCAAACCACTCGAAATACCAATCCATGCCAGCCTCCCAATCAAGATAGACCTTCGGGTCTAAGGACCCGTCAAACGTGGGAAGGTCTGCTCGCACAGTCCTGAGGACCCGCTCATCATTATCATCTCTCTGTGGTCGGTGACCATGACGGCGTCATCCATTTCCCCCATAATCATTTTCGGACTCGTAGTCCTCAACATCGGGGGCACGTGGCTATCGCTCCTCAGCCCTAAGTGGGGCGGGCTGGACACCAGGCACCTGAGGCAGCGTCTGAGGGGTCGGGGCAGCTCAAGGAAGCTCTTGGCGGGGGACTCTCCACATACTCCATCCTCCCAACCACACCTTGGATAGATCGGTCGGAGACCTCGGCACGGTCCTCCATACTCTTGAGACGGCTCTCCAAGCGGTCGGTGTTCTCCCTACTAATTTGTTCCAACCTATCCATGCGTTCCATGAGTAGAGCGACCACATCATACAGAGTTCGGCCTCCCGGGTTAGCACCTCGGGGTTCACCCATAGTGTCAGGGCGATGACACTAGGCACCTCCACGGGTTGGCATGTAATGGGAGAGGACCTAGAGGGAACTAAGAGGTGACTCACTATGACCTATATGGATGGACTAATGCAAAAAATGAAGATGACCTAGACTCCAATATCCGGTACGAGGCGAAGGTTTGATCTGAACATCGCGCTCACGCAAGTGTGCCCCTTTCCCAATAGGCATAGCCTACCATTCCGAGAACACCTTTTAATATACCAGATAAAATGGAGAACCTGGGACTGACAACCCTAGACTCAAATCGGCTCTGATACCAATTTGATGCGGGATGACTACGGGACTCGACTCGGACTGATTGCGACCTTGGACTCTATAGGACGACACGACTAATAAGACGACGCGACCAGCAACAATACTACAACGCGGCACCGAACGAGCTCCAGAAGAGGTGATCATGCCCCAAACAAGAAGCACTAAACCCACGGTCGTCCCCGGCGAGGGAAACGTGATGATCTGCACGGTTGGGAAACCGACTTTGAGTCTCGGGTGCTAGCTTACTCTCGTGTTCGGAACGAGTCATGGGACGGGTCTCACACTCACAACTCTCAGCAATGACTAATTTAGCTAGCTAGGAAATAAAATAACGCACATGCAGTGACATTCTAGAATGGACACTAGCTAAGAAAGTACGACAAAAGGGGGAAGCGAGTGTACCTTCACGCTCGGGGCGTGGGGAAGACGTCCCGGCCGAGATCCGGAACTCTCGATACAGAAATAATTATTAATTATAGAATTGATTCTACAGCCCACTCCATGCAGGGAGGTAACAGGCGACACGTGGGGTCCAGGAGCACCAATCTCGGGTTGACGGGCAGCAGTCGATGGCGCTCGGGCGGACACGGTCGGCCGGTTCAGCTCGGTTCACTCGGACCCGCAGGACAGCACGTGGGACCGTCTACTGTTACGGCGACGTCTGGGGGGCTCCTGGCTGTAGCGACGTGCGGGAGCATCTCTGGAGTGTCCGGGGTCGATCCCCGGGAGTGGCGGTCACCGGAGTGGAGTCGGGCAACTTCTTGGGATATATTTCCCAAGGCTGTCCCGCAGCTCTGCTTCAGGCCAGATCTGCGCACTCTGACAAGAACGGCTGGTACGCCCAGCTCCGACGTCGGATCGAGACGCAATGGGTACCGTTGGAAATAGGACTCAAAATCTACGACATACTGGAAGGCCAGATCCATCAAATGGCTGGATTGGAAATGAAAATGACTGCAAACTAACTGAGCACTCTATCCCGAAACACAAAATAGGAAGGGTAGAACATGAACTGCCTATTCAAGGGGTTTGACCGAAAATCAAATGAAAGATTTAAGACTTGGGAATTTTATGGTGGAAAGAGGGGAGGGTGACGGTGACGCACATAGTTTTTTTGTAATTTTTTGACAACGTTTGTGGGGTGAGAAAATTTGGCTACTAGGATCTATCTCGCAGATCTACAGACATGCAGACTTTGTGGGGGAAAACAAGAGGCTGGGAAAGGGGGTAAATGGGATCAGATCGGCGTGAATATTAAACTCGGATTGACTGACGATGGGGGGAACCTACCCTCAAAATATCATCACGATCAAACAATTGGATCTCTCGTACCAGCCCTTTCACCGAGCTGTTGTCCTGCATCTCCGAATTTCGGGGCAGCAGATGGTGGCCGGCTTGTGGTGGCTCGACGGCGGCACGAATAGCGACGGCGGCGGCGATGATTGATCACAGCAAGTGGAGGAAGAGGGGAAGAGGAAGAAATTTGAGAGAGATGGAGGATTTGGATCTAGATCTGAAAAAGATTGGAGGAAGAAGATGAAGAACACCAAGAACAAGGGAGAGAGAGGGGGGTGCGCCCAATGCACTTCTTCAAATAATTCTTCATTAATTTCATCCAAATACAACAAGGGACATTATATATTCAAACCCTAGACCTAGCGAAATGACCTAGAATACCCTTGGTCAAGAGGGTATAATGGGGAAAGGGGATAAAGAAGGATTAAACAAATCCCCCATGTGGAGACAAAAGAGGGGGCGCCCCTCTCTCCAAGTCAACATAGGGGGCTTGTTTAATTTAATCCCTTTAGACCATATTAATCCCCCCTTGGACCAAATTAAATCAAAAATACAAATACATGGTCAATTATTCTACCATTGATCCAATATAAAAACCCAAGATAATACAAGCCAAATACAACCTAAATACACACCAAATACGACAAAATATGTATACAGTACAAATACGTATAAAAATACATACTGAAATATCAAGGCTCCGGTGGCGATTCCAGACTGTCCCCCAGCCACAAAGAGGTTGGTGATGACCGAGTCGTGCTACTGGTTTGATACCGACGGCTCGCTCAGTCGAGCCGTACTCGTGCTCTAGTGTCCTCACCAATTCTCCCCGGGTGGGAGAAACTTGACCCTGTCGAGTAAGGGTCTGGGTCGCTCTGGTATCGATCCAGCAGATCTAGATCTATCCTCTGTAGCTCGTCCCAGGTGATCCAAGTGTCCTCGGACGTGAGCCGTGCCCTCCAACGCACCAAATAACGCTGGTACACTCCGCCTCGAGTTGTCGTCACCTGCTCTTCTAGTATACATTCTATCTGCTCTCGCTGCTGAGGTAACAAGGCTGGAGGTGGGCGCTCTGGGGTGGTGTCACTCACAATCGGTGGAGATGGCTTAAAGGGCTCACTGGGTATCACTGCTGGGTCCCTATAAGCGATGAGATCCGAGACGTTGAAAGTGGAGCTGATCCCGTAATCCTCTGGCAAGTCCACAACATATGCGTTTGATCCGACTCTCCTCACTACCCGAAAGGGACTGGCACCGCGAGCATGCAACTTCTTCACGGCTCCCGAGGGTAACTATTCAGGTCTGACCTGATCATGACATAATCACCCTCCTGAAACTCACGGTGGTGCCTTTGGGCGTCAGCCAATTCTTTGTATCGTGCGGTGCTGGACTCAATGTGACGACGGATATGCTCATGTAACTGTCTAATATGATGGACAAAAGACTCGGCTGACTCAGACACATGGGACTGGATGGGAGATGGGACTAGGTGTATGGGCTTCCTAGGTCTAAGGCCAGTGACAATCTTGAAGGGGCTCATACCTGTAGACCTATTGACCGAATCATTATAGGTAAACTCTACTAAGGGTAAGACCAAATCGCAATCCCTGACTCGATCTTAGACCAGACATCTAAGAAGATCCTCCAAACTCCTATTGACAACCTTAGTCTGACCATCGGTCTGGGGGTGATATGCAGTATAGAATTTTAATTGGGTGCCCATCATGTGCCATAGCGTCTTCCAAAAGTAACTAGTGAAGCGCACATCCCTATCAGACACTATAGTGCGTGGGAGTCCGAACCTAGAGACGTAGTGTGAAAAGAACAGACTGACAACTCTTGTGGCATCTGAAGTTTTGGAGCAAGGAATGAATAATGCCATCTTTAAGAACATGTCTACAACCACAAAGATGGAGTCATGCCGTCGGAGGATGCGGGGCAATCCCAACACAAAGTCCATGCTAATGTCCTGCCATGGACTATCCGTGACGGGGAGAGGAGTATAGAGGCCGATATTCTGCTTCCTTTGCTTTGCCATAGCACAAGTGCGGCACTAGGCCATGATGCGAGCGACATCCCTCTTCAAGCTAGGCCAATAGAATCTATGCTCAACCGACTCTATGGTCTTATTCCGACCGAAGTGGCCAGCAAGACCTCCCGCGTACATCTCCCACGTAAGAAAATCACACACAGACGTCCGTGGGATGCACAACTTGTCACCCCGGAATAGGTGACCCTCCTGATGGGTGTGCAGAACGGATGAACACAAATCTAGAGAAATCACCAACCTATAGCAGTGTAAAAAATAATGCAGAACAAACTGAATTGCTGTAGACACAAACTCACAGATGATGAAAAAATAGAAATGAAATCTGTAGAGGAATTACAGATAAGCAGTGTAGATATTCAACTCATTAAAACTAAATTTTATAGAAGCAGTCTTTAAGAGATTCCATCAATCATCATTAGAGCGAAGACACAATCTCATCTACCAAGTACCAGGCGGAGGTACCAACTAGGATTCCTCACGCAAGAAACAGCATTCCAGAATGACGTAACCCTGCCACAGCTTTTGATATACTCGATGTAGATGAACTTGTAATTCGTTCAAATGATGATGAGAATGAAACCTACTATAAACTGTAAAGCAGTATGAAAGCAGATGATATATGCAGATGAAACATTAATCAATCAAACTCATGCAAACCCGTTAGGCAATCCTAAGCAATCATCTACCGAGAGAAGACAAAAAGGCAATCACACAAGATAAAATAATTTTAAGGTGGTTCTATCTCTATCCAGAGATCTACATCCACCCCTTACTCAACCGAGTAAGGCTTCATGCTGACACACAGCTTGAACACCGCTGATCCACAACTTTGGGGATAGAAATCCCTACAACCACTGAGCAGCACAGCTTGCTATCCATTGAGCATTACAGCTTGGCTATCCGAGGAAACACCCTCATCTGCTGAGCAATACAGCTTAGCTCTATTGATTCACAGCTTTACAAAGGTTTCAAAAGGAAAACAATGAAATGAAAAAAACCGTGTAAGACAAGATGGTGGAAATTAGAAATGTAGCTCTTCGAATAGAGCAAACTGACTCTCGATTTGATCCACAAGCCAGGGAGAGTCAACCTCTTTCAGACCCTTTTCTTCCACTCAGCTCACTTCTTCTTCTCAACTCTCTTCTACGAGACTCTGTTTTCTCTTAGAAGGTGGCTCTAACTATGGAGCTCTCTCTTCTCTTCTCTTACTGAACTCTCCTCTTCCTCTTCTTCTCATTTGCTTCTCTCGCTCTTTTTTCTTCTCTGATTCTGCTGCCTCCACACCTTTTCTGATCGCAGGAGAGGCCTTCTTATAGGGCTTCAGGCTGGGCTCATGTGTCCGGCGTATGGAAGGTGCGTTTCTACTTTTTCAGAGAGGCCACGTGTCAACAATGGATGGGGCAGTGATCCTCGTAGAGGAATGTCCCATGATTGTACCCCTAGGATCACGTGCCAATCATTTGTCCTTTTTTAATCCACGAACTCATGCTTTAGGTGTGTGTTCAAGTGATCACGTGACAGACGAAGATGTCAGCACGTCTGTCGTTCAGGTGGTCGACCGTATGCCAAGTTGAAAGAAATGCCTTAGCCTATAAAAGAAAAGTGAAACATGGTTAGACCTTATGTACGTTAGCACAGACCTTGGATGCATTACCCTGCATACTAGCACAGACTTTATGTGCACAAAACATGAACTAGCACTGACCTATATGAGCATAATGCAAAATGTGCACAGGCGTTATATGGCTATATGCAAGATGTGCACTGACTTGCTACAGTGATGTGCTCCGACTTGGCAATGCATAAGGCAAGACATGCACAGACATTATATGCAACAACCAGTAATGTGCACCGACCTTAGCTGAATGTGCTACAGTGCATGCACAGACCTGAATATGCATGTGCACAGACTTGAACAGTGTATGCACATACCTTGTCTAAGCTGGCTAGCATGATGTGCATGGACCTTGTATGCAGTTAAGTAAAATGTGCACCGACTTTGTGCTATACCTAATGACTGATGTGCACATACCTTATAAATACATTAAAGCAGATGTGCACAGACCTTTATATGCACAGGCATGTATGAACATGCACAGACATCATGCAGCAAACAGTAACGAGCACTGACCTTAGTTGAGTGTGCTACAGTACGTGCACAGACTTGTATACGCAAGGCAAAAAGTGCATCGACCATATTCTTGCCATATGCACAGGCCTATATGCACGTTAACAGTGATATGCACTGACGTTACTTACATGAGACCTCAACTAGCTTCAACCTTAGTTGCTTTGAAAGCAAACTAGTGTCGACCTTAGTTGTGCACTTGGCCAACTAGCACCGACTTTCCTATGCATGCTACAGTGATGTGCACCGACCTTCTTATTAAGACTAGCAAATGTGCACCGACCTTAAGAAAGAATGAACAGTGATAGCACTGACCTTAGTTGTGTGAAACCACAACAAGCACCGACCTTGTTGAAACGTGCACGGACGTTATATGAATACGGAAAACATGCACCGACCGTGTATATGCCTTAGATAGAAATATGCATAGACTCTAAACAGTGAGGTGCACAGACTTTATGTGAAGGAGGAGAAACATGCACCAACTTTCATATGCTTGCAACAAAAACCTGCACCGACTACACGCTGACTAGCATAGACAGCTAGCACAGACTCTAGAGAACAACCCAAGCTAACCAACACTAACCATGTGTCAACTAGCACCGACCTTTTAACAGCAACTGAGACAATTCTGACTTATACAGAGATCATGTTGTCTAAGTCAACTAGTGGTCAAACAACTGTTGTCAATGGTCAAACCACTATTGCCAATCATTAAAACCAGACATAAATGACACCAAATCAGAGGAGACACAACACCTCCTGTAGCATAAACTCACTATAATCACGCGAGGGACCGGCCTGAAGGGCTGCATAGATCAGACCGAAATCTGGACAATCAACATAAGCATCCTTCAGCCTATCTAAACCTACCACCTCTACACTCATGGTGGTCAACATCATCATCCGCCAACTTAGTGCATCGGCTACCTTGTTCTCCACCCCTGCCTTATGCTTGAGCACAAAGGTGTACTCCTGGAGATACTCCACCCAACGACTGTGGCGAGCGTTTAGCTTCTTCTGGGTATGGAGGAATCGTAAGGCCTCATGATCAGAAAAGAGGACAAACTCCTGGTGCAACAGATAGTGCCTCCAATACCGCAATGCCTGGACAACTACGTAAAATTCTTTATCATAAGTGGAATACCGTAGTTTGGCATCATTAAGCTTCTCGCTAAAGAATGCAATGGGGTGGGACTCCTGACTCAACACGCCACCAATACCCACTCCAGAAGCGTCACATGTGACCTCAAACACCTTAGAAAAATCTAGTAATTCAAGGACAGGTGCCTGGGTCATATGCTCCATGATGTCCTGAAAGGCTATGGCTGCAGTCTTAGTCCATACAAATGCCCCCTTCTTTATGCAATCAGTGATCGGCGTAATGATAGAACTGAAGCCACGAATGAAGTGGCGAGAGAACATCAAGCACCGGACATCGTGGAGGGTGCGGGGCTCGGGCCACTCCCTGATGGCCCTAATCTTCTCCGGATCAGTGGAGACTCCATCTCTAGACACAATTAACCCGAGGAAGGTAATCTGATCAGTCATGAAGGCACACTTCTTCAGGTTGGCGAATAAGCTCTCTCGCCTCAAAATGACACAGACCTGCCTAAGGTGGTCTAAGTGGTCCTCCCTAGTGTGGCTGTAGATAAGAATGTCATCAAAGTAGACGACCAAGAAGACCCCTATCATAGGGTGTAAAACCTAGGTCATCAACCGCATGAAGGTACTAGGGGCATTGGAAAGCCCAAAGGACATAACCAACCACTCATAAAGACCATCCTTGGTCTTGAATGCCGTCTTTCACTCATCCCCAAGCCTAATCTGCACCTGGTGATAGCCACTACGAAGATCTATCTTTAAAAAGATAGTGGCTTCCGACATCATGTCTAACAAGTCATCCAATCGTGGAATGGGAAAGCGATACTTCACCATGATCCTGTTGATCGTACGGCTATTAACACACATCCTCCATGTGCCATCCTTCTTCGGGGCCAATAAAGTGGGAACAGCGCAAGGGCTCTTGCTGTCTCTAAGGGATCCCCGACTCATCAACTCCTCGACCTGCCTTTGAAGTTCGGCATGTCCGTGGGACACATCCTGCAGTGGGGAAGGTTGGGAAAGGATGAGCATGGGACAAGGTCGATCTCATGCTGGATGTCCCTCATAGGTGGAAGGCCTTCAGGGAGGTCTTCTGAAAAGACATCGAAAAAATCCCGTAGGATCGTAGCTACCTCTGGGGGGTGCTCATCATCAGACCCAGGAGCGACATCCTCCACTCCTCGGATAACAACGGCAAGGATAGGGCTACCCCCGGTCACCGCTTCCTCCATCTCTCGCGGGCTAATCATCATTAACCTCGGGGGTGGGAGGCCTCCTGTGCTAGGAGCAGTCGAAGTGGTAGTAGCCCACTCTGAGGATGAGGTGGAAGGATCGACCGTCCCCTGACTAGGAGGTGTCGAAGTGCTGGGGACAGCTGGCCCTCGGACAGAAGGTTCCTTCGGCTGAGTTGGGTGGAGGGTGATCCTATGACCCCCGTGGTCGAATGTGCATGTGTTCGACCGACCTTGAAGGGTGGCATCTGGATCAAAAAGCCAAGGCCTACCTAGGATAATGCTACCCACCTCCATAGGCAACACATCACACCAGATCTCATCATGGTAAGCCTGGAACAGTAATGGAACCAGACATCGCAGTCTGACTGGGATGGAGGTGGAATCCACCCAATATACCTTGTAAGGGGCGGGGTGATCTACGGGCGTCAAACCCAGATGCCTAACAATGCCAGTAGATATAGCGTTAATGCAACTCCCGCTATCTATGATCACCTTGCAGGCCTTCCCTCCCAGCCTACAAAATGTATGGAAGATGGTGGTACGACGCCAATCGTCACTCACCTGAGGCTGGGTAAGGATGCACCTGACTACACCAAGCTGCACATCACGCTGATGCTGGGTACCCAAGACATCAACTGGCTCTCCCTCCATTAGTTCATCAAAGAACCCCTCCGCTAAGTCCTGATCAACCTCGTAACTGAGCGGCACTAGCTCAGGTGTGGGGTCGCTGGCAGTGGGATCAGAGATGACAAGCGACTCCCGAGTGGGACACTTGGCCAAATAGTGGCCAACCCCACCACACTCATAGAAAGTTCCTTATGTCTCGAGACCCTGGGATGTCCCACCAACCATAAGCCCCTTACCCTTGTCCACAGGATGGACTGGGGGTGTAGGAAGTAGGGGTGGTCGAGTCGGCATGGCGGGTTGTGCAGGTCTAGGGGTAGGGACGGGTTCCTACTGGCAAAGGGGAGGATCCCTCGGAGGGAGGGGGCACCTAGGAGAAGCAAGGTCCTGGCGAGGACGTTCCTGGGGGTGGGAGGCGTGGTCCTAGGGTTAGACACACGCGGATATGGGACCCCCTGGCGCGGAGTAGGAGCAAACTCCGCCTCAAATTGCTCCACCTCGAGGGCAACCTGGTACACGTCCTCCAATTTTTCCACCTTGCGGCGGAAAAGCTCATACTGTAGGTATGGCCGCAGACCACGCCGAAAATGGGAAACAGTAAGGGAGCTTTCCTCTGTGGCGTCACAACGTAAAAAGTATTCATCGAACTTGGTGATGTAATCAGAGACGGACTGATCTCCTTGGGTGAGACTCTGCCATCTGTCTATGAGACGCTGGTGGTAGGAGGTAGGACGGTACTTATTCCTAAGTTTGGACCTCATCTCATCCCACGTCTCTACTTGGGGCTCTTGACGGTGAAACAGCAGGTTCTCCATGTTACTCTAATAAGTTTGTGCCTGCCCTAGCAGTTTCATTTTGGTGAACTTGACTTTCCGGTGGTCCGTCATCTCAAACCACTCGAAATACCGGTCCGTGATGGCCTCCCAATCAAGATAGACCTTCGGGTCTAAGGACCCGTCAAATGTGGGAGGGTCTGCTCGCACAGTCATGAGGACCCGCTCATCCTCATCATCTCTCTGTGGTCGGTGACCAGGACGGCGTCAGCCATTTTCCCCATAATCATTTTCGGACTCGTAGTCCTCAACAACGGGGGCACGTGGCTGTCACTCCTCAGCCCTAAGTGGGGCGGGCTGGACACCAGGCGCCAGAGGGGGTGCCTGAGGGGCCGGGGTAGCTCCGGGGAGCTCTTGGCGGGGGACTCTCTCCACATTCTCCATCATCCCAACCAGACCTTGGATAGATCGATCGGAGACCTCAGCACGGTCCTCCATGCTCTTGAGACGGCTCTCCAAGCGGTCGGTGTTCTCCCTACTAATTTGTTCTAACCTATTCATGTGCTCCATGAGTAGAAGGACAACATCATCCAAAGTCCGGCCTCCCGGGTTAGCACCTCGGGGTTCACCCATAGTGTCAGGGCGATGAAATTGGGCACCTCTACGGGTTGGCATGCAATCGGAGAGGACCTAGAGGGAACTAAGGGGTGACTCACTACGACCTATATTGATGGACTAATGCAAAAAATGAAGACGACCTAGACTCCAATATCCGGTACGAGACGGAGGTTTGATCCGAAGATCGCGCTCACGCAATGTGCCCCTTTCCCAATAGGCGTAGCCTACCATTCTGGGAACACCTTTTAATATACAAGAAAAAATGGAGCACCTGGGACCGACTACCCTAGACTCAAACCGGCTCTGATACCAATTTGATGCGGGATGATTACGGGACTCGACTCGGACTGGTTGCAACCTTGGACTCTATAGGACGACACGACTAATAAGACGACGCGACCAGCAACAATACTACAACGCAGCACCAAACGAGCTCCAGCAGAGGCGACCATGCCCCAAACAAGAAGAGCTAAACCCACGGTCGTCCCCGGCGAGGGAAACATGACGATCTGCATGGTTGGAAAACTGGCTTTGAGTCTCGGGTGGTCAGCTTACTCTCATGCTCGGAACGAGTCACGGGATGGGTCTCGCACTCGCAACTCTCAGCGGTGACTAATTTAGCTAACTAGGAAATAAACTAACGCACATGCAGTGGCATTCTAGAATGGATACTAGCTAAGCAAGTACAACAAAAGGTGGAAGCGAGTGTACCTCCACGCTCGGGGCGTGGGGAAGACGTCCCGGTCGAGATCTGAAACTCCCGGTACAGAAATAATTATTAATTACAGAATTAATTCTACAGCCCACTCCACGCAGGGAGGTAACAAGCGACATGTGGGGTCCGGGAGCACCAATCTCGTGTTGACGGGCAGCAGTCGGTGGCGCTCGGGCGAACGCGGTCGGCCAGTTCAGCTAGGTTGACTCGGGCCCGCAGGATAGCACGTGAGATCATCTGCTGGTACGGCGACGTCCAGGGGGCTCCTGGGTACAACGACCGGCGGGGGCATCTCTGGAGTGTCCCGAGTCGATCCCCGGGAGCGGTGGTCACCGGAGTGGAGTCGGGCGACTTCTTGGGATTGATTTCCCAAGGCTGTCCCGCAGCTCTGCTTCAGGCCAGATCTGCGCGCTCTGACGAGAACGGCTGGTACGCCCAGCTCTGACGTCAGATCGAGGCGCAATGGGTACCATTGGAAAGAGGACTCAAAATCCTACGACAAAATGGAAGGCCAGATCCATCCAACGGATAGATTGGAAATGAAAATGACTGAAAACTGAATGAGCACTCTGTCCCAAAACACAGAATAGGCAGGGTAGAACATGAACTGCATGTTAAAGGGGTTTGACCAAATATCAAATGAAAGATTTAGGACCTGGAAATTTTATGGTGGAAAGAGGAGAGGGTGACGGTGACGCACATAATTTTTTTTTTAATTTTTTGACAATGTTTGAGGGGTGAGAAAATTCGGCTACCAGGATCCATCTCGCAAATCTGCACACAGGTAGACTTTGAGGGGGAAAACAAGAGGCTAGGAAAGGAGGCAAATGGGCTCAGATCGGCGTGAATATTAAACTAAGATTGACTGACGATGGGGGGAACCTACCCTCAAAATTTCATCACGATCCAACGGTTAGATCTCATGTACCAGCCCTTTCACCGGAAGCAGATGGTGGCCGGCTTGTGGTGGCTCGACGGCGGCACGAACGGCGGCGACGGTGGCAGTGATTGATCACAGCAAGTGGAGGAAGAGGGGAAGAGGAAGAAATTTGAGAGAGATGAAGGATTTGGATCTAGATCTAAAGAAGATTGGATGAAGAAGATGAAGAACACCAAGAACAAGGGAGAGAGAGAGGGGGTGTGCCCAATGCACTTCTTCAAATTAATTCTTCATTAATTTCATCCAAATACAACAAGAGACATTATATATTCAAACTCTAGACCTAGCCAAATGACCTAGAATACCCTTGGTCAAAGGGGTATAATGGGGAAATGGGATAAAGAAGGATTAAACAAATCCCCCATGTGGAGACAAAAGAGGGGGCGCCCCTCTCTCCAAGTCAACATAAGGGGCTTGTTTAATTTAATTCATTTAGACCATATTAATCCCCCCTTGGACCAAATTAAATCAAAAATACAAATACATGGTCAATTATTCTACCATTGACCCAATATAAAAACCCAAGATAATACAAGCCAAATACATGCTAAATACACTCCAAATATGTCACGCCCCGAGCCTTTATTACAGCGGAAGACTCGCATGAGGAACGCGAACAGTCGGCATGGTAAGCCTCTTGCAAGCAAGAACGATCAGAGCGCAAGGCAATCACACATAAGAATACAATCGCACAATAATTACTCAAACTCCAACTTTATTTCATTAATAATCAAGTATTCAAGTACAATAACCTTTTCATCCATTTTTCATTCCACTAGACTCAAGAAATAGGAAAATTACATATACTCAATCTAAACAATGTAGACTTTCCTAAGTCTTCACTCTTTCTTCATTCACTCTCGGACTCGCTACTTGAATATTTCGAATCCGATCCCGACTCACTTTCATCTCCTGTAAAGATTGGAAATAGGTAATGAGCACACTTTCCCAGTAGGTATCTTCGCATCAACGTGATTAGTAATATTTAAGTAATTAGCATTTTAGCTCTAAAGAATTTAGGTAAAATCATACGAATGCGATAATCACAAGAATCCAAAGCAACAAGATGGTCATGTAGGATAGAATGAACAAGTATGAACTAGCAAGGATGTCACAAGAACATGATATGGCCTTTCATGAACAAGAATGTAATGAGAATGTATTAGCAATGTCACGTAATCATCATCCAAACATCTTTTGCTTATGAGCAAGTATTTGGTGAATTTCTGTGGAATATCAAGCAATCAAGCCAGAAAGTCATGTCCTACCGTGGATTTTCACTTATTTATAAAGAAAGTACTCCCAGCGCAATGCGACGCCACTAGCATCATACCTCATGGTTTATAATAGTATATTTTCGGCAATCAGCCGAGGGGACTAGCATAGAGCCCTTGACACAATCAGTGCTCGATCGCATCTTCAAGTATAAATCAAGCTATTTCCACGTTTCAAGCAATAAAATACGGCCAAAAATGTACAGTTTCAATAAGTTCATGATAACAATACTTCAATGAATGAAATGCTTCTATTTGGAACAAGGAATTTCAATAATCATATTAGAACTATGTTATGCCATGGAAATAAATCGACAGTATAACGATACATTCTTTATCTTCTATTCATTATATTAAGTATCTTTAAACAATATGTCAAGTCCTAGACCATTATAAATCCATCTCGGAACCATAGAATATCAACTCTTTGGTCAAACCTCGGGTTAACTGGTCTTAGCAAGGTGACGGTCAATCACTGGGCCGTTACGTTCACGTGACGGTCTAGTCTTGATCCGTTACAATGGGCTGAATCCAGAACCAATAAATTGGACTCAGTTTAAATGTGACGGTCTTTTATTGGGCCGTTATATGAGCCTAACGGTCCAACGTTGATCCGTTACATCTCCAAAAATAGAAACCATCGATAGTGTTTTCTAATTATTGGGCTTTTATGGTATAACCAACTCGGCATCCTAGTGGGAATCCCAGGCTCGCGGAGAATTACGGAGGCCTTGAAACAAGATTTCCTAGTCCATTGGAACGAATATACAATAGAGAGGTCCTCATGTTCAAGATAATGTTCCTATAGTGCAAAGTGTTAACTAATGGACATATACCGGGATATATGCCATGTACTTGAAGAAAATGACTCTATAGATAGAAAAGGCTGTGAAACGAGGTGAAACTCCGTCAATACATCATTTGAAATCATAAATTAAATATAAACTATAAAGTTTAGCCTAATGAAATTAACATAACTCAAAATGACTTAAAATGCTTGTAATCATGCAATTCCTATCATGAATCAATAAATAAACTCAAAGTCATGATATCAGGTCAAAACTTAGATAACTAGGCTTATTTATAAGTAGACTTGACTAATTTCCATTCCATCTCGAGTTGACAAAAACAGTGTTCTAATGGTCTAGCATAGGCGCGTTACAGTCCGTGTGACGATTTGTCGAGGGGCCGTTACAGTATGGTAACGCTCCTGCTATGGTGTGTCAGAGACAACATATTAATTTAAATACAACAAAGAGTGTGACGGCTTATCGTAAGGCCGTTACAGTCTTGTAATGGTCCTACCCTCATCCGTCAGAGCTTCTGCTGACAGTAAAGATAAGGAAGTATGTCCATGCAAGAAGAATCATAATCACTAACTAGTCTAGTCATGATAAACGAAGTAAAGGCCAGGTATATGCATAGGTCGCAGTGAATGAACAAGATGCTATCTTTTATCTTTGGTTAGGCTAAAGGTATGCATGTATGCATCAACTTACTAAAACATGAAATTCACAATCTATAATGCATGAAATCAAGTCAAATCAGAAGGCTTTTATCCCTAACAAGATCTTTTTGCTGTTCATGAGATGACCTACCTTTTCCCTGGGCTTTATACTTCCAATTTGGGTCTTCAAGATATGCCCTAGTTCTCTTCTTCCTGTAGTTTTTCAGCAACTTCACGTTGCCCTAACTCTCCAATCCCTTGACCTAAAGAGGTGAAATTTGGAGGGTAAGAAGATTAATCTAAGGGGAACAAAAAGTTCTAAAACACCAAACTCTAATTACCTCGTTTGGGCGTCCTAATTCCTTGATCTTCAGTGGTCCTTGGCTCTGAATCCTGGGTTGCTATGACAGAATCAGCGACTTTAGAAGCCTTTATCTCCTTGGTTACTAGATCTCCTAACATGAAATTTTGAGAGTTGTTAGACCTTAGTATTGGAAATAAAAAGTTCCAAAGAACTTATCTGAAATTCTATCTCCTTACCTTGATTCTTCATGAGCCAAAAGTAAGGGTCGCTCAGTTCAGAACTGGGTTCTATTTATTGGAATTTGGCTAGGGTTTGAGGATTAGATCGATTCTAGAGTCCTTAGTTGGACAAAACCTGATCTCCAAGAGTCTTTAGCAACCTTGCAGATCCTTCTAATTAGGTCTCTAGTAGATATGATCCAAAAGTTCCAATCTTTTTGTAAGTTCTTCAACTTACGGAATCAGCAAGGTGTAACGGTCGTGTCTAGGTGCGTTACACCACTGTAGCGGTTGCCCAATAGACCGTTACGTCCAACGTGTGTAGAGTTTTAATTTAATAAAACTCTTTTATTCATTTTATCTATATAATTATCTATAAAAATAGTATTTATCTTTAAAATTCGTGAATAGGCTAAATAACATTCTAGAATATGGGCTAAACTTAATGGGCTTGGTCCTTAAACCTTTTGAGTCTTAATTGAATAGGCTAGGCTAATTATTTAACACCATTGGCCTTATAACCCATTTATTAGTTCAATAATCTATTTATTAATCTATTTAGCCCTTATAAATTCCTAGTAAATTCTATTTATAAATCAAAATTTATTTATATAAATTTTGGGGCACTACACCCTCCCCCACTTAAAAGAATTTGGTCCCCAAAATTTAATACATGGATTGAGAGTGTACTTACAGTTGAATAATTCTGGGAATCTTTTCCGCATAACTTCTTTGATTTCCCATGTTGCTTCATATGGCCATGTTTTCTTCCATTGTATCTTGACCATAGGAATAACTTTATTCCTTAGTTGACGTACCTCCCGTTCCAAAATCTTTATTGGTGTTTGCTCGTATGTCATGTCCTTCTGAATCTCCAAATTATCATAAGTGATAACATGGTCAGGATCATATACATACTTTTTCAGCATAGAGACGTGAAATACGTCATGAACTCCTGCTAATTGTGGAGGTAAAGCCAGTCTATAAGCCACTTCACCGACCCTTTTAAGAATTTCAAAAGGGCCAATGAATCTTGGAGTTAGTTTTCCTTTAATGCCAAATCTTCGAATACCATGACACGGAGAAACTTTTAGATAGACATGATCTCCAACCTGAAACTCCAAGTCGCGCCTTCGATTGTCAGCATAAGATTTCTGCCTATCTTGCGCCATCTTCATTCTTTCTTGAATGAGCTTGATCTTCTCTGAAGAACCCCTTATAAGATTGGGGCCTAGGAATTGCTTTTCCCCTATTTCGTTCCAACATATTGGTGATCTACAGCCTTTTCCATATAAAGCTTCAAAGGGTGCCATCTGTATGCTGGCCTGATAACTGTTGTTATATGCAAATTCTACCAGAGGAAAGTGATCATGTCAACTTCCTCCAAGGTCAATAGCACAAGCCCTGAGCATATCTTCTACCACCTGATTTGTTCTTTCAGTCTGACCATCAGTTTGTGTGTGAAATGCTGTACTAAAATTCAATCTAGTCCCTAGTGAATGTTGTAGACCCTTCCAGAACTACGATGTGAATCGAGGATCTCTATCAGATATAATAGTGATAGGGACACCATGTAATTTAACAATTTCTTTTATGTATAATGCTGCTAGAATATCTATAGACCATCAATTTTTTATTGGTATGAAATGTGCAGACTTAGTCAATCGATCTATGATTACCCATATACCATCATGTCCTCCTCTGGTCTTAGGTAAACCCATAATGAAATCCATCCCTATACTCTCCCATTTCCATTCTAGAATATTCAAAGGATGCAATTTATGTCACGCCCCGACGTGGAATATCGAGATCGGCAGTAGAAAACGCTAGTAAAGATAACATGCTAAGCTAAGAATTAACATAATACTATGAACAGAAATAACTCCAACTCTATTATAATAATCATCAAATGTCTTACAAACCGACTTAAACATAATCAAACGTAATCTCTACTCGACTCCGGTACAATACCTAACACAAGTTCTAAGACATAGCTAGATGTAAACAACTAAACAAACTCAACATAGCTACTAGCTGATACACTCCAAGTAATCACTCTCGCCCATTCCCACCCAGCTGTGAATCTTCACCGGAGCTGCCTGGAAAGGGAGAAAACAACTATATGAGCGAACGCTCAGTAGGAAACAATAGGAAAGTGTAAGTGATTAACCAATTAATTACATGTATATGAAACGGAAATAAAAGAAATAAGGATCGAATGAAACAATGTAATAACAGAAAGTGCTAAAGAATGGAATGGAATAACAATATGACAAGAATGATAAGATTACAAGAATTGCATTTTAGAACAATATATATAACAGGAAATTGGCACACAAGCAAGATTGTAACCAAGTCAAACACGATTCAAGTAAGAGATAAGAGATCATTGTCATAGACATCACGCTAGTCATGCACTCGCTGCAATGCCTCACCCTGTCATTACAAACTCCCATGGGCACAAGTACTTTTTAGGTGCTCTCCCCAGGACCAGACCAGGCCCCTATGGTACGTTGGCATTGATTAATTGGATCCAAGATCCCAAGTTGTCTAGACTTTAATCAGGTTAAATGGCCAATTATAATCAAGTATAAACTTACCTCGGAACATCCCAAGGCTAAGTTGAAGAATTACTATCCAGAATTTCTGTCCAAGAGTTCAAATTATCAAGCACCATCATGTTCTTAGATTTAAAACCATAAAACACGGGGGAAACTAGTCTCTGGAAGACATGCGGTCAATACTGGGCCGCTCAAGGCTTGTACGGTCGACACTGGGCCGCATTAACAGGAACTGGGCTGGGATTAGCCCTCGGGAGGTCAAGGTTGAACAGCTGCTCACGGGCCACCCTTCTATATGAACGGTTAGGATTGGGCCGCACAAGGCCAGAAGGTTACAGAATCGAGGACAGGATGTGTGGTCCTGACAGAGCCGCTCATGAGTTGAACGGTCCACTCAGGGCCGCCTGTAAGATGTACGGTCCATTACTGGCCGCACAACACAGGGCCTAACCAAGAGTTAGAATTTAGCCCAAGTGAGCTCCTGGGCTACCATAGGCAGGGTGGAACTGAACCAGAGTCTAGCCCACTGTCTGTGGGTCGGCCTAGGGTCTACTGGACTTATCAAAATAGGATTTGGCCGAAGATTGATCAGAAATAATCTACCAAGACAAATTAGCATCTGCCAGGGATGAACGGTCTCCACGGGCCCGTTCAAGGGTATATGCGGTCTACCAATAGCCGTGTAAGTCTCTGTTAATCCAATTCGGATTAACTCAAATAACAGAGGTTCGATTGAGTCTAAATCAAAAGTAGGGGATACAATGGTTCAAGATTAAGGTTATAACAAGTATAAACCTAATAGCCATTCAATTATAAAGGATTCACAATTAAAATTTGACATTCATTGGAAAGATGAATCAAGATGAAGCTCAATTTAAATAGATCAGCAAGAATTATTTACTATCATGAATTACAGTTTATTAGGTGTGTTGCTAACATGCAATTAACCACAAATCTACTAACATAACACGCTGTAATGATAATTTAATCTGCTCTATTACAGATGTGCGGTCGGTTCTGGACCTTACATCCCAATGAACGGTTACAGACTGGCCGCACACGTCCCCTCAGATCCGAAGACCTGCTGGATATGGATGGTCGGTAGTGTGCCGCATGGAGGGATGTGCGGTCTCGAATTGGCCATAGGAAAGACATGCGGTTAGGGCCAGGCCGCACGTTCCAGGGACACGAACAGGTATAGAAAGCTATAAATGGTCAACAGAGGGCCGCCTGTCTGGGATGTGCGGTCTATCGTGTGGCCGCACATGTCCAAACAGGTCGCTACCCCTCTCGCCTTGCCCGACTCCGACGAGGTTTCTAGGGTTAAATTAAAACGTGAAATTTGCACAGTATAAAGCATGGAATTTGGGGCTTTTACTATCAAAAGAAAGAGCACGAAAAACTATACAAGATGCATGAATCAATTTTATGTTTATAGCCTGAAATCACTACTTAATCGAAAATGAACAATTATAACCTTAGATGTGACATGCTTCTACTAAAACCTAAAATTCTCACAGGATACTTGATGGAATTTAGGGCTTTCTACATCACTGAAAAACTAACACGATGCTGCTTCTAACCATATATTATTTATAGGGTATGACTTGCTATCATCTACCTGAATCGGATGAAGAAGGAAGGAGAAAGAAAACCAAGGACGCCGGTACATGCAGCCACTAATCGCTCGATATCTCCCTCGATCCAACTCCTCTGCAGCCGCCGCTGGTTCTAAACGATTCTAGGGTTAGAGAGCTTTATTTTAATAGGTCACACACCTTCTGGAGGCTTTTATGCGCGGAGTATTCGTCCACACAAGTTGGGTCCATGTGAACGCCGCTGCAAAGGTTGACTCGATCCAAACTCCGTCGAATGCATCTCCTAGGGTTAGGGTTTCGAGAGATTAAGAGAGGGTAAATGATCCTCTTATCCTGGCCTTTCATTTGCCACCAATTTGGGCTCATTTGATGGAGTATTGGGCTCGAATTTGACGTTTCAAGGTATGGTTAACTAAGTGTTCAATTTGGGCTTAAACCACTAATTCGGCCTACTTATAGATTTTATTTGGGTTGGCCACAGAAGACAAGTTTGTTAAACGTGTTATCCTCTACAAGAATATAATTTTTATGTGTTTTTACAAAATGGTCGAAAGATAACTCATTCTATTTATTAAGGAATTATTCTAATTAATTTCTAATAAATTTCAAATTAATTTCTAAAAGAAATTGGGATATTACACCCTCCCCCACTTAAGTAATTTGGTCCTCCAAATTCAATGCACTTAATTAAACGAGGGAGCGAGACAGCTCACCTAGAATAAGTCGGGGTACTGTCTCTGTATAGTATCTTCCGACTCCCACGTAGCTTCTTCAGTTCCACGCCGACTCCACTGTACTTTAACCATCGGTATGGAACGATTCTTGAGTTGCTGTTGCTTCCGATCCAAAATCTTGATCGGTCTTTCTTCATAAGTCAGATCTTCCTTCAATTCGAAGTCAATATGCTGAATAATGTGAGTGGGATCATACACATATTTCCGTAACATAGACACGTGAAAAACATTGTGTACTCCAGATAACTGAGGTGGTAGTGCCAAACGGTAAGTAACCTCCCCCACTCTTTCTAGAATCTCGAATGGACCAATGTACCTTGGACTCAATTTGCCCTAAATACCAAACCTTCGAATTCCTCTCATAGGAGAGACCTTTAAAAACACATGTTCACCAACCTGAAATTCCAATGCTCTCCTCCTAGTATCGGCATAACTCTTCTGTCTTGATTGTGCTACTTGCAACCGATCTCTGATAATACGGATATTATTGGATGATTCAGAAATGAGATCTGGTCCAAGCCATTACTTCTCACCTACCTCATCCCAACATAACGGGGATCGACAGCTTCTACCATACAAAGCTTCAAATGGAGCCATCTGAATGCTGGACTGGTAAATGTTGTTGTAGGCGAATTCAACCAATGCCAAATGATCACTCCAACTACCTCCAAAGTCAATCATGCAGGCTCTAAGCATATCTTCCACTATCTGGTTGGTCCTTTCAGTCTGTTCGTCTGTTTGTGGATGGAAAGCGGTATTGAAATTCAGACGAGTTCCCAAGGATTCTTGCAATCCTTTCCAAAAATGAGAAGTGAATCTGGGATCTCTATCAGACACAATGCTGACTGGTATACCATGTAGTCTTACCACTTCCTTCATATACAAAGCAGCCAAAACATCAACCATCCATTTAGACTTAATGGATAAGAAATGAGCCGATTTTGTCAATCTGTCGACAATCACCCATATTGCATCAAATCCACTACGAGTCCTAGGTAAACCCATAATGAAATCCATGCCAATGCTCTCCCACTTCCATTGGGGTATATCAATGGGGTTTCAATTTCCCTGCTAGTTTGAAATGCTCCGCCTTGACTTGCTAACAAACCAAGCATCTACTTAAGAAGTCCGCCACTTCCCTTTTCATATTCGGCCACCAAAAAGATCTTTTCAAATTCTTGAACATTTTAGTACCTCCAGGATGAATGGTGTATCTGGATCTATGAGCTTCCTCGAGGATCTTACTATTTATCTCAGCTACATCAGGTACACAAGTTCTTCCTTGAAATAACAATCTTCCATCATCAGCCATCATGAAGTCTGATCTGTTACTCAAGCTTCCCTTGATCTCTACCAACTCCGGGTCATCATCTTGCAGAGATTTGATTTCCATCAATAATTCAGGCTTAAGTTGAATCTG